>CM068373.1:131221879-132421879 GCA_034769895.1 Magicicada septendecula | reverse complement strand
ACATTTACTCGAATTATACTACTAAAGATGCTTAGCTACCAGACTTCCGAGAACAGCATAACAGCTTCATAATTGCCGAATCACTTCAGGAACTTCAGCAGGAAAGTAAACTACAATAAAGATCAACCATCTGTGGACACCCCAAGGACCAAGGACCAGGACACGGAGTAAACTTCATGATATCACAGGTGACACGGAGACTTGTCTTCCGTGGTTAATATTGTCATTAAAACAAATGATTTGCAAAAGCCAGTTTAAATAACAATATAAAAGACTTTAATAATAGTCACTTTGTAAAATGTAGTATGTCATACGACTAAAAATATTTGTAGTAGTAATTAGTGCTTGTATTATAAAGCTTCACAGATACTAAAAGTTAAATTAATTCCATTCTTCAAATGGCCCCCCAAATAGTATGATAGTATATTAGTAAGTGAACTTAACTTACAAACCAATTTAATATCCCGGATCCGTGGAAAAAGCTAGCACATAACAATTCTTTTGTTGTGGCCCCCTTTTCAGAAAATATGTTGTGAACTATTTATTAAGAAAACCTTATGGTGAAAAACTCATGTAGAACTGTTAAAGAAATCATTTAATAAAGAGATGTCATTACATAACACAAAATACTGAGTGAATACATCATCAGACACCCCTGCAAAATTTCCTTTAGTTCTAACTACTACAGCTTGTAAAATTAATCATAAGAAGTTGATTAAGACTATGGCAGCCCGTGCAATTGATCCGAGGCAATTACGCACAGGTTCCCGATGTTATAACGTAGGTAAGACGTTATAAAATGCGCGACTCTGCTTCTTAGTAAAAAAAAAAAATTTAATAATTGTGTAGATAGTGACACATATACCATGTGCCCCTCTGTAGATCTATTCACTCAGTTACTTTAAAATATTCCAGTAATTTAAAATAAAGAAAAAATATAATAATTAGAATAGAAGAGTATATAGGTAAGATTAATTGTGAATTTAATATGTGTAAACTCATATTAACATATTTACACATGAACACATTATATGACACATGTATACAAACCCATGTACGTACTTGTCCAAAAATTTCAGTCACCAACGTGTCGGTTTGTCAACAAACTCATACCGGTAAATTTCCTGTTGCCCCCTGTACGGAACTGTCCTTGCCACCCTCTGCCACGCCGAGTTAGACAATACCCCACCTCCTCTATTGTTATACCAAGCGTGTGTCGTCTTGTGCCTAGTAACCACGTATTTCCCCTTTGTTGAAAGTAAATTGACGCCTGTGTGAGATTTCTCTTTCTCTGAGATTTAATCCTCGCACAAGCAATGTAAATTTTACTGCGAATTAAAATTGTTTATTTGTGTAATCAAGAAAGAGTAGTATAGGATTTAGCATTAGTAGATTAGTAGAATAAGTACTTATAGTGGTTAATATCCGGGAAATATAGCTTTATTTAATCCCGATCTATTATTAAAAGATGAATTGTGCTACGAAGCTATTTTACGCGGTTTACCTCACGCGAACGTAACAGTCTCTGAATTGCGTAAATCGTTACGCGAAAGTAGATCAGATACACCCGCGCAGTTAGGTAGATTAATCGAACTAACTCAATTATGAGAGCGAAAGAGAAACGTGTTATGCGAAGTATATGGAATTGACGTTATTATCTCAAACCCTTCACGACAAAAAATCACCTGCAGTAATATTGCGCACCACGCAAAGAATAGAACATTTAACCCGCCGGATGAAGAATTTTTTAAACTGGCCCAACGTCACTGTAATCCCTCCCGATGTGCAAAAATTTGCGGATGAGGCATTACAGCAATTACCCACGATATTAAGACAATTGCGAAGAATGTCCGACTCATTTAGGATGGAGGAAATTGAGCAATCCTTACAGAAATTATATATTTCCCCAGTTCAATCGCCTACTTTAGAACACCCTCCAACCACCGCGAATCACGAAGCACCCACCGTATCGAAGATACAACCGAGTCATGAACAGCTACCAGATAGAGACATGAATACCCTAACGATATCGAAAGCCCCACAGCCTAGTGGTCATCATAATCGCACCAGTAAGTATGCATTTACGACCCCTAACGCAGTATCAGGTCCTTTTAGAAGTATACCCCATGCAAATTTTAATCTGGACCTCTACGGAAAGATCACGCACCCAGTAGAAAAAATCATAACAGAAATTCCATACACGGATGGCTTAAGTATTACTAAACTGTTAAATTTCATCAAATACCTCCTACAAATAAAAGATTTACAGCAACTGAATGATTGGCAAATCTTGCAAGTCCTCCTACCCAAATGTAAACCACCATTAAAGGATCGTGTACTGGAATCATTAAGCTCGACTCTTCCAGTAGAAGAACTTCATCCTACTATTATAAAACATTTTATTCCCACAGGAATTTATGAGGAGCTCAAAAGAAACACCGTACTTCGAGTACAAGGAGCCCATGAGAGACTGGCCCACTATATTGCAGACATCAGAGTCTTCCCGACTACTGCAAGTCAACTGGAGTGAGAAACAATTGGTCGATACCATTTTAGTAGGATTATCTCCGGAAGAAAGATCTCGATTAGCATTAATAAATAGGCCCAACACTTTCGCAGATCTAGAACAATGCAGTATTCACTCGTCAAACGTATGGTACGCGGATCAGAACAGGCGTGCATTGCTATCCACTGCACCACGTAGAAATGAAAGGCAAGCCCTGGTAACAGTTTCAAGAACATCGCGCGAAAGACGACCATTTCGTAGACCTACCAATTTTCACAACCATGGTAAATCTAATGAGCCTCAACCTCGACAGGAAACAAGTGATACCCAGCGTAAAGAAAACATATAACTGCGGGAAATTTGGACACATCAGTAGAAACTGTAAACGGAAACAGTACTATCAGAAAACCCCTTATCCAAAAAACATGTAAGGCAGGGAGATCCGAAATCCTGTGTCTTCCGCAGCATCGTGGAAACAGGTAAACCCCTAAAAGATAACAAATTAAAAAAAAAATAACCGAAGAAAATTATACCCCTATGTTAAGAAGTTCATTGATACATGTAATGCTATTAATAAATGTGATTTCAGTAAGTGTCAATTACCATATATACAAGTAGACCTCGGTGTTACATCCACCCTCGGATTAATTGATTCCGGATCAACACGAAGCTTAATTATTCAACAGCTAGCCGATAAATTATTTGAACACAACCTAGTTAAACGCAGTCAATCGGTGAATATTAGATACGCTACAGCTAATAAACAAAATTTAATGATAAAACTCATCATCACGTTTAAACTAAAATATCGGTATGGAGAACCATATATGACTTACATGTTCTAAGATTTATATTTAAAATCATATTCGAAATGAAATATTTCCATAGAAACTACTTCTTTCTACTTATTGCTTCAGCATTAACCACAGTACTGTGGTCACTAACGTATACCACATCACGTTTTCGCACTCGATTTTCACTGATGATGGCAGTCGAAGGCACTGCAGAAAAGTCTGGTTTTACAGAAAACATTGGACTACGGCTAAACAGCCCGGGAAGCAATTTTAACAAAAACTACATCTTTGTTGCCGATAACGTAGTACACATAAAAAATTCTCCCCTCCACCTACAACTATAATTTTTAATAATAGAAAATTACCCCCACCCCGTTCACCTAACCTCTTCATTTATAGATATTTCATCTACGTTTCTACAGTGGATTATTATGAGCTTCTTATCAGGATACTTTATTTATAAAAATTAAGTACTTTACTCTCGTTAAATCATAAAATGTTTCAGGTAAACTACCCCTTTCTCTTAACCGATCTTCTCCAAAATCAATAGACCTTCAGTCCTCTACAATTCAGGGATGTATGCAAAAAAAATATTTGATTCTGTTTGAATGTGCGGCAGTTATCGTTCGTCATGGAAACATTTCTCTTGTTAAAACATAAAATGTTGCAGGTAAACTACCCCTTTCCCGTAACCGATCTTCACCAAAATCAACAGACCTTGAGCTCTCTGCAACACAGGAAAGGGTGCAAAAAATTATTTGATTCCCTTTGAATTTTTGGCAGTCATCGTTCATCATAAAAAAATTACCCTTTTTAAAACATAAACCGTTGCTGATAAACTACCCATTCCCTTAACCGATCTTCAACAAAATCAACAGACCTTGAGTTCTCTTTAGTTCAAAAAGGTATGCAAAAACTCAGTTGATTCTGTTTGAATTTACGGCAGTTATCGTTCGTCATATAAAAAATTACCCTTGTCAAAACATAAAATGTTGCAGGTAAAATACCCCTTTCCCTTAACCGATCTTCACCAACACCAATAAGTATTAAGAACTCTACAATACAGGCCTGTATGCAAAACATCATTTGATTCTGTTTGAATTTGCGGCCGTTATCGTTTGCCATAGAAAAAAATTACCCTTGATAAAAAACCGTTTCCGGTAAACTACCCCTTTCCCTTAACCGATCTTCACCAAAAACAATAGGTCTTGAGTACTCTACAAATCAGGGCTGCATGCAAAAATTTATTTGATTATGTTTGAGTTTGCGGCTGATATCGTTTGCCATAGAAAATACCCTTGTTAAAACATAAAACGTTGCTGGTAAACTACCCTTTTCCCTTAACCGATCTTCAACAAAATCAACAGACCTTTAGTTCTGTATAATTCAAAAAGGTATGCAGAAGAGTAGTTGATTCTGTTTTAATATACGGCAGTTATCGTTCGTCATAAAAAAATTACCCTTGTTAAAACATAAAATGTTCCTGGTAAACTACCCTATTCCCTTAACCGATCTTCATCAAAACCAACATGTCTTGAGAACTCTACAATTCAGGGCTCTATGTAGTACATTATTTGATTCTGTTTGAATTTGCGGCTATTATCGTTTACCATATAAAATATCCGTATGGAGAACCATACATGACTTCCATGTTCTAAGATTTATATTTAAAATCATATTCGCAATGAAATGTTTCCATAGAAACTACTTCTTTCTACTTATTGCTTCAGCCTTAACCACAGTACTGTGGTCACTAACGGATACCACCTCACGTTTTCGCAGTCGATTTTCACTGATGATGGCAGTCGATGGCACTGCCGAAACGTCTGGTTTTGCAGAAAACATTGGACTACGGCTAAACAGCCCGGGAATGAATTTTAACAAAAAACTACATCTTTGTTGCCGATAACGTAGTACACATATAACAAATTCTACCCTCCATCTTCAACTATAATTTTCATTAATAGAAAATTACCCCCACACCGTTCACCTAACCTCTTAATTTATAGATATTTCATCTACGTTTCTACAGTGGATTACTATGAGCTTCTTATAAGGATAATTTATTTATCAAAATTAAGTACTTCACTCTTGTTAAAACATAAAATGTTGCAGGTAAACTACCCCTTTCTCTTAACCGATCTTCTCCAAAATCAATAGACCTTCAGTCCTCTACAATTCAAGGATGCATGCAAAAAAATATTTGATTCTGTTTGAATGTGCGGCAGTTATCGTTCGTCATGGAAACATTTCTCTTGTTACAACATAAAATGTTGCAGGTAAACTACCCCTTTCCCGTAACCGATCTTCACCAAAATCAATAGACCTTGAGCTCTCTGCAACACAGGAAAGGGTGCAAAAAATTATTTGATTCTCTTTGAATTTTTGGCAGTCATCGTTCATCATAAAAAAATTACCCTTTTTAAAACATAAAACGTTGCTGATAAACTACCCCTTCCCTTAACCGATCTTCAACAAAATCAACAGACCTTGAGTTCTCTTTAGTTCAAAAAGGTATGCAAAAACTCAGTTGATTCTGTTTGAATTTACGGCAGTTATCGTTCGTCATATAAAAAATTACCCTTGTCAAAACATAAAATGTTGCAGGTAAAATACCCCTTTCCCATAACCGATCTTCACCAACACAAAAATGTATTGAGAACTCTACAATACAGTGCTGTATGCAAAACATCATTTGATTCTGTTTGAATTTGCGGCTGTTATCGTTTACCATAGAAAAAAATTACCCTTGATAAAAGACTGTTGCAGGTAAACTACCCCTTTCCCTTAACCGATCTTCACCAAAAACGACAGGTCTTGCGTACTCTACAATTCAGGCCAGTATGCAAACAACAATTTGATTCTGTTTGAATTTGCGGCTCTTATCGTTTGCCATAGAAAACACCCTTGATGAAACATAAAACGTTGCTGGTAAACTACCCTATTCCATTAACCGATCTTCACCAAAAACAATAGGTCTTGAGAACTCTACAATTCAGGGCTGTATGCAAAACATTATTTGATTCTCTTTGAATTTACGGCAGTTATCGTTCGTAAAAAAAAATACCCTTGTTAAAATATAAAACGTTGCAGGTAAACGACCCCTTCCCCTTAACCGATCTTCAACAAAATCAACACACCTTGAGTTCTGTATAATTCAAAAAGGTATGCAGAAGGGTAGTTGATTCTGTTTTAATGGACGGCAGTTATCGTTCGTCATAAAAAAATTACCCTTGATAAAACATAAAATGTTGCAGGTAAACTACCCTATTCCCTTAACCGATCTTCACCAAAACAAACTGGTCTTGAGAACTATACATTTCAGGGCTGTATGCAAAATATTATGTGATTCTGTTTGAATTTGCGGCTGTTATCGTTTGCCATATAAAATACCCTTGATAAAACAAAAAACGTGGCAGGTAAACTACCCGTTTCCCTTAACCGATCTTCACCAAAAACAATAGGTCTTTAGCACTCAACAAAACAGGGCTTTATGAAAAAACGTATTTGATTATGTTTGAATTTGCGGCTCTTATCGTTTGCCATATAAAAAACCCTTTTAAAACATAAAACGTTGCAGGTAAACTACCCCTTTCCCTTAACCGATCTCCACCAACACCAATCGGTATTGAGAACTCTACAATACACGGCTGTATGCAAAACGTCATTTGATTCTGTTTGAATTTGCGGCTGTTATCGTTTACCATAGAAAAATATCGGTATGGAGAACCATACATGACTTCCATATTCTAAGATTTATAATCTGAAATATGCTTGCCTGCCAAGCACGATATATTTTCTAATATATACATAATTTACATTAAAATGAAAAAATTATAATTTATTGCCTGGCAACAAAATTATTTTATTTTTAACAATTACCATTGTTTCAAAAAGTTTAAATAAATTTTCAAGTACTTTACTCTTGTTAAAACGTAAAAGGTTGCGGGTAAACTACCCCTTCCCCTTAACCGATCTTCACTAAAATCGAAAGTCCCTGAGACCTCTACAATTCAGGGACGTATTCAAAAAAATATTTGATTCTGTTTGAATTTGCGGCTGTTATCGTTTGCCATAGAAAATAGGCTTGACAAAAAAACGTTGCTGGTAAACTACCCCTTCCCCTTAACCGATCTTCACCAAAAACAACAGGTCTTGAGTACTCTACAAGTTAGTGCTGTATACAAAATATTATTTGATTCTGTTTGAATTTGCGGCTGTTATCGTTTGCCATAGAAAATACCCTTGTTAAAAAACGTTGCTGGTAAACTACCCCTTTCCCTCAACCGATCTTCACCAAAAACAATAGGTCTTGAGAACTCGACAATTCAGGGCTGTATACGAGACATTATTTAATTTTGTTTGAATTTGCGGCTGTTATCGTTTGCCAAAAAAAAAAATTCCCTTGATAAAAAAAAAACCGTTGCCGGTAAACTACCCCTTTCCCTCAACCGATCTTCACCAAAAACAACAGGTCATGAGTACTCTACAAATCGGCTGTATGCAAGAAATTATTTGATTCTGTTTGAATTTGCGGCAGTTATCGTTTGCCATAGAAAAAAAATTTACACATAGACACACAGACACACAGACAGACACACACACACAGACACTTTTCGGAAAACGACTTTTTTTCATGTTTTGAGTGTAGTACAATCAGAATCTGCAATAATCTCGAACACGATTTTTTTTGCCATCACCATACTTCCATTCCTTAAGGAATATGGAAGTAAAATTACCCTTGATAAAAAAACGTTGCAAGTAAACTGCCCCTTTACCTTATCCGATCTTCACCAAAAACGATAGGTCTTGAGAACTCTACAATTCAGGGCTGTATGCAAAATATTATATGATTCTGTTTGAATTTGCGGCTGTTATCGTTTGCCATACAAAATACCCTTGATAAAACAAAAAATGTTGCAGGTAAACAACCCCTTTCCCTAAACCGATCTTCACCAACACCAATGGGACTTGAGAACTATACAATTCAGGGTTGTATGCAAAAGAGTAGTGTATTCAGTTTGAATTTGGGGCTGTTATCGTTTGCCATAGAAAAAAATTACCCCCGATAAAAAAAACGTTGCTAGTAGACTACCCCTTCCCCTTAACCGATCTTCACCAAAACCAATAGGTTTTGAGAACTATATAATTCAGGGCTGTATGCAGAAGAGTAGTTGATTCTGTTTGAATTTGCGGCTGTTATCGTTTGCCATAGAACAAAATTACACTTGTTTAAAAAAAAAACCGTTACAGGTAAACTACCCCTTTCCCTTAACCGATCTTCACCAAAATCAACAGATCTTGAGAAATCTGCAATTCAGGTCTGTATGCAAAAGAGTAGTTGATTCTGTTCGAATTTGCGGCTGTTATCGTTTGCCAAAAAAAAAATTACACTTGCTTAACAAAAAACCGTTGCCGGTAAACTACCCCTTTCCCCTAACCGATCTTCACCAAAATCAACAGGTCTTGAGTACTCTACAAATCAGGGCTACATGCAAAAACGTATTTTATTCTGTTTGAATATGCGACTCTTATCTTTTGCCATATAAAATACCCTTTTAAAGCATAAAACGTAGCAGGCAAACTACCCCTTTCCCTTAACCGATCTTTACCAAAAACCATAGGTCTTGAGATCTCTAAAATTGAGGGCTGTATGCAAAAGGGTTGTGTATTCTGTTTGAATTTGCGGCTGTTATCGTTTGCCATAGAAAAAAATTACCCCGATAAAAAAAACGTTGCAGGTAAACTACCCCTTCCCCTTAACCGATCTTCACCAAAATCGAAAGTCCTTGAGACTTCTACAATTCAGGGACGTATGCAAAAAGTATTTGATTCTGTTTGAATTTGCGGATGTTATCGATTGCCATATAAAATACGCTTGCTAAAAAAACGTTGCTGGTAAACTACCCCTTCCCCTTAACCGATCTTCACCAAAAACAACAGGTCTTGAGACCTCTACAATTTAGGGCTGAATGCAAATAATCTTTTGAGTCTGTTTGAATTTGCGGCTATTAACGTTTGCCATAGGAAATACCCTTGTTAAAACATAAAACGTTACCGGTAAAATACCCCTTTTCCTTAACCGATCTTCACCAAAAACAATAGGTCTTGAGTACTCTACAATTCAGGGCTGTATACGCAACATTATTTAATTCTGTTTGAATTTGCGGCTGTTATCATTTGCCAAAAAAAATTTCCCTTGATAAAAAAAAACCGTTGCAGGTAAACTACCCCTTTCCCTCAACCGATCTTCACCAAAAACAACATGTCGTGAGTACTCTACAAATCAGGGCTGTATGCAAAAAATTATTTAATTCTGTTTGAATTTGCGTCAGTTATCGTTTGCCAAAAAAAAAACCTACACACAGATACCAGACACACAGACAGACACACACACAGACACTTTTCGGAAAACGACTTTTTTCATGTTTTGAGTGTAGTACAATCAGAATCTGCAATAATCTCGAACACGATTTTTTTTGCCATCACCATACTTCCATTCCTTAAGGAATATGGAAGTAAAATTACCCTTGATAAAAAAACGTTGCAAGTAAACTACCCCTTTCCCTTATCCGATCTTCACCAAAAACGATAGGTCTTGAGAACTCTACAATTCAGGGCAGTATGCAAAATATTATATGATTCTGTTTGAATTTGCGGCTGTTATCGTTTGCCATACAAAATACCCTTGATAAAACAAAAAACGTGGCCGGTAAACTGCCCTTTTCCCTTAAACGATCTTCACCATCTACTATGTACTAAAGACCTCAGGAAATCAGGGCTATATGCAAAAACTGATTCTGTTTGAATTTACGGCTTTTATCGTTTGCCATAGAAAATACCCTTTTAAAACATAAAACGTTGCTGCTAAACTACCCCTTCCCCTTAACCGATCTTCACCAAAACCAAAAGGTCTTGAGAACTCCACAATTCAGGGCAGTATACAAAACATTATTTGATTATGTTTGAATTTGCGGCTGTTATCGTTTGCCATAAAAAATACCCTTGTTAAAACATAAAACGTTGCAGGTAAACTACCCCTTTCCCCTAACCGATCTTTACCAAAAATCAACAGATCTTGAGAACTCAACAATACAGGGCTGTATGCGAAACATTATTTGATTCTGTTAGAATTTGCGGCTGTTATCGTTTGCCAAACAAAGAAAATTACCCTTGATAAAAAAAAACCGTTGCAGGTAAACTACCCCTTTCCCTCAACTGATCTTCACCAATAACAATAGGTCGCCAGTACTCTACAAGTCAGGGCTGTATGCAAAAAATTATTTGATTCTGTTTGAATTTGCCGCTGTTATCGTTTGCCATAGAAAAAAAATCTACAGACAGACAGACAGACACACAGACACTTTTCGAAAAACGACTTTTTTTCATGTTTTGAGTGTATACAATCAGAATCTGCAATAATCTCGAACACCATTTTTTTTGCCATCACCATACTTCCATTTCCTTAAGGAACATGGAAGTAAAATATCGGTATGGAGAACCATACATGACTTCCATATTCTAAGATTTATATTTAAAATCATTTTCGAAATGAAATATTACCATAGAAACTACTTCTTTCTACTTACTGCTTCAGCCTTAACCACAGTACTGTGGTCACTAACGTATACCACCTCACGTTATCGCACTCGATTTTCACCGATGATGGAAGTCGATGGCATTGCCGAAATGTCTGGTTTTGTACAAAACATTGGACTACGGCCAAATATCCCGGGAAGGAATTTTAACAAAAACTACTTCTTTGTTGCCGATAACGTTGTACACATATATATCAGTGGCGAAGTTACATGGAGGCAATTGAGGCAATGCCTACCCTAAAAAATTCTGTAGAATAAAAATTATAAATACGTATGAACTACATAACGTAAAGATTATACATTGTTACTGCGACTGTAAAATTTATTAAACCGAAACGTGCTTTATTGAGCGACCGCTAGATGGTGACAGGTGAGATTCGGCATAGTTCGTTTAAAGCGAATGAGGCAACCTGAACTTGCCTCAGCGTTTTTTGTATACATCGTATGTAAGCAATGTAGTGGTGTGATAGGGAAGTGTAGGGAGGCGTGATTGTCCCGCGCTGTACACATAGAGCGTTGAGGCATGCCTCACTTCTGTGGTCCAAACAGTTAAGTTAAAGCGCCTGTGTTGTTTCTAAGTGTTTATTTTATGCGGTTATTAAAAGTGTCACTGTTATTCCGCTGAACTAACAGATGATCAAGATTGTTATTTGAATTATTTGTAACATTAAACATATATATAGAAACTAATCAAGTTTAAAAATTTGAAGTTCAATCAGTTGTATTATTGTGTATGACTAATACAAGGATTGTTCAATAGAAACACGTATAGAGCCGTAAAGCATTTTTTATTCAACGATTGTAAAAGAAGTCTCCTAAAAAAAAAACTGTTACAGGTAAACTACCCCTTTCCCTTAACCGATCTTCACCAAAATCAACAGATCTTGAGAAATCTACAATTCAGGTCTGTATGCAAAAGAGTAGTTGATTCTGTTCAAATTTGCGGCTGTTATCGTTTGCAATAAAAAAAATTACACTTGCTTAACAAAAAACCGTTGCAGGTAAACTACCCCTTTCCCCTAACCGATCTTCACCAAAATCAATAGGTCTTGAGTACTCTGCAAATCAGGGCTCCATGCAAAAACGTATTTTATTCTGTTTGAATATGCGACTCTTATCTTTTGCCATATAAAATACCCTTTTAAAGCATAAAACGTAGCAGGCAAACTACACCTTTCCCTTAACCGATCTTTACAAAAAACCGTAGGTCTTGAGATCTCTAAAATTGAGGGCTGTATGCAAAAGAGTTGTGTATTCTGTTTGAATTTGCGGCTGTTATCGTTTGCCATAGAAAAGAATTACCACCGATAAAAAAACGTTGCTGGTAAACTACCCCTTCTCCTTAACCGATCTTCACCAAAATCGAAAGTCCTTGAGACTCCTACAATTCAGGGACGTATGCAAAAAATTATTTGATTCTGTTTGAATTTGCGGATGTTATCGATTGCCATATAAAATACGCTTGCTAAAAAAACGTTGCTGGTAAACTACCCCTTCCCCTTAACCGATCTTCACCAAAATCAATAGGTCTTGAGTACTCTACAAATCAGGGCTACATGCAAAAACGTATTTTATTCTGTTTGAATATGCGACTCTTATCTTTTGCCATATAAAATACCCTTTTAAAGCATAAAACGTAGCAGGCAAACTACCCCTTTCTCTTAACCGATCTTTACCAAAAACCGTAGGTCTTGAGATCTCTAAAATTGAGGGCTGTATGCAAAAGAGTTGTGTATTCTGTTTGAATTTGCGGCTGTTATCGGTTGCTATAGAAAAAAATTACCCCCGATAAAAAAAAACGTTGCTAGTAGACTACCCCTTCCCCTTAACCGATCTTCACCAAAACCAATAGGTCTTGAGAACTATATAATTCAGGGCTGTATGCAAAAGAGTAGTTGATTCTGTTTGAATTTGCGGCTGTTATCGTTTGCCATAGAACAAAATTACACTTGTTTAAAAAAAAACCGTTACAGGTAAACTACCCCTTTCCCTTAACCGATCTTCACCAAAATCAACAGATCTTGAGAAATCTACAATTCACGTCTGTATGCAAAAGAGTAGTTGATTCTGTTCGAATTTGCGGCTGTTATCGTTTGCCAAAAAAAAAATTACACTTGCTTAACAAAAAACCGTTGCAGGTAAACTACCCCTTTCCCCTAACCGATCTTCACCAAAATAAATAGGTCTTGAGTACTCTACAAATCAGGGCTACATGCAAAAACGTATTTAATTCTGTTTGAATATGCGACTCTTATCTTTTGCCATATAAAATACCCTTTTAAAGCATAAAACGTAGCAGGCAAACTACCCCTTTCCCTTAACCGATCTTTACCAAAAACCGTAGGTCTTGAGATCTCTAAAATTGAGGGCTGTATGCAAAAGAGTTGTGTATTCTGTTTGAATTTGCGGCTGTTATCGTTTGCCATAGAAAAAAATTATCCCGATAAAAAAAACGTTGCAGGTAAACTACCCCTTCCCCTTAACCGATCTTCACCAAAATCGAAAGTCCTTGAGACTTCTACAATTCAGGGACGTATGCAAAAAGTATTTGATTCTGTTTGAATTTGCGGATGTTATCGATTGCCATATAAAATACGCTTGCTAAAAAAACGTTGCTGGTAAACTACCCCTTCCCCTTAACCGATCTTCACCAAAAACAACAGGTCTTGAGACCTCTACAATTTAGGGCTGAATGCAAATAATCTTTTGAGTCTGTTTGAATTTGCGGCTATTAACGTTTGCCATAAGAAATACCCTTGTAAAAACATAAAACGTTACCGGTAAAATACCCCTTTTCCTTAACCGATCTTCACCAAAAACAATAGGTCTTGAGTACTCTACAATTCATGGCTGTATACGCAACATTATTTAATTCTGTTTGAATTTGCGGCTGTTATCATTTGCCAAAAAAAAATTTCCCTTGATAAAAAAAAACCGTTGCAGGTAAACTACCCCTTTCCCTCAACCGATCTTCACCAAAAACAACAGGTCGTGAGTACTCTACAAATCAGGGCTGTATGCAAAAAATTATTTCATTCTGTTTGAATTTGCGGCAGTTATCGTTTGCCAAAAAAAAAACCTACACACAGATACACAGACACACACACACAGACACTTTTCGGAAAACGACTTTTTTTCATGTTTTGAGTGTAGTACAATCAGAATCTGCAATAATCTCGAACACGATTTTTTTTGCCATCACCATCCTTCCATTCCTTAAGGAATATGGAAGTAAAATTACCCTTGATAAAAAAACGTTGCAAGTAAACTACCCCTTTCCCTTATCCGATCTTCACCAAAAACGACAGGTCTTGAGAACTCTACAATTCAGGGCAGTATGCAAAATATTATATGATTCTGTTTGAATTTGCGGCTGTTATCGTTTGCCATACAAAATACCCTTGATAAAACAAAAAACGTGGCCGGTAAACTGCCCTTTTCCCTTAAACGATCTTCACCAAAAACAATAGGTCTTTAGTACTCAGGAAATCAGGGCTATATGCAAAAACTGATTCTGTTTGAATTTACGGCTTTTATCGTTTGCCATAGAAAATACCCTTTTAAAACATAAAACGTTGCTGCTAAAGTACCCCTTCTCCTTAACCGATCTTCTCCAAAACCAAAAGGTCTTGAGAACTCCACAATTCAGGGCAGTATACAAAACATTATTTGATTATGTTTGAATTTGCGGCTGTTATCGTTTGCCATAAAAAATACCCTTGTTAAAACATAAAACGTTGCAGGTAAACTACCCCTTTCCCCTAACCGATCTTTACCAAAAATCAACAGATCTTGAGAACTCAACAATACAGGGCTGTATGCGAAACATTATTTGATTCTGTTAGAATTTGCGGCTGTTATCGTTTGCCAAACAAAGAAAATTACCCTTGATAAAAAAAAAACCGTTGCATGTAAACTACCCCTTTCCCTCAACTGATCTTCACCAATAACAATAGGTCGCCAGTACTCTACAAGTCAGGGCTGTATGCAAAAAATTATTTGATTCTGTTTGAATTTGCCGCTGTTATCGTTTGCCATAGAAAAAAAATCTACAGACAGACAGACAGACACACAGACACTTTTCGAAAAACGACTTTTTTCATGTTTTGAGTGTATACAATCAGAATCTGCAATAATCTCGAACACCATTTTTTTTGCCATCACCATACTTCCATTTCCTTAAGGAACATGGAAGTAAAATATCGGTATGGAGAACCATACATGACTTCCATATTCTAAGATTTATATTTAAAATCATTTTCGAAATGAAATATTACCATAGAAACTACTTCTTTCTACTTACTGCTTCAGCCTTAACCACAGTACTGTGGTCACTAACGTATACCACCTCACGTTATCGCACTCGATTTTCACTGATGATGGAAGTCGATGGCATTGCCGAAATGTCTGGTTTTGTACAAAACATTGGACTACGGCCAAATATCCCGGGAAGGAATTTTAACAAAAACTACTTCTTTGTTGCCGATAACGTTGTACAAATATATATCAGTGGCGAAGTTACATGGAGGCAATTGAGGCAATGCCTACCCTAAAAAATTCTGTAGAATAAAAATTATAAATACGTATGAACTACATAACGTAAAGATTATACATTGTTACTGCGACTGTAAAATTTATTAAACCGAAACGTGCTTTATTGAGCGACCGCTAGATGGTGACAGGTGAGATTCGGCATAGTTCGTTTAAAGCGAATGAGGCAACCTGAACTTGCCTCAGCGTTTTTTGTATACATCGTATGTAAGCAATGTAGTGGTGTGATAGGGAAGTGTAGGGAGGCGTGATTGTCCCGCGCTGTACACATAGAGCGTTGAGGCATGCCTCACTTCTGTGGTCCAAACAGTTAAGTTAAAGCGCCTGTGTTGTTTCTAAGTGTTTATTTTATGCGGTTATTAAAAGTGTCACTGTTATTCCGCTGAACTAACAGATGATCAAGATTGTTATTTGAATTATTTGTAACATTAAACATATATATAGAAACTAATCAAGTTTAAAAATTTGAAGTTCAATCAGTTGTATTATTGTGTATGACTAATACAAGGATTGTTCAATAGAAACACGTATAGAGCCGTAAAGCATTTTTTATTCAACGATTGTAAAAGAAGTCTCCAATAACATTAAGACATGAGTTCCACTGTTGCGCTAACCTGTAGATTCCCTGCTAGTAAAATTCTTACGGCTGTTTGTGGAACCATTCGGTTACAGCAAACTCTACCTCAGCGTCCGATTTGAACCACCGTCCTTTTAGTGATTCCTTAAAAAAAATTTAAGATAAGAGTTTGCCTACCTATTCATTAACTACTAGCTTCGCCAGTAAGCAAATTGATGTCCATTTTTTCGGCTTGCACGCGTTATGTTGGTGTGGGTTTCGACACTTTCCTTTTAAAAAGCGTGCAAATGTAAGAAAATAAACATGAGTGAGGCCAGAAATAACGTGAATTGTGTGTGTGTGTGTGTGTGTGTGTGTGTGTGTGTGTGTGTGTGTGTGTGTGTGTGTGTCTTACCTGCCCTTTATTGCTGTATTAAATGAAAAATATTGTATTACATTAAAATGAAAAAATTATAATTTTATTGCCTGGCAACAAAATTATTTTATTTTTAACAATTACCATTGTTTCAAAAAGTTTAAATAAATTTTCAAGTACTTTACTCTTGTTAAAACGTAAAAGGTTGCAGGTAAACTACCCCTTCTCCTTAACCGATCTTCACTAAAATCGAAAGTCCTTGAGACCTCTACAATTCAGGGACGTATGCAAAAAATTATTTGATTCTGTTTGAATTTGCGGCTGTTATCGTTTGCCATATAAAATACCCTTGTTAAAAAAACGTTGCAGGTAAACTACCCCTTTTCCTCAACCGATCTTCACCAAAAACAACACGTCTTGATAACTCTACAATTTAGGGCTGTATGCAAATAATCTTTTGATTCTGTTTGAATTTGCGGCTGTTATCGTTTGCCATAGGAAATACCCTTGTTAAAACATAAAACGTTACTGGTAAACTACCCCTTTCCCTTAACCGATCTTCACCAAAAACAATAGGTCTTGAGAACTCTACAATTCAGGGCTGTATACGAGACATTATTTAATTCTGTTTGAATTTGCGGCTGTTATCGTTTGCCAAAAAAAAAATTCCCTTGATAAAAAAAAACCGTTGCCGGTAAACTACCCCTTTCCCTCAACCGATCTTCACCAAAAATAACAGGTCGTGAGTACTCTACAAATCAGGGCTGTATGCAAAAAATTATTTGATTCTGTTTGAATTTGCGGCAGTTATCGTTTGCCATAGAAAAAAAATCTACACAGACACAGAGACACACACACAGACACACACACAGACACTTTTCGGAAAACGACTTTTTTTCATGTTCTGAGTGTAGTACAATCAGAATCTGCAATAATCTCGAACACGATTTTTTTTTGCCATCACCATACTTCCATTCCTGAAGGAATATGGAAGTAAAAGTACCCTTGATAAAAAACCGTTGCAAGTAAACTACCCCTTTCCCTTATCCGATCTTCACCAAAAACGATAGGTCTTGAGAACTCTACAATTCAGGGCTGTATGCAAAATATTATATGATTCTGTTTGAATTTGCGGCTGTTATCGTTTGCCATACAAAATACCCTTGATAAAACAAAAAATGTTGCAGGTAAACAACCCCTTTCCCTAAACCGATCTTCACCAACACCAGTGGGACTTGAGAACTATACAATTCAGGGTTGTATGCAAAAGAGTAGTGTATTCTGTTTGAATTTGCGGCTGTTATCGTTTGCCATAGAAAAAAATTACCCCCGATAAAAAAAACGTTGCTAGTAGACTACCCCTTCCCCTTAACCGATCTTCACCAAAACCAATAGGTCTTGAGAACTCTATAATTCAGGGCTGTATGCAAAAGAGTAGTTGATTCTGTTTGAATTTGCGGCTGTTATCGTTTGCCATAGAACAAAATTACACTTGTTTAAAAAAAAAACCGTTAGAGGTAAACTACCCCTTTCCCTTAACCGATCTTCACCAAAATCAATAGATCTTGAGAACTCTACAATTCAGGTCTGCATGAAAAAGAGTAGTTGATTCTGTTTGAATTTGCGGCTGTTATCGTTTGCCATAAAAAAAATTACACTTGTTTAACAAAAAACCGTTGCAGGTAAACTACCCCTTTCCCTTAACCGATCTTCACCAAAATCAATAGGTCTTGAGTACTCTAAAAATCAGGGCTACATGCAAACACGTATTTTATTCTGTTTGAATATGCGACTCTTATCTTTTGCCATATAAAATACCCTTTTAAAGCATAAAACGTAGCAGGCAAACTACCCCTTTCCCTTAACCGATCTTTACCAAAAACCGTAGGTCTTGAGATCTCTAAAATTGAGGGCTGTATGCAAAAGAGTAGTGTATTCTGTTTGAATTTGCGGCTGTTATCGTTTGCCATAGAAAAAAATTACCCCCGATAAAAGAAAACGTTGCCGGTAAACTACCCCTTTCCCTTAACCGATCTTTACTAAAATCAACAGATCTTGACAACTCTGCAATTCAGAGCGGTATGCAAAAGAGTAGTTGATTCTGTTTGAATTTGCGGCTGTTATCGTTTGCCATAGAAAAAAAATCTACAGACACACAGACACACAGAAACACACACAGACACTTTTCGAAAAATGACTTTTTTTCATGTTTTAAGTGTAGTACAATCAGAATCTGCAATAATCTCGAACACGATTTTTTTTGCCATCACCATACTTCCATTTCCTTAAGGAACATGGAAGTAAAATTAAAAATCTAACGTGGTATTTTCCAATGTTGGTATGCGACGAGTTAGGACCCGACCTTATATTGGGAGCTGACTTTATCAGTAAAACAGGAATATTTCTTGACATTCACGATAAGAAGTATTATTTTGGATTCGATCGTTCACAAAAATACAGTTTGGATGGTAATACAAATAACAAAGAAAGTACCGGAACAGCTTCTACACATCTAGAACACCACGAGTCTGAATTAGCTCATCTGTAAAGTCAAGATAGACTGAAAATGCAGACACTAATAAAAGAGTTTTCCACCGTCGTCACTGCAAAGTTAGGGCTAACGAACCTGATAGAGTACAAAATCAATTTGAGCGACAATAAAGTAATACGTCTACCCCCATACAAGTTATCACCGCCAAAAATGGAAGTAATGAGGAATAAAATCAACAAATTATTAGAACAAGGAGTCATCGAACCCTCTACTTCACCTTACTCATCACCCGCGTTTTTAGTACCAAAAGGTCACGACAAACATAGACTAGTTGTGGACTACAGGCAAGTAAATAAACGGATAGAATTCAAGTCTATACCACTTCCCGACATCCACAGTGCTTTTCGTTATTTTACGAAAGCGAAAGTTTTTACCATCATGGATCTAAATCAGGCATTTCACCAAATACCCCTTTCTGAAGAATCCAAACGTCTAACCGCATTTGCCGTCCCTTTCAACCTGTACCAATTTACGAGAGTACCCTTTGGAATATCCCAAGGTAGTTCTGTATGTAGCCGATTATTAGAGAAATTATTCCACGATATAAAATTTAAATATGTGTATCACTACCTAGATGACATCGTTATCTACAGCGAATCAATGGACCAACATCTTAAACATCTACGTGAAGTACTATCCCGATTAGAGAAAGCCGGATTAACAGTAAATCCCAGTAAAGTAAATTTTACTGTCACACAATTTTCATTTTTAGGTCACATCGTAAAGGCCAACGGAAAGGTAAGCATAGACCCCGAGCGAACCCGTGCGATCAGAGAATTTTTACCACCGCGGGATGCGAAAGGAATAGCCCGATTTTTGGGAATGATAAATTATTTCCACAAGTATATCCCTCATCTAGCCGAAATTGCAGCACCGCTGAATGCTTTAAGAAAGAAGGGAGCTAAATTTGAGTAGAGTCTGCAACACCACGCTGCATTCGAAAAACTAAAAGAAAGCATAATATCACCCCCAGTTTTGCAATTAGCCGATTTTACAAAACCGTTCGTAGTGCAGACAGACAGTTCAAGTGTAGCCCTAGGTGCAGTAATATATCAGGAAGTAGATAACTCTAGACTACCTATTAGTTACGCTTCACGTACTCTGACTGACCAAGAAAAGAAATACTCCGCATACGAATTAGAATGTTTAGCTATCGTTTTCGCATTTGAGAAGTTCAAACCCTTTTTATAACATAAAGAGTTCCTGTTGGAAACGGATAATCAAGCATTATCTTGGTTATTAAATCACTCTAAACAGTTAGGTCGTATTGTAAGATGGGTATTAAGGTTAAATTGTTACAAATTTAAAGTACAACATATTAGAGGTACCCAAAAAATAGTTGCCGATACACTGTCATGTATGTTCCAGACGCCTAGTAAAACATCTGAAAAGAGTAGAGAAACGCCAATTATCAATACTTTAATTACCGAATTTCCTCTTGCATTTACGGACATAGCTCAGTATCAACAACAAGACCCCCTTTTAAGACCAATTATAGAACAACTCGATAAAGGAAATAAGTCAGAAAAATACATATTGAGTAAGAGAGTATTATGTTATAGAATAGCAAACGGAAAATATTTACGAATAATCGCCCCTGATATTATTAAACCTATGCTGATGGAATACTACCATTCTTCCACCATTGGAGCACATATGGGAATAAATAAAACAATACATCGAATTCGTAAAGAATATCACTGGGAAAATATGAACAGTGAGATAGCTCATTTCGTAAAAAGTGTAAGTTGTGTGCACTCAGCAAGCCAGCGAGAAACAGCCAAATAAGTCAATTAATCTCAGAAATTCCTACTACCCCGTTCTCAAAAATTTATTTAGACTTTTCAGGACCCTACCCTCGTTCTAAATCAGGAAATACCATGCTACTCATTTGTGTAGATTCTTTCACCAAATTTGTCTGGATGTATCCCATGCGGCGAGCGTTAGCTTCGACCACCGTAAAGATATTGCAGGATAGATTATTTAAAGATTTCGGTACACCCGTACATCTGGTGTCAGATAACGGACCCCAGTTTAAGTCAAAGGAATTCAAGAACATGTGTTTCAAACTAGGGATAGACCACATTACCACTACAGAGTATCGTCCGCAAGGTAATATAGCTGAAAGGTATTTGCGAAACCTAAAATCTGCTTTAATAGCCGGAACCTATCCTGGATACAATTCGCCTTCAATTCAGCCTATCATGAAGGACATAAGTCTACGCCATTTGAATTATTGTATAAATACAAACCTAACCACCCATTATCCACTAAGTGGAAAATACATGAGTTACTACCCCACGAAATTAGGGATAAAAATATAAAGAAAATCTGGAATGAAGCTCGCGCTAATTTGAGAGCAAACTTAAAGAAATCGCGAAAATATCACGAGCGGATTAATAATAACAATGTAGTAAAGTACCAAATCGGTGACTTAGTAATGTATAGAACCCACCCGACGAGTAGTGCAATCGATAAGACCACCTCCAAGCTATCATACCGATGGTGTGGTCCTTACCAAATTCACAAATACTTAACTCCAGTAACAGTAGCCCTGTACGAACCCTCTACTCATAAATATGTACGAAGAACACATATTTCGCAGATAAAGTATTATCACAAAAAAGGAAATGGTAGAGTGCAAGCAAACTAAATGTATTAAAAAAGGTATACCTGCTAAAGAATACTTGAGTAACCACTGGATTACCTAATTGTATAAATAGGGATGAGGCCTGATCAACCTTGGATCCTATTCAGCGAAAGTAGAGAAAAGTGAAAAGTCAGCTGACGTCGAATATAAATAATAATTAAGTAATAAATTACTTAAAAAGTAATTCTATAACAAGAGTAACTCACAACTAAAGAAAAAACCGGTAGTAGTCGTAAGTAGTAGTCTTAAGAAGAATTTAGTATGTTTTCGATATTTTATAAAGTGTGAATTTTATGTAGTCTAAGAATTAGTTTGTAAGGCGTTGCGTATGTTGATAATAGGAAGAAGTAAGTCGAGAGTGACTCATGCACCTCATAAATTTGAAAAGAGAAACGAGTGAGAGAATTTCACACAGTAATGCCAAGCATACTCCCAGTACATTACTGACCTAATAACCCATAGAAAACACATCTATTTCCCCACCCGGTGTCTTCTTTAAGCGGCGGAGTATGTGAGGATTTTAAAATAGGAAATCTAAAAAGGAGAAAAATTTAATTTTTTTTTAAATCGCACATTTAAACTAATTTTATATCCCTTAAATAACTCAAAATAATATTTAATAAAGAGATTTAAAAGGCCAAAAGGAATGCGAGTGTAAAGGTAACGAAACCCTTTAATAATTTACCATGCATCGACATGCGATAACCGGAACCAACTTGCATACCGACCCATAAACTAAACTAATAATACTTGTAAATTTGAAATTAAATAAATAAATAAACAATAACACAGTAGTATAAAATAATTAATTCTGAAGTAAAGCATAGTTTTGGATAATTAAAAGGTCAAACATTAATACCGTAAATATCAAATAAAGGTGGAACTATTTTATGGTGATGCGTAAACTCCGCGCAGTTAACTTACCTGTCCTAACATAGTAAATCAGTCGAGATGGAGCGTTCTCGTAGTAAAAACTACATACTTGAATCATGCCCCAAAGTACGACAATATCTGTTTATTTTAGTGTGCAGATTTAACAATGTGTAGAGGAATGTAGCGGTAAAGTAGTGTGTTATAAAGAAACATGTAATCTATTAAGACTAAATGGAATAAATAAGTGTGAGGGATGACATCTCTATTGACTAAGTGTAAGATCTCAATGTTTGTTTAAATTAAAAAGGTACGATGTACCAAAAGTGAGAACCTTTTATAAATAACGATGTGACGTGCATTTCTGTGGCAAACAAAAACATTTACTCTAGTTATACTACTAAAGATGCTTAGCTACCAGACTTCCGAGAACAGCATAACAGCTTCATAATTGCCGAATCACTTCAGGAACTTCAGCAGGAAAGTAAACTACAATAAAGATCAACCATCTGTGGACACCCCAAGGACCAAGGACCAGGACACGGAGTAAACTTCATGATATCACAGGTGACACGGAGACTTGTCTTCCGTGGTTAATATTGTCATTAAAACAAATGATTTGCAAAAGCCAGTTTAAATAACAATATAAAAGACTTTAATAATAGTCACTTTGTAAAATGTAGTATGTCATACGACTAAAAATATTTGTAGTAGTAATTAGTGCTTGTATTATAAAGCTTCACAGATACTAAAAGTTAAATTAAGTCCATTCTTCAAATGGCCCCCCAAATAGTATGATAGTATATTAGTAAGTGAACTTAACTTACAAACCAATTTAATATCCCGGATCCGTGGAAAAAGCTAGCACATAACAATCCTTTTGTTGTGGCCCCCTTTTCAGAAAATATTTTGTAAACTATTTATTAAGAAAACCTTATGGTGAAAAACTCATGTAGAACTGTTAAAGAAATCATTTAATAAAGAGATGTCATTACATAACACAAAATACTGAGTGAATACATCATCAGACACCCCTGAAAAATTTCCTTTAGTTCTAACTACTACAGCTTGTAAAATTAATCATAAGAAGTTGATTAAGACTATGGCAGCCCGTGCAATTGATCCGAGGCAATTACGCACAGGTTCCCGATGTTATAACGTAGGTAAGACGTTATATGTGCTTATTATAGCCTAACTGAGTGATGTAAACTGCTGAGTACTGAATGAAAGAAAGCACTGTAAAGGTAAAAATTGTTTTATATTATTAGCACAAAATAAATGATATTCAAACGTAGGTAGACTTTCTAAATTTCTGTAGGTAAAGAACGGATCTCGAGTGTTTTACGGCAGCCAATACAGTTCCGTATTTTTACAGTGTTTATAAAAACATTATTGTGATCATCCAAAAAATCGATTTTGAAATTCCAGTAGAAATAATTGTTTTGATGTATTGATATTATAGTTTTGTTTTAGCATATGTACAGGTGTGTAGCAAACGCGCGCGCTTCTCTCCCTCTCCCTCGTCTCTCTCTCTCTCTCTCTCTCGCACGCGCACTATAATAAATGTAATTTAGTAAGTGGCTTAGCAGTATAGTAAAAATTAGTGAATTAAACATAAAATGTAATATAAAAATAAAAAACATAAAAGCAATTAAAAGTAACAAAACAATTTAAAATTATAAGAATAATTTGTTCATAAAAACTTTAAAAGTTAGTTAAGTCAGATCAGAGGTAAGGTTTATACAGCCTACATGCTGTGTGTGTGTGTGTGTGTGCGTGCGTGCGCGCGCGCGTGTGTGTGTGTGTGTGTGTGGAGGGGGTACACAATTTAATTTGATAAATGTACTTAGTAATCTAGTTAAAAAATATAGCGAATGAAATAGGCTATATGAAATGAGTTAGGTTAAGTAAATAAAATTTTATAAGCACTGTTTACTTTACTCAGCTGTCATTACAACTGGTATTAATTTTTAAATCTGTCTGAGTACTTTACATGTAAAAATGTAAATTTTTCTTTTTTCATGTGTCTTTGATAAATGTAGCATAGCACATCAGGTATAAAAATTACCCTCTCACATCAACAATAAATTAATTATCTTATTTATCTAAGTGTCTGCAAGTGAAATTGGTGCAAATGCCGCTGTTCACAACTGGCAGAACAGTGTACTGTGCGTGTGCGTGCGCGCGCGCTCGCGCTCGCGCATATGACATACATTTAAGCAAGAAACGGGATACTGTGTAAGTTGCATTTGAGAAAGATTTTACCAGGCTCCTAGTACTACTTATTATAGTGTAATTATAGTGAACTATTTACTATCATTTATGCATTGTACCGGTACCCTATTATACACATTTCACAATTACTCTTGTCAAACACTGTCACTATTCTAAGATCTTTCAAGCAAAGATACACATGTCCATCCAAGTTGTGAATAACTCATTAACCAGTAAACAATTGACAAAATGTTCCAAGTAATTATGTTTTAAATTAAAATCAACAGAGACAAACTGATATTTTAATTCATTATCGCTGCATGTGCCAACCAACTAAATTTCTTATAAAACCGCCAATATCTCGAAAACGAAAACAAATATTTTATTGAAACAAAACCAAAATAAAATTTTGAATTTTCTATAATTTTCATTCGCTGACACCATATAGCTATTTCTCATAAAACGAAAGTTTGTCGCATGCCGAAAATTTCACTACATGAAAATTAAAAAAGAAACTTCATGACGTGGAACCGTCTGAAGACTCTGTTTTTGAAAATTGTTAAAACTATCGATTAAAATTTATGCCGAAAACCATCCTCAAACTTCAAGGAACACGGTGGTGAAAGAATTTTAAAAATCAGATCAGCTGTTACTGAAGTTATGTCTGGGAATGAAACACATTCGCACTCAGTAGCGCTCTCCGCCCCACGATATATATTCGTACTGTTCTCCGCCCCACCATGCCAGATGCGTTTCTCAGCACGCGCTATAGCTCGGACGTAGACGCAAGTTGAGTAGTGTCTTTCCGCACGTTCGGAGGTTAGAATTTCTCGCTATCCCACCTTTCTGTCTGTTCGGAGTTTAGCATTTTCGTTAACCCGCCTTTCCGGCGCGTTCAGGGGTTAAAATTCTCGCTGGCCCGTCTTTCCGCCCGTTCGGAGGTTAGAATTCGCTAGCCTACCTTTCTCCCCGTTACAGATTAGAATTGTCTCCAGCGTGTCTTTCTGGGGTAATGGCAACGCCTCCACCCGAACACCGCCATCAATAATTCCTGTCTTTCTAGTCATTTCCTCAATGAAGATTAGAAGATTAAGGCAGAACGCTTTCACCTTGGTTCACTTCAAAAAAAAAAAGGTTGTTGATATTGCTCCCCAATCCCGCAATCCCGTCCCGTAGGTGAAATCCCGCCCATGGTATAGGCTGATAGTTTTAACGAATAATAGGATTCCAACTTTGTCGTGCTTATTTTGAGAACTGCTACGTGTCGTGCTCCGGACGACGCCTTTCAGTGTCACTACCATCAGCAGTTCTCCGGAACAAATCATTCTTGTTTAATCCTTGCTGAAGATGATGATGATGACGATGATGATGATGGCCTAATCCAAATTCTGCTTCTGCCTACCAAGTAGGATATGCTTAACAACGGTTGTCGTAGCTCTCTTGCAGTTTATTGAACATGTCGCAAACATCCACTACAATTACGTATATGTACATGTTTGTATATAGAATTACATGTATATAATTAAAATAGAATCATTGTTGAAGCTGTTGAAGTCTGTATAAAAACTGCATGTCGAAGTTAAAGTTACGAAACGCGTCAACACATGTTGTGCAAATACTAAATGCATTGGAACAGGATTATTGTTTGCTTCGACCTGCCTTGCCTTCTTCCTGCAAGTGTCGAATCGAGAATCATCAGTAGACATCACGTTTCGTTCCATTCTTTCAAGCTACCACGCCATATTGATCTTTTTCCTCTCTAAAAAGACAATAACAATAACTTAATTTTCGTCTTGTAAAAAAGCTGTGTTTTTACAGACAAAGAAATTAAATAAATTATAGCAATGCCCCGTTTCACCCACCTCCGTTAAGAATTTAACGGCCAATAAATCACCCGTTAAGAATTTAATGGGAGATAAACAGTTTCACGACTCGGCCGTTAAAATCGTCAGGGTAACTTAACGGGAGATGTTAGTTCCCCGTATAAGGAACGTCTGTTAATTTCCTTCCTAACGGTTCTTTTGTTAACTGGCAAAAGAAATTTAACAGCCATTTTGTGTAGAGTATTTGTATAGTTTATACTTCGTTGCAGGCCTACATTCTGTTTTATTCCTGTTATTGAGAATATTCCTGCGTAACCTCAATTCAAAAATTTTGGGAGTAACTTTTTTGAATTTAAAAGCCTGTTAGCGTTCTATGGATTCTGAATCGCTCAAATGATAAAAACTGGTAAGCCTATTCTATACCGGTGACATTTGTTTTTTCTCCTAGATTTGGATAATTTTTTAAAACTAGTATTACTTAAAAGTACAAATTTTCTCTCTGATCCATTTTTGTTTGTCACAATAGGTTATGTTATATACGTATACGCAGAAATTGAAAACAAAATAAATTGTTTAATAAAAGAGTAGGAAAAAATAAACAAATTTTCTGCCCATAGAAATCAAACATGTATATTTTATTTATGTTTACACGAACGACTACTTCATAGAAAACAACGTAGACCTACATAAATGACACCAAACGTAATTTTAAGGTTAGTTCTCGTCGTTTTAACGGCCCGTTACTTACCTAACAGGTCAAATATCTCCCGTTAAGTTAACTGTCGATTTTAACGCCCAATATCTTTAACTGAGCTTCGTGAAACGGGTTTTCTACCGTTTAATCCTTAACGAGTGATTTACCGGCAGTTAAATCCTTAACGAAGGTCGGTGAAACGGGGCATTAGCCTGTTAGGTAGCTAACGTGCCGTTACAACGACGAGAGCTAACCTTAACATTATGTTTGATATTATTTACGTAGGCGTACGTGTAACAAAAATAAAATATACTTGCGCATATTTGTTTGATTTCTATGATCAAGAAAATTTGTTTACCTGTTCTTTCATTAAAAAATTTATTTTATTTTCAATTATTGTGTGTACATATATGATATAAGCTATTGTGACAAACAGAATGGATAAGAGACAAAATTTGTATCCTTAAGTAATGTTGGTATTAAAAAGTTATCCAAACGTAGACAAAAAACATGTAAGTTATGTCACCGTTTTTGGTCAAATAGGCCTACCGGTTTTGATCGTTTGAGTGAGTCAAAATTTATCGAACTATTCAAAAATGCTACTCTCAATATTCTTGAAGAATTGGAGTTACGCCGGATTGTCCTCATTAACAGGAATAAAACAATATGTAAATGAAATATAAATATACAAATAGGCCTACTCTTGACAAATAGAAAAGTCATGAAAAGGGAACGCCGCCCTACAGATAGTTTACAAGTTATTTAAAATGGTAATTATGCTCGATCCGGACTATGCTCAAATTGCGGTGAAATATTTCTTTTCCTATTCTTCTATACTATATAAGCACGAAAAAAATTATTTTAAACGGTGGTCGAACCTATTTACGGAGAAAAAAAATTAAATAATTACTCCCATAAGCGCGCATGTAAAGTGAATGACCGCCATGTTATCTAAGAAACGGCGCACAGTTACACAGCGAATGACGAGTTATGACGTCATTGCGCAGACTACTCAGCGCTGTACTTCCTAAGTTTACGCGGCAAATAACATAGCGTTTTTTGGCGCCTTATGGGAGAAATTATTTAATTTTTTGTCTTCGTAAATAGGTTCGACCACCGTTTAAAATTATTTTTCTCGTGTTTATATAGTATAGAAGAATAGAAAAAGAAATATTTCACGGCAATTTGAATATTTCACACACACACACACACATGTAATCCATCCAATTATGAAAAGATGAAAATCTTACCTTAATGTAGCAGGCCATTGTGTATTAAAATGTTACACAATTACACAAACTAAAGGACTGAAAATCACATTACGCGGAGTACCCAGCGCTGTACTTCATAAATTTATAAAGTAATCGGCTCAATATTACAAACGTTATTAATAGTAAATAACCCTAAACAACAGAAATAATGAAACCATAATTAATAACACCGCACAATTACACAAACACAAACTGAAGCACTGAAAATCACAAAATACATTCCCACACACACGACTTGACGGCAGCATTTTCTCTAAAATCTAAACGGCCAAACCACTCTTTTCCTCTTAACCAATTACAAATCAGAGATTACAAAATTTTGAACTCAGCCAATCAAAAGTCAGCATTACGTCGGCGTTTGGTAATTTTTGGCGTTTGGCAAAATTTGTCCGGATTTCAGCAATTGACTCAACTCGCTTTTCATACAGTCCAATTTTTGCGGCAGGCATCGGCTCAACTCGCTTTTCATCCAACTCGCTTGTAAATGTTTGGAAAATGGTTCGCCTTAATTTTTGAATTATCTGGAACAATGAACTATATCCCGCGGCCCTTCGGGCCGCCTCTCCGAACCTAACCGGCAGGCATCGGCTCAACTCGCTTTTCATCCAACTCGCTTGTAAATGTTTGGAAAATGGTTCGCCTTAATTTTTGCAAGAATTATCTGGAACAATGAACTATATCCCGCGGCCCTTCGGGCCGCCTCTCCGAACCTAACCGGCAGGCATCGGCTCAACTCGCTTTTCATCCAACTCGCTTGTAAATGTTTGGAAAATGGTTCGCCTTCATTTTTGCAAGAACTATATACATCCCAAAGGCCAATTTGCAGCGACAGCTGATGTACAAGCTGATGACGTCACGCACCGTCCTGTACCGGTGTACACATTCACAGTCTGAAAATGGCGTTCACCGGCTATTGCATGCGTTCTTATGTGAGTAATTATTTAATTTTTTTTCTCCGTAAATAGGTTCGACCACCGTTTAAAATAATTTTTTTCGTGCTTATATAGTATAGAAGAATAGGAAAAGAAATATTTCACCGCAATTTGATCATAGTCCGGATCGAGCATAATTACCTTTAAAATTTTCAGCCTATCTAACGCAAGTCTACAGTTATTTTGGTAGCATAGTCGTGTTAACGAGAGTTTTACTAACCGGGTCCTAACGGGCGTTGGTGAAACGGCTATTAAGAAAACGACCGTTAAAATGTATTTCGCCAGTTTACAAACTGGAAGAAAATAAACAGTCGTTCGTGCAGCGGGGCACATGGCGTGTAATTATTTAATAATTATTACTGCACTAACATTTAATCATATTGTTATCACCATCATAAACATTCAGAGTACTTACAGTTAAAGTGATTGTTGGCAATGCGCCAAGATGCAGTCCGGCCTCGCCTACACCGTACACACACATACGTGCGTACTCGGCTTTCTGAATTCCCGTTGCACTCGGGCTAAAGCATAGACTTACCACTACACATGTAATTATATTACACCTAGTTTACAACACTTTACGGCTGTGGAAGGCCTTAAGCCACGATGTGTTTCAAAATTCGTCTACTTTCCTGAGTTACGTTGCGAGACCTCGCTCCTCGGTCCCGTTAATACCCGAAATCAGTCATCGTGTTCTGTGGGGCTCTCCTGAGTCCAGCTCCAGTTCACCAATCGGCGCCATCAGGACCGGATTTAGAATTAGTGGGCCCCTAAGCTGATATGTGGTGCGGGCCCCCCAACTACCGCAATTAAACGGGGAGTCTGAGTCCCTCCCGTGGAAAATTTTGAAAAATATATCTTCCAGAACTGGAAATAAAGTCATTGTTAAGTGTTCACATTAAATTAGAATACACTGTTTTTTATAAAGTTTCAATACTATGTTAAACAATTTAACGGTTTCAGGGTATCTCAGTATACAATGGCGTTCTGGAATCTATGCAAGTAATAATAAAATATTCCACATGATTTTTGTATTACACTAAAAAGTCCCTAAACAGGATAAAAATGTAGGAAAGATAAAAGCAACTGATTTCCAAAGGAAAGTAAAAAGAATGTCATTGTAATTACCACAAATTAAGCACATTTTAAAAAATAGCATAAAAGTATTAGGATGTATTTACACTACTTTCCTTATGATCTGGTTTGATTTATTGACACTCGCCTACACTTAATATTAACAAATTTACTTATGATATCTTCATAAGATAACTGTTTCAAAATACACTCTAGGCTCATAAGAAATACAGCCTGTCTTCTGGCATGGTTGTCCGGGGCCTATTTTTAATAAGTTTCAACTTCGAAAATGATCTATGTTTCTCTTTTTTTTTTGTAGTTCGGGCCTCTAGGCTCCAGCCTATGTAGTCTATGCTTAAATCCGGCACTGGGCGCTATCTGAGAGTGTTTTAGTATACAACTGCAGAAAACACCGCGATTGGTTGTATTACTTTCCTCTTCACATTGTGAGCCGGCTGATTGCCTGCCTGTGGCCTCGTTGGGACTTCCACTGGGTTCTATTACCACTTTGACGCCGATGGACATCAATTGACGTCCTTTAGAAACTTCCGAGAATGCCGATGGACGTCAATTGACGTCCTGAAATTTCAATGTGTTTTCCATGATTCCATATTTGTAAAGACGTCCTTGGAGCTGTTTTGAAATGATGTCAGGCCTTGTAGTACCCAAATCATCTGCTAGATCGCATATTCAGATCTAGTTGTACTTTTGTATCAACTGTACTTTTGTAGGTACAGTTGACATGAAACGGCGTGCGGTAAACTGTTAATGTTAGTTGGCTAAACACCACTTACATGTTGAAATGTCAGACTAGTGTTTCTTGTAAAAAATTACAAAAGTACACCTCCATAAACCAATATATATTATAACATTATGTTTGATCCATTTCTAACAAGTAAAAATAAAATTGCGAGTTTCTAGTAATAACATGGATGTGTTTTGGCCAATTTTTCTTCTTCAAAAACATCACTTTTTTGAAAAGCAATTTCAGGGAAAATAACCAACGCAGTGACATACAGTATACACCATTTTAAAGAAGACACTTTGATCTTCATAAAAACATAGCTACCATATTTTTTACCATATAGTTTAGAAGATACAACATTTTAAATATATGCAAAAATGGCCCGACATGGGTGAAGGACCACTATGTTAAGGGCCCGGCGTCAAAGTGTTACATATTTTTTGAAGTTTCCAGTATGTGTAAACAGAAAATTCAGTGATCATCGACCGTTTTCAGATATACCAGCGTAGACCCGACAAATCTGTCTCGTCATCTGATGATGTCGTCATCTTTATCAGACGACATCCTGAGCACTGGCGAATACAGGTGGGGGGGGGTCATTGGGGTCATGACCTCCCCCAAAACCTTAGACAATTTTTTTTTTTTAGTCACGGAAAAACGTTTGACTCACACTTGCAAGTAACTCGCGCATTCGCACATCCGAGTGAAGTTGCAACTCACATTTGCATTAGAATAGTTAAGTTGGTACTGAAGTTAAACGAAGTGAAGTTGGGTCGTGAAAAACGAAGAAAAACTTCCAGATTCCGTTTTGGAAACATTGGAAAACTGCGATATTGACATGTATCCCACCATCCATAAACTTCTGCGGATTCTGGCTACGCTTCCAGTCAGTGCAGCAACCGCGGAGTGCAGTTTTTCTACCCTGTGCCGGCTGAAGACTTGACTTCGGGCTAATATCGGTGAAGAAAGACTCACTGGGCTTGCTCTCATGTCGGTCCATCGAGAAATTCCACTGGAACCAGAAGCCATTATTCTTAGATTCGCTAAGACAAAGAGGCGCCAACATTTTTTATTGTAAATATTTATCCTTACCGAGTTTATACTGGTTGTTTTGTTCCTTGTTTCTGTTTCCTTTCTTAAATACAGAGAAGTACATTGGCATGTTGTTTTAATTTAAGACCCTTACATTATTGTTCATAGACCTCTTTTGAAACTTATTATGTTATTGTTTAGGAATATTTTTAATTAAGGAAATCGGAGTATTTTTAAAATCTATAAACTTTTCTGGAATATTTGTGTAAAACGGTTTACTTTGTAGTTAATTGTTTCTCCAATTTTATTTTTTTGCACCATTAATTTATATAAATAATAAATTGAAATTAACCTAAGGCAGTTATTATTATTACTCTTGTATTTTCCACGAAATTAACACACACAAATATGTAAATATCTGCTACAGTTTTGCTGATACATGTGTTCAGGGTTGGCTCTGAAATCTCTCTAGCCCCCTCACACATGTGTCCGGGGTCGGCTCTGAAAATTTATGGTAAACCTAGTTATGACCCCCCTTCTAAAATGTGAGTCTGTATCCGCCCCTGATCCTGAGCCCCCACCACTGGATGCGTGTTAACTCAATGCGAAAGAGACTTAATTAAATATTGTACGACGGTCTAACTGATCGTCGTATAGTACAGTGGAAAACAAAATACAAGACACCAATTAAGTCACTAATCACCAGCTTCAATTATCACAATTAAACAGTTTCTAATCAACAAGATAGTTTCTTACAACAAATCAAATAAAAATTGTTCACACGCAATAATAATGTCAACGAGTATAAAACACAATTGTGTTACAATTGTCCCGCACAATAATATAAAACGCATAACACTTCGCCACCATACTACGAACCGCACTCAAATAAATCGCAACTCAAACTGACTGCTAAACGCAGCTGTCAACGTTTAAATAGACAGCAGAATTGTTCCAGAATAGTCGATACTACTACGCATCAGCAATAAAGGAAAACATTAGACCGTAATTAATTGCGGCCTTAACACAGTGCGCGCGGCCGCGAGAATTCTGTCACAGTCTAGCTAATGCGTTGAGAATCACGTACGCACACAATATTACAGCCGGTTCCACTGGAACATTCGAGAAACACGTAGATTGTTCTGTAACGTCGTAACAATATTATCTTTTATTTGGCGTAATGCATGTCTGAACAACATGAGTTCCCCAGTTGTTTCAAACATGATAACATGAGTTCAGCCAATACTGTTTTATAACATGTGTAATAATTGAAAGAGTTAAGCGAGTTTTCAGTTTTAACTCAACCGTTTGGCATTTACTTACCAGTATGTCTGTCCATGTATCTGTATGTATGTGTCTCTTTGAGGTATGTCTCACGATAACTTTTGAACCGATTTTCATAAAACTTGGCACACATTTTATCGCACAGAATCACATTGTTTTTTTAGATTAATTCCGCAAAAAAATTTTGGGAGGGCAGAAAGCAAAATGTGACAGGTCAAAATTTTGAAAAAACTGCAAAAGCCCGTGTGGGGTATAAATTAAATGGAATTTTAACCACTATCTAAATATAGTGTTTACTTTTTAAAATTTTTAAATTTTGAAACAGGAGAGCCTAAAAAAGCGGGTGAAAATTTTAATAAAATCGTAAAAATTCAATTGGGGTGTCAAATTAAAGAGAATTTTAACTAACATTTGAATGTAGTGTTAAGTTTTAAAGAGATTCAAAATTTTTGGACCCAAAAGTCCATTAAAGTGATAACAAATTTCGAAAATCCAGCAGGGTGTCAAACTAAAATTAAAAAGTGTTTCCCAAATCTAATGTTATGGATTTTTGTTGTTATTGTATTATCGTGCTCTCTACAATTGTTATATTAGTACAGAAATAGTAATGTAATCTTTTTTTTGTAATTTCTCGCAAACTATTATTATAAAGTGTATTACTACATTTATTAGTACATTTACTTCGTTCAAAATAATGAGGGAGTTCTGCAGCTCGGGGAGCATATTAGTTAATTAATTGTATAATTTTGTATATAAAATATAAATACATTATATAAACGCGTTTATTTATAAGTATGTGTAAGTAGAGCACGTTGTGTGACAGGGGTCGCAATGGGAACCAACAACGAGATGGTGCTGAGCTGGAGACGCCTCAACCTAACAGTGTCCAACAAATCAAGGAAGTTGTTTGGCAAACAGCATAGACAGAAAGTGTGCCTCCTCAACAACGGTGAGTACACTGTTACTCAACTCTTATTGCTCCAGTACTTTTAAGCACATTTATCTTATTCTATAGCTATGTCCACACAAATACGCTTTTCGTGCATTTGAGGCATGCGCAGTAGGACCTTCCTCTAGCGAACGTAACGCACCCACAAAGCATGCCTCAAAATCAGTTGAAGGTCACCGTTTTTAGTGACGCATTCAGTAACGCACGTGCATCCACCACCAGTGGATCTTTTTTCAACATTCCGTGCAACTTCATAGTTATACAGACAGGTTTTGTTCTGTTTTCGTGATTACTGTGACTGTGTTTATTGTTTACCATATCGACAGAACAAACGTTGGCCTTTATTGAACATTATAGGTCACACTGTGCCTTATGGGACATTACGGAAAAAATTATACAAACAAAATGAAAAGAAATGATGCTCACGCTGTTTTGGCTACGAAGTATTAACTGACTGTGAAAGAAGCACGAGAAGCATTGATGAATTGAATTGCTTGGAACTTTAAATAGGTACATCAAAGAAGTAAATGAATCACCGGTAGCCAAGTAGGCTACCTAAGTGTGATTGCTAATTTCTCTTCAACTGGTATTGCTGCTCTAAAGCGAGTATTTTCTTTTGCGATCTTAGGCTTAACCATTTGTAAAAGCATGTAAAAGTCCGTTCTAGACATTCGCGTAAAGTTCTTAAACAGAACGTTGTCATCCAGGTCTCTCATAAGTCAAAAATTCCGCGTTCTTAAATAATCTTTCAACCATATCAAGCGTTGATATTTTTCACGCCTTTTTCTAACTCTTTTCTGCAATAAAAATGCAGCACTTATACCCGCTAACATAATCACGTCCATTTTCACGTTTACACTGGAGAAACATTGACAACTGTGACGCACAAGTGTAGACACTTTGTGACATGCGTTCAGTACTTTCGGTCTAAGGCATGCGCAAGAACTACTCAGTGTTGCAAGCAGAATTGAAAATTTAAAGCGAAATTTAAATTGGAAGCGCACAAGTGTGGACATAGCATATAGGGTGATTCAAAATTGCACGGCAATCTCTCGGAAGCTCATTCTGTAGCTAAAAACAAGAAAAAAATTTCATATTAACATAGGTCCTAAAACGATTCGTTAGCGACTTACGGCTGTTTTGTTTTTAATTAAAGTCAAATTTCTCAAATTTGTACTTATTTTTAATAGACATTACACACATAAATATCTTCATAATTAAATTCTCTACAAAGTTAGTTACAAATGTTTATTTGTTTATTGGCAAATTAACGAAGTTATTTTATCCCAAATCTAAAAATGTGCATTTTTCGACTCCAATGGTTTGGGTTTTACACAGTTTTTCTTAGAAACTAATTGAGATAGAGCTCTGGGATCTCTTTTATTCAATTGTTCAGATCAAAGACCATAAGACACCACTTTTACCCTTAACTTTCTACACCAAGATTTCACTATGGCGTCATTTTTTCGTGGAAGCAGAAATTAGAGCGAACTGGTTCGCGAGCCGTAACACGATAACAAACCGTTTTAGGACCTAAGTTTGTATGAACTTTTTTCCTTATTTTTACCTATAGAATCAGCTTTCCGCTATAGAATAGGCGTAACACGATATCAAACCGTTTTAGGACCTAAGTTTGTATGAACTTTTTTCCTTATTTTTAGCTACAGAATCAGCCTTCCGCTATAGAATAGACGTAACACGATAACAAACCGTTTTAGGACCTAAGTTTGTATGAACTTATTTCCTTATTTTTAGCTACAGAATCAGCTTTCCGCTATAGAGTAGCCGAAACTCGCTAACAAACCGTTTTAGAACCTATGTTTATACGAACTTTTTCCTTATTTTTAGCTATAGAATCAGCTTCCCGCTATAGAATAGCCGTAACACGATAACAAACAGTTTTAGGACCTAAGTTTGTATGAACTTTTTTCCTTATTTTTAGCTATAGAATCACCTTTCCGCTATAGAATAGCCTAAACTCGCTAACAAACCGTTTTAGAACCTATGTTTATATGAAATTTTTACCTTATTTTTAGGATATATGTTTATAAGAACTTTTTCCTTATTTTTAGGTATAGAATCACCTTTCCGCTATAGAATAGCCGAAACTCGTTAAAAAACGTTTTAGAACCTATGTTTAATAGGCCTATGAACTTTTTTCCTTACTTTTGGCTATAGAATAGCCGAAACTCGGTATTGAACCGTTCCCTCATTTTTAGCTATAGAATCAGCTTTCCGCTATAGAATAGCCGAAACTCGCTAACAATCCCTTTTAGAACCTACTGTATGTGTATGTGAACTTTTTTCCTTATTTTTAGGACTTATATTATAATAGATTATTATAGATATTGATTTTGTAACTCTTCGGAGTGTGTGATTGTGTATTGATTGTTGATACGCTCCGGTATCCACAACAATGTTGTACAATAAAATTTCCAAAAATGTAATAATTATTAGCAGTTTGATTGTGATTAATATTTGTGTGGGTATCGCTGTTTAAACCTTTTAATTTAAAAAGTATTTTCGCACTCCGCTGATAACCTCCCCACTTACCATATGTGGATATTGCTGTTCTGTTGGGTGACTGCTCAGCTGTAACATACACTCTACACATACAAGGAGATATTCTATTTGAATATCAAACGTGATAAGCATGCACAACAATAATAAAATAACAACTGAATAATGCTTTGAATTATCAGGAATATTCAAATTCTTCCGCCACCTTTTGATAGAACTAGCTATGAAAAAATAAACTATTTTAAGTTTGAAATTAAACACTTTTTCCACTGGTAACAAAAATATTGAGGTTTATTAACAGTTTGGAATGCTATTAAATCTTTTAAAATTAACAATCAGTCACTAATAATTTTACAGAAAATAATTACTATGAACAATTTTAAAATGAAACTCTTCTTAACCTCAAGGCTGGTAACACTGTAGGTTAATACAATAATTTTTATTTTGAGAGGTTATGTCCTCTTACACAGTTAAATTACCAAGATCGTGTGATCTTTGAAGTGACATGATGCCAGATACAAGATGTGGTGTTTTATAACAATATTTAATAAACAATTAATAGAAAACAAAAATACAAATATTAAAATTGAAAATCAGTACCATATAATCGATAATTATGGTATTATCGTACGCGGGATCCAGTATATAGCAGTTACTTTGATAAACGAGTGCGTTGGTTTGCACTGCTCAAAATTACTATTATTATTGAATAGTTGACTATAGAAATTATTTATTAACAAGAGAAAAAGTTATAATAAAAAAAAACTCTTGTGATATCTTTCATCTGGTTTGTATTATTTGAGAACAGACTTAAAACAAAAAGGTGACAAGTTGTTGTTATTAGTTTTAGGTTATCTAATAACGTGAATAGTCATTAGGGTTAAAAATATTATTCATTGATTCCTTATCGATCTAGACATATATATACAATTCATAATACTTCTAATGCATAACTATCAGTAGAATAGAATATTCTTTCCCAAAAAATTACAAATATTTATTTACACTAAATCAAGTCAAAAACTGCATGAGTCAATTGAGTGACTATTTGCGGCACTCGTATTTTGTAATATTTAAATTACTCTTGACTCTTTTAATTATGAAAAATATTAAAAACATTTATTTATTAAGTTAAAAATTGCGAAATAATTCTTTCGCCAATTCTGATAAATTTCATCAGCATTATTATACTTCGCTACTATTGATTAGCGTAGTATCCAACCAATCGTTTTTACAGAAATGATTATTTCTGTTTTATTTTTAAATAATGAAAAATATTGTACTCCCTGGTTTATTTTTCAACACAAAACTCGAAAATACGACCGATATTATACACTGGTCGTATTTAATTCTTATATTCACTCCGCACTGTACACTCGTTAATTCTGTGTTGTATGTAGGTTAGGTGTATGTAGTTTTACTAATGTATACGTGTCGCGCACAATTCAAAATAAACTTCTTCATCGATTTCGTCCGTCGAATGATACGTGTTGACTCGTTGTGATGATTGAAAGATGACTGTGTCGCTTCTCCGAAGCGGCTCTGGCTTGTCTGCCGGTTTTCATTCATTTGATTGGTTGAATTCTTTGAACTCTCCGACCCAAAACACTTTGATTTAGTAAAATTTTTAATTTATTACCAATTTTGTCTTTGGGTTGGAGATTAAAATGACGTAAGCACTGGTGCACAAAATAATTAAAAAGTTTATAATCGTTATAACTTTCTTATTAGTTGTCTAATCGTTGAATGGTTGGTGTCAATAAATCGCGGACATCCTGAGCTTTAAATAAAGTCCAAACAAGAATATAATCCGTCCATTATTAATTCACTGCAACGATTTCACAAATTTTTATGGTGAATCTTATAATTAATAAGTTTATTACACCAAATCTTAACTAATTACACAAAAACACTTCTGATTAAACGATTTGAGTCTATTTCTCAACTGTTTAATACAAAAATTTGGGAATAATCATTATTCAAACAATGTTTGATCATGGCGTCTTTAGCGTCCATATTCGATTATTTATAATCGCCCTTAATACTATTATTCCTTATCTAATAACATTGGTTTTGTATTCTAATACTAATAAAAAGGTTTATTTACATGGGTTTATACTTTAGTATATGCACAATGTCGCGTTTCATATACTAGTAGTCTTATCTAACTACCTCCTGACCTCTTTTCTTCAAATTGTCACTTTGTTTATGTTTTTTCTACATAAGGTATATAATGTTGAAAATGCAAATAGTGTACAACTATAGTACCTAGTTCATTTAATATATTTGTTAGCTTTTAGCTATCTGAGAACCCTTCAATTTCTAGTATTGGGTTTGTTTACATTAGGTCATGACATGGCAGTCAGTTATCTTTTGATAAATCAATAACTAAATTGTTATTATTATCTTTGACATAGATTCTCAAAGTAGTATCAGATATCCTTCTGATTATTGATAACATTTTTATTTACTTTTGAACAAGTTTGTATATTGCATTTTGCTTAAATAACCTGCTACATATTGTTTGTTTACATTCTGATTCCACCATCATGGTCATTTAGTTTTTAATAATTTGTCTATAAAATTACTATTCTTATGGTTATGGTCTGTTCTCATAGTAGTATTAGATGTCCTTCTTACTGCTGGTAACACTTTCATTAATCTCTGTGTAAGTTTTAATAAGGTATTTTGCTTAACTAGTTGGTTACATTGTCTTTTCTTACATCTGGCTATTCATTTATAGTCAGCTAGTTTACAATATTTTGATCATAAAACTATTATTATTACACTCATAATCTGTTCTTATAGTAGTACCAGATGTTCTTCTAACTACTGGTAATACTTTCATCAATCTTTGTACAAGTTTTAACAATGTATTTTGTTTAACCAATTTGGCATATTAGGTTTCCTTTCATCTAGCTTTGTGCTATCATATTTGGTCTGCTTTATGTGCAGTGTATTTCACTATAAGACATTATTTATTAGCATGCATCATTATTTATAATGAATCTTTGATTGACACAATTGTTGATGGTTGTTTGGTTTAACTAACATGTATGATTTTTTGTTTCATAGGTGCATTTCCTATGGGGTTATGTAACAATGTACAATATATTCTTATGCAGCCTTTTGCTACTACTATTATGACTTCAGTATGGTATTCTATTACAATAGTTTAATTGTTGATTAATACACATGTTTACACTATTTCTTCTAAACAATAATACAAATATTCTTAAACTAATGATAATACATTTCTTGTTATGGTTTGTACCTAACTTCTGTTACATTTGTTTGATATTTAACAAACTATTTTGTTTGTTATTATTTTTTCTGGCCTTTCCTTGTATTGTATTCTGTTTTGCCGTGGCATTCAGTTACATTTCTTTTGAAATTTACAAAGGTTTTTATTATCAGGTTCTATGAACAATAATATAACTGTTCTATCTTACATTGCTTGGTGGTCTTATGATTATCTATTTGGATCACAATCTTCATTAAACTAGTCACACTAACTGTCTGTGTATTTTTGACTATTTACTTCTTGTTGTTTCCACTATGAAAGTAACACATTTTCTTCCGCTATAAACCTTATCACTTGAATTGTTTGTGGCGTTTATTAGGCTAAAATTAGTTAACTGGTCACAGGTTCTCACACTTACATTAAGTATTCACTATTACTGTTTGTGATTTCTTAAATATGTTAAACACTGCTTCTTCATAGTTGACAATCACTATTCTTCTGGTTACTAGTATTGCCTCTAGTATACTTGATGAATGATGAATTCTTGTATGGTCTATCCATTTTCTTCTCTCTTCATGTCATGTTTCCTTGTCCTTCCTCTTCCTTTCTTCTTTGGGTTTGAACGTCTTCTTCAATATTTCCATTGTAGTAGTCGTTGTTCCTTAATATTTATATTTGTAAATATATTGGTTTGTCTGCCATCATTGTGGTTGCTCTTGAGTTGTCTCTTTTTTTATTTTACATAGTCATTTTATTGGTTCCCCTCACTGTTGGAATCCTGTTGTCTTCTTTTACACTTTTATTGTTTTGTTGGTTCCCCTCACTGTTGGAATCTTGTCGTTTTCTTCTTCCTTGTATTGTTTTGTTGGTTCCCCTCACTGTTGGAATCTATTGGGCCTGGTTTCTAACATTTATTTTGGCTCATGGTCATTTTTCTTCTCTATTTTGTGTACGATGCTGCTATGTTACACTTTCTTCTTCTCTGTTGGAACTTTACACTAATATATCTGTAGATACACACTTTTTGTTCACATATTTTCACTTACTTAGAAATATTCTCATGCTTTCCCGTCACTTGACGTAATAGTTGCTTACTTTATGTAACTACCAAATTTGGTAACGTTACATATGCCTTCCTATAAGAATTGATTAATTCTGAATCAGTATACTAATTTTCATTGAAGAATTCATCAATTGTTGTATGTTTCCATGTCGATTCATATGCTTTTTTGTACATTTCCCTTCACTTTCTTCTATTTGAATCATAATTATCTCTCTTCTATGTAATTATCTCCCTTGTTTATTTAGTTCCCTAATTCCCTAACATAAGCTTAGCTGGGGCAGTTCAGAGCGGCTCACTTTGGCATACAACTCCACTGGCCATACTAACTTCAATAAATACGGAGGCACATCATCTCCATCAATAATAATAAATGATTGCTGGCATTATTCATCAGTCAATTCATCTCAAATAATCAAAAAATATAAAATGGTCGTTCTTCCGACAAATAATAAATATCCTTGGGATTATCTCACGCATCTGCGGTTTATACATTGTTATACTCTCTTTTTCTTGATTCAACTCAACTAAATTCTTCACATATTACAGGGATAGTTTGTTTTACATTTCATCACTGGTATACTCTCATGACTATCTTCGTTAATATATTATTTTTTATTCTTCTTCGTCAGCAATTAATCTCTTCTCTTTGTATCACATTAAACGTCATCTCATAATATTCTTTATTTCGGGGTTTACTTCTTTAGATATAATTCATGAATATATTTTCTCTCATGGTTTCAATTGAGATATAGTCCATGTGGTATAGGCTTTCTTCTATTAAAAGACACTAGAAAACACTGTGGTTGTGTGTTGTTTCTTATCTACATTAATGATACTTATTCAGTTTTGTCCCTCCAACTTCTTATTTTCTCCTTCTTTTTTCATTGGTAGTACGGGTATGATGTTAACTTTACTTGTTGACATGGCTCTTGGAAATATGGTGCCATAGATGGAATTTGTCAGTCTCGTATAGTACTTTTTTCTTTCATTTGTAGTACGGGTATGATGTTAACTTTACTTGTTGACTTGGCTCTTGGAAATATGGTGCCATAGATGTAGGGTGTCTGCCTCGTATAGTACTTTTTCTCTTTAGTAGTACGGGTAGGATGTTAATTTTACTTGTTGACGTGGCTCTTGGAAATATGCTGTATCATACATACATTTGTGCCATGGTTGGTATGTGTCGATCTCGTATAGTACTTTTTTCTTTTAGTAGTAGTACGGGTAGGATGGTAACTTTACTTGTTGACGTGGCTCTTGGAAATATGGTGCCTAAGATGGAATGCGTCAGTCTCGTATAGTATCTTTCCCTTTCATTGGTAGTACGGGTGTGATGGTAACTTTACTTGTTGACGTGGCTCTAGGAAGTATTTTATGCCAAAGATGGGAGGTGTCAGTCTCGTATAGTACTTCTTTCATTTGTAGTACGGGTATGATGGTATTTTTACTTGTTGACGTGGCTCTAGGAAGTATTTTATGCCAAAGATGGAAGGCGTCAGTCTCGTATAGTATCTTTCCCTTTCATTGGTAGTACGGGTGTGATGTTAACTTTACTTGTTGACGTGGCTCTTGGAAATCATTTGTGCCTAAGATGGAAGGCGTCAGTCTCCTATAGTACTTCTTTTCTTTAGTAGTAGTACTATTATTTGTAAATACAATTTTCTTGATACTTTACATAACTTCTTTGGGAACATATTTTTCACATTACAAAATTACAATATAGTCAATGTTCATTTTCATAGTTATATTTTCTCCTTATTTAATATAAACACACAATAATCTTCATAGCAATATTCCATCCTTTCTTCATTAGTCAACATTTATTTTCATAATTATATTTTCATTTTTCACTTATTAATAAACAATAATGTTCATCGCCACATTTCACTTTTTATCTTTATATAGTTAATAGTTATTTTCACAAGTATATTTTCATCTTTCACTTAATATCCATAACAAATAATTATCATCGCTATATTTCACTTTTATTTTTATATTTAATCTTCGATATACCGTTTCATTGAAGCTTGGTTATATGTGCCCTTTATTTTCTTGGTTATTGGGTCTTGTAACTCATAAGTATTATTGAGGTTGTTTTTGGTTACAGTATATGGGCCTGTGAATAGCAGTAGCAGTTTTTTCGCAATACCTTCAACTGTACTTGGGAGTTCTCTGTTTTTTATGAGTACTCTGTCTCCCACTTCGTACTTTATGACTTTAGGTTGCGATTTCTGGTATTTGAGCCTAAGTTTGTCAGCTCGTTCAACTGCGTTATTATAAAATTTTGCTTTATTGAATTTGAATTCTTTTTCTATTGGAAAGTTTATGATTTCTGTAATTTCCCGGGGTGGTCTTCGCTCATACATAGCCATATAAGGTGTCTCATCTGTTGATTGATGATAGGCTAGGTTCAGGAAGTCTTCAGCCGGGGATAGATATTCCTCCCATTTCCTCTGCTGGCTGTGACAGTAGGTTCTTAAGATCCTTCCTACTTCTCTCAACACACTCTCAGCAGGGTTGCTGTTGGGGTGATACACAGACGTTTTGTAGGTCTTTATGCCCTGATGGATTAGTGTTTCCCGCCACTTTCGTCCTCGGAACTGTGTTCCATGATCTGTAATTATTGATAACGGTTTTCCCACTTCGGGTATATATTTGGATATCACAATGTCCAGTATTTTGTTCGTTGTAGCTCGATTTATTGGATACAGTTTTGTAAATTTTGTGTAGTGGCCGAATATGATTACTACATATTTGTATTGATGCCTTCCACCACTTCGTGGAAATGGTCCACAAATATCTAAAAATATTTTCTCCACTTTTGCTGTCGATGTTATGGGTATCATTACCCCTTCTCGTTTTTCATTACACTTTACCAATTGGCATATATGACAATTTTGAATATACCTTCTCACTTTTCGGTTCATGTCTTTAAAGTGTACATGTTCTTGTAGTGCTTTTACTACTTTGACTGCGCCCATGTGACTGTAGCGCACATGGTAATCAATGGCTAGTTCTTTTTCAATGGTTTTTGGTATAACCACCTTCCATTGTTCACTATCTTTTTTAGTTTTAGTGAATAGTAATCGGTTATGAGTACAGTAAAATGGTGCTATTTTTTCATCATGATTTGCCAATCTTTGGATGATTTGTGAAATTTTGGGATCCTTGTTCTGATGAGTGTTTATGTTTGATAGGATGTTGGTTAGTTCAGATTTATTCTTTAATATGTGGTAGACTTTGGCGATGGTTTCTTTTTCTCCCTCGAATGTCTGGGCGGTGATGTTCACTCGGGACAACACGTCTGCAGCTAAGTTGCTTTCCCTGGTATATATTGTTACTACTCTCTCGCGTCACCTAATTAGGTCCCACGTTATGAGTGTCAATTTGTAATCGGATGAGTACGTACGATTCAATTCCCGCTGTTGGGCTGGCCAATTTGTGGTCAGACGAGTACGAGCGTTCCGTTATTTTCACACAATGTATGCCTATTCGTTGCTATGAACGGGTATGTTCCCCTGTCTTTACTCTCTTAGGTCGTTTTAATTTACTTAATTATTTAAATTTCTGAGATATTTGTAGTTGTAGGATATATTGATTTAATTAATTAATATTAACTTATCTCTCTAAAAAATATCAGTGTTAGTGTACTTGAAACTTAAATAATTAATGTGTTATTCTGTAATTTCGTTCAACCCTATTATACCTTGAAGAGAATTATGTATTTTTACGCTCTCTCATTTGTTTTCCTAAATTGTTCTGTCATAAATTTCATCATCTCCTGCCAACTTGGTACTTCTCTGGCTCCAGCTTTATCTATTTGGTCCCCTTGGGCATCTTCTTCCATTACTCCCTTTTCCTTGTCCGTAATAATTTCAGTTTTCGTTATTTCGTCTGTCTGTTGTTCTATTTCACTATCTGTTATTAGTTCTATTTCCTGTTCTTGTTCATCTATTTCCTTCTCCGTTTCTCCTGCCCTAATCCTTGATCTACCTCTGGTATGCATGTTTATTCTCCCACAGTTGCCTGCTCTGGTTAAGTAATGTTATTATAATTATAGTTACTTAACTTAAGCACTACACTCGTTGAGCGCCAATTTGTTACTACTCTCTCGCGTCACCTAATTAGGTCCCACGTTATGAGTGTCAATTTGTAATCGGATGAGTACGTACGATTCAATTCCCGCTGTTGGGCTGGCCAATTTGTGGTCAGACGAGTACGAGCGTTCCGTTATTTTCACACAATGTATGCCTATTCGTTGCTATGAACGGGTATGTTCCCCTGTCTTTACTCTCTTAGGTCGTTTTAATTTACTTAATTATTTAAATATCTGAGATATTTGGAGATGTAGGATATATTGATTTAATTAATTAATATTAACTTATCTCTCTAAAATATATCAGTGTTAGTGTACTTGAAACTTAAATAATTAATGTGTTATTCTGTAATTTCGTTCAACCCTATTATACCTTGAAGAGAATTATGTATAATTTTGTATTTTTACGCTCTCTCTTTGGTGTCAGAGAATTCCGCTATAAGCGCTGTAGTGCCGGAGCAACGAAACTTATAGGTTATTTCACTGTTTATGTTAACCAATTATTCTATACTTAGTCAGTTACTTTTTTATTCCCAACTCATTAAATCATACTCCAAATGACAAGATTTTGCAACTATATAAAGGTTCTTTATTTGTTTACTTCTTTAACATTGAATAAGATATGTTCTAACTGACATACACGTGTGCTATAGATTATGGGAATCGATTATTGATTAGTCCGATCCTTTATTTAGGTTCAGTTATATAGTGTGTTTTAATTTGTAATTAACTTAATTCAGGGTGTGAAGGTTCTTGTAACTGTGGGGAAGATTAAAAATACATAGATAAGAATGCAAGATTTACAAATTTGAAGTGTTGTGTAGTTAATATGATTGATATAATAATAATTTACCAGACTAGAACGAAGCAAATCGTGTAGGCGGTTGATTGATAAATTTACTGTTCTGGACGATTATGCCGTACAATATTCTTTCTTGGTTTAATAAAATGGAATTCTTGTCCTGTCCACCTCGGAAATACAGCTCTCTGGATTGATTTACAGCCCGATTGATGCTTCTTCTGCAATTCCTGGATCCAAATACGTTCTTCTCTCGGTTGAAGCAATTAGTGATGTTCCGTGTATTTGAAAGGTTATAAGTTCTAGTGTAGTGTATATTATTAGTTGTGATACATTTGACTCTTTCTATTTGGTTTATTATATCCTCAATTCCTTTCGGATATGGGACAATTCAAGTCCTTCCTTGTAGAATCCAGTTATTTATTTTCTATTGTGATTTCATACTACAGTCTTGTTTGGTTAAACTGTACTGGCAAGATTCAAGAATATTATTTTTAGTATTTTGAATATTATAACTGTGTCAAATATTTTAGAATATTCCGATTAGATGATATATTTCTTAGATTTTTAATCTCATCACATTCAGATCATCAAAGGCAATAATTCAAAATCAACAACATCTTCATTTCCTGTAGTCCATAGCAACACATGATTTTTCTTCCTTCCACATGTTTTATATATAGTGTTTATTTCATATATTGTTTGTCTATTCCTTATCAATTTGCTATTATATCGGAATATAACTTTACCGATAGTTGGTTTATTATCTTCTACACATATTCTGCTGCTTTTTGATATGAGCCTGTTTCTTTTATATTTACTACCTTTTCGATATTAAACGTTATCAATCGATATCATGGCATTATGGCATTATCATAATTTGTATAAACTGATATGGTTTATTATATATCATTACTAATTTAATGTTTTTTTCTAGCTCTTCAAACCGTATTCATTAATTATTATTAATTTATGTACCTAACCTTTATGTTATGAGTGGTTATATAGTGGTTTTGGCTGTTAGGCCTTTTATTGTAAACGGATCTACCTGTGTTTATAACTGGTAAACATCTATAGCCCTTTTACATAAATTCATACATATAATCAAATCTTAACTATTAACATTTATATAAACAATTATTTTTTCCATATCTAATGACAATTTTATCTTGACCTATGGATCATATATAAGAAAATTCAAATCTATTAACGCTAACTAGCTGCTTCACACTTCATTCTACAACAGTAATTGAATAATACATCTTGTTTCATTACCTTTCATTAACTCAACACATAATTGGTATAACATAACATAAACTTTATCATAACATTTGTTGTCACAAAATAATATCTTTTAACTCAAAATCCTTAATTGCCATTGCTATAAAGTAAATTATTGTTTCATTTTTGTTTACTTTTCACTGAACATAGATCATTAACTATTATCTAACTTACAGGTTTTTTTTTTATCCTCGTTAATTCTACCTTGCATCCTTATTTATCTTTATCTATAATTATAAATGTAATTATTAGATTTTTGTTTTATCATGGGGTTAGATATTGACTTGTTTATTATTCTGTTAACCTAATTTTTATGTAACATGGATGCCAGCATTTCTGTTGTGTTACATATGCTCCCCCTCCTAAAAAAGTTTAGTTTACCTGAATGAAGTTTAGGTCAAATAAACTTGTCTTTTTCACATGCCTTTTCTTCATCTCAATATTAATGGTTGACGATGGGATTCTCAATGTAACTTCATTAGACTAGTATTAATAATTCTTTATTTAATAACATTTCATCATTTTAATTAACATTCTTGATTATTTTTAATTTCTGTAAACAGTATTTGTTGATAGTTGGCTATAATATTCAATTATACTTTAGGTTCACATCTCTTCTACTTATAATTACTGTAATCACTGTATTTCTCAATTATTCTTCTGTCATCTAATTTCTTTCTGTTTTCTTCGTCATACTCTTTTGGAAACTGAGGTCATTCTTGCAACTATTCTAATATTCCTTAAATATTTAATTTCCCTAACAATCCCTAATATGTGCATTGGTACAGTTCAGAGAGGCACTGTTTGGCTTCATACTCTGCTGCCCACACCACACCTTAACATAGTACTGCTGGAATTCATCTACAGTCAGCTATAAAATATAATAATCTCCTAATAATCTCTTTAATTACTTAATAATAAATATTTGGGAAAAATTTTTTTTTCTTTGTTGCTTTTATATTTCTTCATTACTATCCTCCATACTTTGTGATTCCATTTTAGTTTCCTTAAACATTCTTTGATATTAAAACTGACAGTTAACATTTGTAATTATTTTTGTTTTTCATTTTTGTTGTGATTATAATGCTAAGTATCTTCTTCATTTGTTTTTCTGATCTCAATATTTTCTAAATAGTTATTGTGTGATTATCATTATAACTGTGTTTCTGACTAAATACAGTCCTTAGCTCAACTATTATTTTTCTTATAGTATTTCATTACTTTGGTTGTTTATTTTTCAATGAATTATGTTCATAAATACTCTTTCCTTCTTGTTTTCTTTAATATTACATTGGTTACATTCAATCGTTTCTGAAGTTGTTTCCTTCATTTGGCAATGTGGTATGTATTTTAGGTCATATGATTTTTCTCTTTCTTTATTTTGCATAGGTAGATTTGAGGTAAAAACTTTTTATCTTGGGATTTCATTATTCATTATTCACACTATTTCTTTGTAGACGTTTAGTAATAATTCTAGCTTTCTTCTGTAATCTTGGGGTTTGTTATTCATTATTCACATTATCTTTTTGTAGACGTTTAGTAATAACCCTCACTTTCTTCTGTAATCTTGGGGTTTGTTATTCATTATTCACATTATCTTTTTGTAGACGTTTAGTAATAATCCTCACTTTCTTCTGTAATCTTGGGGTTTGTTATTCATTATTCACACTATTTCTTTGTAGACGTTTAGTAATAATTCTAGCTTTCTTCTGTAATCTTGGGGTTTGTTATTCATTATTCACATTATCTTTTTGTAGACATTTAGTAATAATCCTAGCTTTCTTCTGTAATCTTGGGGTTTGTTATTCATTATTCACATTATCTTTTTGTAGACGTTTAGTAATAATCCTCACTTTCTTCTGTAATCTTGGGGTTTGTTATTCATTATTCACATTATTTCTTTGTAAACATTTAGTAATAATTCTATTTTTCTTCTTAATACCTTCTTCATAACTATATTTTAATTCAAACTTACTTCATTTTAAATGACCTCTTTTTTTTCTATTTATTTTATTGTTCAACAAATTCTCTTTTATTTACAAATGTTTTTTTCTTCAAAATCGATAATAAGTGGTTCTTATTGTATTTTAGAATTTAGTGGTTGTATTCAAATTCGAATTCTTTTTAAATTCCAAATATTTTCTCTTCAAAATCGATAATAAGTTGTTCTTATTGTATTTTAGAATTTATTCATTATATTTCTTTATGGACTCTTGGTTGTATGTTCCCTTAATCCTTTTCGTGATAGGGTTCATTATTTCATATGTATTGTTATTATTATTTTTTGTTATCACATATGGTCCAGTATATAATAATAATAATTTTTTAGTTATTCCCTCTAGAGTGCTTGGTAGCTCCCTGTTTCTTATTAATATTTTCTCACCCACTTGGTACTTAATTGGTTTTGGATTATTCTTTTCATATTTTCTTTTCTTCATTTCTGCCTTTTCCATTACTCGGTTATAAAATTTAACGGTTTCAAATTGATATTCTGGGTTATTTGGAAAGTTTATAATATCCTGGATTTCTCTAGGTGGAAGCCTTTCAAACATAACAGTATAAGGGGTATTTTCAATGGACTGATGGTAAGATATATTTAAGAACTCTTCGGTTAGTGACAATTATTCGTACCACCTTCTCTGTTGGTCATGACAGTAAGTTCGGAGTATTCTGCCAACTTCCCTCAATACACGTTCTGCCGGATTACTGCTGGGGTGGTATACTGAAGTCTTATATGTTCTAATGTTGTGTTTTAAAAGATTATTTCTCCATTTACAGCCCTTGAATTGCGTACCATGATCGGTGATAATAGATGACGGTTTACCATTCTCTGTTATGTAACGTCCAATGACTATTTCCAGAATTTTCTTGGTCGTGGCTCTGCTAATAGCGTAGAGTTTAGTGTATTTGGAAAAGTGATCAAAAATAATTATTATGAATTTATATCTATGGTTTCCTCCACTGCGTGGGAATGGTCCACATATATCCAGAAATACTTTCTCCAGCTTATATTTGGATGTGATAGGGTCATGACTCCCTCCTTCTTCTCATTATTATGTTTAACCATCTGGCAGATGTGACATGCTTGTATGGCTTTTTGTACTTTTCTGGTTATATTTTTTATGTACACTTGTTCTTCCAGGGCTTTGACGATTTTCATGGCTCCCATGTGTCCATATTGTTCATGGTAATCCAATATCAATTTGTTTTCCACAGCAGTGGGAATTACTAGTTTCCAGTTTATTTGTTTAGGGGTGACCTTAATAAATAATCGATCATCATGTATACAGTAATATTTAGTAATAACTTCATCAGCACTTTGTACCTTCTGGCGTATGTTTATTAATTTGGGATCCGATTTTTGGTGTTGATTAATTTCATTTGTAATAATTTCCAAATCCTTCCGACTCTTAATGACATGGTACACTTTTGCAATCTCTTCCTTTTCTCCTTCAAACGATTGGTCTTGTATGTTTATTCGGGACAAGATATCGGCTGCTATGTTTTTCTTCCATGTATATATTCCCAATCAACGCAATACTCTTGCAATGCAAGTACCCATCTAGTTAGCCGGCCATGACTAAGTTTACATCTTTTTAGAAATGAAATTGATTTATGGTCACTTCTTACGGTCACTGGGTATCCGAGTATGTAAGTTCTAAATTTATTGCATGCGTACACTACACTTAGCAGCTCCTCCTCGGTAACATTATAATTGCGTTCGCAGTTGTTAAGCACTCTGCTGGCGAAGCTGATTACCATATGATGTCCTTCTTTATCTTCTTGATATAGGGTAGCTCCTAAGCTAACATTGCTCGCATCACAATTTAAATAAAAGCGCTTGTTAAAATCAGGGTGGTACAACATAACTGTTTCTAAAAATTTCTTCTTGATTAATTGCAGAATTTTATCTTGTTCTGGTCCCCATGCCCATTTGTCTTTGGATGATAATTGTTTCTGAAACTTGGCGGTTACTTCCGAATAGTTATCTTGGGATTTTCAGTAATAGTTACAAATTCCAAGAAAGGATTGTAGCTGTTTTCTATTTTTTGGAGTAGGGAACAGTTGAATTGCTTCTACTTTTTCTGTTGAAGGTGTGATACCCTCCTCAGACAAATTAAAACCTAAGAACTTTACTTGATTGGCGATAAATTTAGATTTATTCAGCTTGAGTGTTATGTTGTTTTAGGATAATTTTCTCAGTACCTGTTCCACCCGCTCGCAATGTTCATCCCAATGTGAAGAAGTTATAAGTAGGTCATCTACATAGACCGTAGTGAACTGCAGTGTTTCTTGTCCCAATACTTGGTCCATACTGTAACGGGCCTATTTTGGGGGTAATAAAGCAATTTGTATATTTTTTTTTTATAAAACAAATAACATTTTTCGATAATAGGGACAAAATTTATAAACGAAAGGTAAATTTAGAGGTTGCAATGAAAGCGACGGTGGCAGCACTGCTTGGGACATTAAATACGTGAAAATTATTGAAACAACCGACAAAACTGTGCCAAGGTCAACCAATGACACACAAAACTGTCAACAAATTATATAACGAATCGTCAGGCGACATTACGTCAGAGACGATCCCAACGATGGAATTCGGTGTGTAATGCCGTTATGTAACAAAACAGTCTGCTGGCGTAGTGATACAAACTTTCAAACAATAAGACTCGGTCATATAACCAAGGCCGCTTCACAAAATAGCGCCGGTGGCCTGTTGCCAGTCTAACTTAACAACTCGCGCGAGTTACACGTAAAAGTTCCGGAACGTAAGTGCGGGCCCGTAACACACCAAAAAATGTGAATAACATATAAATTTAATTAAAATACGCCTAAAGTTTAAAAGAATGTGAGAGAAGTAACGTCAATTTAATAAACACATAAATTCAGTGAGAACAACAATCTATATAGTGCACGGACAATGCGACGTCGTCGAAACTCAGCAGCAGTTAAGTAATGGGGTAGAGTAAAACATAAAAAATGGGTTAAACTAAAAGTATAATGGTACCAATTTCTTTGAATTTGTTTAACCGGAATAAAAAATGAGATCTCTTAAAGGTATGGGATGTTTGCGTGTGAGTGAGTGAGAGAGAAGGATGTTAATATGGAAGTGCTGGTTGCGTAATTATTTATAGAACAATTAAATTCATTTGATTTAGTGTTTTAAAATTAGTTAATAATTAAATAAATAATGAGTTGTTTTATCAATTGAGCCTCGTGGCCAAATATGTTCAAATGTACAACTGGGGGAACGAAATAAAAAAATAAAAGGAAACGTCATTTGGTAACAAATCGATAAATAAAGTTTTCATTATTTCGACAACCAATTCTGATCTCCTGTGTTCGCCGAAAAGGACCCGTAAAATGGTAAGGACATATATTTTTTCATACGTAGTTAATAAATACAAGATGGCGCCCGACAAAGTTAGACAGTAAAGTTTGAATCAAAATAAAATCAATCATATTTTATTCATTTTATTAAATTATCAATTTATTGATACATCTCAATGGCTTCTGAACAGGGACAATTTTATATAAAGAAATTTATATAAAATACGGCCTACGGGGAGAGCAGAATGGTTGTTTGAGGTAACTAAAAAAAATGTGTAAAGATAAGTAGTAAGGTTATGTCATGTTTTTGTAGTATGGGTAAGTAGAATATGTTTTTGATAAGTATGTGTTGCATATAGTTATATTTTGCAAAGAATTATATATCGAAAAGATTTATAAAAAATGGCAGATGATAATGAGATCAGCCTCTCTGACAGTCAGGCCGACTCTGGTATTCAAACAGAAGCGGGGTCAATAGACGAGCAGAATGTGGAAATATCTGCAATTAGTTCGCCGGGAGCGATTTCTACTCCCGTACCAAGTAAAATAAATACAAGAGAAAAAGAGTTGTCATTAAAGGATTTATTTAATCTCATTAACAATAGATTTGATATGAATAATAGTGGTTTCAATATTAAATTCAATGAACAGAAAAACGAGATGCAATAATTTAAAAGCAGTATAAATGAGAAATTAGATATACAGAGCAATTTTAATAAAAAGGTAGAAGAACAGAATATTCAGTTTCGACAGAGTATTAGCATGAAATTTGATGAACTTAAAACAGAAATTAATAAAGTGCAAATTAACTGTGAGAGTAGCTGTAACAAATTAAAATATGAATGGAATGAAACGTTGAGTCACTCATTAGATAGTATGAATAATAAAATTGACGAAATAGAGAGTAGTGTGGTAGAAAAAAACCAATGAACAAATACAAAAAGTAACCGAAAATTGTGACCGTAAAATAGATGAATGTAATGTTAGTAATGAGTACAAATTGAATTGTGTAGTTGATAAGATTGAAACATATGAAAATAGTACTAATGTCAAAATCAATGAAATAGAAAGTAACTGCAAAACAGAGATACAAGCTATACAAAATACAGTAAATACTATAGATACAAATAATAAACAATTTGAATATTTAAATAACAATAAATTTGTGTCAATTGAGCAGAGTATAGTTGATGTTAAGGATGAATTAAATATAGCTATAAACGAAAAACTTAATAGAGTTACTGAACACATAGTCATTGCTAAAGATATGAATAGTGATATCGATTTGGAGGTATTTAATTGTGAAAACAGGGGGGTACACCCTATGCAATTTTTAAATAGAATCAGAGAGTTTAATCAGTTTTGTAGAAGTAGCTGGGAGGTACAATTGTTAAAAATCATGAAATGTTTTAGAGGGAATTCCGCGGTATGGGCGGAGGTGCATAAAGTAGACTGGGTAAATTATCAGTGTTTTGAAACGGCTTTTAGAGAGAAATATTGGTCGGAGGAGGAACAAGAGATATTACGGAGTAAAATTATGCGACCAGGTAATTTTGGGAACCACGGGGGTAACGTAACTATGTATGTAATGCGACTATATAATGAGGCAAAATATTTAGAGCCACCGTTACCATTTGGGTCATTTGTCCGTCACATAAGCAAGCACTTACCGAGAGAAATACAAATTACATTGATGACTCGAGAGATTGTAGAAATCACAGAATTAGGGTAAATTTTAGACATATTTCAGAATATAAGAGAACGGGATATGAGTAGGCGGGTAAACACACCAGTATCACATATAAGTGGGAATCATAATCAACCAAGGGGAATACACAATTTTCACAGGGGAGCGCGGGGAGGAAGTTTCAATAATAGGGGCGAGAGTTGGAGGTGTAGAGATTGTGAAACTGATAACTATGCTAATCGAACAAATTGTTTTAGATGTCATCGAACCAGGGAGTGCGCCAGGAACGAGAGAACGAACCCACCACCAAATCAACAGTCGAGGGGAGGAGAATTTTATAGAGGAGCACCAAGAGGAGGAGGACATTATAATAGAGGTAGAGGAGGAAATCATCCAGCTGTAGCAGGTCCATCCACGGAAAACTAAGGAAGACAATGGAGAAGCGGGCCCAACCATTGTCAACGGAGAACCGGGTCCAAGTAATCAACGAATACTCGAACAACGTTATCAAGATGGACATGGCGAAAGAATTGTTAGAAGAAGAGGAGAACAAGGTGATGGAACGCAGAACAGGATTGACTGAGGTGACAATTAACATTGAAGGTAAGAATTATAAAACTTTAATTGATACTGGTAGCGAGATCTCAGTAATTTCTGAAAATGTCATGGGTGAATTAAAAGAGTTAAACAAGAATATACCGTCATTACCAGTTGCAGGGGTTACAGTAGTGGGGGTAACCGGGGTTAGAAGTAAGAGAATAACCAAACAAGTACAATTAAATATTTTAATAAATGAAGTTGAATTTGAAAACACTTTCCTGGTAGTTAAAGGGTTGAGTCTAGATGTAATATTGGGAAATGATTTTTTGGAAAGAAACGGAGCAGTAATAGACAATTTCAATAATAATTCAATAATTAAAAATAGATTTCAATAAACAAATAGTAAAATTTGAAAAGGGGAATAAACCAGTCAAAATAGAGTTTAAAAAAGTAGTAAATGAAAGTAAAGTCACGGGAATAAAAATGTTACATAAGCAGATAAGCGATAGAGAGATAGAGACCAAGATAAATATATGTCTAGAGAGTGATAGCCTAGAGAATGAGGAGGGAGAAATGCATGAGCGTAATGAGAGTGTGTGGGCAGATAGAGCCGACAAATTTTTCAATGAAAATACAGTTGTAGGAAATACTCAGCGAGAGGAGCTGTGGGCAGTTGTGGAGCGGTTCAGAGAGGTGTTTGATGAATCACCAGGGAAAGCGAAGGACTACATCTGCGAACTGAAAGTTCGGGACCACGCACCATACATGCAGAGGAGCTACCCGGTGCCGTTTTCGAAGAGGAGGGCTGTACAGGAGGAACTAGACCAGATGATGCAAGGAGGGATAATTGAATGCTCAGTATCACCCTACTCAAACCCTTTGGTAGTAGTGATCAAAAAGGATGGTAAGGTAAGGTTATGTTTAGATGCTCGGAAAATTAATCAAATTATTATACCTGACAGGGAATCTCCGGAACCCATAAATGAGATTTTACAGAAGTTCAGCGGAGTCAAATACATGACGTCCTTAGATCTGACCGCTGGATACTGGCAGGTGCCATTAGCGATAGAGAGCAGGAAATACACAGCTTTTCTTTTTAACGGTAAGAATTACCAGTTCAAACGCTTACCTTTTGGATTAAACACCAGTGTTGCCAGTTTTATTAAATGTTTAGATAATATTTTACAACCTAAGGATTTAGACTTTTTAACTGTATATGTCGACGATATCTTGATAGCCTCTAGAACATTCACTGAACATTTAGAACACATAGAATATGTATTAGATAAGCTGCAAAGAGGGGGTTTAACAGTGAATTGGGACAAGTCTAAGTTTCTGCAGACAGAAATACATTTCTTAGGATTTATTATTACACAGGAGGGGATATTAGCCAACCCTGACAAAGTAGAAGCCATAATGCGATTCCCCAAACCTAAAAACATTAAGCAATTACAAAGTTTTTTAGGTCTACGCAATTTTTACAGGAAATTTCAGGAGAACTACGCACACACAACATCTAAACTGAGTGCTGTACTGCAGAAGAATAAACAGTGGAGATGGGGCGATACGGAACGAACTGCGTTTAATGAAATTAAGAGAAAGTTTAGTCACATGATCATGATGAATCATCCCGATTTTAATAAAACTTTTTATTTGCAGACCGACGCCAGCAATGTAGCGCTAGGGGCGGAGCTCTACCAGGAGGGTGGTGACAAGGAACACCTAACGATCGCCTTTGCCAGTAGATCGCTGCTGTCGGCTGAGAAAAATTATACGACAACTGAAAAAGAACTTCTAAGTATTGTGTTCGCCGTGGGTAAATTCAGGACCTACATCCTAGGTAATACCACGATAATCAGGACGGACCACAAGGCATTGTCATTCCTTAATTCGTGTAAGCTGACACATAGCAGATTAACCAGGTGGGTATTAGCCTTACAAGAGTATAACTTTTCATGGGAGTACATAAAGGGGTCAGATAATAAGGTACCAGATACACTTTCTAGAGTCGATGTTATAGACAATAAAACTGGTAGGGATCTTAAAGAAATAGAAATTTTTAGATTAACTAGAGAAGATAGAATTTTTGGTGAGGAATTAAGTGATATTAAAAATATGCAAAGAGCTGAAAGTAAATTGGGTAGAATAATTGTTAGTTAGAAACAGATGTAGCGGGATCTGAATATAATGAGCGATTTCAAGTATATCAAGGTATTTTGTTTAATAAAGTAGATGGTGGGGAGCGTGATTGGAGGTTAGTTATACCCGAGGGATTAATAGATAAAATTGTTTGGGATTGTCATATAAGGTATGGTCATTTTGGGGCGAGAAAATGTGCAAATGTTTTGAAAGAATCATGTATATTTAAGAATATGGAGAAGAGAGTTAGAAAAGTGTTGAGAGTGTGTGATTTATGTCAGAAATCGAAAGTAGTGAATTATAAAGTGGAAGGGGAGATGAATTACATAAAAGTAGAGAAACCTTTTGATTTAGTTGCAGTGGATTTATATGGACCATTACCCAGAGGTAGAGGAGGTGTGTTATATGTATTTGTAGTTCTAGACACCTTTTCAAAATTTGTGAAGTTATATAGCATTAAGAGAGCAATGAGTAAAGTACTCAGTGAGAAAATAGTAAAAGACTACATGTTTAATGTTGGAAAACCGAAAATTATATTATCTGACCACGGTCCACAGTTTATAAACGGCAAGTGGCGGCAGACGCTTGGATGGGAAGGCATCATACCCAAGCATACGGCAGTGTACCATCCTCAGTCGAACCAAGCAGAACGGGTGATGAGAGAGATTGGCAGGATATTTCGGGCGTACTGTCACGCCAAACACACAGAATGGCCATCCTACGTGAAGAAAGTAGAGGAGTGGCTGAATTGTACCACCCATGAATCCACGGGATTTACGCCGCATGAGTTGATCAGGGGAACAAGGCCGCCCAGGATATTGGAACAACTTTTCGAATACCCACCAGAAGGTCAGGTTTTGGACAGGAACATGAAAATTAGATTGGCAAACGAGAACTTACTCACGAGAGTAGAGCGAAGAAAACAGAAACATGATGCCAAGGGTAAATGGACCAAGTATGAGGTAGGTCAGTTAGTGTTAGTAAAAAGGCATGATTTGTCCAGTGCTCAAGATAGAGAAATAAAGAAGTTTTTCTTGTTGTATGAAGGACCTTATGAAATTGTAGAAATAAAAATTCAGAATGCGTATGTGCTGAGGAACCCAGCGACGCAGGAAATAGTAGGTACTCAAAATGCGACGAATTTAAAATTGTATCGGTCACTTTAATTATGTTTATAATAAGATTTCTAATATTGTTATATGTTTTTAGAAGGGATCTTCCCCCATTTTCGGGCGGTCACGATCTTACCAGTCCTGGCCGTGGAATTCGGAACTCGGAGGCGGGCCATGGTTGGCGGATCTTCCTACGGGCAGTGAAAACAACGATGGTCCGGCTCCACCAAAATTGGTATAAAGTAGAAAACTTAACTACATATTTGAACGGGGAGGGGGACCCCAACAGGTACGTGACACGAATTAAATTTTTTAATACACTCCAGGTGCAGCGGTCTCGGTGTACCTGTCACGTGCCCGTACTGCCTCAGAGTGTTGTATATAATGAAGGCTGCACCTAAATATAAGGCAGTGCGTACAAATTTAAAAGTTTCAGAACCAATGGTAAAATTGAAATTAGCCATTGGTTATAGTTTCTGTTTAGTCTGAAAGGACGAATTTTGGGGCAAGAGGGGTTGGCACAAGGTAGAAAGCGGGTTTGAAAAAATGGTGGGAGAGGAGGAGCAGTGTGTTTCAGAGGGGGAACGTGAATTCACGTAGTGAATCTACCGAGTGCCAATCCTTTTTGCAGCAAAACCCGGCATTTCAGGCGACTGCGACCTTCCTAGACGTGTTGAAAGTCACGATAGAGTCAGCCTTCAATGTAAATAGAATTAAAAAAAAAAAAAAAAAAAAAAAAAAAAAAAATACCAAAACAATTTTGGATGTGTATAATTTTAAATTTAAACAAATTTTAGAATTAAGTGACCAAATATAATTGTCAAGTTTTAGTATCAGTGAGTATGGGAACGTTTTGAAAAGATGTGTAATAAAATAAAAACTTGTTATCAATACAAGAAGTGGGGATAATTTTGGGGGGTAGTTTGGTGCCCAAAGAAGTGACATAACAGTGTAGTGTGGAACTGCAATGGTGGGAGGTTGTAAATTTTGTATGTAATATTTTATGTTCATGATGGTTAAGCTTACATATAAAGGGGGTTAAACACCATCCAAACTAATAATGTCATTTAAGTATAAATTCTTAAGTTTAGTGTTACAAAAGATATGTTACTTGTGATTCCCCAACTTTTCGGGCGGTCACGGCCTCACCGAACCCTGACCGTGGAATTGGTTTAGCTTTAACAGCTATGGTTGGGGCACATTACGATTACGCGCTGACCATACTGGCCATAGCTGTTATCGTTGTAAAGGTGTATTTTGAAATTGATGGGGGTGAAATTAAGGGGAATCACCAAACTAGGGAACAGCGGCTGCCACTCTGTCCGAGGAGGGACAGCAGAGCCAGGTGGTAGACCCGTATTAAGGGCGCATAACTATAGAACACAGATATTATGATATCTAGAACCTTTCAAGTGTAACGCAGAAGCAAGGACACTGAGATGTCACATTCCTCCAAAACTTCAGTCCTTGTGGACGCAACTGGACGCCACAGTCCAGGGGGGTCATAGTGTGTGTGGCAGGGAGGTTATCCAGGGGGATAACATATTAGAAATTTGTTGTATTTTAATAATGATGATTCACTACTCAATAATTTTGTTTTGATTTGAAAAATAGATGCACTACATACTTCCTATATTGTGTTTATTATGTCTTATTGTGTTAATTGCATGTAGTATGTTAGGAATTAAGAATGATAAAAATATAATAATATGTATTCAATGTGTTTTTAGATTTTAAAATAAAATGAAATAAAGTTGTGATAGTTAAAATTTTCAATGGGTTGCAATAGATAGAAGGTGGGTGATAATCATTGTTTGAGTAAAACGTTTGAGTTAGTCCAAGTTGAATATATTGGGGTATTAAAGAGAATGAGAGAGGAAATACATGTAATAGAGAATTTGAGTATAAGTGGAGACACAGTAGAAATGGAGAATATATGTATAGTTTTGAGTGATATATTGATGTTATTAATTAATGTTGTTATTTTGTTGTAGTTGTAGTAAGGTAATGAGATTGAGATTTTGGGGATGGCAATTTTGTAGTAGGGGGTAGTGTAATGTGGGAGTCCGCAACATAATGATAAGTTGGGACGGGATAGGGATAGATTTTAGTGGAGACGGGGCCGCCTTAGGTAGAATCCAGGGGCCAGAGAACGGGAATTGAGCTTCTTGGGGGGGGGGGAAACACTTATCCTATGTACAAAGGGTTAGAGAGTATTTTTTTTATATATTGAGAGAAGGTGGCGAATTGGGTAAAGTAGTAAGTAGTTAGAGGTAGAGAAGGGTTAGTAGATTTTTTGATAGAGGGGTGTCATACTAGTTAAAGATTTTGCAAGGGAGCGTTAGAGTAATAAAAGGGGTAAGATTATGGGTAAATGCCAAGTTGATAAAGTGAATTATAATGAATAACGTAGAATCACCCAAATTAATGAAAGGGAATAATAAATGAAAGGTTATATAAAAAAAATAAAATAAAAAAAAAATAATTTTTTTGAGAAACGAATTCATAAAAGTTAATTATCCATTATATTTGGTCTCCAGTCGCAGTGAAATTGAAATAAATAAATACCTTTTTCTTTATCCGTGCTGCGACTACGTCTTTGATGTCTTACGACATGTTTCGGGAACACGTTCCCATCATCAGGTAAAATTGTTTTTTCTTCTAGTTCATAACGAACGTGTCAAGAATATAATAATTAAAACACATCAACACATAAACACATAACACAATGAGTATGATAGAACTCAGTCCACGTAACAGTGCGCACTGCCGTACTGTAACTGACCACGTAATCAAACTATATACTCGGCTGGTGTACACAAGCGTTATCACTCTTCAATACAGTATCATATAAACAGTGAGATTTAAATGTTAATTGATCATTAAGCAGTAGGTTTGGTTGAAATAAAAGCGCTTTATATATTTCATATTCTTCCATGGCATCCATGTATCGGCTCTTACTGCATATATGTAAGAGGAAAGCATAAATTCACCATGGAAGTAGAAAATGAAAATTGCCTAAACTTTTTAGACCTTTCTGTTCGAAGAAACGCTGATTGTATCACATATAAAATATACAGGAAACCTACTACCACGGATATAACTGTCCATGCTGATTCATTCCACCCATATACACAGAAAATGGCCTCTTTTAATGCTTTCGTAAATAGACTTTTAACTATACCTATGAACCAGGAAGATTTTCAAGATGAAGTAAATATTATTAAACATATAGCTGTCAATAATGGATATAAAAGTGATATAATAGATAACTTAATTCGCAAACGTAGGAATAAAATGGAAAGAAAATTAAAATTAGATGGTAAAAAGAACCATTATATTTCAGTTGAATATACTAATGTGATTCCTAATATAATAAAAAATGAATTAAGAAAATTAGGCATCATCGTGTCCTTCAAAACTACCAATAACATATTGAACATATTAAAACCTCGAACACAAAAAACAACCGAAAACAGTTCTGGCATATATAGAATCCAGTGTAGTGAATGTGATAAATTCTACATAGGACAAACGGGCAGGAAATTTAAAGACAGATATAAAGAACATTTGCCAAAAAGGAACATCAAGTCAATCAAATCCAACTTTGCTTTACATCTGGTAAACAGCAATCACAGTTATAGTGGTTTCACAGATAACTTTACGCCCATACATATATGCAGTAAGAGCCGATACATGGATGCCATGGAAGAATATGAAATATATAAAGCGCTTTTATTTCAACCAAACCTACTGCTTAATGATCAATTAACATTTAAATCTCACTGTTTATATGATACTGTATTGAAGAGTGATAACGCTTGTGTACACCAGCCGAGTATATAGTTTGATTACGTGGTCAGTTACAGTACGGCAGTGCGCACTGTTACGTGGACTGAGTTCTATCATACTCATTGTGTTATGTGTTTATGTGTTGATGTGTTTTAATTATTATATTCTTGACACGTTCGTTATGAACTAGAAGAAAAAACAATTTTACCTGATGATGGGAACGTGTTCCCGAAACATGTCGTAAGACATCAAAGACGTAGTCGCAGCACGGATAAAGAAAAAGGTATTTATTTATTTCAATAAAAGTTAAGTTGAGATTAAAAGGTAAATTTTATGATTTTATATGCAAATTTAATGATGTAAAGTGTGTAAGTTTTAAATACAAAATGTTTATTTTAAGATAATAATAATGATGTGAATTATGAATGTACTATGTTTTCTTATGTTATGTTAAGTTGTTAGGTATTTTGATATATATGTTAGCAGTTAGTGAAAAAACAAAACCAGTGCTTCTTAGCGCAAACCAGCACTGCTAGGGGGAAACAGATCAGTTGGGGATATGGTGTTGTATAAGGCCACTATTTGATATTTGATTTGTTGTTTCAGTGTTTGGTGATGCTGTGGCGGCGGACCTGAGCTGGCCAGAGCGTCAGAGCAGGGGCGTTAAGTATCTGTCTGACTCTACGGTGTTGGGATCTCGAGAGAGAAGTCCAGTATTGTCATTCAGGTGCGGTCACAGTCACCGGACCAAGGGTGAGTTGATTATATTTTTTGTAAACCATACAGGGGGTTGTGGCGACATATCCTGGCTGATCCCTCTAGCAAGTATGAATGTGTCAATGAGATTTTTTATGCTTCGGCATAAAATATCTCATTGAGGGGGTATTGTAACGGGCCTATTTTTGGGGTAATAAAGCAATTTGTATATTTTTTTTTTTATAAAACAAATAACATTTTTCGATGATAGGGACAAAATTTATAAACGAAAGGTAAATTTAGAGGTTGCAATGAAAGCGACGGTGGCAGCACTGCTTGGGACATTAAATACGTGAAAATTATTGAAACAACCGACAAAACTGTGCCAAGGTCAACCAATGACACACAAAACTGTCAACAAATTATATAACGAATCGTCAGGCGACATTACGTCAGAGACGATCCCAACGATGGAATTCGGTGTGTAATGCCGTTATGTAACAAAACAGTCTGCTGGCGTAGTGATACAAACTTTCAAACAATAAGACTCGGTCATATAACCAAGGCCGCTTCACAAAATAGCGCCGGTGGCCTGTTGCCAGTCTAACTTAACAACTCGCGCGAGTTACACGTAAAAGTTCCGGAACGTAAGTGCGGGCCCGCAACACACCAAAAAATGTGAATAACATATAAATTTAATTAAAATACGCCTAAAGTTTAAAAGAATGTGAGAGAAGTAACGTCAATTTAATAAACACATAAATTCAGTGAGAACAACAATCTATATAGTGCACGGACAATGCGACGTCGTCGAAACTCAGCAGCAGTTAAGTAATGGGGTAGAGTAAAACATAAAAAATGGGTTAAACTAAAAGTATAATGGTACCAATTTCTTTGAATTTGTTTAACCGGAATAAAAAATGAGATCTCTTAAAGGTATGGGATGTTTGCGTGTGAGTGAGTGAGAGAGAAGGATGTTAATATGGAAGTGCTGGTTGTGTAATTATTTATAGAACAATTAAATTCATTTGATTTAGTGTTTTAAAATTAGTTAATAATTAAATAAATAATGAGTTGTTTTATCAATTGAGCCTCGTGGCCAAATATGTTCAAATGTACAACTGGGGGAACGAAATAAAAAAATAAAAGGAAACGTCATTTGGTAACAAATCGATAAATAAAGTTTTCATTATTTCGACAACCAATTCTGATCTCCTGTGTTCGCCGAAAAGGACCCGTAAATGGTAAGAACATATATTTTTTCATACGTAGTTAATAAATACAAGATGGCGCCCGACAAAGTTAGACAGTAAAGTTTGAATCAAAATAAAATCAATCATATTTTATTCATTTTATTAAATTATCAATTTATTGATACATCTCAATACATTTTACAAATATTGCAACAGAATTAATTAGTCCGAAAGGTAACCTTTTAAATTGATAGTTCCTTCCGTCAAAAAGGAACGCCATGTATTTTCTACTATCTGGATGTAGTTCGACCTGCCAGTAACCGCAGACCGTATCCCAAGTACTGATGTATTTAATGCCGTGGAATTTCTTTAAAATTTCTTCTATTTCGCCTGGTGAAGTCCTATCATTGATGATCATTTTATTTATTTCCCTAGCGTCCAGGCAAATTCTCACCTTTCCGTTCTTTTTCGGGACTGCCACTATGGGACTGGTATATGGTGATTGACTATATTCTATTATGTCATCTTGAATCATGTGATTAATCTCGTCCCGGACTTCGTTTTTTATGGAATAAGCAATTGGGTATGATTTTCTGCGAAAGTTCACTGGTTCTTTAAAATTTATCGCACACTGATATCCTTTTACTTTACCTGGAGCATTGGAGAATACATGTTTGTATTTATTATATATTTGAATTAAATTTTCGGCCTGTACCTTACTTACTTGTCTATAAGTTTTTTCCCTTTGGAATTCTCGGATCTCTTCTAACTTACTCTGCCACAGTTCGAGATCATCGTCCTCATATTGAATGACTTCTGGTAATTTGTTTTTCTTACAAAAGTAGCTTTTTATGGCTAAACATCTGGTGTTAACTGGAACGGTTCTATTAGTGTCAATTATTTCTGCTGTCCATAATCCTTCTTCGGATGTTAAAGATATTATACCCTTATGCAAGTCAATTACTGCGGAATGTTGGCGCAATACATCGCATCCAATCAATACATTGAACGGTAATCCCGTTGCGACCAAGAATTCTATTGGTAGGGTCATATTATTATTGGTAATATCGAGCGATACTTGTTTTTTAACTGTTTTATTTTGTCTCCCAGTGGCTCCGATAATTATCACATTATTGACAGGTAATGTCGGTATGGGCAATTGGCCTTCTCGCTGTATTTTTTCAAGTTCAGTACTGTCTATCAACGATATGTTAGATCCAGTATCTATCATTATGGTAGATTGTACCCCATTTAATTTTGCTGTTACATAAATGATTTCGTTATTACTATTACTGTTTACATGTTTCTTATCCTCTTCCAATAAATCTTCTCTGATATTCTTTAAATAGTGGTTATTAATTATAGTTATGGTATGATTACTCTTAATTTTGTTTACAAGTCGTTGTTCCCCAAGATTACGGTGCAGTGAAGGGTATTCATTATTTTTCACTGCCTCTAGTAGTTTAAATGAGGGCTTACCCCCTCTTCTCTATTTTCATTTGGATTATTGTGTTGATTTAGTACAGTTTCGGTGTGATCCTCCGTATTAGGTTCCGCTATCCTATAATTTCTTTCAGGTGGATAGTTGTCTTCACGCCGGGACTGGTCATAATGATTGTCATATCGGTGACTCCTTGGGTAATACCGTCGCTGATTACCTTGAGGCCTGGAGTAGATATAATTGACGTTATGCCTATAATTATTGGGTCGTCTGTCCCCATCTCCTCTATTATTGCGACTATCGCGGTAATTATAAGTATTATTGCCACGATAATTATAGTTCCTGGAATTATTATTCGCGTGCTCATTTTGGGTCCTATTGGCATTAATGTTCTGCGCAGGTCGATTGTGATCATTATTATGAGAATTGGTTGGTGGCGCGTTATTATTATACTTCTGATATTTATAATTTAACATCCTATTTCTTTGGTATTGGTTCTCGTGCTCATAATTCTCCAGGAATTTGGCCATGGCTGGAATTGTTTTGATTTTACTACACATACGTGCATTTTTTATCCCTTCCTCGTAATGGTAGGATAGTTGTATCACCAAACATTCTTCGGGAATTCTGGGCTCTAAGTTCCGTGCCATACATACTTTTCCTAGAAAGTATGAAGTAGGAGACTGGCCTATGTTTGTTTCGTATCGACCGTTACTCAAATTATTCCTAATCATGTTCTGGGTCGATTCAGACCAATATTTCTCTTTAAATTGTTTTTTGAACTCAGTCATGTCCAGTATATCCGGGCGCACCGCTGTCCACCAATTATCATAGGTATCTTTAAATGTTTCATCAATCATACTGCGTATAATACTCCAGCGATTTTCTCTATTTCTTGCGATCACCTCTTCCAATCTCTTTAAAAATTCCATCGGATTGCGCTTGTAATTACGAAAATTAATCGACTCCCGGTTCTCGTGGTTATTTGTATGACTATGTTGGCATGTCCTATCCCGCCATGAATCTACTTCTTCTTGTAATTGTAATTCACGTCTACTAATTTCCTCTATTTTATTTTTACTGGTATTAATTTGACCTTCCATACTGTTTAAATTGCCATAGACTCTTTCGAGTCGTTCGCCCATGTCTGTCTGTATTTGCGTAATTCCTTCCTTATTCTCTTCCCGTACCTGATGCACTTCATTTTTAATTTGCTCATATTTTCCGACAGTTTCCTGTTGGATTTCTTCGACCATTGTTTTACTCTCAATTTTTATGTCATTAATTTTATTTTGTAGTTCTTCACGAACCTGTACTATTGTTTCGTTAGTTTTTTCTAACCCTTCATTTGTTTTGGCTATTTCTAATTTTCTTTCCTCATTATTTTGGTCCACCTTCTGGTTAATTGTCACATGAAGATTTTCAATTTTTTCATTAATTTGCCTTAAATTTTCTTCATGTATTTGTAAGATGTCTTCCTTCATTTGTTTTAAACCCTCATCATTCCTATCTAACCTTTCGTGAATTTGGTTTAATCTTTCGTTCATTTGTTTTGAGGTTTCTTTAATTTCCTCATTTGTTTTCCTGGAGTTTTCCTTATTTTCCTCATTTGTTTTCCTAAATTGTTCTGTCATAAATTTCATCATCTCCTGCCAACTTGGTACTTCTCTGGCTCCAGCTTTATCTATTTGGTCCCCTTGGGCATCTTCTTCCATTACTCCCTTTTCCTTGTCCGTAATAATTTCAGTTTTCGTTATTTCGTCTGTCTGTTGTTCTATTTCACTATCTGTTATTAGTTCTATTTCCTGTTCTTGTTCATCTATTTCCTTCTCCGTTTCTCCTGCCCTAATCCTTGATCTACCTCTGGTATGCATGTTTATTCTCCCACAGTTGCCTGCTCTGGTTAAGTAATGTTATTATAATTATAGTTACTTAACTTAAGCACTACACTCGTTGAGCGCCAATTTGTTACTACTCTCTCGCGTCACCTAATTAGGTCCCACGTTATGAGTGTCAATTTGTAATCGGATGAGTACGTACGATTCAATTCCCGCTGTTGGGCTGGCCAATTTGTGGTCAGACGAGTACGAGCGTTCCGTTATTTTCACACAATGTATGCCTATTCGTTGCTATGAACGGGTATGTTCCCCTGTCTTTACTCTCTTAGGTCGTTTTAATTTACTTAATTATTTAAATATCTGAGATATTTGGAGATGTAGGATATATTGATTTAATTAATTAATATTAACTTATCTCTCTAAAATATATCAGTGTTAGTGTACTTGAAACTTAAATAATTAATGTGTTATTCTGTAATTTCGTTCAACCCTATTATACCTTGAAGAGAATTATGTATAATTTTGTATTTTTACGCTCTCTCTTTGGTGTCGGAGAATTCCGCTATAAGCGCTGTAGTGCCGGAGCAACGAAACTTATAGGTTATTTCACTGTTTATGTTAACCAATTATTCTATACTTAGTCAGTTACTTTTTTATTCCCAACTCATTAAATCATACTCCAAATGACAAGATTTTGCAACTATATAAAGGTTCTTTATTTGTTTACTTCTTTAACATTGAATAAGATATGTTCTAACTGACATACACGTGTGCTATAGATTATGGGAATCGATTATTGATTAGTCCGATCCTTTATTTAGGTTCAGTTATATAGTGTGTTTTAATTTGTAATTAACTTAATTCAGGGTGTGAAGGTTCTTGTAACTGTGGGGAAGATTAAAAATACATAGATAAGAATGCAAGATTTACAAATTTGAAGTGTTGTGTAGTTAATATGATTGATATAATAATAATTTACCAGACTAGAACGAAGCAAATCGTGTAGGCGGTTGATTGATAAATTTACTGTTCTGGACGATTATGCCGTACCATATTCTTTCTTGGTTTAATAAAATGGAATTCTTGTCCTGTCCACCTCGGAAATACAGCTCTCTGGATTGATTTACAGCCCGATTGATGCTTCTTCTGCAATTCCTGGATCCAAATACGTTCTTCTCTCGGTTGAAGCAATTAGTGATGTTCCGTGTATTTGAAAGGTTATAAGTTCTAGTGTAGTGTATATTATTAGTTGTGATACATTTGACTCTTTCTATTTGGTTTATTATATCCTCAATTCCTTTCGGATATGGGACAATTCAAGTCCTTCCTTGTAGAATCCAGTTATTTATTTTCTATTGTGATTTCATACTATAGTCTTGTTTGGTTAAACTGTACTGGCAAGATTCAAGAATATTATTTTTAGTATTTTGAATATTATAACTGTGTCAAATATTTTAGAATATTCCGATTAGATGATATATTTCTTAGATTTTTAATCTCATCACATTCAGATCATCAAAGGCAATAATTCAAAATCAACAACTTCTTCATTTCCTGTAGTCCATAGCAACACATGATTTTTCTTCCTTCCACATGTTTTATATATAGTGTTTATTTCATATATTTTTTGTCTATGCCTTATCAATTTGCTATTATATCGGAATATAACTTTACCGATAGTTGGTTTATTATCTTCTACACATATTCTACTGTTTTTTTTATATGAGCCTGTTTCTTTTATATTTACTACCTTTTCGATATTAAACGTTATCAATCGATATCATGGCATTATGGCATTATCATAATTTGTATAAATTGATATGGTTTATTATATATCATTACTAATTTAATGTTTTTTTCTAGCTCTTCAAACCGTATTCATTAATTATTATTAATTTATGTACCTAACCTTTATGTTATGAGTGGTTATATAGTGGTTTTGGCTGTTAGGCCTTTTATTGTAAACGGATCTACCTGTGTTTATAACTGGTAAACATCTATAGCCCTTTTACATAAATTCATACATATAATCAAATCTTAACTATTAACATTTATATAAACAATTATTTTTTCCATATCTAATGACAATTTTATCTTGACCTATGGATCATATATAAGAAAATTCAAATCTATTAACGCTAACTAGCTGCTTCACACTTCATTCTACAACAGTAATTGAATAATACATCTTGTTTCATTACCTTTCATTAACTCAACACATAATTGGTATAACATAACATAAACTTTATTATAACATTTGTTGTCACAAAATAATATCTTTTAACTCAAAATCCTTAATTGCCATTGCTATAAAGTAAATTATTGTTTCATTTTTGTTTACTTTTCACTGAACATAGATCATTAACTATTATCTAACTTACAGGTTTTTTTTTATCCTCGTTAATTCTACCTTGCATCCTTATTTATCTTTATCTATAATTATAAATGTAATTATTAGATTTTTGTTTTATCATGGGGTTAGATATTGACTTGTTTATTATTCTGTTAACCTAATTTTTATGTAACATGGATGCCAGCATTTCTGTTGTGTTACAATATTCCCATTGGATGTTATATTCCTGGAGTGTCAGTGTCCACCTTGTTAATCTACCATGTTTCAGTCTGCAATTCTTGAGAAAAGATATGGACTTGTGGTCTGTTCTCACCGTAATAGGATATCCCAATATGAAGGTTCTGAATTTCTCACAGGCAAACACTATACTCAGTAACTCTTTCTCTGTTGTGTGGTAGTTTCGCTCACATTTATTTAAAGTTCTACTAGCGAAACTAATTACTTGGTGATTACCTTCTTGGTCCTCCTGGTATAACACTGAACCAAGGCTAAGATCACTAGCATCACAGTTCATAAAAAACTGTCTTTCAAAATTAGGATGGTGTAGCATGACTGTATCGAGAAACTTTTTCTTTATTAACTCAAAGGTAGTGTCTTGGTCAGACCCCCACTTCCACTTTTCCTTTGAGGATAATTGTGATGAAAATCGAGCCGTTAATTCAGAATAGTTGCTCTGGAATTTTCTGTAATAATTACAAATTCCGAGGAACGATTGTAACTGTTTTTTATTTTTCGGTATTGGGAAACGTTGGATTGCTTCCATCTTTTCTTGGGATGGTGTGATTCCAAATTCTGATAAGTTGAACCCCAAGAATTGTACTTCCTTGGCTATCAACTTTGATTTGTCCAGTTTGAGCGTGATATTGTTGTCTTCTAACTTCTTTAACACTTGTGCCACCCGGTTACAGTGTTCTTCCCAATTAGCTGATGCTATTAATAGGTCATTGACATACACTGTCGTAAATTGCAAAGCATTATGGCCCAATATTTCATCCATGCATTTAACAAAAATGGCCACAGAGTTCACAAGGCCGAAGGGTAACCTTTTAAAATGATAATTACGGCCTTCGAAAATAAATGCTGTGAACTTCCTGCTACTGGGGTGTAATTCAACCTGCCAATAACCGCAGACAGTATCCCATATACTGTAATACCTGGTGCCATAAAATCTCTTTAATATCTCGTCGATTTCGCCAGGCGACGTCCTGTCATTAATTATGGACTTATTAATTTCCTGTGCATCCAAACAAATTCTCACTGCGCCGTTTTTCTTGGGTACAGCTACAATGGGATTAGTGTACGGGGAATTGCTGACTTCAATGATATCGTTCTCAATTAATCTTTGCATTTCTTCACGAACGGCTTCCTTAAGTGAAAAAGCGATTGGATAGGACTTTCTCTTGAATTCAGTTTGGTCCTTAAATTTCAGTTCACATTGAAAATTTTTTATCTTACCAGGTGTATCGGAGAATACATGACGGTATTGATAGTAGATTTGTATTAGTTTGTCACGCTGTTCACAAGTCAACTCATGGTTAATGTTGTTTGTCTGGAATTCTCTAATTTCGTTAATCTTTTCTACCCATAATACTTCTTCTGGATTGCTGCGAATTTCTTGGTTGATAGACATGTTCTTATGTTCATGGCCTTCCCGTATATAATATATGACATGTTCTGGGGGTGCCTTCCTATGTTCTATCAGATTTGCAGTCCATTCAACTTCATCTGCCTTCAGTAACACAGTATCTTTGTCCATATTGATTATGGCTGTATACTTCCGCAGTATGTCGCATCCGATAAGTAATGTGAATGGCAGTCCACTAGCTACGAGGAACACCATCGGGATTGTTTTCCTATTACTCGACACTTCCAACTGTACTTGGTGGCGAATAGTTTTATTTTGTCACCCAGTGGCTCCAATAAGTATTATATTGTTGATGGGTAGGGTGGGTATTGTAGTCTGATTTTCTGATTGTATCCGGTTCAATTCCAATCTGTCGATTAACGAGACATTAGCTCCTGTATCTACCATAGCGGTGGTACTTATTCCGTTGACTCTCACAGATATATATGCGATTTCGCTGTTAGTTGTGTCTCCGATACTGTCTTCTTTTTCCTCCATTAGGTCCTGCCTATGTTCTTAAGGTAATTATTGTGGTACATTTTATTATAAGCCAATTTTGTTGCCAAAATGTTAGACCCAATAGTCCGGTTCAGTGAGGGTGTGGTTAATCTTTTCACTGCCGGTTCCCATTTAAAGGCAGGTCACCGTTTGTGTGCCTGTCTTGCGAAGTAGATGCTATGGGTTCCTGGGCTCCTTGCCCGTGTCCGTTGTGATAGGTTTCAGTTGTTTGTGTGACTGGTCTGTTGCCTTCACTACTGTCGCTCCTGTTTGACCTATAACCCGACTCTCGGTCTTCTCGGTCGCTGTGGCTGGAGTTACTATGGCGATTCGGGAAACTTCTCCGTCCGTGATAGTAATTCCGTCTATTTCCACCTCTGCTTGCGTGGGCGTAGTTTACTCTCCGGAACTGATTATTGTGGTGGTTCCCATTGCCATGTCGCTGTTGATTGTTTGGGGATTGGTTGTTGTAGGGTCTATAATAATTATTGCCCCGCTGGTAATGTCCGTCCCGCTGATATCCGCTTGGTCGGGGGTTGTTAAAATTTCCTCTGTCCACATGATCACCATGATTGCCACCTCCGTTCTGACGTGGTCCTTGCTGGTTCTGGAAACGTGGAGGATTGTTGAAAGTCCTTCCAGAATTGTTTCTATCATGGTTATTTGTAGGGTTGACATTTCCGGGTCCTCCCCGATCATACACTTGTCCAGGACCTTGGCGGTTCCGCTGGTAATATCTCTCTCGCTCATGAGTCTCCAGTAGATCACACATTCCCTGGATAGTCTTGATTTGCGAGTTTAGCCTACCTTGTGAAATTCCTTGGTTAAAGTGATATGCTAATTTAGTTACTAAGCATTCTTCCGGGATGGCTGGCTCTAAGTTTCTGGCCAGACAGATCTTGCCTAGAAAATAGGTGGTCATTGACTGTCTGCCGTTTATGTCAAATTTTCCGTTCGTAATATCATTTCGAATTATGTTTTGTGTCGTCTCGGACCAGTATTTCTGTTTGAAGGCTATTTTGAATGTATCGTAACTCTCGACTTCATGACGAGTCGCCGTCCACCAATTGTCGAAAGTGTTCTTGAATGATTCGTCCAGCATTCCTTTGATAATGGACCACCTGTTTTCTCTATTCCGGTTTACGACTTCTTCCACTCTTTCCAAAAATTCTAACGGATTCTTCACATATGCACGGAAGTCAATTTGCTCTCTACCTTCCAGGTGCGTTAGTCCTGACAGAATGTTTGGGAGTGTTCGTAATCGGTGCATCTCATCCCTAATATCATTAAATTCTCTCTGCTGGCGTTCTGTCAACTGGTCTTTGTCATTATGTACTTGCTGTTTGATGGCATCCACCTTTACAGAAACCTCCTCACATTTCTCACTCAGTGTAGACTGGGCTATCTTCATCTCGGTTTGTTCCCGCTCTACAACTCCTATCTGGGCGCTGTGTATCTTCTCAATATCACTGATTCGGCGGTTGACATCTAATTCTGTCTGTATCAACTTTGATTATGGTTTTCTCCCTCCTTCCGTATTTCAGAGATTTCTACATGAATTTCGGTTGTCAATATGGCCATCCACTCCTCTGTTGCCTCTACATTTTCTTCTAATTTTCGGTCGACCAACTCGATCGTATTTTTTGCAACTTCTTCCACCTTGTCACTATTATTGGCCATTTGTTGCCACATTCTTTCGTTGTCGTTTTGCATTAGTTCAATATCTCGAATAATTTTGGCATTAATCTCGTCGATTTTCTGGTTGGTTTGGTCGATTTTAATCCCCAACTCTGTAGACAAGTCCTCCTTCATGATTGGCATCTTCTTCTCCAATAGCTCTTCAGTCTTTTTCTGTCCGTCTTCCATCCTCCTGTTGGTTTCATTTATCTTGTCATTTAACTCCCCCTTCAATAATTCTATATTTTTCTGGCTCTCCCTCTGGCCTTCTTCTATCTTCTGGTTAGTGGACTTGACTGGTTTTATCTATTTTGTCGTTCAACTCCTCCTTCAGGGATTCTATGCTTTGGTTCGTGGATTGATTGTCCTCCTTAGATGATTTCCGGATCTCTTCTATTTTTCTGCTTAATGATTCCTCCATCCTCTTCTGGCCTTCTTCCATCGATGCTCTCATACTCATTAACATTTCGATGACGTACCGGTCTCCTGGTTGCATCGGTCTCTCGGGTTGGCTTATTTCCGGTAGAGCTTCTTGTGGTATGACTTCTGGCTCCTCATCAGGTTGCTGAACCTCCTCCGCCGGTTCAAGTTGTTTATCGTCAATTTCTAGTAGAATTTCTTCAACATCTTCCGTTGATGTTGCCTCCTTCTCTTCCAGTCTGGCCTCCCTCTCTGCCTCTGCTGCTCTCTTTTTTGAGGTTGATCTTCTAGTGTACATCTTGTCACACTGGCAATGTACTTGCAGTCTCTCAACGGATTGGGTTACTAAATTATTGGTTAAATTGTCCGTTTTTTCCCTAATCCGCGCTCAGATGTTGGGCGCCAATCTATAATAGATTATTATAGATATTGATTTTGTAACTCTTCGAAGTGTGTGATTGTGTATTGATTGTTGATACACTCCGGTATCCACAACAATGTTGTACAATAAAATTTCCAAAAATGTAATAATTATTAGCAGTTTGATTGTGATTAATATTTGTGTGGGTATCGCTGTTTAAACCTTTTAATTTAAAAAGTATTTTCGCACTCCGCTGATAACCTCCCCACTTACCATATGTGGATATTGCTGTTCTGTTGGGTGACTGCTCAGCTGTAACATACACTCTACACATACAAGGAGATATTCTATTTGAATATCAAACGTGATAAGCATGCACAATAATAATAAAATAACAACTGAATAATGCTTTGAATTATCAGGAATATTCAAATTCTTCCGCCACCTTTTGATAGAACTAGCTATGAAAAAATAAACTATTTTAAGTTTGAAATTAAACACTTTTTCCACTGGTAACAAAAATATTGAGGTTTATTAACAGTTTGGAATGCTATTAAATCTTTTAAAATTAACAATCAGTCACTAATAATTTTACAGAAAATAATTACTATGAACAATTTTAAAATGAAACTCTTCTTAACCTCAAGGCTGGTAACACTGTAGGTTAATACAATAATTTTTATTTTGAGAGGTTATGTCCTCTTACACAGTTAAATTACCAAGATCGTGTGATCTTTGAAGTGACATGATGCCAGATACAAGATGTGGTGTTTTATAACAATATTTAATAAACAATTAATAGAAAACAAAAATACAAATATTAAAATTGAAAATCAGTACCATATAATCGATAATTATGGTATTATCGTACGCGGGATCCAGTATATAGCAGTTACTTTGACAAACGAGTGCGTTGGTTTGCTCTGCTCAAAATTACTATTATTATTGAATAGTTGACTATAGAAATTATTTATTAACAAGAGAAAAAGTTATAATAAAAAAAAAACTCTTGTGATATCTTTCATCTGGTTTGTATTATTTGAGAACAGACTTAAAACAAAAAGGTGACAAGTTGTTGTTATTAGTTTTAGGTTATCTAATAACGTGAATAGTCATTAGGGTTAAAAATATTATTCATTGATTTCTTATCGATCTAGACATATATATACAATTCATAATACTTCTAATGCATAACTATCAGTAGAATAGAATATTCTTTCGCAAAAAATTACAAATATTTATTTACACTAAATCAAGTCAAAAACTGCATGAGTCAATTGCGTGACTATTTGCGGCACTCGTATTTTGTAATATTTAAATTACTCTTGACTCTTTTAATTATGAAAAATATTAAAAACATTTATTTATTAAGTTAAAAATTGCGAAATAATTTTTTCGCCAATTCTGATAAATTTCATCAGCATTATTATACTTCGCTACTATTGATTAGCGTAGTATCCAACCAATCGTTTTTACAGAAATGATTATTTCTGTTTTATTTTTAAATAATGAAAAATATTGTACTCCCTGGTTTATTTTTCAACACAAAACTCGAAAATACGACCGATATTATACACTGGTCGTATTTAATTCTTATATTCACTCCGCACTGTACACACGTTAATTCTGTGTTGTATGTAGGTTAGGTGTATGTAGTTTTACTAATGTATACGTGTCGCGCACAATTCAAAATAAACTTCTTCATCGATTTCGTCCGTCGAATGATACGTGTTGACTCGTTGTGATGATTGAAAGATGACTGTGTCGCTTCTCCGAAGCGGCTCTGGCTTGTCTGCCGGTTTTCATTCATTTGATTGGTTGAATTCTTTGAACTCTACGACCCAAAACACTTTGATTTAGTAAAATTTTTAATTTATTACCAATTTTGTCTTTGGGTTGGAGATTAAAATGACGTAAGCACTGGTGCACAAAATAATTAAAAAGTTTATAATCGTTATAACTTTCTTATTAGTTGTCTAATCGTTGAATGGTTGGTGCCAATAAATCGCGGACATCCTGAGCTTTAAATAAAGTCCAAACAAGAATATAATCCGTCCATTATTAATTCACTGCAACGATTTCACAAATTTTTATGGTGAATCTTATAATTAATAAGTTTATTACACCAAATCTTAACTAATTACACAAAAACACTTCTGATTAAACGATTTGAGTCTATTTCTCAACTGTTTAATACAAAAATTTGGGAATAATCATTATTCAAACAATGTTTGATCATGGCGTCTTTAGCGTCCATATTCGATTATTTATAATCGCCCTTAATACTATTATTCCTTATCTAATAACATTGGTTTTGTATTCTAATACTAATAAAAAGGTTTATTTACATGGGTTTATACTTTAGTATATGCACAATGTTGTGTTTCATATACTAGTAGTCTTATCTAACTACCTCCTGACCTCTTTTCTTCAAATTGTCACTTTGTTTATGTTTTTTCTACATAAGGTATATAATGTTGAAAATGCAAATAGTGTACAACTATAGTACCTAGTTCATTTAATATATTTGTTAGCTTTTAGCTATCTGAGAACCCTTCAATTTCTAGTATTGGGTTTGTTTACATTAGGTCATGACATGGCAGTCAGTTATCTTTTGATAAATCAATAACTAAATTGTTATTATTATCTTTGACATAGATTCTCAAAGTAGTATCAGATATCCTTCTGATTATTGATAACATTTTTATTTACTTTTGAACAAGTTTGTATATTGCATTTTGCTTAAATAACCTGCTACATATTGTTTGTTTACATTCTGATTCCACCATCATGGTCATTTAGTTTTTAATAATTTGTCTATAAAATTACTATTCTTATGGTTATGGTCTATTCTCATAGTAGTATTAGATGTCCTTCTTACTACTGGTAACACTGTCATTAATCTCTGTGTAAGTTTTAATAAGGTATTTTGCTTAACTAGTTGGTTACATTGTCTTTTCTTACATCTGGCTATTCATTTATAGTCAGTTAGTTTACAATATTTTGATCATAAAACTATTATTATTACACTCATAATCTGTTCTCATAGTAGTACCAGATGTTCGTCTAACTACTGGTAATACTTTCATCAATCTTTGTACAAGTTTTAACAATGTATTTTGTTTAACTAATTTGGCATATTAGGTTCCCTTTCATCTAGCTTTGTGCTATCATATTTGGTCTGCTTTATGTGCAGTGTATTTCACTATAAGACATTATTTATTAGCATGCATCATTATTTATAATGAATCTTTGATTGACACTATTGTTGATGGTTGTTTGGTTTAACTAACATGTATGATTTTTTGTTTCATAGGTGCATTTCCTATGGGGTTATGTAACAATGTACAATATATTCTTATGCAGCCTTTTGCTACTACTATTATGACTTCAGTATGGTATTCTATTACAATAGTTTAATTGTTGATTAATACACATGTTTACACTATTTCTTCTAAACAATAATACAAATATTCTTAAACTAATGATAATACATTTCTTGTTATGGTTTGTACCTAACTTCTGTTACATTTGTTTGATATTTAACAAACTATTTTCTTTGTTATTATTTTTTCTGGCCTTTCCTTGTATTGTATTCTGTTTTGCCGTGGCATTCAGTTACATTTCTTTTGAAATTTACAAAGGTTTTTATTATCAGGTTCTATGAACAATAATATATCCGTTCTATCTTACATTGCTTGGTGGTCTTATGATTATCTATTTGGATCACAATCTTCATTAAACTAGTCACACTAACTGTCTGTGTATTTTTGACTATTTAATTCTTGATGTTTCCACTATGAAAGTAACACATTTTCTTCCACTATAAACCTTATCACTTGAATTGTTTGTGGCGTTTATTAGGTTAAAATTAGTTAACTGGTCACAGGTTCTCACACTTACATTAAGTATTCACTATTACTGTTTGTGATTTCTTAAATATGTTAAACACTGCTTCTTCATAGTTGACAATCACTATTCTTCTGGTTACTAGTATTGCCTCTAGTATACTTGATGAATGATGAATTCTTGTATGGTCTATCCATTTTCTTCTCTCTTCATGTCATGTTTCCTTGTCCTTCCTCTTCCTTTCTTCTTTGGGTTTGAACGTCTTCTTCAATATTTCCATTGTAGTAGTCGTTGTTCCTTAACATTTATATTTGTAAATATATTGGTTTGTCTGCCATCATTGTGGTTGCTCTTGAGTTGTCTCTTTTTTTATTTTACATAGTCATTTTATTGGTTCCCCTCACTGTTGGAATCATGTTGTCTTCTTTTACGCTTTTATTGTTTTGTTGGTTCCCCTCACTGTTGGAATCTATTGGGCCTGGTTTCTAACATTTATTTTGGCTCATGGTCATTTTTCTTCTCTATTTTGTGTACGATGCTGCTATGTTACACTTTCTTCTTCTCTGTTGGAACTTTACACTAATATATCTATAGATACACACTTTTTGTTCACATATTTTCACTTACTTAGAAATATTCTCATGCTTTCCCGTCACTTGACGTAATAGTTGCTTACTTTATGTAACTACCAAATTTGGTAACGTTACAATATTTATATGAACTTTTTCCTTATTTTTAGCTATAGAATCAGCTTTCCGCTATAGAATAGCCGTAACACGATAACAAACCGTTTTAGGACCTAAGTTTGTATGAATTTTTTTCCTTATTTTTAGCTATAGAATCAGCTTTCCACTATAGAATAGCCGAAACTCGCTAACAAACCGTTTCAGAACACATGTTTGTATGAACTTTTTTCTTTATTTTTAGCTATAGAATCAGCTTTCCGCTATAGAATAGCCGAAACTCACTAACAAACCGTTTTAGAACCTATGCTTATATGACCTTTTTTCCTTATTTTTAGGATCTATGTTTATATGAACTTTTTCCTTATGTTTATGTATAGAATCAACTTTCCGCTACAGAATAGCCGAAACTCGCTAACAAACCGTTTTAGAACCTACGTTTATACGAACTTTTTCCTTATTTTTAGCTATAGAATCACCTTTCCGCTATAGAATAGCCGTAACACGATAACAAACCGTTTTAGGACCTAAGTTTGTATGAACTTTTTCCTTATTTTTAGCTATAGAATCAGCTTTCCACTATAGAAGAGCCGAAACTCGCTAACAAACCGTTTCAGAACACATGTTTGTATGAACCTTTTTTCTTTATTTTTAGCTATAGAATCACCTTTCCGCTACAGAATAGCCGAAACTCATTAAAAAACGTTTTAGAACCTATGTTTATAGGCCTATGAACTTTTTTCCTTACTTTTGGCTATAGAATAGCCGAAACTCGGTATTGAACCGTTTCCTCGTTTTTAGCTATAGAATCAGCTTTCCGCTATAGAATAGCCGAAACTCGCTAACAATCCCTTTTAGAACCTACTGTATGTGTATGTGAACTTTTTTCCTTATTTTTAGGACCTATATTTATATGAACTTTTTTCCTTATTTTTAGCTATAGAATCAGCTTTCCACTATAGAATAGCCGTAACACGATAACAAACCGTTTTAGGACCTAAGTTTGTATGAATTTTTTTCCTTATTTTTAGCTATAGAATCAGCTTTCCACTATAGAATAGCCGAAACTCGCTAACAAACCGTTTCAGAACACATGTTTGTATGAACCTTTTTACTTCCATATTGCTTAAGGAATGGAAGTATGGTGATGGCAAAAAAAATCGTGTTCGAGATTATTGCAGATTCTGATTGTACTACACTCAAAACATGAAAAAAAGTCGTTTTCCGAAAAGTGTCTGTGTGTGTGTCTGTCTGTCTGTCTGTCTGTGTGTCTGTGTGTCTTTCTGTAGATTTTTTTTCTATGGCAAACGATAACTGCCGCAAATTCAAACAAAATCAAATAATTTTTTGCATACAGCCCTGATTTGTAGAGGACTCGCGATCTATTGTTTTTGGTGAAGATCGGTTGAGGGAAAGGGGTAGTTTACCTGCAACGGTTTTTTTTTATCAAGGGAAATTTTTTTTTTTGGCAAACGATAACAGCCGCAAATTCAAACAAATCAAATAATGTTTCGCATACAGCCCTGAATTGTAGAGTTCTCAAGACCTATTGTTTTTGGTGAAGATCGGTTGGGGGGAAGGGGTAGTTTACCTGCAACGTTTTTTATCAAGCGTATTACTTCCATATTCCTTAAGGAATGGAAGTATGGTGATGGCAAAAAAAATCGTGTTCGAGATTATTGCAGATTCTGATTCTACTACACTCAAAACATGAAAAAAAGTCGTTTTCCGAAAAGTGTCTGTGTGTCTGTCTGTCTGTGTGCCTGTAGATTTTTTTTCTATGGCAAACGATAACTGCCGCAAATTCAAACAGAATCAAATAATTTTTTGCATGCAGCCCTGATTTGCAGAGTACTCGCGACCTATTTTTTTTTGGTGAAGATCGGTTGAGGGAAAGGGGTAGTTTACTTGCAACGGTTTTTTTTTTAGCAAGGGTAATTTTGTTTGTTTGGCAAACGATAACAGCCGCAAATTGAAACAGAATCAAATAATGTTTCGCATACAGCCCTGAATTGTAGAGTTCTCAAGATCTGTTGATTTTGGTGAAGATCGGTTAAGGGAAAGGGGTAGTTTACCTGTAACGTTTTATGTTTTAACAAGGGTATTTTCTATGGCAAACGATAACAGCCGCAAATTCAAACAGAATCAAAAGATTATTTGCATACAGCCCTAAATTGTAGAGTTCTCAAGACCTATTGTTTTTGTTGAAGATCGGTTGAGGGAAAGGGGTAGTTTACCTGCAACGTTTTTTTAACAAGGGTATTTTCTATGGCAAACGATAACAGCCGCAAATTCAAACAGAATCAAATAATGTTTTGCATACAGCCCTGATTTGTAGAGTACTCAAGACCTATTGTTTTTGGTGAAGATCGGTTAAGGGGAAGGGGTAGTTTACCTGCAACATTTTTTTATCAAGCGTATTTTCTATGGCAAACGATAACAGCCGCAAATTCAAACAGAATCAAATAATTTTTTGCATACGTCCCTGAATTGTAGAGGTCTCAATGACTTTCGATTTTGGTGAAGATCGGTTAAGGCGAAGGGGTAGTTTACCTGCAACCTTTTAGGTTTTAACAAGAGTAAAGTACTTGAAAATTTATTTAAACTTTTTGAAACAATGGTAATTGTTAAAAATAAAATAATTTTGTTGCCAGGCAATAAAATTATAATTTTTTCATTTTAATGTAATATAATATTTTTCATTTAATACAGCAATAAAAAGGCAGGTAAGACACAGCCTGGCTGTTTGGCTGAAAATGATTTTAAATATAAATCTTAGAATATGGAAGTCATGTATGGTTCTCCATACCGATATTTTCTTTATTTTTAGCTATAGAATCAGCTTTCCGCTATAGAATAGCCGAAACTCGCTAACAAACCGTTTCAGAACCTATGTTTGTATGAACTTTTTTCTTTATTTTTAACTATAGAATCAGCTTTCCGCTATAGAATAGGTGACACTCGCTAACAAACCGTTTTAGAACCTATGTTTATATGGACTTTTTTCATTATTTTTAGCTACCGTATAGAATCAGCTTTCCGCTATAGAATAGCCGTAACACGATAACAAACTGTTTTAGGACCTAAGTTTGTATGAACTTTTATCCTTATTTTTAGCTATAGAATCAGCTTTCCGCTACAGAATAGCCGAAACTCGGTAACAATCCCTTTTAGAACCTATGTTTTTGTGAACTTTTTTCCTTATTTTTAGTTATAGAATCAGCTTTCCGCTATAGAATAGCTGTAACACGATAACAAACCGTTTTAGGACCTAAGTTTGTATGAACTTTTTTCCTTATTTTTAGCTATAGAATCAGCTTTCCGCTATAGAATAGCCGAAACTCGTTAACAAACCGTTTCAGAACACATGTTTGTATGAACTTTTTTCTTTATTTTTAGCTATAGAATCAGCTTTCCGCTATAGAATAGCCGACACTCGCTAACAAACCGTTTTAGAACCTATGTTTATATGGACTTTTTTCATTGTTTTTAGCTATAGAATCAGCTTTCCGCTACAGAATAGCCGTAACACGATAACAAACAGTTTTAGGACCTAAGTTTGTATGTACTTTTTTCCTTATTTATAGCTATAGAATCAGCTTTCCGCAATAGAATAGCCGAAACTCGCTAACAATCCCTTTTAGAACCTATATTTATGTGAACTTTTTTCCTTATTTGTAGGACCTGTTTTTATATGAACTTTTTCCTTATTTTTATGTATGTAGAATCAGCTTTCCGCTATAGAATAGCCGTAACACGCTAACAAATCGTTTTAGGACCTGCGTTGTATGAAATGTTTTCCTTGTTTTTAGGTATAGAATCAGCTTTCCGCTATAGAATAGCCGAAACCCGCTAACAATTCCTTTTAGAACCTATGTTTATGTGAACTTTTTTCCTTATTTTTAGGAGCTATATTTATATGAACTTTTTTCTTTATTTTTAGCTATAGAATCAGCTTTCCGCTATAGAATAGCCAAAACTTGGAGAAAACCGTTTTAGGACCTATGTTTATACGCCTATGAACGTTTTTTCTTATTTTAGATATAGAGTATCCGAAACTCGCTAACGAACTGTTTTAGGACCTACGTTTATATGAACTTTTTTCCTTATTGTTAGCTATAGAATCATCTTCCGAGAGATTGCCGTGCGATTTTGAATCACCCTGCAGAGTAAACGTAAACACATTAGACCGTTTAAGAAAGTAGTATCAGTTTTTTGTGGTCACAAATTCAATTTTTTTGTTATCATAAAATACACCCCAGTTCTTTCCTATTAAGAAAATATTTATACTTTTATAGACTTTTGCGTTCTTAAAATGGTTTAAAAATTATAAAATATAAGTCAGTATCGCGTTTCTGAAGTAGATTTTGTGAAAACGTTCATCAGTATACTGCTGCGACACGACAATTAAGTAACGCTCTCGAAAAGTCGGCAGGTGGAGTTACGTAAAAGTACTACTCGTTTCTCGGCTAGTTTTGCAGGTTCAGTGTTTCTGTCAAGGCCGTGCATTCAAGTAGCTTTAAGACTGTTCGATAGCACTCTTAACTACGCAAATTATATCGGCAGCATATATATTGTATGTGCTATGGTATACATGATGTGCAAATATAATAAAGGAAAACTACAAACAAACATCATACACACACAAGAACTCTACACCAGAGCCAATCACAAAACCCATAAAGCCTATATATTGTTACGACGGTCTACTCGATCGTCGTAGGTACAGTGGAAACAAAATAAGTACAAGACACCAATTAAGTCACTAATCACACCTTTAATTGTTACAGTAAAACAGTTCGTAATTAACAACACAGTCTCTACAACAAATCAAATGAAAATTGTTCACACGCAATAAAATGTCCACTAATATTAAAATTCAATTATATTACAATTATACCGTCCGATTATAAAACGCAACACTCCACTAATAACTACTTGAACGTACACAGAATAACTCGAACCGCTCTGGAAATATCTCGAGACCAAAACTCTCGGACCGCACTATCCAAAATCGCAACTGATACTGAAAACTAAGGCCGCTACCGCCATGTATTTATTAGACTTATCTCTCGTGTAAACTACGTAATTAACTGCGGCCTTGACACAGGCCGAGCGCCCGAGCGAAGCCCGGCACAGTCGAGAAGATTCTCGCAAAATGCGTCTACAAGCACGTACGCCACACGCGTTACATCGAGATCCTTCTGGCACATTCGATAAACACGTAGATTGTTATGTGACGTCGTAACAATATAAATATTGTCAAAAGAGGAATGTCTGCATGGAAAGACACAAACTCCTAATGACAGTTTCACCAGCAAAGCGTTGGTTTCTAACTGCATCTGGGTGTTACAGATATAGTTGTGTGCTTCAAAACAAATATTCTAAAAAGGGTGAAAATTACATCGGATAAATTTATGATCGAAGGTTTAAAAACTATCGATCGTAAAACATAATTCTTTAGTTGTGTGGGACGTGGCAGTCATCCAAGACAACTTTTTGTTCATTGACATCAAAACGAAAACTCGTATACTTAACAATATGTTTAAGATAGGGGACGAATTCTGTAACGTTTGGTCGCCTTAGTTAAGGCAAGACAAGATGTGTGTCTTTGTTGAAAACTAAAATTGCTTTGTTTTGTGCGTCTTAACTTTTCATAGACATAGGATATAATAAGTTTTTACTTCCATGTTCCATAAGGAAATGGAAGTACGGTGATGGCGAAAAAAATCGTGTTCGAGATAAGGGCTGATTCTGATTGCACTACCCTCAAAACATGAAGAAAAGTAATTTTTCTAAAAGTGTCTGTGTGTCTATGTGTAGAATTTTTTTTCTATAGTGAACAGTAACTGTCGCAAATTCAAACAGAATCTAATAATTTTTTGCACATGTACCTGAGGTGTAGATGACTCAAGGCCTATTGATTTTGGTGAAAATCGGTAAAGGGGAAGGGGTAGTTTACCTCCATCGTTTTACGTTGTAACAAGAGTAAAGTATTTCTTTTTGATAAATAAAGTATCCTGAAAAGATTATAAATAATAATCCACTGTAGAAAGGTAGATATTTATAAACAAAAATGGTAATTGAAGGGTTAGGGGTAATTTTCTATAAATGAAAATGATAGCTGAAGGGGGAGGGGATAATTTTTTATATGTGGCCTACGTTATCGGCAACAGTGTGTTGTTAAAATTCCTTCCCGGGCTGTCTGGCCGTGGTCCAATGTTCTCTGCAAAACCAGACTTTTCGGCAGTGCCATCGACTGCCATTATCAGTGAAAATCGAGTGAGCTAACATGAGGTGGTATACGTTAGTGACCACAGTGCTGTGGTTAAGGCTGAAGAATGAAGTAGTTTCTATAAAAATATTTTATCTCAAGAATGATTTTAAATATAAATCTTAGAACATGGAAGTCATGTATGGTTCTCCATACCGATATTTTTACTTGATTTCATTGTGAGCTCATCATATTGTTGAGACTCAACTCGTTGATTTTTGTTTGTTTCAGTTAGCGGTTACGCGAAGTCTGGCAGTCTATTAGGAATAATGGGTCCCAGGTAAGTGTGTGCGTGTGTGTGTGTGTGTGTGTGTGTGTGTGTGTGTGCGTGAGAGAGAGAGAGAGAGAGAGAGAGAGAGAGAGAGAGAGAGAGAGAGAGAGAGAGAGAGAGAGAGAGAGAGAGAGAGAGCTTCTTTAAAAGACGGCTGGGATGGATTTTAGACGTTTGAATATAAATGACGGACTTTTCCCAACACAGAAACAATATAAGTGCGACGTTTCGGCCATCCGAAGAATCGGTAGTCGTCTTCAGGCTAACTATAAACAAGTACATAAATATAAGTAATAAACAATACTTTTCCAGTGAGTGATTGACAGGTAAAAAATAATAACAAAAGTTCACATAGTAAATGATCAATAGACTAAATAATTCAGATAAATACTAGGAAAAACACACAACACTTAAGAAGACACAATGCACACCAACACTTGCACAATACCAGTGTCAACAAAACACTGCGGCCTTTGGTAGTTCATCTGTAATTTTCGAAAATCCACAAGCACTTTACTGAATTTATTTTTAAAAATCAAACGCAGTTTTACTGAAGTAGTTTTTCAAAATCTCATTTACATTTACTGAAGTTTTCCCAAAAGTGACGTACAAATTTACTGAATTTTGTTTGGAAATTCGGGAACACTTTCGTTGACGGAAACCAGAACTTAACAGAGGTTTTTGCTTTGTAATGTTTCAGTGGGGCGGGCAAGACAACGCTACTTGCTGCCATCAGCCAGCGAAACTGTGGTACGTATTTCAATAATTTATTCATATAAATTGGTTTCAAAACGCCCTTCGACGTTGTCCGCTGCCTAACATCCACTCGATCCGTTCATTCCGGAGATCTCGTGCACGCATAGGTCTTAATATGTCTTATTTCCAGAATTATTTCAGACATACCCGCTTCTGACGATAAGGAGGAACACACTGCATCCTCTTCTTTGGAAGTATCGGGACATGGCCATACCAAATCAACTGGTTCCTTTCAATATCCTGAAACAAAGTCCTCTCTATCCCCATCTGTCTTATAATTGCTTTTTTTTAGGCGATTTAATTACGGCTTGCGCCGCATCTTCGACGTCCATTTTCCATGAATGTTTAGGTCTTCCTTTTTTTCTTCTAGCGGGTCGAGTCCATTCCCATACCTTCCTTGGCCATCTGTCATCCGACATTATTTTTAGGTGTCCAAACCAATTCAGCCTTCTTCCTTCTGTTGTTTGTATAATGTCAAGGTCGATTCCCATCGCTTGTCTTATCTCTACATTTCTCACTCTTTCTAGTCTTGTTAGTCTACAGCACCTCCGCCAGTAATCCATCTCCATAGCTCTTATTATGGATTTATTTATTTTATTAATTTCCCACAGTTCTGCTCCATATAGGCCTATACTTTCGACTATAGTTTTATACATTCTGATTTTATTGTTTTTTGTTATTCGTGGACTCCAAAGCAGACTGTTTAATTGTTTTGTTGCTATCTTATCTTGTCCTATTCTTACTTTTATTTCTTGGTTGCTGTCACCATCCGATGTCATTGTTACACCCAAATACTTGAAGTTTTTAATATGTTTTATCACTTTTGTTCCTAGTTTTAGGTCTTGACCTTCACCGCCTACTATAAGGTACTCAGTTTTCGATGTATTTTTTATAATTTCTTCATTTGAAATTCTGACACCGTCTAGAAATTCTTACGGATCTCCGGAGCACGTCCATCTTCACTTCTAATTTCTTTTTGTGTTGTTCTTTGACGGGCCACGTTTCTACTCCATACAGTAACTTACTCTTAACTGAGCCATCCTGAATATTATGTTTTCTTATTTTACCAGTGCCCTTATTTACAAACTTCCATTGAGCCATTCAACCGTTTTCATAGTCTGAAGTATCCTTCTTGTAATCTCCCTAGCGTTGTTACCATTCACATCAAAAATTACTCCTAAATACGTCTATTCCCCACATGTCTGTACTCCTTCATTATCCAATCTCACGCTAGATACCGGCTTATCAGTTTGAAGAGGTAAGCGTTGTTTTTTTGTGTGTTAATATGTAAGCCCTACTTTTTGTATTCCTCTCGTAATTTCTGAACCATATATTGTAGATCTTCCTTTTGTCATTCGCATAAAGTATTATCAATTTATTGATGTTAAAAATTTGTACTACCGTATAGCCTCTGGAATATGTTGTTCACGTTATGCAAAATTTTCTTGTGAACAGTTTTTACCGAAAGTCTAAAGATGTACAGGAGTGTTGGACGTGGCCCCTCACATGTCACTAGCAATGATAACCGCTACCAAGTCTATCACATTACAGACATGTTTGTGGTCAGTTGAGAGTGCGTCGGCTCTCCCTACACAAGGCAAAAGAGGCCTTACATGTGTTCTTTGAGCATTAAGTTTCATGTTTCCACTACTTAAACAATTTTATGCGTAACAATCTTTTATCAGTGTTTAGTCGTTTTGTGTTACCGGCACTTTAAACGTACGAACCCCCACGTATCGATTATGCTGTCACAACACTTTCAACACTTTCATAGAGTAAACAAATAAAATTGAATACTTCCTCAGAGTCGGCGATTTGCGAATAATTACTCGATTTTAGGGTATTTTCGTATCGGTGGATGTTTTGGTGAGGAATTTTAAATAACGTGTATTTTCGGATTAATACAGCTTGTCTTTAGAAAATATTATATATCTCTGCGTTTTTTATTAAAATTTCACTTGTATACATTTTATAGATAAATTTTTTATTAAATGCCATGACTTCGGAAAACGGTTCTCATTGTTTTAATTACTTATTGAAATCGCAGCCAACTTAAAAAGTAAAGATGTACTCATGCACGGTTGGGAAACTTCATCTGACGATATACTTCACACAATCACCTCCATAGTAGCCATTTTTTCTTAATGTTTCGATCCCAATAACGTCTTTGCTCTTACGTATTTCATAAATTTTCTTCAACTGTCAGCCTTAGGCAAGAAAGTTGTTAGTAAACTTCAGTTTATGATTAAAATTTTAATTTATCCAAACGCTTGTTGCTGCAGTTCTTTTCTTGATATTAAAATTGTTTAATACTACGATGGTCAGATGTAAAGTTCGCGAAGCGACATCTACAGCTTAGCGGTAGAATTACAATTTCTCGTGTATTTTAAGGTTCATATTTCATTTGAACGTCTATAAATATATTGTAAAATAACTCAATGCTGTGGTTACAAAGTCTTCTATCTGGTCTCGTCTTCCTTTTCTTTTTAATTTAATGCCCAATGTTGGTCTAGTCAAATTGTAACGAAACCTGTTAATAGTGTTAAAGTTTTGGTGTAGTGTTACAAAAATATTTAAATAGGTTGGTTGTGAAAGAAATAAAAATTGTTTGTTTAAAAAAAAATTTTATAATTAAAAAAAAATTTCTTTAATTAATTAATTAATTAAAAACAATTAATTAATTGATGTTCGTGAAGTTCCAAAACGTCTCTCACTTGTTTAAAAAAATGTATAAGCTTTTCTGTATTTTTTAATAAACTCCAACCACTTATAAGATTGTCTCCAGATACAATCGATCTTTGTTTACTTTCAGTTTTGGAGGTTATCTTCCTTCAATGTGGTGAAATTCTTGTAGTATGTTGTTTAAATTATATTAAGTGTAAATTGCTATGTTTAGTAAAGAAAGAACTGTTTTGATATGAAAAGTATTAATTATTTATTGGACAATTGGTTATAAAGACTCTTGTCGATTTTTTAAAATCGACTCTCAGGGTATCGAATGTTACAAAGTTTTATATAAAATACAATAAGGTTCTTTTAACAACTATTCATTGTAAAAGTCAGAGAAATTGGGCAGAGATTAAAAAAGTATAACGTTACAATAATTATTCTTAATACTAAAGTACATATATTCAATTGAAAAGTTTAAAATAAATAAATTGATTGCGAACCGTGTCGCTGACAAACTAGATGGCCGTGTTCAGTTGAGTGGTGACGAAAAAGCAAATGGCCACCGTCGAGGTCGTCAAACGTCCCTTCGTAGATTTAGCGTTCCAATAAAGATATTTTCTTGCCGAATTCACGTCCTGGTGTCAGCAAATCTTCCTTCTGATGTTGGTGTAGTGTATCTGGTTAAGTTTCTGTGTTGTATTTTGAATAGTGGTGTATTTATAAGTCAGTTCACTTTTTTGTCGTTCAGGCACTAATGATGGTTATGATATATACTGTTTTATGGTGTTTAATAATGTTATTTAACTGTAGTTTCGTGCTATACAATGTTATTTAGTCTCTTGTAAGTGTTTATGTCACTGTGTCGATGTTGTGAAAGGTTTTTTTTGTCGCCACTCGCGATTTTTAAATTCGTATCCTACACTGACTCGCCATTACGGTACTAGAAATTAGGTTAACTCATATTATTTACTCGTGTCAAGTGTCCCGTACAACGTTCAATAATCAACTCTCAACTTCCTTCACTTTCGACTAAAATCTTAGCCAATGCAATATTATTCCTTTCATTGTTCGAATTTTACTTTGCATCCTGTGCATGTATTAAAGTTACATTATATAACTGCTTAAACTTTGGTTATTATTCAAATTTATTAGCTAGTTGTTACTTAATTTTATCCTTCAGTTCATTCGGCGTATTTTGATATCGAATAATGCCATTTTATTAAGTTTTTTATCTAAAATTGGTAGTTTTACCTTCATTTTGTATCTTGTAAATTTTCAAAATCAGCTTCCTGTCATTATGCAAATTCTGCCATTTTTAAGTTATATTTATGATTATTAATCTCATATTGTAATAAAAGGTTTATATTCCCTTAGTTTCTTGCAATTATATGAATTGATTAAGTTTTAAAATATGTTGGAATATATGACTCCCCTCTCCAAATTTTTGAGTTCTGTCATTTCCATTTTTATTTATAATCCTGGCTATAATTTTGCAAAATCTTTCTAAGTTATATTTCTAATTATATGGCTTCATTTCTGGTTTATGTTATCTAAATCCCTTCAGTTTAAATGTATTTAAGTACTTAGTTTATCAGTTTTGATGAGGTTTAGTTTTCATCATTTTGCCTAGATTCTTAACAAATTTTTCATACAAATTTTTATATAAACAATACATACTGTGTTATACCCTCTCTGACTTTTTAACATTGTAATATAAATTAAACATTTTTTCTATTAAACATAACAACAATTAGTATCTGTTTCAATACTATAAACAGATGAAAAATATTTTTAAATAATGGTAGTCTTCAACTAATTAGACATTTTTTTATAATTAAAACTTAATACTAAAACGGAAATATTATTTACAAAGAATGTTTTTTCCCATCTAACATCTTATTTAATTATTACTATCAATACAAGTAATAAACGTTTTTACAATGGGATGTTAGTGGTTCCAAACTTATTAAAAGGTTCTTATTACTAATACATTTTTAAAATATCCTATTTCAAATAAATAAAACCTTATTTTCTACATTCTTATTCTATTTCTTATATTAAATTTAATTATGCAGTTTTTAACTGTTTTTAATATGGTTTAGGGTAATTGTACCCTGTCACTTTGTGTTTGCATCTGTTTTTACTCATCATTTTTAAAGAAATGTCATTTCAAACAGATTGACAGCTTGATATTATTTCATGTATTATATCCACCTTGTACAAATCATAAGTCACTCAAAGTTGTATTTTTCATTATTTACACAGTTCGTGGATGCCAAGGTTGAAACATAAGGTTTATTTTTCATAATACACAAACTAGCACTGGTTCACTTTACACTTTTTGATGTTATTTCTAAGTGGTTGTTTAGTCTTATTAACATCAAGAAATTAGTTTGTGGGTTACAATGAAGATTTGTTCTTTGGGTATTATGTTATTGTTTCACCTTGGTCCACTGGCAACTCTTACTCTATACACTTTTATTCTTATTTTTATTGTACATATGGTTTCTTTTCATGAATACTTCGTTATACTTTTTATTATTGTGGTTTTTATTTAGATTGGGATATGGGTATATGGGTGTTTTTTATATGAGCATTCCTTCTTCTTCTGGATGCTGTCTTCTTCTTCTTTCTTCAATGGTGTCTTCTTTCTTCTGTCTTCTTTGAATTGTATGTTCTTCATCTTCTTCTGGATGCCATCGGGTTTCCTGGGGTTTCTTCATCTTCTTCTGGTTTCTTGAAATACATCACCTTTTATGGTGGATCTTGCCTTGTTCAGGGTTTCTCTTTTAATTTATTCCTCATCTTTGTTGGGGGTTTATTAATACTCTGGGTTGCTTCTTTATTTACTCCTTACCTTCCTGGGTTATATTTTAAAAACCTTGGGTTATTACACTGGTTTTGATGATTCATCATTTGTAACATTGCTTTTATTCGAAATTATACTTTTAATATCCATGATTGTTCTGCACAGTTGCTCTGAATTAATTCTTTATATTATTTTAATGCTTTCTTCGGATTTAATGTTATAATCATATATTATTCTAATGATCAATGCCATTCATTATTATGTGTTTATCTGTCACGCTACAATATATAAATCTATTTGTCAATTTATTCATTGTTTACCAGTTGTTTGAGATTTACGTATAAACAGAGAATAAATTTACAGATGGATTTGTAAATTAAGAGATATTCACATAAATTATGAATCTTGCAATACAAGAAAACTTTTAGTTCTACCGCTAAGCTGAAGATGTCGCTCCGCAAACTTTTCAAGTAACACTCGTAGACTATACCAAAATCCAACCAAGATGTTTTGTTTTCTTTACTTGGAATATATGTTTTTAACAATAATCTGTATGCTCAACGTCAGCCATGTTGGTTTTCAGTGTGGTGAAGTATCTGTGTGTTGGTTGGTTACTGCTGTTGGCTTTTGGTCGGTTTTTGTTGATTTGTGTCTGTTGATGTTATTGCGAGCAGATATGGTGTACAGATTTGTTCTTTGAGTGTTTTCAATGTTTAGTGTTTTAAAAATTGTGTCGGGTTTTGTACTTGTTTGTATTTGTTTCGGTATTCCTAAGTTTTCTGTTTTAAGTTTGCGTATGTGGGTTTTCCCAAGTATTCATTATACAGTAACGTCCTTGTGGAGTACATCTATAGCACAGCGGTAGAACTACAATCTTTCGTGTGTTGTAAGGTTCATAATTCTTGTTAATAGGCCTACCTGTTAATTTCTACATGTATGTGTTAATTTATTCATTGTCTACCAGCTGTTCGAAATTTATACCCCACGCGTATTTCGAAAAATGGATAAAATCAAATATTGTGCTGCGATTGAATTGTTTGTTAAAAACGGTTTAACGTCAACGGAAATTGTCAAGGAAACGTTAAATTTGTTAGGAGATAGGCCTACTGCACCTTTAAACATAATGGTTTGTAAGCGGCCACTCACATTATTGCAGATGGAGTACAACCATTGAAGACGATTCCAGCGATGGACGCCCAAAACGTACAACATTTCGGTTCAGTGGCGTATCTAGAATTTGGTCTTGGGGGGACGGTCCGGTCGAGTTCGGCTTCATACAAATGAAAAAACAAGTTAAGCCTAATGGACATTAATGTCTTTAAAGTGGCTGAAAAATGTGTGATAACATCCTGAAATCAATCCCATTAAAGTAAACGGTAATAACACAATAAAAATACGCGTTATTGAAACACTGTTTAGAAGATATGTATTGGCTGAACGGATTTCCTACATTTCATATTTCAAACGTATGCACAGATGCTGTGTAAGAAATCTGTTTGTATATTTAAAAAAGAGTTACTACTATATTAGCATACCAAGCTGAAAAAATAATACAACAGCCTAAAAATTAAGAGATTAACAAAATTCCTAAACTTATTTTAACTCTCTGGGGGGGGGGGAGAGGTCCGGTCCCTTTCGTTACAAAAATTGTTGTAAGATCGGCGACAGAAAGTGCATAATATTGCTGAAACCATGGGTATTTCACATGAGCGTGTGCGTCATATTTTAACTCAAGATAGTAGCGTGGCGTGTAACCGCTGTTGCTGGCGACAACAGAACTGGAAATAAGAGAAAATAATGTTATTTATATTACAGAATATATAGTTTAGTTATTGAATAATTTATTATTCAATATTATTTAATTTATTAGTTATTGAAATCCGAACAATATTAGTAGGGAAACTTGAAGAAAAGCGTAGCATTGCTTTCGAACTGCTGAGCACTTGCAACGTCTTGTGGTGCCGGCTCAGACATCGGCAATGTTTTACTGCATACAGTCATTGACCTCGTACTAGTTGTCACTGTACAAACCGTGGAGGGGACACACACACTCGTCCATCCAATGTGTTACCGCTGTATAAATCGGCAAAACGCTCAGTTAGAAACTATGTTCGTTTTCAGAACTGACAGACAACGTACATATTTGTATTTTGTTCATTTAGTCATGTGTTTCTCCGTTTGTCTTTACAATTCGATTATTTGTGTTCTGATTTATTCTGTGTAAGTATAATGAGAGTCAGATTCTGTTGAGCGAATCTTCTTCTTCTTTCAGCGAATGATAGAAAATGCTCTGAAAAGAACACTTGGTACAAGAAAAAATTCGAATTCATTTTTTGGTTAAGTTTTAGGTCTATCACAACCGGCAACAGGTGTTATGTACCCACGCCACGCCATTGACTCAAGACCTTTGTATAATAAAATTTTATGCAAGCTGGGTGCCGCATTTGAGTTGATGAACATTTTGGACATCCACCACGGTCATCAGCTTCAGTGCTCGTACGGCCACGTTTAAACTCGAGTTCTCACTTACAAACTTTTTTGAAGGTGCAGCATATCCCAAATGTATACTATACTATACTATTTAACTAAAATGAGTGCATATCCTTGTCAATTTCCATTGGCACTAATCCTTTTTAATAAATAATTCTTGATTTTGTCTATTTTTCAAAACACGCGTATAACGTAAATTATCAACAGCCTGTAAACAACGAATAAATTGACAGATAGATTTGAAAATTAACAGGTCTTCACATTAAATATGAATCTTAGGAAACACGATACATTTTAATTCTGAAGCTCAGCTATTTATGTGTCAATGTACGAAGTTTTCAACTGACCCTCGTTTATGGAAGGTGCTTTTCGAAATCTCGGACAGTAATTTCACTGTCACATGTTGGCAGCACTGTTGTGTGTTAAAGTAAGCTTTTCTGTGCAGGTGACGTCACCGGAGAGATACACCTGAACGGCAGGACGGTCGACAAAGACCTGATGATGAGGATATCGGGCTTTGTACCGCAGAAGGATCTGGCCATCGCCTGTTTGACCGTGATAGAACATTTGAACTTTATGGTGAGACACAGAGAGGTTAATGATGTTGTTTTTCACACAAACAGTAAGAACTAAACGTGCGATGATCACAGTCGCAGACTAAACGGCAGGTCAGAAGTCGATCAATCGTCACCATCTTATATTAGTATTTTGCGCATGTTGTCCCGGAATTCAGATTCTAAAATATTGTTACGACGGTCTCACTGATCGTCGTGTAGTACAGTGGAAACAAATACAGATACCAATGAAGTCACTAATCACCAGCTTTAATCAATCACAGATAACAGTTTGCAATCAACAAGTTATTCAACAAGATTATACTTGTACAATGATTCAAGTTAAATTTATCCACACGCAATAATAATGTCTAGTAATAGATTTCCACACTAATTATAGCACAGTAAACACTTTACACTACGCCTCAACAACGACTCGACCGACACTAAGGAAATCCCTCAATGTAAACTGATTGACAAAGTCAGACGCTGTTGTTTTTATAGGTAGCGCAGGTGTTCGAGAATAACTTTCCATCCTTACTGTGGCGCACCAGTTTAATGTCTATTTCAAGTGTTCTTGAACACTCTTGAAGGTAGCCTACTTGAGTGCTATGTGAGTGGACGGCCTTGATATGGACGAGGTACCTGGGCCTTTTCGAGAGCGCTCCGTAACAGTCGTTGCCATATTTATATATTAGTTTGTTCCCTGAGCTGCAGAACTCCTTCACTATTTTAAACGAAGTCCATTCATTATTTCATAAATTTTGATGTTAGATAGTTTTTCAATTACGGGAAAAATTACAAATATCCGACTTCTCTAATATTTCTTTAGTAATATAACAAATTGTATAGAGCACACAATCGTACAGTAAATACTAAAACTTTGAAACATTCGGGTTTGGGTTACAGTCCTTTTTAGCCTAACATCCTGCTGGATTTTCATAATTTTTTCAAATATTTGATATTTTTTTGGCCTATTTGTCTCAAAATTTTGAAATTTTCTAACTTTAACATTACTTTAAGATGTTAGTTAAAATTATCTTTAATTTGATATGATTTTGTTAAAACTTTCTACCACTTTTTCGGTCCTAACGTCCCAAAATTTTGAAATTTCCAGTGTTACATTTAGATGTTAGTTGAAATTCCCTTTAATCTGATACCCCACATGGGCTTTTGCGATTTTTTCACAATTTTGAGCCCCTACATTTTTGTCTCCTCCCTCTATTTTTGAGGGATCATTCTCAAAGGGTTCTGTATGGTAAAAGTATGGATACGCATGTCAAGTTTTACAAAAATCTGCTGACGCGTTTTAAATATATCGTAAGACATATTCCAAATAGACAGACTCTCAATTGCCAAACGGTCGAGTCAAAACTGAGAACTCTTTTCTCTTGTTCAATTAAATCAGATTCCTAACTACGATTTCCGGAGTGAAAGCAAAAAAAATATCATATTTGTTTTACCGTGACATCCGTTTAAGCGCTGTCTCGAATTTGCTCGTACTTTTCCGTTGCTTCAATTCGCAAGCTACAATTTCTGCCGCGTGCTAACCACATCACGTTTCGCGAGCCACAGACTTACCTGGCTACAAGGTAATTACTTATATTTTTGCACAGTTTTTTAAAGCTATTGTACTGATTGGTTGTCGTCATTTATTCCTATACTCCTACTGTTTCATTATGTCGAGTTAGATGAATTTGTATTTCTTAACAGATCTGATTAGTTGTTCAATAAAGACTTAGTTCACTGTGTATGAAAATATGAGAACAACAAAATGGCTCGGTAAGTTACACGCACTGGGTAGTTTTATGTAATACTCATTACACATTCACAGTGTCGGATTATCCATAACGCTAGGGTGTGCTGAGCACCGGGCACCAGGGTCTCAGCTGTTGGAGGGGGCACCATGCAGCTGAATGACTAAACGAAGCAAAGCTTACAGAATCGTTTGGTTTCCGTACGCAGTTATTAACCATGGAGAGTGTCGAGTTGGAAACTCAAGCAAAAGCTCTTATAGAAATTTACTCAGGCAATTTAAATAACGATCTTCTAATAGAATTGACCACGAGTAAAATTGCAAGAAAGAGGGTTTTTTTTTCAAATCGTTCGAATGAAGTTGATAGATTCCATGATACTACAGGTTGTCCGTTCAAAGTGTTAAACTGGATTATTGACTGTAAAATGATTGATGTAGTTTCAAATATACACATTGCTTATCGTCTGCTTTTGATGATTCCAACAGCTAACTGCGAATATGAAAGATCATTTCCTGCATTAAAACGCATTAAAGATATGTTGAATACAACTACGGCAGGCGAGAGATTATCTTCGTTAGCGAACTTGAATATTGAAAGTAAGATACTTGAATCGCTCGATTTAGAACGAATTATACACACTTCATTAAGGCAAAATCAAGAAATAAATGGATTGATTAGTATTTTCTAACCTTAAATAGGCCTGCTACTATGCTCATTGTAATCACTATTTAGATAAATATTTTTTGCTTGAGAGTTTAATAAAATAACCGTTAACTTTTAAAATTATGTATGCCATTTATCAGTGTAAATATTGGATAAAAGGTTGAATTTTAAATCGGGGGGGGGTAGCATAGGGAACCAAGCGCTTCTAATCCGGCCCTGCATACTCATACACAATTTAATTTATTACAGTTAACGTTATTAATTTTACCGCATGTCATTACAACCCGTGTTTGACTTTTAACAGTTTCAACAAGCAAGGATTCTCTTCTTCTTCTTCTCCTCACCCAGAGGTTGGTCGGCTTGCAATTTCTTCCTTTCTGTGGACATTCTCTTCATCACTGGGTACTAAGATCCCTGAGATGCAGAACTCGTTTATTATTATCAACGAAATACAATTGTTATTAAATAAAATTGAATTAATAATTTAACTTTTTAAAACTGTCAGTATAATTCTTTGTGTACATGATTCATAGCTTTAGCTGAAAAGTACCATGAAGAAGACGTGACCATATGTCGTTACAGGTATCAAGGATATAATTAGAGATTTTGCGGCATCTTGGAAAGTCTTCTTTTCTTCTTCTTCACTACATTAGCCCGTTCCGACTTCACAGAGTCTCTGATAATTTTTCTCAGGAATATTCGAGTAACCTAAATTTTACATGGAAGGGTTACCAGCCTCTCGCACAACCCCCAACCTGGAGGACCAGGTGCATTGATTTCAGGGTACACAACCCCTAGACCGGCCGCCTTCTCTACTGCTGATGAGCCCGGTTTGCCCATTCTAAATTAAGAATAATGATGATGACTGTGAGACCAATAATAACGATACAAGGTTAAAGTTATATAGTATGTATAAAATTTGCTTCAACTCACGTGCAATGCGTTATCTCTAATTGTGTGGACGTATGATGTGCGAGCGACGTGCATCGCGTGGGAAAAGATTCCCACAAGTGCTTCCCTTAAGCCACGTAGCATGTTATATTTAAACTTATAATATGTATACTTACTATACATTTTAGTTTTATTTTAAAATATTATTATTACCTGTAAATATACTTCATACTATTTTAATTCTTTAAAGTTATGTGTGTGTGTGGGGGGGGGGGAAGCACCCACGTGTGTCCAGTATGTATCCAGTAGTTTAGACGTATACTACGTATTACAGAATAAATTATAATTAAATAATTAATTATTTATTATATTCATAATGTTCTGACTTAACATTATGTCGGAATTAGCTCAATATGACTAATTAATTAAATAATTGTTAGCTCAATATGACTCAACTGATAAGGCTACTACACACTCTGTCAATGCTTCAATATTATCATCATTATTTTCAGCAGAAAAGTTAATATTCTCTTCTACTGAAGAGACTGAGAACGATTATGATGACTACGGTAGTAATGATAATGTTGGTGATAATGACAATCCGCTGATAATGACGTCACTTCCTCTTTACTATTCTCGCCAATGTACATACTAGTAATGGAAAGTGCCTCGCATTACTAGTGCGAACAAATCCAAAACTCCCTGTGTGTTTCAGGCGATACTGAAAATGGACCGCAGAGTGCAGAAGACACGACGTCAGAGGATTGTGGACAGACTGATGCAGGAGCTGAACCTGTGCAACTGCTGCGATACAGTATTGTCGTCCCTGTCTGGCGGCGAACGGAAACGACTGTCTCTGGCCGTACAGGTAACTGTCCCATTGGGAATGCGGTATTGACAACGCATGTAGCTGATAATAACGAAACTGAAAAACGTTAATAAAAGAAAAAAAACAGTTCTAACCAACAGCGTAACTACGTGGGGGATCGGGGAACAAATCCCCCTCAGACATATTAAACATTACAGCAAAATTCCATAATCCATTAACGTAGGTCTACTTTGAAGCCAGTTGCGTGTGTTAAAATGAGGAAAACTGGAAAAACGCTGGTTCTCTATACTTGTAACCATATTCAAAACGTTATATAGGCCTACATCGAATTCTCTTCATGTTCATAATTAAATTCTCTACCAGATTTAAAGAAAAACTGTGTGATTTTGAAGTACTTTAACAGTTGTTTTCTACTAAACATAATATTAAAAGCACAGATTCCAGCAGATGTTTTACATATTTTCATACGAGTTTTGTAAAAGGCATACAATTTATGGCGTTGGAACCAAAATTTTTAAATTATCATCATCTTTACATCACGGCATAGGCAAGGTTCTGCCTGTCCCACCTTCAAAGATCTTCCTGCATCTACCCACACTCCTGTGTCCTATAGATGTTTTTCCCAGTCTTGAATTTGGCATTCTTTCTAAGTGTTCTTCCCATCATTGTTATAATCTTTTATTCTTTCATTCAAGTTTATAACTTAATTCTTTATACTATAATAGTTATTTTAAATTATATTAAATAATCTATATAATAAATCTCTAGGGGGGTCTACGTTTGTCCCCGGTATTCTCAGAATCTACTGAACCGATTTCAATGAAACTTTGCACGCTGATAGCAGGTACTCGACGGAAGGTTTTCCACTTTATCTGATAACGATAGGTTGAAAAGAACCGAAGTTATTGCAAAAAAACTAATTTTTTTAAACCGACGGCTTCGATCGCGAATAACGATAGGTTAAAAAGAACCGAAGTTATAGCAAAAAAAACTCATTTTTTTAAACCCGCGGCTTCGATCGCGAATATGTGTATATGATTGTTGTGGTAACTGTCGAGTTGCTAAATTGCTAATGGTACATCTGTATTAATAATATTCTTATGGAATTCTTATCAGCATATGGAATTCGTATAAACAATACAATAATTCATTGTTTGATTATGTTGTAACATTGATTATATAGTACACGTTGATTCTGACAAACCATACTCTTCGACTTTTGAATATTCAGTAGGCCTATGTGCAGTAGGAATAATTAATTGTCGAGAATTATACTTAACATACTTCATCGAGAATTATGCGATGAGTGTCAGTGATGTAGTATCAGTGCCTTTTTTCGTTAATTTTACGTCATCGGTAAGTAATATGTGCAATATGTATAGTATTGTATAAATTATTAATTGCCCCCTAGAGATTTATTAGTATAGATCAAATAAATACATTTCCACTTTTTTTTAGCTTTGCAATGCCAAAAAGACGATCATGTTTAGGAAGATCTACTGCTGTTGCGGAAAGAAAGAGGCGTCTTAGAGCATCTGAAAATGACGTCGAAGGAGTCGAAATGCAATCAGCTCCTGGAAACTCTTCAGAAAGATCTGGATTAGAAGAAGTCTCACGGGTTAAAAGTCCTACGATTCGTGAAAATAGATTAGCGGCACAAAGACGCAGGCAAGCGACTCTCAGATCACGATGTCCTACTTTACGATGGAATGCCAAATTAAATAGTGGTTTCAATTATAATCCAGTTATTAACTACGCGAATGGAACAGATATCGGGTTACCGAGTGTTGCCCTCATTGCAAAGCTTTAAAGTGGAAAAATGAATCACATGGATTATGTTGCTCTGCAGGAAAAGTGCGATTAGATCCCATACTTCCTCCTCCAGAAACGTTAAAATCATTATTAAATGGAGAACATCATTTATCGAAAAAAATTTTGAATGCATTAAGATCATAAAATTCAGCTTTTCAATTTACATCATTCGGAGCCAATGAAATACAATTCGAACATATCTCACCCCACACACACAACATCGATCTTTCGAAATTCGATTCCGTCGCCCACAACAGGACGGACAGCGCTACCAGCGGCAACCTCTGAAGAAGCCTTTTAAAGGTGAAAACCGGTTCAGGTTGTAAGGTAAAACTTTATGTTTTTACTTATAAAAAACTTTGTGTTCCGAGTCGTTAATGTAATAGTTGTATATTAAGTTATTTAGTTAAGTAACGGACACGTCGTGGACAACGAAATCCAATGAAATAGTCGAAGGGAGCTTCATGGCTACTTTCAAAATTCAAGGGCAAGTATATCACCTCATGGGATCATTACTCCCCACACAAAACGAAGTACCAAAATTTCTACAGGTGTATTTCGTAGCTGATTATTTACAGCAACCTGAAACAAGAATGGATCATATTCGTAACTTGGATAAGACATTAGTAACAGAACTTCAAAATTTACTTCATGCAATTAACCCATATGTTAGTGAACTGAAAAGTGCGTTTGAATTTGTAACATCTGCGAATAATAATCAGTACAATATTGTGATTCATGCTGATCGAAAAGAAAATAATTAAGAGCACAGGGGTCGCTACAATGCATCGACAACTAATGAGGTGGCAGTAGTTTTAGTTAACCAGGAATGCGATAAACGCGATATAATAATCCGTGCGAGGGATCATACGCTACATCGAATTGCAGAAACACATCGAGCTTATGATGCTTTACAGTACCCTTTAATGTTTTACAGAGGAGAAGATGGTTATCATTTTACATTAAAATTAGTCGATCCTCAGACTGGGTTACAAACTACTAACTCGACAGTTACCACAACAATCATATACAAAATATTCGCGTGCGAAGCCGCGGGTACCTGCTAGTTTTAAAATAATTTAAGTAAATATCATCTTAAGTCATCAATTTTGTGGTATTATTTTCATTCACATAGATGAAGTCTCACGTTGTTTTTACATTTGAGGTCACAAAACGAGAAAATTTAGGGTTGGACATAAGTAGATGACAAAGAGTTTCCATAACTGTTTATGACAAAGCTATATTTGTATAAACTATTTTCACTACTTGGTGATAGAAATACGCCTATGAAGTTTGGCAGACTAGGATGAATTTTATAAAACTAGTAGCCTATATTTAAATAACTAGTAAAACAATATGCATAGTTAGGCCTACATAAGTATGACAATATCGTTCCTTCATGAATTAAGTAACAAAATGGACAGACAGGCAGAGGTTTTTTCGAAAGATATAAAGAACACTTACCCACGAGCATTTCAAATATGAATAAATCAAATTACGCTAAACATCTCGCTTCATTAAATCATAATTACACAAATTTTGAGGCAAATTGCAAACCCTTACATATTTGCAAAAAGGGTAGATATATGGATGCAGTAGAAGAGTTTGAGATTTACCGGGCCTTCAGAAATAATCCTAATAATATACTAAACGAACAGTTGGCATTTAAATCATATACATTATATGATAAGATTATAGACAACATAACCATAGAGTACACGCCCCAACACAACAATAGATAACATGATAACACAAATAAACTGTGTAGTACGTCTTCAACCGGTGTCGAGTGCGCACTCACATCCGCGTACGTCGCTGTGTTTGTATAATATATACATAGATGTACTTTAGTGTCTCCTTTTAATGTTTTAACGAAGTCATAACTGACGGATTTTTTACTCTGATGATGGATTAAGTTTAATCCGAAATGCGTAAGTTGACAGAAACCAAGCGGTCACAGTGACGGATTAAGGTAAAATAATTTAATTATAATAATTGTGACGCGGATACCAGTACAATGACTTTAAAATTGGAAGCTTATCAAGCAAAAATGGTATACAAATTCATAAACATTAAAAGTAAATTATCAAAGACCAACTTGCACATCAAGTTCAATAAAAACTGTTTGAAATTGAACGTTATACCTAGATACTGCACAGTACGCATTAATAACACAACGAAAGCTGCCACAAAAGTTAAACATATAGCAGAGATAACATGGATAAAAGAAGAGATCAAACAATTATATATTAAAAAGAATAGGCTAAACTCACTATTATATAAAGCACATTTAACATTGTTACAAGAGATACACTCAATACTTTTGCCCAACATATTACAATTCATTAATCAGCAGGTTACGAAGTCCACTTTACCGATCGTACACAAACATGATAAGAAATTAAATAAGTTAACTACAAGACAACACCACGACAAATTCACTGGATGTAAACATACATTTTATACCCGAGTTTCTAATTTAACTGATATTAAATTCGACGCACAAGAGATGAATATACTTAATAAAGGTTTCAAGTACAATTTACCAGATTTAAATAAGAACCACGTAACTAAAGAATTGATTATAACCGAAGCAGCCATAAAAAGTGTAACAGATTCACAGACACAAAACGAGTTGAGAGTTACAATCAACAGAAAAATAGACAGACATATACGAACACATGGCAACAACTTTAAACCATTATCTGACAGTTTAAAAAAGAAATACGCAAGTGAAATGAAAACCATTAAACAAATTAAACATAAACTAAACGAACATAAGGCCTTAGCCACTAAATCAGACAAGGGCAACACTATGGTTATTTTACCGATAGACATGCATCAACAAAAAGTATACGAATTTATCCATAGCAATAACATAAGAGCCATAGATTCCGATCCCACAACGAAGTATGTAAAATATATCAACCAAACAATTAATAAATGCACACACCTTTTCGATGAAACCACACGCCGCCAGTTGAAACCCATAATCGCACATGCACCCATGTTCAACGGTTTACCTAAGATCCATAAACCAGGTATACCGATAAGACCTCTTGTTAATTACACAACAGCCCCGGGTTATAAATTATCCAAGAAATTGGTCCAATTGATAAAAAATAACATAACCATAGACAACAATCATTCTATAAAAAATAGCATTGAATTAATAAAACTAACTAAAGACCTTAACATTAATAGTCAGCATAAGTTAATCTCCTTTGACATAGTCAACCTCTATACAAGCGTTCCAGTACAGACAACCTTGAACATTCTAAAAGATAATTTAATAAGAACAGGAAAGTTAAATCTACAAGAAATAACAGAATTGTTACTTTTACTAGACGTAATATTGAAACAAAATTATTTCATATTCAATAACACAATTTTTATTCAAGAGGAGGGTCTTGCAATGGGTTCACCCTTATCCGGTTTGTTGGCTGACATTTTCCTGAATAACTTCGAAAATACATATTTGCTATCACCACATAATAAATGGCAACGTAACATTACATTTTATAAAAGATATGTAGATGACACATTTGTTATCTTCGACGGGACAACAAGACAGGCAAACATGCTGTTACATTACATGAATAACATCACCAAAAACATACAGTTCACACTCGAAATAGAGTCAAATAACACAATAAATTTTTTGGATTTAACTTTTATGAAACACAATAATAAATTTCAATACAGGATATACAGAAAACCCACCACAACTGATGGGGTCATACATGCCGATTCGTTCCACCCGCACTCACAAAAAATGGCCGCGTTCAACAGTCTGATACACAGACTATACAGTGTACCTTTAGATCCAACAAACCATAAGGAAGAAATAGATATAATTAAACACATTGCAATTGCAAACGGGTACCGCAGCTCATTAGTTGAACAATTGATGCTTAGATACAAACGCAGAACTGACAACCCTCACCGTATCACGATGGACGTAATATATAGGGCGGTTGATTATACTAATAACTTCTCAATGCTCATTAGAAATACATTTAAAAAACATAACATCCATATCATATTTAGAACAAATAACAATATCCAAAAAATGTTAAATAATGCCACACGAACATCAATTGAAAAAAGAACGGGTGTATACAAGATGATATGTGATGACTGCGACATGCATTACATTGGTCAGACAGGCAGAGGTTTTTTCGAAAGATATAAAGAACACTTACCCACGAGCATTTCAAATATGAATAAATCAAATTACGCTAAACATCTCGCTTCATTAAATCATAATTACACAAATTTTGAGGCAAATTGCAAACCCTTACATATTTGCAAAAAGGGTAGATATATGGATGCAGTAGAAGAGTTTGAGATTTACCGGGCCTTCAGAAATAATCCTAATAATATACTAAACGAACAGTTGGCATTTAAATCACATACATTATATGATAAGATTATAGACAACATAACCATAGAGTACACGCCCCAACACAACAATAGATAACATGATAACACAAATAAACTGTGCAGTACGTCTTCAACCGGTGTCGAGTGCGCACTCACATCCGCGTACGTCGCTGTGTTTGTATAATATATACATAGATGTACTTTAGTGTCTCCTTTTAATGTTTTAACGAAGTCATAACTGACGGATTTTTTACTCTGATGATGGATTAATTTTAATCCGAAACGCGTAAGTTGACAGAAACCAAGCGGTCACAGTGACGGATTAAGGTAAAATAATTTAATTACAAAATGGACGTACGAGGTGTGTTCAAAAAAAAGACCGAACTTTTTGAATAACTCACCAACACAAAAAACCACGCGCTGCGACTTTGAGCGCGCCTACCTACAGTTTCTGACAACAAACTGTCATTCTATTCCACCATAAGCATCAGTGTATGAGATATATCAGATTGAGTGGAGGACGTGAGCACGCTGTCCATCGGGTTAGTGACTAAGAAAAACCTGTAAGAGCAACGTGTGTGTATAAAACTTTGCTGCAAAACTAGATTAAACTTTACTGACACGTTCTGGTTGTGCGACTAAGCATACGGGAAGGTCTGCATGAGCCGAACGATTATTTTAAGCATTTTCAAAGAGGGCAAAAACATTTATAGGTGCAGATCAAAGCGATGTCGAAACCATGACAAAAGAGTTCGTGATGTGGTAATTGTAAATCGTTGAGAGTTCCTGAGAGAGTGAACATTAATGCACGATCGAAAAATTAAATTTTTGATAGAAAAACGTAAAGGCATCGTATCACTGAAAAATTCGTCCTGCGTTTGTTGACTGACGATCAGAAAGAGACGCGTTTTCAAGTCGGTCAGCAACTGCGTACCAATGCAAATGGTAATGACAACTTTGGAATGCAACGGAAATTTATCTGTAAAGATTTTACGAAGTTAGCAGCAAAATTGTTGTATACACACACCTGCGCGCACGCGTTGTATTAAAATCTTCATTGTCACTTCGTTATAAATCCGACATACAGTGTGTGCACATACCCACTACAGCGTGTGTAGCTCGAACATTAATGCTTATTTGAATTATGCAAGATATCCGGGCTGTTTGGCCGTGGTCCCTGGTTTAAAACAAAACCAAACGTTTCGGCAGCTCCACTGGCTGCCATCATCAGTGGTATAAAATTTCTGCACTTTGGGTGTCTACGTGCAGGCCCACAGTACTGTGGTATAGACTATACCACAGTACTGTGGGCCTGCACGTAGACACCCAAAGTGCAGAAATTTTATACCACTGATGATGGCAGCCAGTGGAGCTGCGGAAACGTTTGGTTTTGTTTTAAACCAGGGACCACGGCCAAACAGCCCGGATATCTTGCATAATTCAAATGACACCGGCCGTGAAAGCCTAAGGAATAATTAATGCTTATAGCGGGACGGAATAAATGACACTTTAACTTTTGCCTTAAGCTTATATGGCCAGTGTCAATACCGGGCTGTTAGGCAGTGGTCGGTTGCTGTAAATTCTCGTCGGTAACGTTTACGATCTTCTTCAGGCCGAAAAGTCGCTTTTCTTGAGGTAAAAAGCGACAGAGTGTTACGAAAAAAACAATTACAGTAGATCTTAGGCCGAACGATAGCCGACACCTTTTTCAGGTAAATGCAACAAATGCCAGTTTGTTGTCAAAAACTATCGTTAGCAGCAGTTGATTGTGCACTTAATAGTGATGTGCTGTAGAAATGTTTCGGTCTCTTTATTAACACATCTCGCATTGTATCTTCCCAGATGCTGACGGATCCGCCTCTGCTGTTTTGTGACGAGCCCACGACTGGTCTCGACAGTTACAGCGCCTGTACGGTGATCACGATACTGCGCCACCTGACGGACAGAGGCAAAGCTGTCGTCTGCACCATACACCAACCGTCGTCAGAAGTGTTCTTCCTGTTCGACAGACTGTGCTTGCTGGCCCCCGGCGGTAGACTGGCTTACCACGGAGACAGCGCAGAGGCAAAACTACATTTTGAAAGGTTGGCCTGCAAGAACCTTTGGTTTGCAAGGTTGATCATTTTTATAGAATCGAAGCAGCAGCGTAACTCTTTTTTGTGTCCCCACCGCAGGAATACTCTGCGCTCCCCTACTACCGTGACTTAACTCATGCCATTGTTCTCTCTTGAATAGTAACCTCTGCTTCTGTAGCTGTGGCAGCTACTAACATCATATATCGTAAACAGAATACGTTCTCCTCAAGACTCTTTAAAATCTCTTCTTCTAAGCCTATGCCAGTTTCATCGATTATTTCCATAAATCCTAAAAAGCTTTCATTAATTTTTAAGTTGGTGGGCCTTCCTACTTCATCTTCAGATTTGAGACATCTGATTATTTGATTCAGTTGATCTTTTCTGTTAATTTCTTGTGTAGTGTTCATTATTACAGAGAAAAACTGAGCAAATTCAATCTGTTTCAGAATACCATTTTCAACTTTTTTAAATAACAACCGATTGATGAGTACTGGCTGGATGCTGAGGTAACAACTGCCAGCTGAAATGTAGCGTTGCCCATCAGTCTTGTATAATGTGGGACTAACATAAAACTCTGATGGCAAAGGTTTCATTTTTAAACTTAAACAGACATGGAAATTTTGTGTACAAATTTGATGTCAGTTAGTTGTACTTGGTCTGTCTTTGGCAGTTGTGTATATAACAGCCCTCTGTGTCTCCCAATTCTATACATCAGCTTCTTATTATCTTCCTGATCTCTAAGGTTAATTGAATCTACCATCCTGCATCTACCGCTTCCTGTCTTCTTCATACTAAGAGTCTCCTTCAGTAAACAGTCTTGTCTCATCCGATGCCCCAATCATCTTACTTTTTCTTATACAGGGTGATTCAAAAAGGACTTTACAACTTTGAAAGAATACAGAAACTCATATGGCTTACAGAGTTGGCTGAGGTGGCATTTTAAAGCAAAACATCAAATTTTTCATCAGTGATTTTGGTTTGATTTGAGCACCATTTTTGATACAGCAGATATCCCACCTAAAGTCAATTTCATTCCAACCTTGAGCTAGTACGTCAGGTGTTACTTCTGTAACTGTGACATAAATGCGATTTCTCAGCTCAGGGAGATCAGCAGGTAAATGTGGAACAAACACTTGATCTTTAATGAAACCCAAAAGAAAACATCAAGGCGAGTCGAGTCTGGGGAGCCAGGTAGCAATGCAACCCAACATCATTGATGACCAATGCAACGACCTGGGAATCTGCTATCAAGGAAATCCTGGACACGTAAGGTGAAGTGAGGTGAAGCTGTTAATTGTGGTCATCTTCATCAACTGTGGAATGAAGAAAATTTTAAGCATATCCAGATACACAATACCATTTACGCTTTACTCTAGTAAAAAATTGACCTTTCTCTTTAAATTTGCTGAGGGCACAAAAAACACTCACTTCTGGGGTGTCACAGTCATGCTGCATGTTTCATGTAGATTTTCACTATCATGTAGTTGTGGATGTTCACCTCGCCCTTGATGTAAAATGTTGACTCATCACTACAGATTACATTGTCCATGAATGTCTCTTTGGCTTCTATTATATCCAACATTTCTGCACAGAAGTGTTGACAAGCGACTTCATTAAAGGTCATCTGCTTCATTAAATTTTTGGAACATAAAAAGTTTGCATGCTTTCAGGTGCAAATGTTTGCATAATATATGCCAAATGGTCAGCTGTGGTATGCCAGTGTCGCGAGAAGCATGTTGTGTAGATTTCTTAGAGCTATGGCCAAAGTTCTTTCTAAGTTGTTCCACAGTGGCATTAAAAACTTGAAGGCGTCCTGTTGATTTTGTGTGTCATACAGAACAACCAGTCTCAACAAAGGTTTAGTGCCAAACGTAAATTGTAGGCCTGTTTGGAAGATCTTTAACATACTCAGTACAAAAATTATGTTACACTGTAGTAGCTGACTTTATTTCATGAAACCAAAACACACAACAAGCAAGTACAATCTGCTAACCAATTTGAAAAACAATGATGCTAGCACTTCCGGTGGCTGTATTTGGAACTATGGTCCTACATTAGTCAAACACAATGTGTTTTGCTTTAAAATGACACCTCAACCAACTCTGTCCATCATCTGAATAAATTTCTATATGCTTTCAAAGCTGTAAAGTCCTTTTTGAATCACCCTGTACTCTTGAGTATATGCTCAACAATCCTTTGCAGCATTACCTCAATCTTTGTTTTATCCTCCCACCTCTCCCCTCTATTCCACACTATATCTACATCGCCAGTGCTCCAATCTTCTCACATTCTCTCTCCTTATTTTGGCTGGCAGGGGGGTAGTTAAAGGTTGCCTGGGCAGGACAGGAGCTTGTCTGGAACATATGGACCAACCAATGTACATTGGTGTCACCCTAGATAGACCTTTATCATACAGATTTCATTGTGAGAAAACAAAATAAAAAGTAGCTGCAAGAAACAATCTTATGAAGAAACTGCGTGGCAAAAAAAAATGGGGAGCAACCACCAGGGAACAATCACTTGGGGCTTTCTTTTTTCAGCAGCAGAATACACCAGCCCAGTATGCTGCACATATACTCACAAAAAAAATGTAGATATAAACCTGATGAAACTTGTACAATTATAACAGGCTGTTTGAAAGTTACTCCCATACAGGTTTTTTACAAAGCAGCTAGCCTGTGAACAGGATAGTTATCACAGGATATAAATACAGTATAGAGAGAATTGCAAGCAAGTTTTCAGTGAGAGACACCTTCTTTTCAGGGGAGAAGGGACAACCAGGAGACTGAAGCTTCCTTCAAGACGTAGATATTGAATCTCCAGAGAATTGCCTGCTAAGACAAGATCTACATACTAGCTCACAGCTGGAGTGAGAATCGTGGAAGATGCTCAACAAAATAAGAACCAGCGTGGCTCCCACCAGGTAAAAATAATGCAATGGATCTTAAAGATGTGAATGGCAATGAATGTGAATGCAAGAAGCATCAAGGTATCAAGCATCTGCCCAAATAGTCCAACCACTTGAAAAATAGAAGACATGTGGTATGCAAACAAGACAGCTTTGTTGGCGCCCATTTTGGGGCCCAGAAGTTGTAAATATATCCTGACTTGAAAAAGTAAGTCAACTTATTTTCAATAGTCGTAACAGCAACTTCCACTTTATATGAAAGCTTCCATCTGTCGATTTTACTACTCTAATCTAAATTTCTACTCCGCAATACATATCTCCAGTCACAGTGTAGAATTGCCTCACTTGATCTGTCCCCTTACCATTTAATGCAACATTTTGCCTGCTCCTTTTATGCATATTATCATACCCTCAGTCCTCTTATTTATTCTCATTCCACAATCTTCACATCTCACATCAAGATAAAAACATTTTATCTAAAGCACATCTCACATTTTATACAAACCATATTTTCTCTTCTAAATTCCTTATGGTATATGTTACAAAAGCATCCTGTTATTATGATATACAAATGTTTTTCTGTCACTGATTTCAGAATGGGATTGTACATACCGCCAGCGTACAACCCTGCAGACTTCTATCTGGATCAGTTGGGATCTCAACAACATACAAACAATATCTGTGATTACTTTGAAAGCTCCACAATTAACGAACAGCTACAAAAAGAACTGGATTGTATTAAGTATTCAGCAAGTGAGGGAACACTTATATTTGGTGTAAGTTTTTGGTGCCCTGTGTAGTTGTATTTCTGTTAGGAATATTCTAAAAAATATTATAATAAAATTTAAAAACCTTATGATATTTTAAATTTTTTATAAATTTTCAATATACAGTATATCCATACACTATGGATATATGCAGAAAGTTAACAACAATTAACAACCACAGTGAAAAATATTAGTACGGTACCACTTTTCTGATACTTTTACTTCCATGTTCCATAAGGAAATGGAAGTATGGTGATGGTAAAAAAAATCGTGATCGAGATTATTGCAGATTCTGATTGTACTACCCTCAAAACATGAAAAAAAGTCATTTTTCGAAAGTGGGTGTGTCTATCTGTGTGTCTATAGATATTTTTGATGTGAAACATCTATTGGCGCGCCTTGGCAGTAAAACCGACTCGTATGCCGTGACGGCAAACGGCATGACCCTCTCTTATGCCGTCATGCCCCCTCTACGCCACCGCTCTCGACTCCCTTGTGTGTGTGTGTGCGCGTATACTATACACTTCGTTGTTTCTCTGTGTGATTTGTGTACTGCATGTGCCTTTCTATTCAACTATAGTATACTTGACGCGTTCACCGCTTGTATACACACTTTGTATTTCTTTGGCCTTAATATTATTGTTTTCGAAAGGACATTGTTAAGTGCTTAAAAGTTTTCGAATCAGTGACAATATTATTGAATCGAAATATGAGTGACAGTGACGATCAAGTGACCAAAAAGAAACAAATAATTAATGATGACCAAAGTGCAGGCTGCAGTAAAATGTCTAATACGTGTGCACAACGTTTGCTTTACGAAACACAATCTACCGATTCAAACCAAAGGTTAGTAAATCATCTGTTAATATATTATTTTATTACTATTCTATTTTATTTGTTCATTTGAGGTTAGAAATGTGTTTACTGATGTCAACAAGCGGTTTATTTTCTGCGCATGCGTACACAAAACGCGAGATATATACATCCACGTGTTTTAACTCCTTTCTCTGTGTGAGTGGCTTCTATTTTTATAAAAATTTTAAACTAATAAAATTTTACTTTATTTTTTCAGTACACAAACAACGCAAGAGATAGGTGATATTATAATTGAAACTAACAATGACCAAAATACATCTAATTCGAGGCATATCATACCAGTGAGGTATTGATATTTTTTGTTATCTTACATTTTATTATTACAAATATTTATTTAGTAATGTTTTCATTATTTTTAAAATATTATATTTGTAATTTAGAGTGGACAATAAGGCTGCTGAACGTAGTCGTTTGTATCGAGAGCGACACCGAGAAGAGATCAATCAGCGAAGAAGAGACATCAGGCAACGTCAACAAAATTCACACCAAATCCATACTGTATCTAATGTACAGAACACAGACGAAATTGAACAAATTACTCAAGCAACATCAAATAATTAACTAAGTTCAAATTCACATACACAGAGACAACAACGATACTATGAAAGGCACAAAGAAGAAATAAACAAGCACAAATGAGACAGTAGGCTAAAGCAAAATATTTCACAGTCGATTCCTGCTACCGCTGCTGAACGTAATCGTAATTATCGAGAGCGAAACAGACAAGAAATTAACGAGCGGAGAAGAGACAGCAGGCTACGTCAACAAAATGTACAGCGAATACATACAGAATGTAATATAAACAACATAGACGCTATTGAACAAATTACGAAAGCAACACAAAATGACCAACAAAGTTTGAATTCTTCAAATGATAATATCATACAAGAAATAGCACAGAATTTCACCAGCACTCCACAACAACACAATACACAACATTTTGAAGAAACACAAAATGACAGGGTTCAAACAACAACAGCAGCTTTTCAGACAACAGAAGGTCAAAATTCTAATTCTTACAGTAACTTTCATTTACATAAATTCGCTCACAAATACTTTATCGATAACTTTAAAAATAATCAGTTCGGACACGCTTGCTCAATCTGTGATAGACTTTGGTTTGAGAGAGATTTGAAGAAACCTACATCTGCACATGAAAATATTATTAACAGAATAACTGATATACAAGATATTTCTACACTTAAAATTTGCTCTACGTGTAAATCGGCTCTTGATAAAAATAAAATTCCTAATTTCTCAGTTTATAATGGTTTCCGCTATCCTGAAAAACCGCAGTATTTACCAACGCTTGATTTTGTTACTGAAAGACTTCTATCTCCTCGTATTCCTTTCATGCAAATAAGGAGATTGAGGCATGTTCATGGGCAATTTGGAATATATGGACAAATAATCAACGTTCCTGTTACAGTTGATACAATGGTAAATTCTCTTCCAAGAAATATCAATGATGAGCATAGCGTTTATGTACATATTAAAAAAAAAATTATTCATAAAAGTAGTTTTGTTCATGGATTAGTTAACATCAAATCAATTAAATTGTGGCTACAGCACTTGCTTACTACACCTTTATATCAACATTATAAAATAACAGTCAACAAATCATTTTTTAATCAAGATATACCACATATTTCTCAAGAAAATATTGATGATTTTAGTGAGAATATTGATATTGAAGAAAGTCTTACTGTGCAGCAACAAACTTTAATATGGAATGAAGAAAAATACTTAAGACTAGCGCCAGGACAACACAACACACCACAGAGTTTACTATTCGACGAGCATGCTGAAGAATTGTCATTTCCTAGTATTTATATAGGACAATTTCGACAATTTAAAGATGGAGTCACAGTTACGCCATTTATGATGGCATCTAGCGAACTACGACGTCAAGATCGCAGAGGAGTAGATCCATACCATTTGTCATACATGGCTGTAAAAATAATGAGACTACGAGTTCGTGACAGCTTGACTATAGCGTTTAAACATGTTGGTACGGATACTAACATAACCAAGGAACAGGTGCAGTCTGAAGAATATATTAATAATTGCATTGAGTCTAATTTAGCTTTTTACGATCAATACCTAATTCTGTCTGGTACTGGTCTGAAAAAAAGAGATTTATTTGCAATAATACGACAGATAGGAAAGCCAACTGCATTCATGACACTAAGTGCTAATGAAATTGGGTGGCCGGATTTATTGAAACTGTTATATGCCCATGGCAGAGAAGGTATTCAAGAATTCATTGCATCAGAATTAAGTTTCATTGAAAAAAATTCATTAATTAACAATGACGCTGAAACATGTGCTATTTATTTTAACAAATTAGTCAACGTGATTATGACAATATTACAATCAAAAAAATTCAGTCCTTTTGGAAAATATAGAGTTATCAACTATTTTAAACGAAGAGAATTTCAACATCGAGGAAGCCCCCATGCTCATATTTTGTTATGGCTTGATAATGCGCCAGACGATATTCTTGGAAAAGACCAAGATCAAGCAATAGAAATGATTGACAGCTTAGTATCAGTATCCTCGGCGGAAGCATCAGGAAATATTAAACTAATCACTCATAAACACACCTTCACATGCTACAAAAAAGTCACTGCTAATTCACGACAAAAATGCAGATTTGATGCACCATTTTATGCCCTGTAAATTTACAATGATTTTGACACCAATGGAAAAAACAGATTCAAATTTCAAAGAATACTCGAAACGTTATGCTGAAATTAGAATGAATTTAGAAAGCAACGAATATAGCAGTTTTGATGATTACTATGAAAGTTTATAAGTATTCGGTCAGATGAAGAATACAAAAACATAATCAGATCGGGCATTACTAGACCACGAATTTTTTATAAACGACATCCTTCAGAAAAATTGCACAATACATTTAATCCATTTGTTTTTAACGTATTAAAATCAAACATGGATTTCCAGATAATCACTGAAGAATATTCTTGTGCTGCGTATGTTGTCGAGTATGTAAATAAGACGAACAGAGGAATTAGCAATTTACAACGTAACATTATAGAAGTTATGAATGAACATCCAGAATTCGACATTGTTGAAATAACTCGTAAATTCTGTTGAGATGACTAGTCAAGAAGCTGCTTGGTATCTTCTTAGAGAACCAATGTCAAAATCTTCAGTGGTAGTTCAATATATCAATACTTGTTGGCCAATCGAGCGACAAAGAATTAAAAAAACATTAAAACAAATAAGTGAACTTGATGATGACTCTACTGACATTTGGAAGGAGGATTGGTATGAAAAATATCAAAAACGGCCAGACGATTTGGAAAATGTTACTTTAGCACAATTTGTTTCTAAATATACTAAAAACAATAGTGGAGTTTATGTAGAACGAAAACAGCCACGAATTATTCGTTACAGAAACTACGATATTGCTCAGGATTACGAGTACAGAAGGGAAATGGTGACTTTACATTTCCCGTTTAGAAATGAGGATACGGAAATTTTAGCAGACATGAAATTCATTACCATATATGATGAAAACGAAAATACTATTTTACAAAGACGAAAAGAGTTTGAGTCTAATATTGATATTCAAAAAACTATTGATATATGCCGACAACTATGTCGCCAAGATGATCAATTGAATGATGACGAGTTAGAAATTCAAGACGTCGCTACAAGATTTCCAGAACCAAATCCTTTTCAAGAATTATATAAAAACCCAAATGCTGCGGTTAATGAAGATTTACATATAGCTACACTTAAAAGTTTAGGAGCAATTGCTAAAAGAAGAGAAAATATAATGAACTTTGATCAATTTTGTGACCTCATGAGAAGTGCTAATGAAAAACAAAAAAATTTACTTTTGCACGTCATCCATCACATTTTATCTGCAGAGAAATTGCCTTTACAAATATTTTTCACTGGGCCAGCTGGATGCGGAAAAACTTTCGTTATTAAATTGATAATGGAAATGTACAATAGATTCTCAAATAATGACGGCTTCTGCAATGCATACATTACGTGTGCTTCCACTGGCAAAGCTGCAGTAGCCATTGACGGAACTACAGTTTATACAGCATTAACAATATCATTATCTAAACTACTTCCATTGTCAATGGAAACGGCACAACAGTATCGATGTTTATTTAAATACGTTAAAGTGTTAATAGTTGATGAAATAAGTATGATTGGTGCTGAACTTTTAAATCAAATTGATTCAAGGTTAAAGCAAATAACTGGAAATTTTGACAGTAACTTTGGAGGACTAGACATCATTCTTATTGGAGACTTGCGACAATTACCTCCAGTCAGAGCTACTCCAATTTACAAGCAGCCAAAACAACGAATGGTTGGACCTTTCCTGTGGCGAGAATTAAAATTCTACGAATTAACTCAAGTTATGCGACAAACTAATGTAATTTTTGCTTCTATCCTTACAAAAATTGGTAATGGATCCATTCTAGATGATGACGAATTGGCCATTATCGAGTCAAGATTTTTTACGAAGGAAGAAGTTACACAGCGCTGCCCAAATGGGGTTCGATTATTTCAAGAAAACGCATCGGTCAATGAATACAACGTACCTATTTTGCAACAAGCTCAAGATAAACATGTTTCCATTGCAATAGATATTATTAGTGGCTGTGCTAACCATGAACAGGAAGGATTTGTGAGGCAAAAATTACACAAGATGTCAGTGATTGACACAGGTGGATTGCCATACGAAATTATTTTTGTAATTGGAAAACCTTACATTATTACAATAAACATAGACGTTACAGATGGATTAGCTAATGGTGCTGTTGGAACTTTGGTTCATATAGAACAGTATGAACAAAATGAAATTACTCGTGTATGGCTGGTTTTTCCTGATAAAAGAACTGGTACAGTTGCCAGAAAAAAAAGCTGCTGGATTCATTGCAGAACACAAAATCGATAATCGAGCCGTTCCTATTATACGTCAAACTACAAGTATTCATCTTAACAACAACAAAACAATTGTGGGAAAAAGAAAACACTTTCCTACGATATCCGGATGTGCCATGACTATTCATAAGTCTCAAGGAGCTACATATGACGAGATAGTCTATGAGTATAGTAAAACTCATTCTATTCAGTTATTATATGTCGCTTTATCGCGAGTTACTAGTATTGAAGGTTTGTTCATATGTAACCGTAATGATGATTTAAGATTTTACCATGGAAGAAGAATTCATCCATCAATTTTGTCTTTGCAAGAAGAATTTAAAAGACTATCCTTGAATAGACTTAATACTTTGCAAGAAATGATTACTAATTTCATTACATCGAGAGAGGGATTGACAATATTAACTTTAAACTGTCAAAGTCTCAAAAAACATGCTTCAGATATGCAAGATTCTGTTTCTCAAAAAAGTGACTTTTTATTATTATCAGAAATATGCTTTTCTAATGACGTTCAACTACCTGATTTCGATTGCATAGTAAAATTTAAACGGGATGATGTTAGAGCTGCGGGAGTTGCGATATATCAAAACAAAAACATAGCTCGAATTACTACGACGAATATAGAACTTACAATACGAAATACACGTGAACTTAATGTTACCCAAGCAGCTATTGGTGATATATGTGCTTCTCAAGTTAAAATGGATGATGGGAGAGAATTCCTTATGGTTGTTGTGTATATTTCACCAAATCAAAAAGTCACAGAAATCATAAAATTTTTATACCGTCGTTTACTCATATATAGTCGCGAAGGTTCAAGGATTTTAAGAGATAATTTAGACGAACTTCCGATGATTTTAGCAAGAGATTTTAATGTTAATTTTGCAACAAACGATTCAATCGCTTTGACAACATTCCTTGAGCAAACATTTGATTTGAAAATCAAATGAACTGAATCAACTGAACCAACAACTAGATATGGAACGACAATCGATGCTGTATTTTCAAGATACCTTGATAACATCACGTCTACTACTTTTGTTACATACTTCAGTTATCATCGGCCAATCATTTCTTTAATACCGTCTAAAACACCTTCAACAGCTACTATTACAGAAATCATAGAAGATACGTCAAATAATATTCCGTAACTGCATTGTAAAACAGTCTATATTAAAAATATTTACTTCTCTTGTATTTATATTCTGTAATTATTATTATAATTAGAATAATAAGAAAAATATATTGATTTTATTAACGAAACTCTTGTATTTATATTCTGTAATTATTATTATAATTAGAATAATAAGAAAAATATATTGATTTTATTAACGAAACTCTATGTTTTTTTTAAATTTATTTTACTCCATATTTCTTTATTGGTTTTCATTAATTATAAATTCTACCATCAACTTTGATGTTTCACATCTGCCGGGCGTCTCGTGACGGCCAATTTTTTTTAAATTTATTTTACTCCATATTTCTTTATTGGTTTTCATTAATTATAAATTCTACCATCAACTTTGATGTTTCACATCTGCCGGGCGTCTCGTGACGGCCAATTTTTTTTTAATTTATTTTACTCCATATTTCTTTATTGGTTTTCATTAATTATAAATTCTACCATCAACTTTGATGTTTCACATCTGCCGGGCGTCCCGTGACGGCCAATTATTTTTTTTTTTTTTCTATGGCAAACGATAACAGCCGCAAATTCAAACAGAATCAAATAATTTTTGCATACAGTCCTGATTTGTAGAGTACTCAAGACCTATTGTTTTTGGTGAAGATCGGTTAAGGGAAAGGGGTAGTTTACCAGCATCATTGTTTTTTTTATCAAGGGTAATTTTTTTTTCTATGGCAAACGATAACAGCCGCAAATTCAAACAGAATCAAATACTTTTTTTCACACCTTCCTGAATTATAGAGTATCCAGGCTCGATGATTTTGGTGAAGATCAGTTACGAGAAAATGGTAGTTTACCAGAAACATTTTAAGTTTTAAAAGGGTAATTTTATTTTTATGACGAATGATAACTGCCGCATATTCAAAGAGAATCAAATAATTTTTTGCATACGTTCATGTTGTTGTAAGTACTCAAGGTCTGTTGTTTTTGGTAAAGATCGGTTAAGGGAAAGGGGTAGTTTACCAGTCACCTTTAATGTTTAACAAGAGTAATTGTTTCTATGACGAATGATAACTGCCGCACATTCAAACAGAATCAAATAATGTTTTGCATGCATCCCTGAATTGTAGAGGACTCAAAATCTATTGATTTTGGTGAAGATCAGTTAAGAAAAAGGGGTAGTTTACCTGCAACATTTTATGTGATAACAAGGTTAATTTTTTCTATGACGAACGATAACTGCCGTAAATTCAAACAAAATCAAATATATTTTTGTATACGTCCCTAAATTGTAGAGAACTCACGGTTTGCTGATTTTGGTGAAGATCGGTTAAGGGAAAGGGGTAGTTTACCTGCAACATTTTATGTTGTAACAAGAGAAATATTTTCATGACGAACGATAACTGCCGTAAATTCAAACAGAATCAAATAATTGTTTACATATGTGCCAAAGACTCAAGGCCTTTTGATTTTGGTGAAGATCGGTTACGGGGAAAGGGTAGTTAACCAGAAACATTTTTTGTTGTAACAAGAGTAGAGTACTTAATTTTGGTAAAAAAAGTAAACCTGATAAGAAAGAAGATCTTATAATCCACTGTAGAAACGTAGATGAAATATCTACAAATGAAGAGGCTAGTTGAACGGGGTGGGGGTAATTTTCTATAAATGAAAATTATAGTTGAAGGGGGAGGGGATAATTTTTATATGTGTACTACGTTATCGGCAACAAAGTAGTAGTTTGTTGTTAAAATTCCTTCCCAGGCTGTTTGGCCGTAGTCCAATGTTTTCTGCAAAACCAGACGTTTCAGCAGTGCCGTCGACTGTCATCATCAGTGAAAATCGAGTGCGATAACGTGTGGTGGTATACGCACGTTAGTGACCACAGTACTGTGATTAAGGCTGAAGCAGTAAGTGGAAAGAAGTAGTTTCCATGGAAACATTTCATTTCGTAAATGATTTTAAATATAAATCTTAGAATATGGAAGTCATGTATGGTTCTCCATACCGATATCTTTAAAATATAATAATAATAATATATTTATCACCATTATTAAAGCTTACAATTGTAATACACTTTAGATAGGCCTTACTACTATTTCACATTACCACCTTTTATACTACTTGGCCTACGAGCATGTATAAAGTAAGAGTTTATCAAGCTAAATTACTCAATGACAATATTAATATTTATCACACTAATTCTCAGCAACAAGATATCACACTTACTTTAGTGTACCGACTCTTAAGAATTATCCCAGGGCGCCAGTAATAAATAAACACAATTTGATTGTTATTAATTAAGTTTTTTAATAACGATTTGCATTCACATATTACAAAATTTATAAGTCAGTACTTCAATAAATTTACTATAAAATTTGTTCGTGCTTATTTCTTGCCAATGGATTCTTAGACTTATTGAGTCACCAAATATGATTGACATACATTTAAATTTAATAAGCAATATTAAAATGAGTGTTCATTTTATTTTTCTTTTATAGAATTGCTAAACTGCTATAATTGTTTTTATTATTTAGACAAAGCTTTTCGTCATTACTGACATCTTCAGGTCTTAAACAACCAAGGATGTTTAAGGATGGCTGCTAATTTAAACAATACGAAAAAAAAAAAAAAAAAAAAAAAAAAAAAGTTCATTTTATTATTTACGTGTATGTTGAATTCACTCTGCGATGCGATGTCAAATTCTGCGGGTTCCAGGCTGGTGATGACGTTGACCGTTGAACAGTTATCCTTGTTAGTTTGCACTATTTTTTCACTGGTTTCACAGGTATTACACAATTCACTTAATTAACTTAGTGATAATTACACATGTGCCGTATACTAATACACTTGTTGAATACTCAGTATATCCTTATTAAAGCTAAGTGCGTCCAACACCGGATTGATAACTACTCTCGACCGACTGTCCCGTACAATGATGTTTGACACATTACATTTCGCTATGTATTTCGACATTCAACGATTGATGTTGTACTAAGTAAAACTTGGATATATTACTCGATTTTAATTTATCTTTTCTAGTTACTCTGAAAATTATTCTTGTCAACGCTTATTAAGTGTTTATGTTACATAACTTCCACAAGGCTTAATATCACGCTACCGTAACTGACTTTTCCGTTGCGATTGAAATATACTTATTTAAATTACTGACAAATTTCTTAATACACTAAATACGAGTCTTTGAATTGTAATCTCCCCGTAGACTAACTTAACTTCCTACACTTCGTTTTTTTGTACATTGCTACAAACTACCCTCACCAACTATCTACAAAATACACGCCGATTGGTCTGACATACCGCTAATTTCAAATTTACCCAATCTGTCTAGTGAACACGTCCTGTGTAAAAAATGATGCTTTCCGTTATTCGTCAACTATTTGCGCGTGAAAAATGTGGTAGGAAACATAGCGTCTCTCTCCATCTTGCTCTTATCGCTCTCTGTCTAACCTAACAGTTCCTTTTGTTAGATGCACTTAACTTTTTACAATCTTAGGGAAGTTTTCTGACACCCTTGAAAATAATACAGTTTTATGACGGTTCGTCCGCTATGTTACTTTTCATAGTTTTTAGCCGACTCACGGGTGTCAACGCAAGGTCGTCTTTATGAACTACTACAACATTTTAATATTTCTTGCTTTGAAGTACCACCGCTCTAATCGGTAGTTTTAGTTTTATTTTCTCCCCGCTTTCTACGAATTTATATTTTTCCCTGGGTACAACATGACTTTGTCCCCGTAAAATTGTTGAGAGTGCAATTTTCACGTTATCAATATACAATATTAATTGCTTTCACAGCACTTGGACTTACCTGCTCAACACAAACTGCAAGCAATGACAAGTTAAGGTTTATTAAGGCTGCTCTTATGTTTTTAAATCAACTATAGCAATCTTTTATAAGTACGATTAAATCTTATCACAAACAATTTTTGTCACATATTTACTGTGCTGTTACCAAAACTTTATACTTAAAATATACTTTATACTAAACAATAAGCTTTGTACTATCAAATAGATCCTTAACATTTCAAAATTAATCAATCAGTCAAGTAGCAAGTACAAGGGAAATTGTAAAAATTAAGCTCCACTTGGCTGGTATATACAAAACAAACTTGTTAAATATAATTAAATCACTACTGACTTCTAACACAATGTTTTTTATGGGTAAAAACGTAAAAGTTTTACCTTATATTTTTACCTTATTACTTTTACGTTTTTACCCATAAAAAACTTTATGTTCCGAGTCGGTAGTGATTTAGTTATATTTAGTTAATTAACGGACATGTCATGGACAACGCAATCCAAGAACAAACTTGTTGCCACAGCAACAGGGCACACGCAGAGTAGCGACCATTGTATTTTTACATTGCTATGTTTGAATCCATGGCAATTTTTTGTTTGTTTTTGAGTTGTGATGAATGAAACATGGAGCTGATCAATTCCTGTCCTGTTAGCTGGAAGTTGTATGGTAATATTCCTTGGAATTTCCTATCATCTGCTGGGTAAATTTGAGACTCTGCAGAGGACTACTGGCTGGTGTCAAACAATGAGGTTCTTGTGTAATGTAAAAGCAGAAGTAAAACCATCCAGCACTGCCTGGGTCATGCAGAACCGTGCCCCAAAGTGACTCCAGTACACAGCAGTCACCCCCCCCCAACAGCTGTTGGATGAAAGGTTATAAAGTAGAGCTGAGTCATCGATATGACTGTCAGACAGTCCTCCATTTGGCACAGGCCTAGGGCAAACTCCATGTACTTGAGTAATGTTTAAACTTCAAGGAATTTCACAGATGGGATATTGATGGGATTCATGTGGGTGGTCTCTCTGTAGCGAAATCAAGATGGGTACATGGCTAGATTATATCCAGACAAGGGTGCCACCATGTCATCTAGATTATGGTCTGAGTGAGGTACCCAATGCCTTGACACCAATGAAGATGTCATTAATAGCTACTACATTCAGTGGCGGCCCTAGGGCGGTGCGACCGCACCGGGTGCCGTCTTGGGGGGAGCGCCGAAAACGCGACGATCGATCGTCCTCGCAAATCACGTTGTTGTCGTGCGGGGCGCCCACGCTGGCGGCTTCGTGATCGAACGGCGTGGACAGTGCGGGGGAGCGGGGTGAAGTCCGTCTCGCACCGACTGGCATTGTCTGTTCTGGTTCTGTAGTCAAGTCATTCGTTCGCGTGCTGGTGCATGTGTATGTATAGTAGTTTGGTCATTGTGGCGCCCGTCCTGAATTAAATCAAAACGTTACCTACATTATTGTAATTCTGTCGATTAAATTTGAAAAAAGTACAGTTGTAGCAGGTACTGTTCATGTAAGTATATTGTAAGTTGTTTTGTATGTTAAAGATGTTAGATCTTAGTTGTTTTTGTTTTTGTAAAGATAACACCTAACCTAATTAAAATTTTATAAAATTGAATGAAATTTTAGAATTGTTATTGGATTATGTTATATTGTATTGATTTATATGATCGCTAATATTCAATATTATAATCTTTCTTATGTTTTATTCTTATGTTGATACGACCGGCATTTTTAAAACTATAAACTCATAGTAAATATATGTTCACACGTAACGTAAACCCATGCCACGGACGCTTGCGCAAAATAATAACAAATATTGCTTGAACAAAGTCAGGATTTCTCTTGATTTTTGCTTAATTTATTTTTCCCGAACATTTCTGTTTTTTGTGACGAAATGATGTTTGTGTTTAGGAAACGCTATTTCAAATAGCTTCGTGATGTGATATTGTATGTAGTTTTAGATTTTCTTGTCGGTTGTTAATGTTTTACACCAGCTACCGTGGAATGGACCCTGTGTAAATGCAGTTTACGAAGGTATCACAAATATTTACATTGTATAAATGTGTCTCTTACAGAAAAAATCATGTCGCTACCTCAAAAAAAACTATCTGGCGCACAAAACTTAAACAGAAAATGAAAAAAGAAAGGCGAAACTGAAAAGGCTGCAAAATTACTTTCGAAATTTTTGAGAGTTGTAAAGTCAGCTGCATCGTCATCATCAGAACTGGTTCAACACGCAACGGAAGAAGACCTATTTAATAGAAGTTCCTTAGACAAAGCTCACGAAGATGAAAAGCAGCACACACAAGAAGATTTAGCTATTCCTGGAACGTCATCTGGAGTTCAAAACATTCAAATTACAAATTATGATGATATTTCAGAATGGCCGCTCATTGACTCAGCAACAAGAGATGAAATAATTATTTGAGGACCTGTAAGTAATGAAATGAGCAACGAAAACTACCCAAGAAAATATGATGGACGTCATTTTTCAAATACGCAATTTTCAAAGAGTAATGCCAATTAGGGAAACTTTTAAAAGAAGATGGCTTGTTTACTCTAAATCTGCAGATAAAGTTTATTGTTTTTGCTGCAGTTTATTTAACAGAAGCCCTCATTCTAATTTGGGAAAAGAAGGATTTGACGACTGGAGACACTTATCAACGCGTCTCAAAACCCATGAAACATCCTCCGATCACCGGCGTGCTGTGAACGATTGGATAGAAGCATCGATTAAATTGAAGAACTTCAGTGGAATAGACAAACATTTACAAAAACAGATTGAAGACGAGAAATCACGGTGGGTCGCTATCCTCGAACGAATGATGTCTATAGTATTCTTCTTAGCAGGCAACAATTTGGCGTTCAGAGGAAGCTCTGGATCTGAAAGTTTATACACTCCTAATAATGGCAACTTCCTGGGTTTAGTTCAACTGCTAGGAAAATTTGACCCTGTGATGATGGAGCACCTTCGCCTATTGGTAATAAGGAGACTAATGTCCACTATTTTAGCAAACGCATTCAAAACGAGTTAATCGGCTTACTTGGAAGTGAAGTTTGAAATAAAATTTTGACTATGGTAAAGTCATCTAAATACTTCTCCATCATACTGGACTGCACCCCTGATGTTAGCCACGTTGAACAATTATCATTAACATTTCGTTTTGTTGACACTAATGAAGATGAAGTCAAACTGCGAGAGTGTTTCGTTGCTTACCAGCCAGTAAGTGACTCACAGGGAGCCGGACTCACTGGCCTCTTTCTTGATAAAATTGTGCAAGAGTTTGATTTGCACATGAACGATTGTCGAGGTCAAGGCTACGATAATGGTGCCAACATGGTAGGAGTAAACAAAGGTGTCCAAACCAGAATTCTGAACCAATATCCTCGGGCATTTTTTAATCTATGTGGCTGTCACAGCTTGAATTTAGCGGTAGCAGATGCCGCCAAAACATCTGTTAAATCGGTTTCTTTATTTGGATTTCTCCAAAGACTGTTTGTTTTATTCTCTGGATCAACAAAGCGATGGGAAGTGATATCCAAGCACGTAGAAGGACTATCGCTGAAAAACGTTTGCGAAACTCGTTGGGAGAGTAGAGTTTCTAGCCTTGCTGCTGTTCGCTATCACTACTCTTCAGTTCGTGATGCCCTTCTGAATCTTCACGAAGAAACGAATGACCCAGTTGCAGCATCAGAGGCCTTGTCGCTGATTCAGAACATGGAGCAATTTGAGTTCATAGTTATGATGGTGGCTTGGTATGATATATTGTTTCAAGTAAACACTGTAAGTGAGGCTATGCAGTCTGAAACTATGGCTTTACCAAACGCATCGCAATTGCTGCAAAACTGCTTGGAATTTGTCAAACAGTATCGGACCCGGACTTATTTATCTCCTCTAATAACAGCTAGGGAAATGGCTTCTCAGGCTGGGATAGATCCTATTTTTAAGCCAGTCCGATCCCGAAGAAAGAAGAGGTTATTTGAGTACGAAGCCATAGATGAGACACCAACAGATCCTGAAGAATTGTTTAAAATGAACGTCTTTTACCCTATGATCAATACAATAGAGAATGCATTGGTCACTATATTTAGACAATTATCAAAATTCAATGATACATGGTTTTTTTTTATACAACATCAGAATAATTCCTGAAAAGTCCAAATTGGAAAAAGCCTGTGCAGATTTGCAAATCAGTTTAACCGATGGGGAAAAATGTGACGTATCCAGTTGTGAATTGGTTGAGGAACTTTTGAGCCGGAACCCGTTATTAAAAGATCTTGAATCAGCAGAGTCATTAAAAGTTCTTCGACTTATTAAACAAAATGATTGGCAGGATATTTTCCCGAATGTGTGGACAGCGCTTCGTATCTTGCTAACCATACCTGTAACTGTCGCTAAAGGAGAATGAAGTTTCAGTAAATTAAAACTTATTAAAACTTACTTACATTCGACTATGTGTCAGGAAAGATTGTCAGATCTAGCAATTTTGTCCACAGAAAATGGTATTGCCCAAGAGTTGAATTATTCTGACTTAATAAAAAAATTTGCTAGTGCAAAAGCAAGGAAGGTGGCCATCTAGGTTTTTTATTAAATGGATTGTTCTTTTAATCATTTTAGTTTTAAACTAATTCACGTACTGTCTGCAGCAAAATAGTTAAATAAAACTTATCAAACAAATATTGTTTTTTTTTCTTTAATTATTTCTTATCCATCCTAGATGTAAAAAAAATGTTGTTCCCTTCTGTCTGTATGTATAGCTTAATCACGGATAAGCGATTGCATAGAAAGAGCTCTTATTTTTGTGTTTGGAGATAATAACTATAGGTACTCTTAGGTTTGGAGGGGCGCCACCATGAGATCTCGCACCACCTAAACATTTAGCTAGGGCCGCCACTGACTACATTGATATAATAAGTGCTTGTATATGGATGGTGATTATGTACAAATCTAGTACAGACATGTACATCACTTTTGTATACAACAAAATATTTGTCATTATTTTAGTTTTTCTCTTGATGCCAATCAGAGATTAATTTTTGAACAGCCATCGTAGTTTCTACATTTGTAAAAAAAACAATAAATGTATGACTTTCTTTTTACAGATTATTTCTCAGGGTTAGTCGCAGATTGACAGAACATTGGCAATAACAGTATAGCAATACATACTAAACCTTCTTAGAACAAGGATTAGGCAGCAGTCTGTAAATCATTACCTAATTAAAGAAATATAATTAAACCAAAATTGACTTAAATAGATTAAATTCTGCAGTAGACTAAACAGCAGTCCAGACAGCTAGTTGTGCTACTACTCATTTTGCTTGCCTGTGTGGCAGTCTTTATGGATATTATTGTAGCCACAACATTTTCTGTAGTGCTTCGCAAGACTTACATTATAAATTATAAAACTATTAGCAGTGTATTTACTATTCCAACTTATAAACAAGAATTCAGGTACATAATAGAGTTACAAATTTACATCATGCTACATTAATAGAGCTGCTGAATTAGCAATCAGGTGCGTAATCATTGTCTATAAAGTTTTCTAAAACTAACTTTGGGTATGACATGAACAAAGAAAGTAGTATGACATGTCCCCAGCAACTCATCTTCTGAGTTGCTGCTTACTCATAATAATAAAACAAATTAGTTCAGATATTTTGAAGTTCCAATAAGTAGATTATTATTAATTACTCTGTATTCTTGTGTTTCAGATAGAGAGGAAATTTTTAAAATATTATTCCATGTAAGTGAATTTAGTTTCATTTTAAATTGTCTTTTTAATATATAAATTTGGTTTTCATATACCTTTATTGAAAATAAATGAAAATTTTGTACAGTGTGTAATATTGTGTGTTGACAGGCAGCCACCAACAAAAGCAACACAACTGAAATGGTTAGTGTGGAGATCGGTTTTAGCAATGTTTCGGGATTCCCACAGACTTTTTCTAAAGCTTGGAATATATATTGTGAGTATCATTCTTTTGCTATATCTTGTTGTTAAGTTTCAAACCGGTTGTAAGAAAAGCAGAAAGTTAAATGTAAGAAGATGAAAACTGTGGTGAATCTCTGTGATTTAGAGTTGTAATGAAGAATTGTTGTTAAGTGTACAGGGCATTTCCTACAGATTTTTGGCAACAAATAGCACTTGCTGGCAAGCTACATTCTCTTCTTTTCAAAAGCAATTTTGTAATTAATAAACTACAAAATGGTCACTATTTTTTGGTACCATAAAGAGATATTTTTTCTAGTAAATTTATCCCAGGCAAAAAGGCATTTTTTATTTGTTTCTATAGGTTGTTTGCTACATTATTATCTGTCCCAAGTTTAATATTGATTTTGATTAAAAATGGGTATATGATTTTTACATACACTAATTTTTGGAGTGAGAACTTCATATATGGCATTGTAGTGCCCAGCTCACTCCTGTACACTTCACACACCTAGGGCAATAAACTGATTCAATGTGTAACAGAATAGACGAAACGAAAAAGGAGTGTTGACAGGTCAGTCAAAACCCTTTTCAGATCTTAGTGGCCACGGGATGCAATTTTATTCCCTCCACAAAATGTGTTGTCTTGTCTTCAATTCATGCAGTACCACGCACATGCACAGTATTTCTCACTAGGTACTATGTGTTGACTGTTTCTATCCCACTCTAGATAACATACAAACCATATTACCCCGTACTACCTTGTGACAATTCGTGGAGGTTATGTCTAATATTAAAAATCTAACTTAACTAAAATTTCCTTTGATAGTGTACATTAAAAGGCTATATTTATTGGAAATACAGAAATTAAAACCTAGTTTCCATTTATCGCACATGATTACGGTACAGAGACGATTTTACGTAAATCTAATGTATAACCAAACAAGTACAATAAAATCCTTTTTTCAACATAATGCAATAAAAAGCAATGTGCAGTTTCTGTTAACACGCAAATGATTAAGTATTAATAATGGGTTACAGTGGAATTTTATGTTACTACGGTCTGAATTAATGCAAATAAAATTGGAGAATCTCGTAAACATATTTAAGAATGCTTGTTTATTACATATTGATGCGCTCGTGGTCCCGGGTTCAATTCCCGGCGGAGGCTCCATATGACGTCCACTCAGCGTCGTGAGGCAAATTGAGCAGGCGCTGAGATAACAGCGCCGCCTCCTGGCCGTGAATACCGCAACTAGTGGCTGGTGGCGCGTAGTACTAGCCATACACCGTCACACTAACACAAAAGCCACACAAAAACACACGCCTTGGTCCTTAACGGACTGTGGAGCGGAAGTTTTTTTTTTATTACATACAAAATTATTACAGTACGGAACTTTGTTAATGAATAGAAACAAATAGGACTCTATACTTTAGTATGTACCAATAAAATTCACCTTTTTTCAAATACCGATATCTATTGTTTTTTTTTCATACTCTTAAAAAAAGGTCATTAACAACATACATTATGAGAAAACATGATTACAAATCATAACCTGCCATTAGTTACGTGTGAAGAAAACAGATATAACATTTCTAAACAAGAATTCTTCAATTCTCTCCCTATTTGTTTTATAATATACATAATTGTTCCTGATCTTGTTGGGTAACATTATATTAATACATCTGCTTCCTACTCATATGTGCAAACAATGTTTTTAATGTACGGTCCTAAACATCTTTAAAATTTAGACAAAGTCAAATGAGCTATTTGACGTAACCTGAATTACTACATCTAAGAATATCTTATTAGGTCATTTAGCTTCATTTATACATTTAATACATCTTACTTAGTATACTAACAGTACTGCTCCGTCTCACAGTAACACAACATATTACACTAACTCAAAAGGATTGTTTTCAGTTTAAGAAAAAAGTTGAAATTGTGTATTTCCTTTCTTTTCCATTAACTTTTGATGGAAACGTGCTTTACATTAATATGTGTGCCCTTACTATATTACGGTCCTTAACATCTTTATCAACACTTTATATCTTTAAAATTTGGACAAAGTCTAATGAGCAATTTGGCTTACCCTGAATTTACATGACCCGGCTCAGAACAACTTTATTTTGGCAAATACAAAGATGAAGACTCTGTACACCCTGGTTGCAATTTCTTCAGGGCTCACACCTGCTGCCAGGCTTAGTTCTATAACATGATAAGGATGAAAGAAATCAGCTCGGACCTGCAACCACTGTGGAAAGGCTTGTACACCATCACCAAGAAGATTAATGATGTCATCTACGAATAACTCATTAGGCCATTTAGCTTTATTTATACATTTAATACATCTTACTTAGTATACTAACAGCACTGCTCTGTCTCACAGTAACACAACACATTACACTAACTCAAAAGAATTTCTTCTTTTCAGTTTAAAAAAAAGTTGAAATTGTGTATTTCTTTTCTTTTCCATTCACTTCTTATGAACACGTGCTTTACATTAATATGTGTACCCATACTATATTTTAAATAGAATGTTCACTATCCAATAGTTAAAACTTTTGTGAAATTAGTAATACTATGCACTAATGTGTGGTTATCAAACTATATTATCAATTGAATTTCTGAATTCCTTTGATTCATTAATAAATTTTACTAATTTGTTTCTTTATGTCTATTGAATGATTTCTTATTAGTTTTTAATCTTTGTGTTTTCATTATTCATTTGCAAATTCTTGGATTTTGTTGTCCATGACATGTCCATTGGTTAACTAATTATCATTAAAACACACAGAGGACTGATCCTCTTTTGCAAGATCACAAGTATGTTTCAAGACCATTATTTGCAGGCGAGGTATTGTTCTGTCTGTTCACTTTCTGAAAGTGGTTAAGGAGCAAGGGGGAAGATGTCTCCATTAAAACACACACACACACACTAGCATGCACACAATTCCTTTTTTTCTTTATTTAATTTGAATTCTGTATTAGAACAAATGTTTTCAGAGTTTAAAAGTTTTTTTTAATTTCTTGGATTAATTTTTTTTCATTTTATGCAATGTGGACACATACAGAGGAGAGTCAGTTTTTTAATGTTTTTTCAATAAATAAAAATGAGACGGGGGAGAGAGAGAGAGAGAGAGAGAGAGAGAGAGACCAAAACTGACACGTACAGAAATTTCATCAGAACTTTTCCTGATATTAAAAAAATAACTAAATAATGAATGCCAAAGAACATTAACAAAATTAATGGAAATTATAGTTATAATTTGTTGTCTAATGAACAGGTACTAGTAATGGCTTCATATACTTCACATCTTAAATTATAAACCTATTACAAACATATTTGGTATACTCAGCTTGAAACAAACGTTCAGACCAATAAAAATTGTTTAAATTTTACCATGCTGTATTATTAGTACTGTTGAAACAGCAGATTGATTATAATTGTTTTTAGAACAGACTTCTGGAATGATGTGTGCAAAATGATTAAAGCATACCTCCTAACAGTGTGCCTTAATAAGTTGTTGATTATTCTAACTCATACATTTTCATGCCATTATCATATGACAGTTCTCAAAACTTCAGTAATAGTCATCTTTGCTGTTAACATGGACACAAGTCTCTTTTTTTAAAAAGACTTGTCAGTAAAGTTACTTATAAGTAGGCACACATTTGTACTAATAAATGAGGTTAAGAATTAAGAAAAGGTGAAAACAACTCGTTACACTGAAAAACTTCTAGGTATACTACTACTGATTGGAAAAGACAAGATAACTCAGGGTGAACTTTTTTTCAAACCTCTTAACACCATGGATTCTGCGTGTTTAAACTTTGTACTGTGTTGTCAGTTGTAAGCAGCCTACTAACATTGCACGGCACGCGCGGATGACGTCACGCTTTTATCAAACCTTGCAATCGGCCAGCCTAGCCGACTGCAAGCCGGTATTAGTTTAGTTTATAATACGGCTCCGAGCGCAACACTCGTTAAACACTTCTCTTACAGCCGCGGCTTTTGGCTATTATTCAGCATACATTTATAACATTCAACTTTAATCGTCTACCTGCGTCCATCTACCATGGACCACGATTTCATTCAAGGTTGATTTCGGGCATTATCGCCTCAAAATGCATCCGCACGTGCCGATCGTAACTAACAAACCAAATTATTCAATAAACGCATGTTCAATAGCTCAAATACAGTCCACTTCTTTCTAACAAACAATCCAGCTTTCCTTATTAGCGTCTTTGGAATAACTCGCGATTCTTCAAGAGCTTCCAAATCGCAACATTTTTGGTCCCACCGGACCGGATTTCACATTTCAGGCCAAAAACGACATCATTTTTGGTCCAATCAGGCAGGATTTCACATTTTCAGGCCAAAACAAACTACATCATTTTTGGTCCCAACGGCACAGATTTCTCATACCTGAGTACACAGGCGACAGCATTTATTTATATACATCATTTCTGGAAAAACCAATCTGAAGTTAATCACGACAGACGGGCATCATTTTCGTCCTGAGCGACACCATTATCGTGAAGCACGTAGCAGTTATCTCGACAAGATTCAGCCAAGCAGTAGACCAGAGACGACGGGACGAAACAGGACAACATTTCGAGATTCCACAGCTTTAAATGATGGAGGGTACAACATGAGGCAACGGCTAACCGGCAGAGACAGGAGGTGTAGCAGCTCCAAACGGGATCGAAGCCAGCTTCATCACGAATGGATCGACGGCCACGTGACTATAAACTTTACCTATATTTGATTTATTTTTAATAATATTTCACCCAGTGTGTATTTTTGACATATTTATATAAACAATTAACTTATTACACAATATAAATTAATAGATGGTTGGCAGCTCATTATCAGTCAGAACTTTAAAGATAAAGCTATACTTTGTAATCATTTAGATTTATAATTTCAATAATTTAACTGCCAACGAGTTTGATTAGTTAGAGAGAGTAAGTTTATGTGCAAACCAACGATCGCTAGCTACCAAACGTATTTAAACTCATTCAAAATTAAGTTTGTGGTTCACATGCTCGATGCTCAATTGTTTCTAAATATCTTTCCATTTTTTATCTCAAACTGTAATAATGGCCGATGTAAGGGCTCTGATAAAAAAACGAGGTACAATTAAGGCCTCAATATCCCGAATAAATACCTTCGCGGATAATTTTGATTTGTTAAACAGCGATCCTCATGCGCTCAAAATAAAACTGCGTCATTTGATGGAATTATCCACCAAATATGACGAGATACAGTCACAAATCGAGGCTGAGGAAGCAGACGTTGCGTCAACAAGTGATAGAGTGCAAACGGAGGACGATCTCTGTGCTATAGAATGTAAATTGCAACACTTGTTGGAGCAATCTGAGCACTTGAACCAAAAACCACTAATTAATACTGATGGTAAACAGCCTAAAACAACCCCCATTCAATTGGAACCAATAAAATTACCACGGTTCGAGGGTAGTATTGTGGAATGGCAACATTATTACCATATTTTTATGGAACTAATTCATGTCAGAACAGACCTGACAGATATACAGAAGCTTCATTATTTGCACTCGTCATTACATGGCGAGGCGCTTAACGTAATAAAATCATTACCCATAACACATGAAAATTACGCGGTGGCTATCGATCTGTTGAGGAATAGATATGATAGTAAGCTGATTGTCTCCGCTCAGCTCACCACGTGTGGAATGTACTAGACGTACCATTAGTCCAGCAGGAATCCCAAGGTAGCATATCGCAATTTATTGATCAAATCTCTGGAAATATAAACGCTTTAAATAATCTCAAACTGCCAGTCAACACGTTTGAAATTATTGTCGTAAATTATCTAGCCAAAAAACTTGACAGTTATACTTTACGTTTGTGGAAAGAGAGTTTATCGGAGCATAAACTCCCTGATTTTAATAGTTTTATAAATTTTTTAAATTCACGTAGGAAACTACTGCAAAATATCGATAACGCGACTAGCCCAACGAGCAGGTTGAACAAAAGCGATAAGTCTCCTTATCGCAAAGCAGTTAAACAGATAAGCAATCCAAAGGGCGCATTCCACTCACATATTAGAAATAATTTATGCAGGCTATGTAACGGTGAACATAGACTTAACGATTGCCCACAATTTATATCGCTGTCTATCCCTGATAGAAAAAATGCGTTACTGAAAAACAAACTTTGCTTAAACTGTCTCCGTTCGGGACACGAGGGTTCAAAATGTCCCTCCAAATTTTCGTGTAAAAAATGTTCTAGGCGTCACCACACCATGATTCATGTCCCCAACAGGGACGTAACTTCTGTTAACAACCAGTGCTCACTGAAATCACAGACCAATAAATCGGTATTGTTATCTACCGCCGTCTGTATGACATACAATAAGGTCGGCAAAAAATTTCCCGTTAGGATATTACTGGATTCCGGTTCTCAAGCGAACTTTTGCACAATGGATTTCGCCCGCAGGATGGGCCTCCAATTAGTTAAATCGCAATTGCCCATCACGGGTATAAACAACTCGCTTTCCCAGGCTGACTTCAGCACTAATGTAAGGCTACATTCACGCTATAAACCCTTCACGTTAAACGTACATTGTGCCGTACTACCCAGTATAACTAATAATTTACCGGCGGAGTCGTTCAATCTTAGCTCTTTAAATTTACCCAAGCGCATATTCTTGGCGGATCCTCACCTACATTGCTCATCGCAAGTCGATATATTAATCGGCGCTCAATATTTTCTACAATTAATTGAACCTGTGAAATATACGCGCGGACCACACTTTCCTATAATTCAGGAAACCAAGTTAGGATTTATTTTGGCCGGTGACTTACCATTCAACGTCGACATGACTAGAACGGTTTCTTCATTTATGGTCTGTAAGGATGATAATCAGGTTTCCTCGCAACTAAAGGAATTTTGGAAGTTGGAGGAAATCTCTAGTCGCGAAACCCGATCTGAGGACTCACCGTGTGAAAGGCATTTCGTGAAAAACACTAGCCGCAATCGCGACGGGAGATTCGTGGTAGCCCTGCCCCGCAGATCTGATAAATCTTATTTGGGAGATTCTCTCCGCGGAGCAATACGAAGATTCCAATCGTTAGAATTCAAATTCAAGCAGAACCCTACCCTTTATAAGGATTATAGTGAGTTCATGAATGACTACTTAAGACTTGGCCACATGTCGCCGCTTAATGAATACGATCTGTCGCTTGACAGGTCAGAGATCTTTTATCTGCCCCATCACGCAGTCTTCAAAGACTCTAGCTTAACCACTAAATTGCGCGTGGTATTTGACGCATCCGCTAAAACCACCAATAATTTGTCCCTTAACGACACTTTAATGGTCGGTCCTACGATCCAGCAGGATCTGTTTTCGATAATGGTTCGGTTCCGCACCCACCGATACGTACTTATTGCGGACATTGAAAAGATGTATCGCCAGATCATTGTTAATCCTAAGGATTCAAACTTGCAACGCATTGTTTGGCGTGATGCACCGCATAAGGAATTGCGACATTACGCGTTAAGGACGGTTACATATGGCACTGCTAGTGCCTCCTTCCTTGCTACGCGTTGTCTGGCTCAAATAGCATATGAAAATAAAGCCGACTACCCTACCGCTGCTAAGGCCATAGCAAATGACTTTTACGTAGACGATCTCATAACGGGTTCGGATGATCCGAACAGCTTAGCTGAAATGAAAGGCGAGATCGAGAAGTTGTTGAGGAGGTATGGTTTTTCGTTACACAAATGGTTCTCTAACCACCATAAGATTATGACTCTTCGCGCCCAAGTAACCCGTGACTTCAGCAAAGGTCAAAACGTGCGTACCTTGGGCATACAGTGGAATGTTGAGGGGGATAACTTTTTGTACACCGTTAGGGGTGATGACAATCTAACCGTTCTCAACAAGAGAAGCGTGTTGTCAATCATTGCCGGGATCTATGATCCACTAGGTCTAATTGCTCCCATCACATTTTGCTGCAAGCATTTCGTGCAGCAGTTGTGGTTGGCGGGCACTGATTGGGACGAACCCTTGTCCGGGTCACTAGCCAATCAATGGTCGGAATTATACACCCAATTAGTCTCCGACACTCATTTTGAGATTACGAGGTCGGTTAAGAGTTCGAACAGTTGCCCAGTTAGTTCATTGCAGCTGCACGGATTCGCCGACGCTTCGGTTAAAGGTTACGCGTGTTGCATTTATGTGCGGGCGGTCTATTCGAACGGCGCCATATCATCAAACTTGTTGTGTGCTAAATCTAGGGTCGCTCCGCTGAAACAGATAACGCTTCCTAGACTTGAACTTTGTGCTTGTTTATTGTTGGCTCAATTAACGTCCAAGGTTTTAAATGCCGTCGATTACAATTTTGACGGATTATATCTTTATTCGGATTCGATGATAGCGTTGTACTGGATACATCAGCAATCTTCCCGCTGGAAGGTATTTGTGGCTAACCGTGTCGCAGAAATACAGCGTCTTGTTAGCAGCAGGGGAATTTGGCGTCATGTAGTATCGAATGACAACCCTGCCGACGTTTTATCGCGCGGTTGCCTCCCTCGTAGTCTGCACTGTCATGCTCAATGGTGGCATGGTCCCTCCTGGTTGGCTCGTGATGCGGCCTCATGGCCGGTCAGCGCGTTCGACATTAATACTCCCTGTACCTTTCCCGACATTGAAGAGGAACGTCGCAAGCAGGCTCAAACCTCACTAATTGTCGCGTCCTCAACACATAGTTACATTGAAAACTATTCATCTCTTACGAGGCTTATTCGCGTCTTCGCATACTGCCGTCGATTTCTTCGCAATTCTAGGCTCGCGGTGGTTGATAGAGACACGTCCTTTTTGTCGGCTCAAGAATTGTCTGACACGCTCTTGGTTTTTGTCCGGCAATCTCAGAAGTTGCATTTCGACGTAGAGGTTAGGGAACTTGAGGCACACCGGTGCCTTCCACGCAGTAGTAAAATTCTTGCTCTCAACCCATTCCTGGATAAATCAGGCATTTTAAGAGTGGGTGGACGCTTGCAATTCTCCCCACTTAGCTACGAGACTAAACACCAAATAATTTTACACCCGCACTCTCATCTCACGAGATTAATAATTGAATACGAACACATCCGTTTGTTGCACGCTGGGGTGCAATCAACTCAAGCTTCGCTTAGGCGTAAGTATTGGATCATACACGATAAGTCCTATATCCGCTCAGTGATACATAAGTGTGTCACTTGTTTTCGTTTCCGGGCTAAAGGCGCGAATCAATTACTCGGTCAATTACCCTCTTCTAGGGTCACGCCGTCAAGGCCATTCTCACAGTCGGCCGTGGATTACGCAGGTCCGGTGTTTTTGCGCCATGGCGGGCAGCGCTCTAAGTCCACGACCAAGGCATATATCGCTCTATTTATATGCATGTGTACTAGGGCCATCCATTTAGAATTGGTGTCGGATCTTACTTCCAACGCCTTTATAGCGGCTTTAAAAAGGTTCATATCGCGCAGAGGTATTCCCGCGCAAATATTTTCGGATAATGGCACGAATTTTCGTCGTGCCAACCACACGTTGCATGATTGGTACAAATTTTTAACCTCCAAGGAAGTTGAACAATCTTCTCTGGAGTTTTGCGGTCTCCACGGCATCAAATGGTCCTTTATCCCCCCTTCAGCCCCTCATTTCGGTGGTTTGTGGGAAAGTGGTGTAAGGAGTGTTAAATTCCATTTACGTCGCGTAATTGGCGGTACGATCTTGAATTTTGAGGAATATTCTACCCTTCTTTCTCAAATTGAGGCTTGCCTTAATTCACGCCCGTTATGCGCCGTGTCCGACGATGCTAGAGACCCTGAACCCTTAACACCCGCTCATTTTTTGGTCGGTGCTCCACTGACGGCACTTCCGGAACCCGACTATACACAAGGCAATAATACTCATTTGGGCAGATGGCTTCTGCTCCAAAAATTTACGCAGACCATCTGGAAACGGTGGTCTCGGGATTATCTGCACCAGCTGCAGCAGCGCAATAAATGGCGCACCCCATTTAAGAATTTGAAGGTCGGACAACTTGTCCTCATTTTGGATGACAATTCCCCCCCTCTAGAATGGAAGCGTGGGGTAATTACCAATGTTTTTCCGGGTCAAGATTCCTTAGTACGCGTCGCAGAAGTACGCACTGCGCTAGGTATCTTACGCCGACCCATCCACAAATTATGCCCCCTTCCGGTGGCAACAAGCTAATCGTATGCGTGCCATACGAGACACACGAGGTGTGTGTGTGTGTGTGTGTGTGTGTGTGTGTGAGTGTGTGCGTGTCATTACATGGAACACGCCCGGGACATTCCCCGGGGCGAGCATACAAGTCAATTGTATCATAAGCATTGTAACATTGTTAAGTGTCGCTAGCTATTACAGCAACAGTGACTATGTCTCATATGTACTATCAATTATTATGAATGTTGTGTATCGTTAATATGTTTGTGTGATTCAAATTCTGAGAACCACAAGTGTCAGTTATAGTGGCAATTATTCTATATATGTATTTTTTATCCACATGTTATGCTTTAAGAGAGATCATGTTCAGTTATGTAAAGGTTCATTTTTATCACGATTTTTTATTTGTTGTACCTTTTCTAGCACAGAAATTGTTTTGTTTTGACTTAAGCTTTGTGCTAGATTAATGATTTTTGTTTTTTACAAATTTTATGTATAAGTCTTTAAGTATATTATGTTTATTGTGTCTATGCTCTCTGGCCAGTGCGCCAATTATTGTATCGCTTACGACATGTAAGTCTAATTATTATATTGTTCAATTTAACCGTTAATGTACAAAATCGTCCCGATTTTGGCGGGCAGTATGTTTAAACTTTGTACTGTGTTGTCAGTTGTAAGCAGCCTACTAACATTGCACGGCACGCGCGGATGACGTCACGCTTTTATCAAACCTTGCAATCGGCCAGCCTAGCCGACTGCAAGCCGGTATTAGTTTAGTTTATAATACGGCTCCGAGCGCAACACTCGTTAAACACTTCTCTTACAGCCGCAGCTTTTGGCTATTATTCAGCATACATTTATAACATTCAACTTTAATCGTCTACCTGCGTCCATCTACCATGGACCACGATTTCATTCAAGGTTGATTTCGGGCATTATCGCCTCAAAATGCATCCGCACGTGCCGATCGTAACTAACAAACCAAATTATTCAATAAACGCATGTTCAATAGCTCAAATACAGTCCACTTCTTTCTAACAAACAATCCAGCTTTCCTTATTAGCGTCTTTGGAATAACTCGCGATTCTTCAAGAGCTTCCAAATCGCAACACTGCGTTTATGCACAGTTACTGCGCCCTTTTTTACATTTTATCAACTTGTGTTCCCAGAGTCACAGTATTCTGAATTGTTCTTAAAATTTCTATTTAGGATTAGACCCATCCATAGTTATCTGTAGCACTTTATTAAGATGCAGATTTATTCCTAGTAGAGTTATCTTCGAATCCCTTAAAAAAACTTAAAGATTACTTTAAAATAGGAAGTCAAAGAAACACAGAATTCAAGTAGCAAGTTTCCACTACTTTGTAAAACATATCCTAGAAACAAACTGTGACATCCAGTAACTGTTGATGAGAAACCTTACTAAGGGGCTTATAAACAAAACAAAAAGAAAAAAAAATTACAAGCTTGCTCTTTTGAACATCTGATGAAAAGGTTTTGTAAAATGAACCTAACATAAAAACGTACAATGTTCGATTTTCCTTGTATATTCATACTTCCAGCAGTTTTACATGATACATTCCTAACACGAATAAGATAAGTTTAAATCTGCTGATAATCTAAAGGAGTGATAGTTATTTACAGACTGACAGGGTTATAAAATAATTCTGAAAGAATTGTTGCTTTTACAACACCATCCTTTATCAAGTGACTACTCAAATCTGCCAGTTTTTCACAGAAACTGAAGTTTGATGATTAGATACATCATGAACTAGTGATGCTCCAAACATTTCAAGGATTCTCCTAGCCTTAAAAAACTGGACTGGCCTCATCGATTGACATGATTAATGTTAAATTTACTTTGGGATGCTTCCAAACATAATACAGTTTACAATAAACAAACAAAATTGTATGCCTGTCTAATTTTTCCTGAACTGTATACACATAATTTGATCTGGGTAGAACATTTAGTAAACAATAATACTATTTGATGCAAATAATTAAAATATCGGTATGGAGAACCATACATTACTTCCATGTTTTAAGATTTATATTTTAAATCATTTTAGAAATGAAATATTTCCACAGAAACTACTTCTATCTTCAGCCTCAACCACAGAATTGTGGTCACTAACATATACCACCTCACGTTAGCGCACTCGATTTTCACTGATGATGGCAGTCGATGGCACTTCCGAAACGTCTGGTTTTGCAGAAAACATTGGACCACGGCCAAACAGCCTGGGAAGGAATTTTATCAACAAACTACTTCATTGTTGCTGATAACGTAGTACACATAAAAAATTATCCCCTCCCCTTCACCTATCATTTTCATTTATAGAAAATTATCCCCTCCCCCTTCAACTTCCCCTACCCCTTTTCATTTATAGATATTTCATCTACCTTTCTACAGTGGATTATTATGACCTTTTCAGGATACTTTATTTATCAAAATTAAGTACTTTACTCTTGTTAAAACATAAAACGTTGCAGGTAAACTACCCCTTCTCCTTAACCGATCTTCACCAAAATCAACAGACCTTGAGTCCTCTACAATATGCAAAAAATTATTTGAATTTGCGGCAGTTATCATTCGCCATAGACAAAATTCTACACACAGACATCTTTCAAAAAATTACTTTTCTTCATGTTTTGAGGGTAGTACAATCAGAATCAGCCCTTATCTCAAACATGATTTTTTTCGCCATCTTTTTCCTTATGGAACATGGAAGTAAAAACAATATCCTTCTTTTTATAATATGTATTGCACATGTTTTCTAACACGGGGCACTTAATTATTAGATAAAATGTTTACCTTCATTTAAGCCAGCTTCCAAACATAAATTGATGTTAAATTAAAAATAAACTAAAGGGTTAGCACCTGAAGTTTGCAACGTGCAAGTTGAAGAATCTATTTAATTATTGCACTTAACTTGATATAAGTACTGATTACATTTCAGGATTATTATTTTCAGAAATACTGTATGTAAACCAGATTTCCCCATATAAAGTTAATTAAAATTCTTTAATGCATAGCATTCCAGGCCTTTATGGTAGTAGATTTGTATTACTAAATTGGAATTTACACAAATAATTCTCTTTGCTTAACAGAGTTACACACTCAAATTAAATGCTGAGTGTCCTCCTAGTGTATAAATTCAGCTAAAATACTATTCAAAAAACTTACCTTGTTACTAGAATATGTGACATGATGAACTTTTCATGTTAAATAGTTTAAATACTGCAACTCTTAATTTTTGGGTCCCAAGTTGTGGGTGTCATTTTTATACTCTTATTGGTAGTTGTTAAATTAATAGTATGAAACTCATGTATTAATTGTTTACTCAGAAGTGATGAATACTAATTCTTTAATTTATTTGTTGGTGTTCATGAAAACTATTTCAAGTAATAGTGTTGTATAATCCACAAGGTTAATCTTTAATAAATGAAACAGGACACATTTATCAGTCTAACCAACACATTTATTAAATTTATATTAACTGTTACTAATATCAGTTATCTATGCCTTTTAACATGTCATTATCATTCATTATTTTAAACATTATTTCTACCAATAGACAATTTATATGCTAAGATCGCTATATATCAGGGTTCATTTGATTTTGTATCTAAGCATGAATAACACTTACATCTATTACTTATTATATTACAATATACATTATATATATATGAATTCCAAATGGATTCATTTTAAGATATGAACAAATATTCTTAATTGAAGTGATATATTTATTTTAAAAAGGTGCGTAGTTCGCTTTTATATTCTAATCATATGACTTTAAGTTTTATTGTGTAATTCAAACGTAAGTTCTTTTAGAAGGACAGGCAGGTGTATTGTAAAATAGTAATTACTACATAAATGTTTACTGTTGGTATGAATATTCCTGTCTATGGCGTGCTGATGTACTGTGGTTCCATCTCCAGCTCCTTAAATCCGCTTAGTAGATGTAAATTCTCTCCCAGTTTCTTTGCATACAGTATCATTTGGACGAATCATAATGTGGTTCGCTCTCGTAGTGATTGATTGATTAACACTTTTAATCACTTCACTTTAACTAAGTATATCCAGCTTCTTCCGATATTTACATTAGTATAAGTACTGTTCACTAGTTTACAACGGTTACTCTCGTTACATAAATTTACAGTTCGCAAGCGACTTATTCCGTTCAAAAGTATATATCGCTAGCAACACATGATAAGATCCCATTTTGTTTTTACGAATTATAAACTAATAAAAACTCTAGTTCTCACTCTTTTGATATTTAACTACGTTACACAAATTGTTCGTTCATTTTGACTCTATGAAAATTTAGAATAGATTTCTAAATTTTCACAAACTATTTACTTATGTTGACTTTACGGAAAATTTAAGTAAACTCTCTGAACTTTCATCGTAGACTCCCGAAAACTTTACAACAGACTCCACGAAATTTACCACAGACTCTTTCCGATTTTAAGTAGAGACTCTTTGCTTTTAAGTAAAGACACCTTGATTTTTAAGTAAAAACTACTCGATCGCGCCTCAGCTCATTGTATATATTCGATACACATAATTCCCCACTAGTTTCCTACATTTCACTTTGCTCCGTTTTAATTGGTCCTTCTTTCTTTTCTTCTAGGAAAATTCACTCCTGGAAACCCGCCTACCTTTAAAGCTGTATTCTGATAGATCAAGTTCGTTCCCTCTATATTTCTCACTTTTGGTTCAACCACCTCTGCCACGGTATGTCCGATTTCAGTCTCGTAAATCTTCCTGGCGTTTTTATATGCCATTTAGACAGAATAACCCCTTAGTGTTTTCTAACGTCCAGCTGCCCTGTTAATTAGTTCACTCACCTCTGATGTAGCTTTCTCGGTATTGAAATCATACCGTAACTCTCTCTCTCTCTCTCTGGCATTTTCTATAACCTTTAGCCAGAACAAACCATTAGTTTCTCCAAGCGTCCAGCTGCTCTGTTGATTAGTGCAATCACCTCTGTGTTGGCGTTTTTGGTATTTCATAATTGTACTTCTCTCTGGTGTTTTTCTACGCCTTTCAGCCAAAACAAACCCTTAGATTCTCTCAGCTTCCAGCTGCCCTGTTAATTAGTTCAATCACCTCTGTTGTATCCTTCTGGGTATATCCCATTCATACTTATCTCTGGCATTTTTCTATGCCTTTCAGCCAGAACAATCCCTTAATTTCTTCAAGCGTCCAGCTGCACTGTTAGATTTATGATACGTCCATACACATGCACGTCGATGTTGAAGGATTTCACACTCTTTTGTACTGACTTCCTTTCCTAGTTTCTCTCTATACATCAATGTCACTTCCAGCGCGGCGGACAGATGGTTTCCTCTTTTTTTTAGCATTATAATTTGATGCAAATAATTAAAATATTGGTATAGAGAACCATACATTACTTCCATGTTTTAAGATTTATATTTTAAATCATTTTAGAAATGAAATATTTCCACAGAAACTACTTCTATCTTCAGCCTCAACCACAGAATTGTGGTCACTAACATATACCACCTCACGTTAGTGCACTCGATTTTCACTGATGATGGCAGTCGATGGCACTTCTGAAACGTCTGGTTTTGCAGAAAACATTGGACCACGGCCAAACAGCCTGGGAAGGAATTTTATCAACAAACTACTTCATTGTTGCTGATAACGTAGTACACATAAAAAATTATCCCCTCCCCTTCACCTACCATTTTCATTTATAGAAAATTATCCCCTCCCCCTTCAACTTCCCCTACCCCTTTTCATTTATAGATATTTCATCTACCTTTCTACAGTGGATTATTATGACCTTTTCAGGATACTTTATTTATCAAAATTAAGTACTTTACTCTTGTTAAAACATAAAACGTTGCAGGTAAACTACCCCTTCTCCTTAACCGATCTTCACCAAAATCAACAGACCTTGAGTCCTCTACAATATGCAAAAAATTATTTGAATTTGCGGCAGTTATCATTCGCCATAGACAAAATTCTACACACAGACATCTTTCAAAAAATGACTTTTCTTTATGTTTTGAGGGTAGTACAATCAGAATCAGCCCTTATCTCGAACACGATTTTTTTTGCCATCCATTTCCTTATGGAACATGGAAGTAAAAACAATATCCTCCTTTTTATAATATGTATTGCACATGTTTTCTAACACGGGACACTTAATTATTAGATAAAATGTTTACCTTCATTTAAGCCAGCTTCCACTCACTGTGTACTTTCTCAGAGGCCATAACATGTTCTTTTTAATGTTGCCAAACATAAATTGATGTTAAATTAAAAATAAACTAAAGGGTTAGCACCTGAAGTTTGCAACGTGCAAGTTGAAGAATCTATTTAATTATTGCACTTAACTTGATATAAGTACTGATTACATTTCAGGATTATTATTTTCAGAAATAATGTATGTAAACCAGATTTCCCCATATAAAGTTAATTAAAATTCTTTAATGCATAGCATTCCAGCCCTTTATGGTAGTAGATTTGTATTACTAAATTGGAATTTACACAAATAATTCTCTTTGCTTAACAGAGTTACACACTCAAATTAAATGCTGAGTGTCCTCCTAGTGTATAAATTCAGCTAAAATACTATTCAAAAAACTTACCTTGTTACTAGAATATGACATGATGAACTTTTCATGTTAAATAGTTTAAATACTTTGTGTTGAGAGTTAAGCAATTTAATAATTTTTATTTATGCAGGTGTATAGCAAAATCTGATCATCATGAAAAAGGAATAAGGCATTTTATAATAGCAATTAACTGATTAGTTCCTGCTGTATTGCTGACTCATATTACAAGACCAATTTTTGTTTAATTGAAAAGATATATTTTAACTGTTTCTTTTGGTGCAATCTGTAAATTCCATGACACACATCCATAAAGGTTTGAAAATGTGCTTATTGGAGTTTGATAGGAATAAATTCTCAAAAAACTAATACAAATTTGTTATGTCTGATCACACCAGCTATCCTTTCTATTTGAAATGAGCCTTTTATCCAAATTTATTACGTAGTATTGTGCCAAGGTATTTCACTACATTTGTATACTGTAATACGGTAGTGGTAGAATATTATCATTCCACTAATATTACCCTAACATAATAAATGAAAATACATTATATACACATCTTTTGACATAATCATCCTTTCACTTATCACTTTTTGTCTATCAATTTATTTGCTGAATACGTATATATTTAACAATTTATGTAAAATACAACAGGTGTTTAACGGACATGTACTATAACCTTTAAAATTAACGATCATGGAAAAAAGATGTCATTCCATGGCACACACACTTTTATAAGCGTGTACATCAGAGGCGGATTTACCATCTAATACTGAATTCAAATTAAATACAGAACTGTAAAAAAGAATTTATTGGGTCTTTCGCTATTCTAAGCAAAATGCAAGAGCTTTAGGAAAAATCTCTTTAAAACAAATGTAAAGACTCCCTGTATTAAGTCTTTTAAAGTCTATTAAAATTAACGTTTCTTTTTCGTATACATGTTATTTTGATTTATTTTCATAGCAATTAACATCAAAAGTGCTAACTGAAGATAGAGACACACCATAAATTTGCAGTTAGGTGGGGTAATTATAAACGGAAAATTGATTGAAACATTTTGATTGATTAAAAATTGTGTCTAGGTTTTAAAATTGAAATAACTGCAAATAATAGTTATTTCAGCCTTTGTTATTATGTTGTGTACCAAAAATTGTTTAAATATAAATAACAAAAACAGCTCTAAAATTCAATTTACAATTACCCTTGACATCTTAGAGGTAATTGTAAACAAATGTTTTCTTTATCCTTTGAAATATTGAAACAAAAATAGTGACAGCTGTAAACTAGTTGACATTGTACTATTTCATGTGTTTATAATCCTAACTGCATGTTTACAATTACCCTGTCTTTGTCTATATGGAAAATAAATGGAAACAAGTTAATTCAAATACTATGTATATTAAAAATCATAAATAAATAATAAAGGTAACAAGTAAATGATAGAATAAAAGTTTATCATTTTTCAAACACTTCCAGGGAACTCGTAGACAATTTGTCTGTCTATTTCCTTCATTTCTGTATTGGGCAAAATTGCCAATATTTGTTAGAAGCTAACAGTACTGTCATAATTTTCTTTTAATGTAAACTTTGTAGAAATTCCATTTTTGCTATGTTTACATAGTTCTGGAAAAATTAGGTAGGCATACAATTTTGTTTATTGTAAACTATATTATGTTTGGAAGTATCCCAAAGTTAATTTAACATTAATAATGTCAATAAATGGGCCCAGTCTAGTTTTTTTAAGGCTAGGAGAATTCTTGAAATGTTTGGAGCATCACTAGGTCATGATGGATCTAATAGTCAAACTTCAGTTTCTGTGAAAACTGGAAATTTGAGTAGTCACTTGATAAAGGATGGTGTTGTAAAAGCAACAATTCTTTCAGAATTATTTTATAGCCCTGTCAATCTGCAAATAACTATTATTCGTTTAGACCTTCAGCAGATTTAAACTTTTCTTATTCGTGTTAGCAATATATCATGTAAAACTGCTAGAAGTATGGAATACAAAGACAAGTCGAGCATTATACATTTTTAGGTTAGGTACACTTTACAAAACCTTTTCATAGATGTTCAAAAGAGCAAGCGTGTAATTATTTTTGTTTAGAAGTCCCTTAATAAGGTTTGTCAGCAACAGTTACTAGATGTCAAAGTTTGCTACTAGGCTATGTTTTATAAAGTAGTGGAAACTTGCTACTTGAATTCTGTGTTTCTTTGACTCCCTAATCTTTCAGCTTTTTTAAGGGATTTGAAGATAACTCTACTAGGAATAAATCTGCATCTTAGTAAAGTGCTACACATAAGTATGGATGGGTCTAATCCTAAATGGAAATTTTAAGAACAATTCAGAATACTGTGACTCTGGGAACACAAGTTGATATATATAAATCGGCTCATAACGTTATCCTATATCTTCCAATCCCTAGTCTCCATTGGTCTCGATCCAACCAAGATTCTTCTTCCAATTCCCGGCCTCTCATTGCCTGATTGATGCCTTCTCTCCAACTCAACCTAGGTCTTCCTCTTCGCCTACAACCATATGGTGTCCATCCCAAAATTTGCTTGGGGAGTCAATTATCCAGCATTCTTTGCACATGTCCAAACCATCTTAGCTGTTTTGTTCTTATGTCGTCAACAATAGAGCATTGTACCCTCATTATCTCCCGGATTCTGACGTTTCTTACTTTTTCCAGTTTTGACATCCCTGCCGCTCTCCGCCAATAATCCATCTCAGTAGCCTCTAACAACTTTTCTTTTCTTTGTGTTATTGGCCATATTTCACACCCGTATGACGTAATTGGTTTCACAATTGCATTGTACATATGATGTTTATTTTGTTTTGATATTTGTTGGTCCCACAATATGTTGTTCACAAGTTGAACACAAGTTGATAAAATGTAAAAAGGGCGAAGTAACTGTGGATAAATGCAGAATCCATGGTGTTAAAAGGTTTGAAAAAAAGTTCACCCTGAGTTATCTTGTCTTTTCCAATCAGTAGTAGTATACCTAGAAGTTTTTCAGTGTAACGAGTTGTTTTCACCTTTTCTTAATTCTTAACCTCATTTATGAGTACAAATGTGTGCCTACTTATAAGTAACTTTACTAATGACAAGTCTTTTTAAAAAAAGAGACTTGTGTCCATGTTAACAGCAAAGATGACTATTACTGAAGTTCTGAGAACTGTCATATGATAATGGCATGAAAATGTATGAGTTAGAATAATCAACAACTTATTAAGGCACACTGTTAGGAGGTATGCTTTAATCATTTTGCACACATCATTCCAGAAGTCTGTTCTAAAAACAATTATAATCAATCTGCTGTTTCAACAGTACTAATAATACAGCATGGTAAAATTTAAACAATTTTTATTGGTCTGAACGTTTGTTTCAAGCTGAGTATACCAAATATGTTTGTAATAGGTTTATAATTTAAGATGTGAAGTATATGAAGCCATTACTAGTACCTGTTCATTAGACAACAAATTATAACTATAATTTCCATTAATTTTGTTAATGTTCTTTGGCATTCATTATTTAGTTATTTTTTTAATATCAGGAAAAGTTCTGATGAAATTTCTGTACGTGTCAGTATTGGTCTCTCTCTCTCTCTCTCTCTCTCTCTCTCTCTCTCTCTCTCTCTCTCTCCCCCCCCATCTCATTTTTATTTATTGAAAAAACATTAAAAAACTGACACTCCTCTGTATGTGTCCACATTGCATAAAATGAAAAAAAATTAATCCAAGAAATTAAAAAAAACTTTAAAACTCTGAAAACATTTGTTCTAATACAGAATTCAAATTAAATAAAGTAAAAAGGAATTGTGTGCATGCTAGTGTGTGTGTGTGTGCGTGTTTTAATGGAGACATCTTCCCCCTTGCTCCTCAACCACTTTCAGAAAAACAGACAGAACAATACCTGACTGCAAATGGTCTTGAAACATACTTGTGATCTTGCAAAAGAGGATCAGTCCTCTGTGTGTTTTAATGATAATTACTTAACCAATGGACATGTCATGGACAACAAAATCCACGAATTTACAAATGAATAATGAAAACACAAAGATTAAGAACTAATAAGCAATCATTCAATAGACATAAAGAAACAAATTAGTAAAATTTATTAATAAATCAAAGGAATTCATAAATTCAATTGATAACATAAATTGATAACCACACATTAGTGCATAGTATTACTAATTTCACAAAAGTTTTAACTATTGGATAGTGAACATTCTATTTAAAATATAGTTTTGGTACACATATTAATGTAAAGTGAATGGAAAAGAAAAGAAATACACAATTTCAACTTTTTTTAACTGAAAAGAAGAAATTCTTTTGCACATATGAGTAGGAAGCAGATGTATTAATATAATGTTACCCAACAAGATCAGGAACAATTATGTATATTAAATTAAGTAGTTGGTGGACTTAAAAACCTGCAAAAAAACCCCAGTTTGTATAAAACAAATAGGGAGAGAATTGAAGATTTCTTATTCGGAAATGTTATATCTGTTTTCTTCACAAGTAACTAATGGCAGGTTATGAATTGTAATCATGTTTTCTCATAATGTATGTTGTTAATGACCTTTTTTTAAGAGTATGAAAAAAAACAATAGATATCGGTATTTGAAAAAAGGTGAATTTTATTGGTACATACTAAAGTATAGAGTCCTATTTGTTTCTATTCATTAACAAAGGTCCGTATTGTAATAATTTTGTATTTAATACACAAGCATTCTTTAATATTTTTACGTGATCCTCCAATTTTATTTTGCATTAATTCAGACTGTAGTAACATAAAATTCCACTGTAACCCATTATTAATACTTTATCATTTGCATGTTAACAGAAACTACACATTGCTTTTTATTGCATTATGTTGAAAAAAGGATTTTAATATACTTGTTTGGTTATACGTTAGATTTACATAAAATCATCTCTGTACCATAATCATGTGTGATAAATTGGAACTAGGTTTTAATTCCGGTACTTCGAATAAATACAGCCTTTCATCCATACAATAAATACAGCCTTTTAATATACACTAACTAAGGACATTTTTGTTAAGTCTAATTAATTTTAAAAATCTAAAAGGTTAAGTTAGATTGTTAAACGTAGACACAACCTCCAAAAATCGTCTCTGTACCGTAATTATGTGCGATAAATGGAAACTAGGTTTCAATTTCTGTACTTCCAATAAATAGACCTTTTTAATGTAGGCCTACACTAACAAAGGAAATTTTAGTTAAGTTAGATTTTTAATCTTAAACATAACCTCCACGAATTGTCGCGAGGTAGTAAGGGGTAATATGGTTTGTGTATGTTATCTAGAGTGGGAGAGAAACAGTCAGCATGCATGCACATAGTACCTAGTGAGAAATACTGCGCATGCGCGTGGTACCGCACGAATTGTGTAGTACCTTAGTAAGGTTTGTATGTTGGTTGGAAGGGGTAGGAAGACTGCGCATGCGTGTGGTACCACATGAATTGAAGACAAGACGACAACACATTTTGTGGAGGGAATAAAATTGCATCCCGTGGCCACCAAGATCCCTTTTTCCCACACATAGCTACCCAAAATTTTCCCACTATCACGGATACGTGTACTTTAAGAAAAGTGTCATATTTTAAAGGATGTGAGTGTATTCTAAATGTTTAAATACTATTACAAGAATAACATAAATTTTAAAATAATTAAGATGTACTCACATGATAAGAGATTAAGCTGATTTCTTTCGTAATCGTTTTCTTGTACTTAGTCTATTATTAGCCAAATATATTTACACAACTTTCCAATTATTTAATTCACAAAAACAATTTAAAATCAATATTTTTTATAATATTTACGTATTACATTGTCAATGAATGAAAATGTTTGAATTGTCGAAAGAGTATAATTTTCAATCCTTGTTTACTCTGTACATTTTTTAGGTCTTCCGTCAGTTTGATTAAAATTTTATATTTCAAAATTTGATTTAGTAATTGCTAGTCATTGCTTTTGCCTCAACATGTGGTGCATTTAGCCTACCATTCCTTTTCAAACTATTTAATTATTTCTACTACTGAAGGAGTCCTCCATTAGGTGGCCAAAATATCTAGCGAATTAAAAATGTCATTATAAATCAATTAACCATTGCTCAATAGCCCAGAATTTTTAAATTCTTTAATGACTCTGGCCATAACAGCCAATGCAATATACTTTAATTTAGTAATTTAGTTATTTTATAATTAGTAGGCTAAAAAATTGAATAATTATACTACGCATATCACATTATACTATGCAACTACAAGTAAATGTTCAGTAAATCATACTGTTACATTGAAAAAAATATTTAATACATATTGTTTGTCATGTATGTATTCTGACAATAATACAACACGTGACATGATTCTATTTGTGTTCATTGTAAATATCAACTACTTATAATAAAATATATATAACCACTACTATGCCCTCGTCTCATTTAATTTTCCATTCACTCTAATTCTTTATGCCAAAATCTCTCTTACTCTAGATACATACAAGCAACCTTTTACATGTTGAATCAGTTCACTCATGACTCGATATTGAAGTCCTCACTTTGGCATGTGTACCATAGCTCATCCATTTTTTCTATTGATTTTTAGAAAAATCACTACTCAACACAGAATGAACAGTTATTTATGTCAAGATTATATAACTAAAAAAATCTTGAAACACTTTTGTGAAACAACATTTAAACCTGTTTCATACTTCACAAAACAGAAACGAAGGTCACTATTGTTTGCTGAAATAGAGACCACATTTAGAAATAAAAATCAACAGGTGCTAAAATTAAAATTATGCTGTGAATAATTTAAGCTTTAAAGAAAAGTTTTTAGAAATTATGATGTCTGGAATAACACTAGAGTTCTTGTTACTTTTCAGTTAACAGCTCTGATAATCTCATCACCGTACATTGGAATACAGTTAAACCAAGACGGGATTCAGAACTACCAGGGGTTTCATTATGCCATGATCAGCGAGACAATATTCTGTCAAGCGTATTCAGTAATACATACGTTTCCATCAGAGATACCAGTACTCCTGCGTGAAATTGGCAACAAAGTGTACCAACCCGGGCCTTACTATTTCTCTAAAGTTATGACACTGGTGAGTCTTCTTAATATGCACACATAGCCTGAGCTATAAATATTTACTAATTATAAATATATAATTAATGGCTCGAATCACTAATCTGATGTCTCTGAGGCCTCTGAGCCTTTGATGAAGCTTGTAATAAGCGAAAACTAGTTCATGCTATAACGTAAAAGTTTAACATTTTTACCAATAAACAATTAGTGATCCAAGTCAGTAGTTATATATTTATAATTAGTTAATCAATGAACACGCAAATTGGACAACAAAATCCAGGAATATAAATATTTCGCCAATGAAGATTGTCAAAGTGGTTACTATAGTGGTAATGCTAGGTTGTTGCATTTTGTTTGTAATATAGCATAAGTAAAAAAATGTATGCCACAGACACAATTTGTTTTTATTTATTCACTTTAATATTTTTATTTAGGTACATGATCCAGTTATCACATGTTCAGCAAAAAGTGTGTCTACACACACACACACACACACATCTCATAATCTAATTTTATATAATATTATATTACAGTATAATATTATAGCACATAATAATATCATGTTTTATGAAATACAAATTAATTATAATAATGCTTGTTCTTCTTCTTTCATCAGAGAGTAGGCATTTATTATATTATAACACCATGAGAATATCGGGGTTATTAATAGAGATGATGCTTCAATCAAATGTAACAATAAAAATAAATATTTATGTTTACTTTTTTTTATTTCCTTTTAACCTAATTAAACGTTTTTCAGACAGAATATTAACAAACACAAAATGCTTTTATACTAGAATATTAAAGACTGTGAAAGAGAAGACTGTAAGATGAAACAAAGTGGTCAAAGAGTTAAACATTTTTATTTTTTTAAATTTAATTGTTTTTTTTTCATAGTGGTCTTACTAAATTTAGTTTACTTGAACTACAGTGTCAATTTTGGTTTATTGATTTTGATTTAAAATATACGGTAACATAGTTTTCCAGTTACAAAAGAAAAATAAAATACAGTATTTTCATGTCTTTTGATGATTTACAACAGTTATTAAATTACACTTGAGCCATAGATTAAAGGTGAAACTCGTATGGAGAGGAGGTAGTGACAAGTTTTGGGGAAACTGTGCCATTGGCATATTGGGGAGATGATGGCCACCACTGCAAATACCACACTTCTCCCATCACCTTCCTACATTTCTTTGTCCATTGTATCTGTGTTAAATAAAATGCAATGTTAATTATTACAACGAGTTGACTCTGTTATTCTGTTAACTCAGATCTCAGTTTTAACAATTCCCAAGTGTATTAATTAATTATTAATAGATTATTTCTTGAAGCAGCCATTTTCTACATGGTCTTTACATGTTTGTTACACAAGATGATTTCATTTATAGAAGAAAACTGTGGATGTCCAGCTGTCAAATTAGAAATGCTTTGCGACTTTCAGGTCTCACTGTTTTAGAAATCCACTTAAAATTTAGAACTTCAGGTAACATTGACTTTAATAATAATACCTAGTCAGAAAATGACATTCAGCACTTTGCCTGTCTAAACAGAAGAGCATTTACCAACTAAGAAACTCTTGGGCAGTTCTTAATGTAACTACTTTTGGTGCAATGATCTTAAATGTTCATCTGAATTCTGCATATAGTGAATCTCTTGAACACAAAACAGAAGTTTAAAGGATTAGGTACATGTTATCCAAAGTTATAGATTGCATAGAATTTTGCAGAACATTTGATTTAGCATTTCACAGTCATATTGAAACAGAATATTCTTTAAACCTAGGAGTATATTGAGCGCTAGTAAACTTAATTGTACTGACAGTGAAAAATTACACAGGCCTACTCAACACAGAATGAACAGTTACTTTTGTTGAGACTGTTCAATTGAAGAAAGCTTGAAATGCTTTTTTATGAAACAACATTTAAGCATGTTTTATAAAATACATCACAAAACAGAAATGAAGATCACCATTATTTGCTGAAATAGACATCACATTTATAAATTAGTTCAAAAGCTGCTAAAATTAAAATTATGCTGTAAAGAATATAACCTATAATGGAAAGTTTTAAAAGAAAAAAGAAGATGTACTGAGACAAGTACTGTCTCAAAATGCTAACAATAAAATCTATGAGATAGCAATTATTATTATTATTATTCATTTAATAACAATGAGCAAAGCAAGATCTCAGTTTTAAGTCTACCTTTTGAATCTGTCTTTTTGTCTGTCTATACAGTAGGCCCTATATCTATTTGAGGTAATCTTACAATAGTTTTTGAAAGTAATCACAATGGTTTTTATAAAACTTGCGATGATAAAACACCTTTAACCTACAGAGCCCTATTGTATTTTTAATTTACCCCCCCCCAAAAAAAATAGGGAGGCAGGAGGCAAATATGTGGGGGAACAAATATTGTAAAAATCACAACATGACTATGTGGGGTAACAAATTAAAGATAATTTTTATCACGTTCTGAATACAGTGTTTGGGCTTGAAAATTAAACAAAAATTCTGGACAACAGAACCCAAAAAAATATTAAAAATGAATATCAGACTAAAGCGAATGATGTTAACTCAAGTCTGAAAGTAGTGTTTGGTTTGAACATTTTTATTTTTAGGAGTTACACAAGCCAAAAACAAAAGTCAAAATGTTGGTAAAATTGTAAAAGTCAGAATGAGTTCTGCAGTTCAAGGCACTTGCTTACTAGTTTATCATTATTCAACAATTTTTATTCTCCTTCAAATATTTCCAATTAAGGAGACAAGGGGCCTCCTGTCTTGAATCAAGTTTACTTTCCTAAGCCATGAAGTGGAAAGCAACAAAACTCTTGGTCTAGCTCTAGTCTTGACTAGCAGACGTCACACTGACCTACTATTGTTTTAACGGCATCCTATATGTTGACTTGATGGACTTATTGCAACCATCGGTTCAAGAGTTTCTAGCTATATACAGTTTGTGAAAGGTCTAATTTTGTTTACAGGCATGTAAATTCATGTTACCTGTGTGGTGAAGCTGCTAATGTGTATGTTGGCAACCTTGACATCTTTACTGATAGAAAACATTCTCATGGTTGTGAAAAACGATATCATTCAACTCACATTTCTTTGACCTGCTATTGAATGTCATGGTGTTGAAATACAATACAAATGAAATTCATTTAATGTTTGCTTTCTTCTTGACATAGTTTCTTTTCAGTAAAATCTGTCTGACAGATTCAATCTATCATACTTGTGTCCTCTTCCTCTGTTCCTGTATTATCTTTGTGGATGGATCTGTAGGATATAATATCGGTTTGATATAACCTGGATATTGACAGTTGGGAACACAGATGGAGCAGGAATTTGACACTTTTTCACATAGATGATAAAAATAAACCTCTGCTCAACAGTCTGTAAAGGACCAAGGCATATCACATGGTTTTTGTGTTTGTGTTTAGGTTGCATGGCTAGTACAATGCATCACCAGCCTCTAGCTGCAGTATTCAGAGCCAGATATAGATGATATTAGCTTATATTTAAGACAACTCTCTTATATACCAATGAATGTTGCCAATCCTTATCAGAAGACAAACATACTTGTTTCCTATGATATTATTCATACACTGCATTGCATTTTCGTTCTCAAAGTAAGTGGTTTATTTTTTTATGTGATTTGTTATAACTAATGTCACATTTTATGTTATCATGTAAAAATCCTTCCACTAATGATAATGTAAAATATATCAACTTTACTTGTCATGGAAACATAACTCATAAACTAAGCAAACTATTTAAAGATATAAACTTTAAAATATTTTATAGCACAGATAATATTGTTTTTAATAAAATAAAACCTAAAACTAAATTCAACATTCATAATAAAAATGGAGTTTACAAAACAGAATGTCCGGATTGCAATAAATTTTATGTACTGTAGGTTAATGATTTACCTATGTTGACACAGTATAATGATTATAATGCTTAGCAAACTAGAATGTTGGAACCTTCCCTAAAATTTAGATTTCCTGTTTCAGTCCTTCCCCCCCCCTCCAACACAGTTTCCATTCCATTCTGCAGAGCCCATGTACATGTACATGATCTCTGGTCATTACTTAGTCTTGTACAGATCCATTTACAGAGACCACGTTCTAAACCCATACAAAAAAACTTTTTGAGTTCATGTTCAATTACATTTATGTTTCATATATTTAGTGTCTTTGGTTTAATAAAGTTTCCATGTTAAAACCATATACAGGTAAACCTGTTCCATGGCTTCACACGCACACCAACGTTATTTATATTTGTGTTATTAGTGAACTGTACCTGAAATTTCTCAGAGTATTTTTAATTGAATTTAAGAGTTATTGCAATCTACCCGACATAGGTAATCAGTGATATGAATGAAAAAAATAACATCCAGGATGTACTTCCTTCCAGTGAAGCATCTCCACTTGCAAACAACTACATGAAATATACTTTACTAAATTACATATTCTCATGTGTTTATTGAATTCTACAGTTTCTAGGGCCATTCTGTCATACTACCTATTGCATGACCTGATAACAGATGCATCTTTAACAGATACGAAGATTTTAGCAGCTGAAAAGTGGCCAGTTGCTGAGCATTCAGCTACAAATAATCACATGATAAAACTTCAAATAAGCATTTGTTATCAGATCCCTCTAATAAGTATTATGACTGATTTATCCTAGAAGCTATAGAAATCCATAAACACAAGGATAACATAAACAGAGAAGCAGTAATGCTTAGCACAAATTGGTATGCTTTACTTTCTGGTTTGACTGTATGGGAGTTGACTGACTGCACAAATAATGCAAGCAGTGTAACACCTACAAGACTGGGTCCACTTACCAGACCACCCACCACCACTTCTACTCTATATAACTGAATTTGCTTTCCAGCCTCATTTTCACATAGACGTGAGGTTACCTGTTGAGTGAAATGACTAACAAGACATTTTCAACCTGGTCCATACCAGAAGAAGACTTCAAGTACAGATAAATTAAATAATGTTTGTTATGATCTATCACAACCTAATAAAACTTGTCCCTGGATTTTGTTGTCCATGACATGTCCATTGTTATTAATTACAAATAACATCTCATAACATAATATGTTATTTATAACGTTTATTAATTAAATCCTTAAATTTTTAGTGACCGTCAATCAGTGAATGTTTTAGTGGATGGTTAGTGAGGATCGGTCAATAATACAACTTTAGTTATTTTAAATAACTAATTTAAAAATAACTAAAGTTGTATTATTGACCGATCCTCACTAACCATCCACTAAAACATTTATTAATTAAAGTTTATAATGTTTATTTATTAACATTAATTAAAATCATTATTATTATTATTATTATTAATTGTTAATAAAAATCAATTATTATTAATTAATATTAATAATATTATTTTTAGTATTATATTTATTAATAACTTATAATTAATAATATGTTATTAACAAACAGAAACAATTTAAATCACATATACTATTTGAATTTTATGCATAACACACACACACACACACACACACACACACAACATCGAACTTTTGAAAGATGGTGGTGTCACCAAAAGCAGGACGGACACCGGCAGCGGCAGCCTCTGATGAAGCTCTAATGGAGCAAAAACTAGTTTAGGCTATCAGGTAAAAGTTAATCATTTTAACTAATAAAAAATTTAGTGATCCGAGTCAGTAGTGCTATGTATATAATTAATTAAAACTTGTCCTCTTACAAAATTGCGGTTTAAACTTATCAGTCTGCACACAACACCACCACTTCATTGAAACTCTTTGGCATGAACATGGGATGGTTTTTCAGTCTGTAACTGTAAGTGGCACTGCGTCATTTATTCCTTCTGAAGATATATTTGTAGATTTTTTACAACTACCTGGTTGGACGTGCACCATGGAGCACTTGGTATGGGTCTGTCACACAAATTTTGCTTTTCATATGACTGTTAAATAATGCATAAAATTCGAAATATAATTAAATAACTACCGACTTGGAACACAAAGTTCTTTATAGGTAAAAATATAAAAGTTTTACCTTATAGCCTGAACCAGTTTCCGCTTATTATAAGCTTCGTCAGAGGTTGCCACTGAGAGCGCTGTCCGTCTTCTTCTTGGCAACAGTGTCGACTTTTGAAGGATCGATGTTGTGTGTGTGTGGGGTGTGATGTGTTCAAATGATGTGTGTGATTTGAATTGTGTGTTCGTTTAGTATGTCATTTTTATGTGTTTTTGTGTGTTTCTATATTTCCAATTATTCTAGAGTGTCTAGTTTTCGGCCTTTTGTGTGTATGTGTAGAATATTGTAATTAAACCCTCGGCTCTTACGGTTACGGGATTCTCGTTCTTTCTGCCCCAACGTTGCCGGCGTCAATTTGTTATATGACGAGTACGTGCGTCTCGTTCGTATCGCGCAATGTAAACCTATTTGTTACTAGGAACGGGTATGCTTCTCTGTCTCTCCTCTCTTCGGTCGTGTTAATTTAATTTAATTTCTGAGATATTTGGAATTGGGGAATATAGTAACTTCATTAACTAATATTAGCTTATCTCTCTAAGAAAAATATCAGTGTTAGTGTGCTTGAAACTTAAATAATTAATGTGTTATTCTATAATTTCGTTCAACCCTAGTATACCTCGAAGAGAATTATGTAAATTTTGTATTTTAACGCTCTTCTCTTTGGTGTCGGAGAATTCCGCAATAAGCGCTGCAGTTCCGGGGCAACGAAACTTATAGGTTAATTCACTGTTTACGGTAGTCAAATATTATGTACTTAGTCAGTTACTTTTTATTCCCAACTCATTAAATAATACCCCAAATGATAAGATTTTGCAACTATACAAGGTTTCTTTATTTATTCACTCCTTCAACATTAAATAAGATATGTTCCAATTGGCATACACAAAGGCTATAGATTGCGTGAATCGATTATTGTTCGGTCCAATGCTTTATTTTATATTCGGTCATATGATTTGTTTTTGTTTATAATTAATTTAATTCAGGGTGTGAAGGTTCTTGTAACTGTGGGGAAGATTAAAAATACATAGATAAGAATGCAAGATTTACAAATTTGAAGTGTTGTGTTGTTATTATGATTTATACAATTATAATTTACCAGACTAGAACGAAGCAACTCGCGTAGGCCGATGATTGATAACCTCGCCGCTCAGAATGGATATGTCGTTCCAGATTCCTTTCTTTGGTTTAATAAAGTGGAATTCTTGTCCTGTTCACCTCGGAAATACAGCTCCCTGGATTTATTTACGGCCAGACTGGTGGTCCTTCTGCAAATTCTGGATCCAAATACGTTCTTCTATCGTTTGAAGTAATTAGTGATGTTCCGTGTATTTAAAAGGTTATGAGTTCCAGTGTGGTGTATATTATTTGTTGTGATACAGTTAACTCTTTGTATTGGTCTTAATATATCGTTAATTCTTTTCTGGTATAGGACAATTCAAGTCCTTCCTTGTAGAACCCAGTTATTTCTTTTTTATTGTGATACTGTACTATGATCTCATTTGGTTAAACTTTGCTGGCATAAGTCAAGAAGATTATCATTAGAATTTTGTGTAGTATAATTGTATCAATATAATTTAGAATATTCTAATTACATTAAACATTTCTTTGGTTTTTTAATCTCATCACGTTCAGATCATAAAAGGCAATAATTGAAAATCAACAACTTCATACATTACTGTTGTCCTTAGCAACACCTTATTTTTCTTCCTTCTCAATGTTTTGTATATAGTTATTATTTCATATATTTTTCGTCCATTCCTTATTAATTTTCTATCATATCGGAATATAACTTTACCTATAGTTTGTTTACTATTTTCTACATATATTCTGCTGGTTTTTTGATCTTAGTCTGTTTCTTTTATATTTATTACTTTTTCGATATCAAACGTTATCAATCGATATCATGGCATTGTGGCATTCTCATAATTTGTTTAAATTGAGGTGGTTTATTATATATCATTACTTATCAAATGTTTTTTCCTAGCTCTTTTAACCGTATTCATTAATTATTATTAACTTCCGTACCTAACCTTTGTGTTATGAGTGGGTATATAGTGTTATTGGCTGTTAGGCCTTTTATTGTATATGGACCTACCTTTGTTTATAACTGGTGAACAACTATAGCCCTTTTACATAAGTTCATACATATAATCAAATCTTAACTATTAACATTTATATAAACAATTATTCTTTTCATAACTAATAACAATTTTATCTTGATCTATGGATCACATATTAGAAAATTGAGATCCATTAACACTAACTAACTGCTTCCCACATCCTTCTATAACAGTAACTGAATAATACATTTTGCTTCATTACTTTCCATTAATTCAATAAGTAATTTGCATAACATAGCATAAACTTTAACATAACATTCATCGTTACAAAATAATATCATTTAATTCATAATCCTTACTTACTATTGCTATAAGGTAAATTATTGTCTCATTTTTGTTTAATTTCATTGTCATTTACTTTGACATTTTCTGTACTAGTTTCTTTCTTACAATTCTCATCAGTATAAGATTTATTTACTTTTCACTGAACATGGATTTCTTACTATTGTCTAATTCACAGGTTTGTTTATTATTGTTATTTCTACCTTGCATCCTTATTCATTTTTATATATAATTATAAATGTATTTATTAGACCTCTGTTTTATTATGGGAGTTAAATATTGATTTACTTATTATTTTGTTAATATACTATTTATGTAACATGGATGACTGCATTTCTGTTGCGTTACAATATCCATGTTATTGTTGATGCTTTTGTATGTGTGGTTTGCAAAGGTGGATTCGGTAGTGGAGTGTAGTGCTTTTGTGTGTTAAATGTATCTTTGTTTGAAGCTATGTCCTGTCTGGCCTATGTAGAATTTGTTGCAATCTGAGGAATTTATTTTGTAAACACCAGGTAGATCGAATTTGTTATGTGCTTTGTGTGTGTGTTTTGATAATGTGTATTCTCTTTTGTTTGTAGTTTTGTATGCAATTCTGTATCCTGCTTTTTTGAATTTGTGGGCTACTTTTTCAGTTTGGTTATTGATGTATAGTTTTATGAATTTATTGTTTTTTGTCTTTGTCTGTTGTTTGTTTTGTGTAGAAGTTCATTGACTATTGTTCTGTTGTATCCGTTGGTTTCTGCTAGATATTTTATCGTGTTTAGTTCATCTTTGTAGTCTTTTTCATCTAGTGGAATGTTGTTAAGTCTATGTATCATAGTTCTGAATGCAGCTAGTTTGTGTTGTATTGGAGGAGTTGTGTATTAGTGTGTCAGTTGTAGTCGGTTTTCTGTATATACTGAATTTGTGTCTGTGTTGAAATTTTGTGATGGAGAGGTGTGGGAAGTTTATGCTATTGTTGTATTCATATTCGGCAGTGAAGGTTATGTTTCTGTGTATTTTGTTTATGTGGGTTAGTAACTGTTCGCATTGTCTTTTGTTTCCTCTGTATAGAATTATGATGTCGTCAACGTATCTGTGCCAATATAGTATTTTACGTGAGTGTCTGTCATTGTTTGTGAGCACTTTTGTTTTTTCTAAGTGTTGGAGAAAGGCCTCTGCTAATATGCTAGATATAGGTGAGCCCACGAAATCCAAGAGCATAAAATTCATTTGTGTCAAGGAATGTACTGGACATTTGTTATTTTTAATAATCAGCATTCTAGTGCACTTTAGGATGTATATGCAAGAGTTACAAGTTACATGCATCGCAGATATAAAATAAAATTGGTGTTTCTGTTCTGTTGACAGTTACCTCGTGTTATTCTTGAAACACTTCTGTTCTGTGTGGTGACATTCTACACAGTTGGCATTGGCACTGGTTCCTCAGGATTCCTTGTGTTTTCTTCCCCTGTCCTGGCCAGTGCCGTGGCATCCAGTGCATATGGTATGTATTAACATTAACTTTGAGTGTTCTACTTTATCTTTTTTCCTATCAAAAGTGTCTCTTTTTCACATGAGTTTCTATGACTCACACTGTTTCTATGACTGTAGTATGTTTGCATATAACTGTAGAGAGAAAATGAATATTTTATATATATTCATTTCTCTCTACACATACAAACATCTGACCATGTCAGATTATGAGTATTTTTATTTTAAGAGGGGTGATCACCAGGGATGCTAGACAAGAAGAAATAATAAAACCTGATTTGAATTGAAAGTTTTAAATTTTTAAAAATGTGGTGGACATATACCAGAAGTGAAAACTTCAGTTTTTACTAAACTTGTATTGCAAGCACTAACACGCAATTATACTTTCCATAAGCACTTTCAAGCTTCTCGACTCATCTTCAGATGGAACGCAACAACCTACCTAGAAACTTTCACCCCTTTATATATCTTATCTACAACCCAGAAGTGTCAACTTGACGTAAACAAACATAGCAGGTAAACACCCTTGTTACGCCTTAGCCAGCAAACAATCAGCCGAGTCACCACCCCTTGTCCCAGTACTTTTCCATTGTTACCTGGTAATTTTCCATTATGACCTGGTACTTTTCCAACCACTATCAGACTGCTACCAATCTTTATGTTCTACTTTCTCTCTTACTTAATATGTGGTAAAATATATCTTCATTACCAAATTTCATCTTTGAATTAATTAAACTATTTAAACCCTTTTTTATTTCCTTTAATATTTCAAGTTCTTCTCTCAACTTTCCACCGAATTATGTTCAACCTTTATAATTTCATATTCCTTTAATGGATTAACAAACTAGTACTTTTCTTCAAAAAAATGCCTAGCATATAGTGAACTGGATGTCCTACTTCCTTCCCCTCTTAAAAAGAAAGAAAGGAAAAACCCAAAGAAATAAATATTACTATGTATACTTTGTTAAATAAGTGTTTTATTTATCCTTCTTGATATTCAAAAAATATGTGGATTATACTATATGTTTATTGCATGTTTCATTTTTAAAAAATCTAAAATATTTAAGTAATTTTGGTCAAATAAAGCACGTTTATTTGACTTCAGTACATAAGCTAACACTGGAATGGTTCAACTCCTAACGTCATGTGACTTTTCAAGAATCGTCGTATGCACCATGGTCAGTCTTTTTCATAGTCTTCAGTTATAGCCAACTAGTGGGTAAAAGCAAACAGTTCCTTTGTTGAGGAATTAAATAAATCAACTGACATGGCTCAAGCATAGTGTAAACCACGTAGTCACATGAATCATATGTTTCAAGCTGCTTGTAACTAGCAGAAAATTGTGTCCTCCTACTCTTTTCAAGTTGACGTCTTTTCATTTTTCACCATTTATTTCAACATCTGTTATACTTATTATTGAGTACAATAAGGCCTGTTATAGTAGATTATTTAAACTTGTCACTGACCTACAAAGTAATTTTTTTTATTGACAAATTTGGAAGTCAATTAATTACATTTTAAAAAACTAGCAACCAGTTCCAAATATTTTGCTACGTTTTTTTAACTTTCTCGGATTTCGGAGGGGGATATATCCCCCAAAGGTTCGCCCCTGAGCTAATGATGAATTAAGTAGAAGAAAAGGGTTTCAAAAGAATTCAGCTTGATCTTTCATCATGTGAGTACATTTTCTTTTATCATAAATAAAATTATTTGTTATATTTACATTATTCTTGTAATAATATTTAAACGTTTAGAATATGCTCATATTTTTAAAAATATTAGTCTTTTCTTAAAGCACACATATCTGTGATAGTGCGGAAATTTTGGGTAACTATGTGGAGAAAAGAGGTTCGACTGACCTGGCAACACTGCTTTCTGTTCAACTATTCTGTGATGTGTTGAATCAGTTTACTGCCCCAGAAATGCAAAGTGTATGGGAGTAAACTGGGAACCATAGTGCTGTATATGATGTTCTGACTTCAATGTTTGATTGCAGCTAATATTGCTGTTCTACCATAATAACAAAACTTTCAAATTATTTTGAATGTTCATCACTTCTTTGTTTACACACATAATAATTATTAATATTGGTTTTACTTTCACTGTAAACTTACTTGGTTTATTCACTCGGACGACGTTTCGGAGTGGTGTTCTCCTTCTTCAGCGAGTTCGGGTACTGAATGTGCCAAGTTGTCGGTCATTTTTGTGTAACGGTTTTTTGGTTAACAGGTTGTGTGGGGGTGGAGGTGGAGGGGATTGGCTCTGAAGTTTGAATTGGTGTAACACACTTTTCGACACAGTAATAGACAACACATACAACAATTCAAACTCCGACGCCAATCCCCTCCACCTCCACCCGCACACAACCTGTTAACCAAAAAACCGTTACACAAAAATTACTGACAACTTGGCACAGTCAGTATCCGAACTCACTGAAGAAGGAGAACACTACTCCAAAACATGATCCGAGTGAATAAACCAAGTAAGTTTATAGTGAAAGTAAAACCAATATTAATAATCAAAACTTTCAGTTATGCAAGACTTCTCCTTAGTAGCATATACGTATTCACCCTGAAGCAAGGGTCACAATTAATCAGAAGCGCACATGGGATTTTTTTTTTGGCAGGGGAGTTGAAAAATTAGGAACAAGTTGACCAATTTTGGTTTTCCTCATTCTTTTTCTACAAGCAAGACTTTTTCCTGGAGGAACAATAATACGCAATTTATGAGGAGACTATGTCACAAGAACAGGTAAAAATGATCCTTGCTTCATATAATTTCACTCATGTACATTCCTCCTATAATGCCGAAAAGATCCCTTCACACACAAGCACGTGCGTGCACACACACACACCACAAGTCCAATCTTTGTAAGAATCATGAGTAAAAAGTGTGGTAGCACAGGCTTACTAATTTGCATATGCCTACTCAATAATTTTAGTTATTTAATCAGTAAATGCTACTTTAATTGAGACAGTAATACAATAATACACAATAACATAGTTAAAATAATCAGACATGAAGCAGTCACGGACATTGTAGTGTGGATAAGGCAGGAAAATGTCTACACATGAGTAGAAAAAGTCTACAGTTGAAAATATTAACCTGCTCCCTGAATGACGATGAGTCTATGTGTTGAATGCTTAACGCTCTCGAAAATTTCTAGAGTTGGTGTTGCACTCTGAAGGTTGCTGGTATAGGAGTCAGAAAGTGTTTGAAAGAATAAGTGGACTGTATGAACTGAGTTAAGTTGCATTTATTGTGACATTATGAGAAGAAGCGCAGGCCCAAGCAATTACGTATGGCGCTACATCGCCGAAATACAATTACGTGTGGCGAAAACTGCCGTAATACAAACGTATGGTATAGAAAAATAAACTGTATGTGAAATTACATGATAAAATTTTACATTGCCGCGGCCAGCAAAAATGGAAGAATGTAGTGTACGGATGAAGAGTTGAGTCTTAACTAACTAACACAGTGGCGAGCCAGCGAGAGCTGCACCGCAACGTATGACGTAAGTGCGTTGGGCTGACTGCGCGTGAGCAAGTACAATGTACAATGTATTAACATACTGCCCGCCCAAAATCGGGCGATTTTGACATAGTTTACAGTAAAAAAAAAAAAGGTTATTCAAAACATACAAGTATACATGAATAAGCTACAAATCTGAAAGATGCGACAATACATGGTACATGAATATTGGCAAAAATACAAATATAATATAAACAAGTGTAAATACATTATTAATCAATGCTCACCAAATAATATGTAATAATAGTCCAAAGGCTTGAATATGTGATAAAACATAATAAGAATAATAACAATAATACATGGCAATAAGGACATCGTAAGTAGCATCGTACAATAATTAAAGAAATCCAACAAATTTAACAATAACAGCGCGACACTTAGTGCATAATAAGCAGTATTACATAATAATACAAAAGGCAATATACCTAAAAAATTCATTATAATAATAGACAAGAAATATACCCAAAAATTCACTATGATAATATACAATAGAAATATACCCAAAAAATTTACTATAATAATATACAATAGAAATATGCCCAAAAAATGTACTATAATAATATACAACAGAAATATACCCAAAAAATTTACTATGATAATATACAATAGAAATATACCCAAAAAATTTACTACGATAATATACAATAGGAATATACCCAAAAAATTTACTATAATAATATACAATAGAAATATACCCAAAAAATTTACTATGATAATAGACACTGCACCAAACAGTACACAATAACTGACATCACACTAAGAAAAAGGAGAAACGTTTAAATGTTTAGTAATGCACAGATACATAGCGTACATTAATTGATACAAATAAATACAAATGCATAAATAAGTACATTTAACATTGTACTTAGTAAAGGTAGAGCATGTGCTCGTCCGGAACTGTCCCGGGCATGAAACACCGAGATGTCAATCAGTCTGATGCCACCGGAAGTGGGCACAGCTTGTGAATAGGTCTACGTAGGATGCCGTTAGCAGTACAGACGTCCGCGACGTGCAATAACGAATCCTGCCCTAGATAAGTCTGAGTGACAATACCGCGTTTCCACTGCATGGTGGTGTATTGTCTTCTAAGATAAGGACTAGCTGTCCTATAGACAAATTTTTAGAATGCTTTTTCCATTTATTTCTCTGCTGCAGCTGGTGCAGATAGTCTCTAGACCAACTCTTCCATATAGAGCGGGTAAATCTCTGCAAAAGCTGCCATCTCCCCAAGCTACCCATATTTGTATCCGAGTAATCGGGTTCCGGGAGCGTGGTAAGGGGGGAACCAACCAAAAAATGTGCTGGAGTCAAAGGCTCGGGATCCCGGGATCATTTGACATAGTGAACAAGGGACGCGAATTCAAACAAGTTTAAACTGGGGTTAATGATTTGGACTGCTGCCCGCCCTGACATAGAAACATAGGACCGGCATAGTCGATGGCGCATTGCGAAAATGACTTGGAGGGAGTGACCCTGGGAGCGGGTAATTGACCTAAAAGTTGGCGTGAACCAGTATACTCTTTGTGCAAAGACTGGTTTTGCCTAGACTTGTGTTCAAGGGTTTGAAACCTACGAACCGCTCCGGGAAGAGAATCGCCGATGCACTCTGTAGTGCGGGGTAGTGACACACAAACCTACCACTATCGTTACGATAGGTGTTTGCAAGGAAATGATTTTCACACTCCGTATCCTGAGCTGAGGGAGTACGGCACGAAACATCCTCCAACTGCCAGAAGGTTTTGAGTTGCGATGAGATAGCATTATTGTCGTCGCATGCAATGAATGAAGAGACTGGCTTAGTCATGTCTACGTTGAAGGGTAAATTCCCGGCGAGTATAAACCCTAGCTTTGTTTCCTGGATTGTCGGAAAGTGCGGACTTCGAACAAATTTAGTCGGCTCAATCAACTGCAAAAAGTACTGTGCCCCAAGTAATATGTCAATTTGTGACGAATTATTAAATTGCGGGTCAGCTAGAAATATCCCCTTTGGAATTTTCAACGATGACATGTCAAAGGATTCTGTTGGAAGATTATTTGTGATTCTGGGCAGAACAGCGCAGTGGACATTTAAAGTGAAATCCTTATAGCGTGAGTTTAGGCGCACCCGTGTGCTAAAATTGGCTTGACATAATAAGTTATTTATGCCCGTGATAGGCAGCTCGGATTTGCTTAGTTTTAGGCCCATGCGGCGGGCGAAACCCATTGTACAAAAATTGGCTTGCGACCCTGAATCCAGCAGGATTCTTACCGGGCGCCTTTTACCGGCATGATCGATGGTGGTGCATATGGCGGTGGACAATAAAATTGATTTATTAGTCTGTAGCTTCAAAGAGCATTGCTTATTGTTCCTGTTGTTCGAATGATTTATTGAAGCGTGGAGCATGGTGTGGTGCCTTTTTGAGCACGCCTTGCAGGAAAATTTAGAAGGGCAACGCGAGCTGTCATGGCCCGACCGTGTACAATTCAGGCAGAGTTTGTTATTTATTAAAACCTCTCTACGTTGCGTAGGTTGTAAGGCTATAAATTGCGGGCATTCGAGCAATTTGTGATTACCACGACACAGCTGACAAAATTTATTGTTTGTTTGAGTGTGTATTAGTGACCCAGTGAACTCCGCGCGTTTAGTTGATATGCGATAAGAAGCATTATCGCTAACCTGTCTGCCGCCAGATGAACCAGTCGGAGCATTTACGTTTTGTAACAGCTGACGTCTTGAATTTAAAAATTTAATAAAATTATCGTAAATCGGAAGCTGTTTTTCGCCTAAAGTTTCCTTCCACAATCTGCACGTATGTTCATCAAGTTTTTGGGGGGAGAAAATGCACGAAAATAAGCTCAAACGTATTTACTGATAGGTTCAATGAGTTCAGCGCATTTATATTGGCAGTGAGCTCATCTATAAATTTTGAAATGCTGAGCACGGACTCACGTTGCATGTGCCTAATGCCCAAGACATTAGCCGCATGATACGTAGTAACAATCAGTTTACTGTCGTACCGGGCCTTTAACAAGTCAATGGCCACCGTGTAATTTTCGTGCGTGATAGGAAGCGATTTTATGACATTCAGCGCCTCATCTTTTAATGATAAGTGCAAATAATGCAGCTTTTGGACGCCAGTCAGGTCCGTTCGGACATGAACTAACTCCAAAAACATATTGTAAAAGTGTTGCCATTCAATTATATCACCTGCGAAACAGGGTAGCTTAATCGGTTGCAACTGAATGGGAGGCGTGCTGAATGTGACTACTTCGGATGGACTTGTTGCCTTCCTGCTCATCTCCTCGGCATGGTCTATTAAATTTTGGAGCTTGCATTCTATGCTGCATAAGTCATCTTCGGTCTGAACCCTATCGCTCGCGGATGCAAAGTCGGAGTCCTCAGACTCAATTTGTGTTTGAATTTCATCATATTTGGCTGATAGCTCCATAAGGTGGCGAAGCTTTATTTTTAGTGCATGATGGTCATGCGTATCGTGATCGAAATTGTCTGCATATGTGTTTATGTGAGATATAGAGGCCTTGATCGTGCCACGTTTCTTGATCAGCGCCTTCATATCCGTCATGATTGGGTATGAGAAAAAAAATTCAAATGATAATACGAAAAAAACCAAGTGCATGCAAAGCGATGAGCAAGACCAGGCAGGAAGTCCAAATTATAAAGTCACGCAACGACACGGTAATCCTTACTTAACACATCTTAAACTAGTTTTATATGATAATAAATACTGATTTAGGCAGCACAAACAATATAGCAGTATAATCACTAATGATGTGAGTGCTATTTGTACTCAAGGTACGACTTACAATTAAAGAAAATGCTTGTTGAGTTCGCAAAAAAAAAATACAAGTTCATATTCAAATGAAACTGATTTAAAAAATTATATTATTATTTTTAATACTGCTTCCTTTACTTTAATGCCATTGAGAAAAAATATGCAAATCATGCAAATTGAAAACTCATATAAAACATGAGTTCATAGTCAGTTGAAATGGTACTTATCGGCATGTTCTAGAAGGCATCAAAGCTTGTCGAAACCTTGGCAGTCGTGTCAGGTACCCATGAATAGATGATGCAGACATGGTCGCTGCCTGTCCGGTGATGTCCGATGCGGTCAAATCCTGTCTAGATAGGCTGCTCTGGATTTTCCCACATGCTGAATGCCACGTGCTAAATGCTCATATGCTGCAATGATGCTTCAAATGCTCCGGTTGGCGAGATATGATGTCCCCAATGTCGTGCGATACGAGCTCCAATTGTAGGTGATAATTAAGGAGTTGTTGAATTAAATCATGAAGAAAAAAATGCTGATAGGCCTGCTTAATAAACTGAACCATGAAACGAATTGTCCATGAAGTTAGTCACGTCCGTGAAATACATATCCGGCCCGGAGGACCAAATTTTGAATGCTTAACGCTCTCGAAAATTTCTAGAGTTGGTGTTGCACTCTGAAGGTTGCTGGTATAGGAGTCAGAAAGTGTTTGAAAGAATAAGTGGACTGTATGAACTGAGTTAAGTTGCATTTATTGTGACATTATGAGAAGAAGCGCAGGCCCAAGCAATTACGTATGGCGCTACATCGCCGAAATACAATTACGTGTGGCGAAAACTGCCGTAATACAAACGTATGGTATAGAAAAATAAACTGTATGTGAAATTACATGATAAAATTTTACATTGCCGCGGCCAGCAAAAATGGAAGAATGTAGTGTACGGATGAAGAGTTGAGTCTTAACTAACTAACACAGTGGCGAGCCAGCGAGAGCTGCACCGCAACGTATGACGTAAGTGCGTTGGGCTGACTGCGCGTGAGCAAGTACAATGTACAATGTATTAACATACTGCCCGCCCAAAATCGGGCGATTTTGACATAGTTTACAGTAAAAAAAAAAAAGGTTATTCAAAACATACAAGTATACATGAATAAGCTACAAATCTGAAAGATGCGACAATACATGGTACATGAATATTGGCAAAAATACAAATATAATATAAACAAGTGTAAATACATTATTAATCAATGCTCACCAAATAATATGTAATAATAGTCCAAAGGCTTGAATATGTGATAAAACATAATAAGAATAATAACAATAATACATGGCAATAAGGACATCGTAAGTAGCATCGTACAATAATTAAAGAAATCCAACAAATTTAACAATAACAGCGCGACACTTAGTGCATAATAAGCAGTATTACATAATAATACAAAAGGCAATATACCTAAAAAATTCATTATAATAATAGACAAGAAATATACCCAAAAATTCACTATGATAATATACAATAGAAATATACCCAAAAAATTTACTATAATAATATACAATAGAAATATGCCCAAAAAATGTACTATAATAATATACAACAGAAATATACCCAAAAAATTTACTATGATAATATACAATAGAAATATACCCAAAAAATTTACTACGATAATATACAATAGGAATATACCCAAAAAATTTACTATAATAATATACAATAGAAATATACCCAAAAAATTTACTATGATAATAGACACTGCACCAAACAGTACACAATAACTGACATCACACTAAGAAAAAGGAGAAACGTTTAAATGTTTAGTAATGCACAGATACATAGCGTACATTAATTGATACAAATAAATACAAATGCATAAATAAGTACATTTAACATTGTACTTAGTAAAGGTAGAGCATGTGCTCGTCCGGAACTGTCCCGGGCATGAAACACCGAGATGTCAATCAGTCTGATGCCACCGGAAGTGGGCACAGCTTGTGAATAGGTCTACGTAGGATGCCGTTAGCAGTACAGACGTCCGCGACGTGCAATAACGAATCCTGCCCTAGATAAGTCTGAGTGACAATACCGCGTTTCCACTGCATGGTGGTGTATTGTCTTCTAAGATAAGGACTAGCTGTCCTATAGACAAATTTTTAGAATGCTTTTTCCATTTATTTCTCTGCTGCAGCTGGTGCAGATAGTCTCTAGACCAACTCTTCCATATAGAGCGGGTAAATCTCTGCAAAAGCTGCCATCTCCCCAAGCTACCCATATTTGTATCCGAGTAATCGGGTTCCGGGAGCGTGGTAAGGGGGGAACCAACCAAAAAATGTGCTGGAGTCAAAGGCTCGGGATCCCGGGATCATTTGACATAGTGAACAAGGGACGCGAATTCAAACAAGTTTAAACTGGGGTTAATGATTTGGACTGCTGCCCGCCCTGACATAGAAACATAGGACCGGCATAGTCGATGGCGCATTGCGAAAATGACTTGGAGGGAGTGACCCTGGGAGCGGGTAATTGACCTAAAAGTTGGCGTGAACCAGTATACTCTTTGTGCAAAGACTGGTTTTGCCTAGACTTGTGTTCAAGGGTTTGAAACCTACGAACCGCTCCGGGAAGAGAATCGCCGATGCACTCTGTAGTGCGGGGTAGTGACACACAAACCTACCACTATCGTTACGATAGGTGTTTGCAAGGAAATGATTTTCACACTCCGTATCCTGAGCTGAGGGAGTACGGCACGAAACATCCTCCAACTGCCAGAAGGTTTTGAGTTGCGATGAGATAGCATTATTGTCGTCGCATGCAATGAATGAAGAGACTGGCTTAGTCATGTCTACGTTGAAGGGTAAATTCCCGGCGAGTATAAACCCTAGCTTTGTTTCCTGGATTGTCGGAAAGTGCGGACTTCGAACAAATTTAGTCGGCTCAATCAACTGCAAAAAGTACTGTGCCCCAAGTAATATGTCAATTTGTGACGAATTATTAAATTGCGGGTCAGCTAGAAATATCCCCTTTGGAATTTTCAACGATGACATGTCAAAGGATTCTGTTGGAAGATTATTTGTGATTCTGGGCAGAACAGCGCAGTGGACATTTAAAGTGAAATCCTTATAGCGTGAGTTTAGGCGCACCCGTGTGCTAAAATTGGCTTGACATAATAAGTTATTTATGCCCGTGATAGGCAGCTCGGATTTGCTTAGTTTTAGGCCCATGCGGCGGGCGAAACCCATTGTACAAAAATTGGCTTGCGACCCTGAATCCAGCAGGATTCTTACCGGGCGCCTTTTACCGGCATGATCGATGGTGGTGCATATGGCGGTGGACAATAAAATTGATTTATTAGTCTGTAGCTTCAAAGAGCATTGCTTATTGTTCCTGTTGTTCGAATGATTTATTGAAGCGTGGAGCATGGTGTGGTGCCTTTTTGAGCACGCCTTGCAGGAAAATTTAGAAGGGCAACGCGAGCTGTCATGGCCCGACCGTGTACAATTCAGGCAGAGTTTGTTATTTATTAAAACCTCTCTACGTTGCGTAGGTTGTAAGGCTATAAATTGCGGGCATTCGAGCAATTTGTGATTACCACGACACAGCTGACAAAATTTATTGTTTGTTTGAGTGTGTATTAGTGACCCAGTGAACTCCGCGCGTTTAGTTGATATGCGATAAGAAGCATTATCGCTAACCTGTCTGCCGCCAGATGAACCAGTCGGAGCATTTACGTTTTGTAACAGCTGACGTCTTGAATTTAAAAATTTAATAAAATTATCGTAAATCGGAAGCTGTTTTTCGCCTAAAGTTTCCTTCCACAATCTGCACGTATGTTCATCAAGTTTTTGGGGGGAGAAAATGCACGAAAATAAGCTCAAACGTATTTACTGATAGGTTCAATGAGTTCAGCGCATTTATATTGGCAGTGAGCTCATCTATAAATTTTGAAATGCTGAGCACGGACTCACGTTGCATGTGCCTAATGCCCAAGACATTAGCCGCATGATACGTAGTAACAATCAGTTTACTGTCGTACCGGGCCTTTAACAAGTCAATGGCCACCGTGTAATTTTCGTGCGTGATAGGAAGCGATTTTATGACATTCAGCGCCTCATCTTTTAATGATAAGTGCAAATAATGCAGCTTTTGGACGCCAGTCAGGTCCGTTCGGACATGAACTAACTCCAAAAACATATTGTAAAAGTGTTGCCATTCAATTATATCACCTGCGAAACAGGGTAGCTTAATCGGTTGCAACTGAATGGGAGGCGTGCTGAATGTGACTACTTCGGATGGACTTGTTGCCTTCCTGCTCATCTCCTCGGCATGGTCTATTAAATTTTGGAGCTTGCATTCTATGCTGCATAAGTCATCTTCGGTCTGAACCCTATCGCTCGCGGATGCAAAGTCGGAGTCCTCAGACTCAATTTGTGTTTGAATTTCATCATATTTGGCTGATAGCTCCATAAGGTGGCGAAGCTTTATTTTTAGTGCATGATGGTCATGCGTATCGTGATCGAAATTGTCTGCATATGTGTTTATGTGAGATATAGAGGCCTTGATCGTGCCACGTTTCTTGATCAGCGCCTTCATATCCGTCATGATTGGGTATGAGAAAAAAAATTCAAATGATAATACGAAAAAAACCAAGTGCATGCAAAGCGATGAGCAAGACCAGGCAGGAAGTCCAAATTATAAAGTCACGCAACGACACGGTAATCCTTACTTAACACATCTTAAACTAGTTTTATATGATAATAAATACTGATTTAGGCAGCACAAACAATATAGCAGTATAATCACTAATGATGTGAGTGCTATTTGTACTCAAGGTACGACTTACAATTAAAGAAAATGCTTGTTGAGTTCGCAAAAAAAAAATACAAGTTCATATTCAAATGAAACTGATTTAAAAAATTATATTATTATTTTTAATACTGCTTCCTTTACTTTAATGCCATTGAGAAAAAATATGCAAATCATGCAAATTGAAAACTCATATAAAACATGAGTTCATAGTCAGTTGAAATGGTACTTATCGGCATGTTCTAGAAGGCATCAAAGCTTGTCGAAACCTTGGCAGTCGTGTCAGGTACCCATGAATAGATGATGCAGACATGGTCGCTGCCTGTCCGGTGATGTCCGATGCGGTCAAATCCTGTCTAGATAGGCTGCTCTGGATTTTCCCACATGCTGAATGCCACGTGCTAAATGCTCATATGCTGCAATGATGCTTCAAATGCTCCGGTTGGCGAGATATGATGTCCCCAATGTCGTGCGATACGAGCTCCAATTGTAGGTGATAATTAAGGAGTTGTTGAATTAAATCATGAAGAAAAAAATGCTGATAGGCCTGCTTAATAAACTGAACCATGAAACGAATTGTCCATGAAGTTAGTCACGTCCGTGAAATACATATCCGGCCCGGAGGACCAAATTTTGAATGCTTAACGCTCTCGAAAATTTCTAGAGTTGGTGTTGTCTGAAGGTTGCTGGTATAGGAGTCAGAAAGTGTTTGAAAGAATAAGTGGACTGTATGAACTGAGTTAAGTTGCGTTTATTGTGACATTATGAGAAGAAGCGCAGGCCCAAGCAATTACGTATGGCGATACATCGCCGAAATACAATTACGTGTGGCGAAAACTGCCGTAATACAAACGTATGGTAAAGAAAAATAAACTGTATGTGAAATTACATGATAAAATTTTACATTGCCGCGGCCAGCAAAAATGGAAGAATGTAGTGTACGGATGAAGAGTTGAGTCTTAACTAACACAGCGGTGAGCCAGCGAGAGCTGCACCGCAACGTATGATGTAAGTGCGTTGGGCTGACTGCACGTGAGCAAGTACAATGTACAATGTATTAACACTACGTATATAAGTTTTCACTTCGATTTTGATTTTGACATGACTAAACAGTAAATATGGATGTTTTGTAAGATGAAACAAGCAGTAGACACAGTACAGGGACCACACAAAGATATCACTGAGTTATAAAATGTTTAGTACTGCAATTATTTTACAAACTGTGATTTGGCATGCTGTGTCCGTTGCATTCCTAGTTGAGCCTAGACATTGCATATTTTGGAGTATAAAATTCTCTGCATACATGTTATGATTCAGGAAAATCATAGTAACATATAGTATTCATGATTGTAGAGGTCATGAGGAAAAGGTCAAGCATGACATTAGATAATCAAGGAATTAAAAAGTGAGACGATTTCAGAGCTGGCTGTAGGTGAATAATAAATGTGTCGCATTTCTTTTCAACTAAAAAAGTGGCCAAAATATTACACCATAACTGCAAAAGAAATTAGCATTAATTGTGCTTAACTTTAGCTTTACTAAGTTGTATTTTAACTTGTTAAGATGCTCCTGTATCTTAATTGAAGTCCATGTTCTTCAATTAAAGCCGGACAAATTTTCAGTTGTTAAAAAGTAAATGAAAGAATATATTACAAATTAGAATAAGATTACTAAAAAGCAATTACACATTATTAGAATTAGGTTAAATAGAAAAAATGCAGTCAATAAGTGAAAATTATTTATTATTACAATATTACATAATGATTAACATTTAAACATAATTTTTAAAAAGTCTGCAAAATAAAATAGAAAAAATAGTTACTAGAGAAAATTAAAATTAAAAAGTTCAAGTTAATTTATTGATGGATTCTGGTGAAATAGTAAATGAAATTTGTAAATATGAAGTGAAAATAAAATGTTAAGAAAACTTAGTGGTACCGGTACGTAAAATATTAAGAATACTTAACTATCGTTTCTAATGCTTTCATTGTAACAAACAGTTCTTCTAGTTCATTTTCTTGAGCTTGTAATTTATACTTGGTCAGTATAATAAGCCTTTCTTGACTCAGTGCGAAGTGAATATAAGTTTATATACTTTTAAGTTTAGAAAAACTTCTCTCAGCCCTTGTGACAGACATTGGTAGAGTTAAAAGGATTCAGATAACAGCAAATAAATTTGGAAAAACATTTTTCAAACTATAATCACAGATAAAGTCTTGAGGAGTTGTAGCTTACTGTTGGAGGGGGGAACAACATAGCAAACAACTTGCCATCTCTCATTTCACTGGCAATACAGAACATCTAGTAAAGTATAACTTTAATTTGCTAATTAAGCTGACTTTATTGCTTGAAACCTAAAATTAGCTTCATATCTGAGTTAATTTTTACCATGGGCTGTTCTCTGAAATATAATATATTTTGTCCAAAAGTGTTGATGATTGGAATTTTTATTTTTTTCTCTCTCAAAATTTGCCACTCCTCAAATTATGCGGTCCTTGCCAACCGCAATACAAAACATGACACAATTTTCAAAGCACTCAACATCGAAAATACACAAAATACTAATACATACACCACAATCACACACAATAATACCACTATAAAATACCAGAGACCAACAAGAAACCAAAATAGCGTCCAGCCAACACACAAATACTTCACCAGACGCAAGATCACGAAGGCTGAGGATGAGAACACAGGGGTTCTCGAAACTTGTTCCTAATAAGGAAAAAAAATATCTTGAGGTAATTTCAGTATAAATATTAAATATTATATATATTCAAACACTTTATGCTACAGTCCGTTTCTTGATGTATATAATTATATTTAATATTTATAATGAATTTACTTCAAGATATTTTTTTCCCTTATTAGGAACATTTTTCGAGAACCATTGTGTTACCACCCTCAGCCTTTAGCTGCTGATGTTGAGGATGGGAACACAATGGTTCCCGAAACATGTTCCTAATAAGGGAGAAAAATATCTTGAAGTAAATTCATTATAAATATTAAATATTATATATAGTGATGTGTGAATGATGAGAGGTGGAAGGTATGCTGCACTCAAAAGAATTGCAGAGAAAAGAGTTTCCTGGTTGCAACAACAAACTCTGGCCTTTAGATACAGAATTAGCCTTTAATCTTTTTATTAGCCTAGATGATATATACTGTGGAATAAGGCCCACAGAATTTCAGAATAAAGATGAAATGAGAGAAAGCATGGATCTGAGAGGACTTCATGATGAAGACATAAGAGACAGAAATAAGCAGAAGATAGAATGAATTAGTTGCAAATTGAAATATGTAGTGTAAAATTGCTTTGTTGTGAAAAGCACTGTGGAAAGCCCTAAATAAAACAAAATTCCCCTTATCACCATCATATCTACCCTTAGAAGTACACAGGTCCCCATCTAACAAGCCACTGTAATCTAACCACATTTGTATTTACAAGTAGACCCATAATACTTTAACCACACTATACTGTGAGGACATTACGTAAGAAGCTGAAAAGATGTATTTTATGTGAAATAATGGTAGGTGCATAACAACTCCCCGAACTGTCCTGCATTGTCCAATAATGCAAAATATTCAAAATTAAGTGTACATATGAAAAACTATTATTCAGTGGTGCAGTGTAGACTGTGTTGTCATCAGTCTTGCACAGAAACTGTGCTTGCCCTTTCACCTACTTACTAACTGCCTCATAATGGCTACTAAATTATACTGTTTCCATTCTTAGTTTAATCCTGATGTAAACAAACCCACGTGGCTCATCTGAAATGCTGCTGCTCAGGGGCGTTGACATTGTTCACATAATAATCTATTACACGCATGTGCAGAATGTCTGCATAGTCATGTGAGAGTTGTCTATACTCCGACAAGTGGTTTTTATTACGTTTAATCATCTTTATGAATACACAGTAGAACTTTATCGCTGCTAGCAAAATGAACATAAATTTAAAAAGTTTTTAGTAAATGATATTGCCAAAAAATCGGGGCACACCGTTTTAAAACTTACTCCTTATCACTGTATTCGGAATCCAATTGAATAAATATGGAGCCAGTCGTAAGGATATGTTGCCCGTTACAACACAATATATAAGCTGCATGATGTAAAACAACTGATGGAGAAGATGGTAAATGAAATGATGACAGACAATTGGAGTCGTTGTGTCGAGCATGTATTCAAGGAAGAAGATAAGGGAATTGGGCCAAATTATAGATGCTGTCGTGGACAATCTTATCATTCACACTGCTGACTCAAGTGATGATTCAAGTTCCGACACAGACATGAAAGGCATTGGAATTACTCTCTGACAGCAGCTGATAATATACAGTACACTGACAATTATCACAGGTTCTATTTTTGCTTTAATTATAGGCCTACTTTATTTTTTTCTTGCGATATTCTAACAGTGAATAAAAGAAGTCATTCTTATTCACTCCATCTTATTCAAAATTCATTGTCGCTTTGACACAGTCATAGTCAGGAAAAATTATGACAATTTACTTGTGTTTATACAGTATCAACATTATATGTTCCCTGTCTGTACTCCTTCTGTCAGAGTGACACGGCTCTAATTCAAGCAGCAAATAGCGTTTCAGATGTACCATGCCTGTTTGTTTACATCAGGATTAAGCTAAGAACGGAAACAATATACACAGTGAATAATGTATTCTATTTACAAAACAACATTAAAACCTATTTGAACCTGCAGCTATAGGGGACTACAAGTATTTCTACATACTGTTCAAATGATTCCTAAGCAAAACAGATGTCTGTTGTTAATATTCTTCTACCTGTGTTAGTAATAAGTTCATGTTCCTCAACATTGACATACATACATTACCATACAACATTACCATAATGGTGATGATGGAGACTTATGTTTACTTCAGTGAAGAGGGTGGTGGTAAAGTTCAACAGACTTTAAAAATTTTTGTTCTTTGAAGTAGTTGGATTTGATTTAGGTCAGTTAACTTTAATAGACTGAAAAGACATAGGGTATGTTAGGCCTAGCAAGTTAGTCACTCACTTTCCAAACAAAAAGCTGACTGGCTAACCATATCATATTTTATACTAGTAGTTTTCATAAATGAAGCAAAATAACAGGTAGAAGATGTCTGAACAGAAGACTGAAACACAATGTCTCAGCTGCAAACAAATTCCTGTCACGAGGTGGAGTTCATTATTTTTAATAAACCATTGGTTGATATTGATTGCTATTTCAATTGCTTTCATTTCACTTTCATAGAAGTTTCTATAAAATGCGTAATTGTTGTCACTTAAGTTCACATATCTGCTTTATTTTCATCATCTGCATTTCACTTTCTAAAAAGTCGAAGGCACTTTATTATTTCTTCTTTTTTTATTATGTATCAGCCATCTAAGGACCACATGCCAATTTCAATTCTTTATTCTTAATTTATTTTATTATTTTACTTTGTCTTTATTAAGGCATCAATAACTGCCATAGTGTCACTTTTCTGTTAATATTAAATTTCTCTATTGTCAACTTATTTTATAATAATTCCTCCTCCTCCTATGGCGCTACAGCCCAAGTCGGGCCCTGGCCTCCACCAATCCCCGCCTCCAATCTACTCTATCCATTGCAGCCTTGCTCCAGTTTCTTATCCCCATGTCCCTCGCATCCTCTGCAACGCCATCTTCCCACCTCTTTCTCAGTCTGCTTCTAGGTCTCATTCCCTCCCATGTACCCAGCAGAGCCCTTTTGGGATTCCTGCCATCCTCCATTCTCATAACATGTCCGGCCCAACGCAATCTTTGCATTCTTATAAATTTTGAGACTGGTATCTCTTTATATATTTGATACAGTTCATTGTTGTGTCTCAGTCTCCGTGAGCCATTTTCTTGTATTAGGCCTATAATGGATCTGAGGATTTTCCTTTCAAATGTGTCCACTATATTGGCTGTTTTCTGTGTGATTGTCCATGCCTCACACCCGTAGCATAACACCGGTCTGATGACAGTCCTATATATTTTCATTTTTGTTTCCCTGTGCACATCCCCAGATTTAAATGATGGCAGCAATGCGAAGTATGCCTTGTTAGCCATGGTGGTCCATTTTATAATTATAACTGTATAACTACTGACTCGCATCACTAATTTTTCACTTTTTCAATGTTTACACTTACTAATGTAAAAATGTTAAACTTTTACCTTGTAGCCTAACTGAAAAATAGCCTACCTTGTTAATATTTTTACCAATACAAAATTAGTGATCCGAGTCAGTAGTTATATATTGTGACGTGAAAATTCCATTCACATAAAAATAATCTAATAAAATAAAACTTGAAATACAAAACCATAAAAGACTAGGAACTTAGTCAAGAGAATCTTATTTTTATACCTGAGTAGTAAATAAAATAAGATTATTATTGTATAATAATCTACGTTAAACCTTTTTATACATTATAATAGATATTATATTTTATTTTTTTGAGTACCGGTATGTTAGAATCAATTATAAGGTTTGTAATTGATCATTTTATAATGTAAATAAAAATGTATTTGTTATAGACAAGAAAAACTTACATCTACATAGGAATGTGGAAAGTATTATTATAGTATACTGAAAGTTTTAAACACTATAAATTATATAAGAATAGATAGTGTGAGTAATTAGGTTTAATTAATAAATGTAAAATTATAAAATAAATAAGAAAATTTATGATATAAATGAATTCTAACTTGAGTAACATTAGGCATTATAAGGCCTACATTTTAATCAAAAGATTTTGTAGAAATTAATAATATTATTATGAATCATGAATAACTAAATGTATAAATGTTAACAAGAATTTATTTATACAACTACACTAATAAATTAGGTACAAAAAGATGACTGTAAACCTAATTTATTGTAGTAATCAAAATTTTATAAAATGTAACTCTGGTATTAATGAATAGAAACTAATCATGTAAGATATCTAAATAACCATTAAGAAAAAATCTGTTCAATGGTACTAATAACTGCAAGCTAGTACTTAGTACAAGAAAGTTAAATCAGTTACAAAATTTTTGTAAATTTTAATTTGAGAAAATGATGTCATCAGTAATACACTTAAATAAAAATTATAATCCTCTAAAAGAAGAAACTGAACTGAATTAAAACCTAAGACAAGGTATATGAAGGAAGACATCATGAAGATTAATTAAACTAATGAAGAATAATTGAAGATAGAAGATTATATGAAAGCCGTTTAACAGAGAAGAAACATTTAAAGTGATTAAAAAAGTGTATAAAACCAATTTAAAAGGAAAGTACGGTGTATAGGTGTTAAATTAAAAAACGATTAATAATAACAGTTACCTACCATTCACTATTATACTTTTTGGGTCTTGGGGAATAGTCAGCGACAAAATGGAACTTCCGTCGCCGCGTGTGTACTATATTGCGGTGTCCGATGTGTACATCCAACCGTTTTCTTCACAAGTAACTAATGCCAGCTTATGGAGGTTATGTACGACAATGTAACTTAAATAAAATTTACTTTGTTAGTGTACATTAAAAGGGTGTATTTATTGGAAGTACAGAAATTAGTTTATATTTATCACACATAATTACGGTACAGAGACGATTTTGGGAGGTTGTGGCTACGTTTAACAATATAACTTAACCTTTTACATTTTTAAAATTAATTAGACTTAACAAACGTTTCCTTAGTTAGTGTACATTCAAAGGCTGTATTTATTGTATGGATAAAAGGCTGTTTATAACATTAACGGCTGTATTTATTCGAAGTAAGTAATGCCAGCTTATGGAGGTTATGTACAACAACGTAACTTAAATAAAATTTACTTTGTTCGTGTACATTAAAAGGGTGTATTTATTGGAAGTACCGTAATTAGTTTACATTTATCGCACATAATTACGGTACAGAGACGATTTTGGGAGGTTGTGGCTACGTTTAATTATTTAACTTAACCCTTTAGATTTTTAAAATTAATTAGACTTAACAGACATTTCCTTAGTTAGTGTACGGTACATTCAAAGGCTGTATATAACATTAAAGGCTGTATTTATTCAAAGTACCGGAATTAAGACGTACTTCCAATTTAGAACCTAGTACAATCTAATGTATAACCAAACAAGTACATTAAAATCCTTTTTTTAACATAATGCAATAAAAAGCAATGTACAGTTTCTGTTAACATGCAAATGATTAAGTATTAATAATGCGTTACAGTGGAATTTAATGTTACTACGGTCTGAATTAGTGCAAATAAAATTGGGAGAATCTCGTAAACATATTAAAGAATGCTTGTATATTACACACAAAATTATTACAGTACGGACCTTTGTTAATGAATAGAAACAAATTTGACTCTATACTTTAGTATGTACCAATAAAATTCACCTGTTTTCAAATACCAATATCTGTTGTTTTTTTTATACCCTTAAAAAAGGTCATTAACAACATACATTATGAGAAAACGTGATTACAAATAACCACCCATTAGTTACTTGTGAAGAAAATAGATATAACATTTACAAACATCAAATCTTCAATTCTCTCCCTATTTGTTTTATAAAAACTGGAGTTTCTACTGCAGGTTTTAAGTCCACTAACTACTTAATTAAATATACATAATTGTTTCTGTATCTTGTTGGGTAACATATTATATTAATACATCTGCTTCCTACTCATATGTGCAAACAATGTTTTTAATGTACGGTCCTAAAATCTTTATCAACACTTTATATCTTTAAGGTTTAGACAAAGTCTAATGAGCAACTTGGCCTAACCTGAATTTACATGACCTGGCTCAGAACAACTTTATTTTGGCAAATACAAAGATGAAGACTGGTTGCAATTTACTACCATAAATGCCTGGAATGCTATGCATTAAAGAATTTTAATTAACTTTATATGAGGAAAACTGGTTTAGATACATTATTTCTGAAAATAATAATCCTGAACTGTAATCAGTACTTATATCAAGTTAAGTGCAATAATTAAATAGATTCTTCAACTTGCACGTTGCAAACTTAAGGTGCTAAGCCTTTACTTTATTTTTAATTTAACATCAATTTGTGTTCAACAACGTTAAAAAGAACATGTTATGGCCTCTGAGAAAGTACACAGTGAATGGAAGCTGGCTTAAATGAAGGTAAAAATTGTATCTAATAATTAGTGTCCCGTGAGGGCTGATTCTGATTGTACTACTCTCAAAAATAAAGAAAAGTCATTTTTAGAAAGATGTCTGTGTGTAGAATTTTGTCTATGGCGAATGATAACTCCCGCAAATTCAAATAATTTTTTGTATATTGTAGAGGACTCAACGTCTGTTGATTTTGGTGAAGGAGAAGGGGTAGTTTACTTGCAACGTTTTGTTTTAACAACAGTAAAGTACTTAATTTTGATAAATAAAGTATCCTGAAAAGGTCGTAATAATCCACTGTAGAAAGGTAGATTTAATATCTATAAATGAAAATGGGTAGGGGGAGGGGATAATTTTTCTATAAATGAAAATGATAGGTGAAGGGGAGGGGATAATTTTTTATATGTGTACTACGTTATCAGCAACATTGAAGTAGTTTGTTGGTAAAATTCCTTCCCAGGCTGTTTAGCCATGGTCCAAAGTTTTCTGCAAAACCAGACGTTTCGGAAGTGCCATCGACTGCCATCATCAGTGAAAATCGAGTGCGCTAACATGTTATAACATGTATATGTTAGTGATCACAATTCTGTGGTTGAGGCTGAAGATAAAAGTAGTTTCTGTAGAAATATTTCATTTCTAAATTGATTTCAAATATAAATCTTAAAACATGGTAGTCATGTATGTCTTAAAACATGGTTCTCCATACCGATATTTTAATTATTTGCATCAAATAGTATTATTGTTTCATAAATGTTCTATCCAGATCAAATTATGTGTATACAGTTCTGGAAAAATTAGACAGGCATAATATTTTGTTTGTTTATTGTAAACTGTATTATGTTTGGAAGTATCCCAAAGTAAATTTAACATTAGTCATGTCAATCAATGAGGCCAGTCCAGTTTTTTAAGGCCAGGAGAATCCTTGAAATGTTTGGAGCATGACTAGGTCATGATGGATCTAATCATCTAACTTCTGTTTCTGTGAAAAACTGGCAGATTTGAGTAGTCACTTGATAAAGGATGGTGTTGTAAAAGCAACAATTCTTTCAGAATTTTTTATAACCCTGTCAGTCTGCAAATAATATACTGTATTACAGTATACAAATGTAGTGTAATATCCAGTGGCGGCTTGCCCATAAGGGCTCTCGGGCGCAGCCCTCCCAATAAAATAAAAAGTAATAATTAATTATTAATTTTTCACCAAATCAATTAAAAAAGTTCCTATACGCATCAAAACAATAATACAACGGAAAACATTTGACGTTTAAAGTCCGGAGTTGAGTTGCGGGCGTTGGCCATAGAGCCCAAAGCTACTGTGTGCAGTGTAAATGGAAAATACAGCATACAGCTCTAACCGTGCGGTGACGTCAATCAGCTGTGTTCTTACGGACATGCTGGGACTCCATCCTTGGCCACGCATGCGCAAATCATCTCAGCCAGCGCCAGCGGCCAGCAGTGTAGCAGTTATTGGCACTCCTTGTTTGCAAACAGACTTATTGTGTTTAGTGGGGTAATGTGTGTCATAATGAATAACACGGATTCTAACTTTGTAATTACGAATGATGTAAGTAAAATTATTAGCCAAGGGATAAAGAACTTAGAGCACAGGGTTGAACTTAAAAGATTAGGGCCTCCTAGGCCTAATATGGTGATTAATCAAGTACAAAAATCCACTAAGAGTAGGAATAGCTACAATCGGAAATTTAGTATTCATTTGTATAATTATGCTGATTGGTTGTGTGGGTGTGGAATAAAAAACTCATTTTTCTGTTACCCGTGCATAGTAATGGGCGTACAGGATCCCACCTGGACTGTAGATGGTGTCTCGGATATTAAGCATTTGAGTGAAAAACTTAAAAAACATAAATTAAGTGAAAAACATATAAATGCGTGTATCGAGTATGCAGTGCTTGGGAAGGTTGACATTGGATCTCAGTTAGACAGTGCATATAGATTAAGAATTCAAAAGTTAAATGAGGAAGTATCAAAAAATCGGTACATTTTAAGTGAGTTGATTGATGCTGTGAAGTTTTGTGGAGCTTTTGAACTTGCATTAAGGGGGCATGACGAAAGTGGCACTGACACATCTAACAACCCTGGCATATTTCGTGGTCTTGTCAACCTAATGGCAGAGTTAGACTCTACATTAAAACAACATATTGAAAAAAGCAATAACCGAGTGTTTTTAGGGCTTTCCAAAACCATCCAAAATGATTTACTTGATTCCATATATGCCGTGTGCTTGGAAATTATATGCGACGAAATTACTCAAACTAAATATATTGCTATTGAAGCCGATGAGACAACTGACTGTGCTACATTGTCTCAGCTAGTGTTTGTTGTCAAATACGAGTTAAATGGGGTTGTAAATGAAAGATTTGTTAGTTTTGTAGTACCCAAAGGTCATTACGCAGCATCTGTTAGTGAAGCAATTTTTAACGAGCTGGAAAAGCTAAAAATTGACAAAACACCTGAAAGAGTGATTGCTCAAAGCTACGATGGCACTTCTGTCATGAGTGGCCAGCACACAGGTGTGCAGGCAAGAGTCAAAGCTGTGTACAAAAATGCACATTTCGTACACTGTTACGCGCATCAACTAAATTTGATCATTGAACGCTGTGCAACACAAAATAAACAGATAAAAATATTTTTCAGTAATGTTGAAGCATTTTCATCCTTTTTTTCACAATCGACTAAAAGAACAGCAGTACTTGACGACATGAAAAAACGAATACCAAAGAGCTCTGGCACTCGTTGGAACTTCAAGTCTAGAATTGTCAGCACATTATTTAAGTATAAAAATGAAATAGAAGAATGCTTAAATAAAATATTAGACGATGACAGCAATGATTATACAACTGTAAACAAAGCAGTTGGTTTAAGCAACCTTCTTAAAGACAACGATTTCATTTTCTGGGTAACATTTTTTAATAAAATAATGCCCCATTGTGATATTTTGTACAACGAGCTTCAGAACAAGACAATCGACTGCATCAAGGCCTTAAAATATATAGGCGAATATAAGTCTATAATCCAAAAAGTAAGAAACTTGCCTGAGGTTGACCAGCCCAGTTCTAGCGAACTTGATGGAACTGAAAATGATTTATCTTGTTCAGGCCCCAGTAGAAAACGTGGCCGATTTGATGATAGAAGACACATTGTGGCAAAAGAAGTGTGTGATGTTATCATGACTGGAATTGACAATCGCTTTAATTTCTTAGATCATTTGTCGGTAGCCAAGTTATTTCAGCCAAGTTTGTTTCCTGAGTTCAAAAATAAATTTCCTGAAAATGAATTAGAAATTGCTGTAAATTTATTCCACTTGAATAAAATAGAACTGAAACAAGAGTTGGTAGTAATATACAGTAGAAGTGATTTTTCTGAGGCAACAGGCTCATTACGGTTGCTTAATTTTATTTATGATAATAATCTGAGAGATGTGCTCCCCGAATCAGTGAAATTACTTCAGATCATCTGCACAATCCCAATGACCACTGCAGAAAGTGAAAGATGTTTTTCAACTTTAAAGCGAATAAAGACTTTTACCAGGAGCACAATGAAAGAAGGTAGACTCAGTGCACTCGCCATGTGTTCAACTGAAAAGAAATTATTATCTACCCCCAATTTCAATGAACATGTGATCAACCACTTCGCTGCACAGAAGGAGAGGAGGATGGACTTCTGCTACAAACAATATAACTAAAGGTATGAATTTTCAGTCGTAGATTAATTTATTTTTGATATTAAATGTGACTAAGTATATTTAAAGTGGTAGAAGATTAATACCTTGCTACTTAATACAACTTCCTCCTGAATTCTGATGCTTGGTCTAATTTTAAAAATATAGCTTTCACATTTGCCCTGTGGTATATAGCTATGTACTTCTGTTCTATAAAATATTTTGAATTTCCACTCTTATTATTCACATATCTTAAAAATAAAATACTTACAGTAAAATCAAATGTTATGAGTATACTAATTTTGACAATTTTATAAATTTATAAAAATACATACAAGAAAGTGAATGAGTGTGTATCTGTGTGTGCGCGTTCGCGTGCGTGTGTGTTTGTGTAGAGATAGTTTCGACCTTATGAAAGAGCCCCTCCCAAGTTCATAACGACGAGCCGCCACTGGTAATATCTTGGCACAATACTATATGATAAATCTGGATAAAAGGCTCATTTCCAATAGAAAGGATAGCTGGTGTGATCAGACATAACAAATTTGTTGTATTAGTTTTTTGAGAATGTATTCCTATCAAACTGGAGTAAGCATATTTTCAAACCTTTATGGACGTGTGTCATGGAATTTACAGATTGCACCAAAAGAAACAGTTAAAATATATCTTTTCAATTAAACAAAAATTGGTCTTGTAATATGATTCGGTAATACAGCAGGAACTAATCCGTTAATTGCTATTACAAAATGCCTTATTCCTTTTCCATGATGATCAGATTTTGCTATATGCCTGCATAAATAAAAATTATTAAAATGCTTAACTCCCAACACAAAGTTGAACACATCATGAAAGTTCATCATGTCACATATTCTAGTAACAAGGTAAGTTTTTGGAATACTGTTTTAGCTGAATTTATACACTAGGAGGACACTCAGCATTTAGTTTGTGTGTGTAACTCTGGTTAATCAAAGAGAATTATTTGTGTAAATTCAAATTTAGTAATACAAATCTACTACTGTAAATGCCTGGAATGCTATGCATTAAAGAATTTAATTAACTTTATATGGGGAAAACTGGTTTACATACATTATTTCTGAAAATAATAATCCTGAAATGTAATCAGTACTTATATCAAGTTAAGTGCAATAATTAAATATATTCTTCAACTTGCACGTTAAATAGATACCTTCTCTTTCACTTACCAGACACATAAGGGAAGCTCTAAACCATGAACTGTCCCAGTAGTGAATGCTACAATGAGATCTTTAGAGTCTGTATCACTTTCTTTTGAACTTCTAAATACAGGATTTCTTGGAACTGTGTAGAGTGGGATCAGTGGAGTAACTTGCGGAGGGGGGTTATCAGGGGATCAATTCCCCTCCAGAAGTATTCGAAATTTCAGCAGAATTCCATAATTTCCTAAGTAGACCCATTTCTAAGCCAGTTTTGTTTGTACAAGTAATACTTATAAATAATTATAGAAATAAAAGTAATTACAATATTGTAACGTTATGTTTTCCCCTTACATAAAATAGGCCCCAACTTAAACCATTTCATGACCATGATACATGAAGAACAAAATACTAAGTCATTAACTAAACTGTATACTATAAATATTGTCTGAGATAATAAAAAGAGATAAGAATAATGTAATGAAACTGATAAGAACATTATCAATAAGAAGATTTTACTCCAGTAAACTGCATTAAAAATTGTTAAAAAAGATAAAACCTATACTCCACACTGCAGTAATAAACTGGATACTCAATAAAGAAAATTATTAATTCAATAATTAGTTTCTAAATACTAAAATAATGAAATCAAATTTTATTTATGATTATGAATAGAATAATGTAAATCAAAAAGAGTATTACGAAAATGTAATAAAAACAACACTAAAGCTAAATGTAAGCCTACAAGTAAGGTTATGTAACATTATAATGTTTTAAACAACAGAAAGAACAAAAAAGCATTGTAAAATCCATAAATTGTAAACAGAAGGTGAAAACTACTGATGAAGTAGTAAATAAGCTTATAATAGCTAGATAATAATGGTTATAATTTGAATTATAACTGTGCCGTACTGGGTTCGGCAGCGTATTATAAGTATTTTTAAAATGAGCGGCGCTGACGTTACGCACGGCCACACGGTAGTTTGTTGTCGTCCGGTTATGCACACAGATGTAGTGCAACTACGCAATTCAGTTGGCGCGTCCAGCTGTTTCTGTACATTCCTGCTGCGAGAGTTTACTTGGGTAGACTGAAACATTGAATCGGTCTCATTTCTGTTCTATCCTCCAACCTGGTCATCTGCTCTCGACTGGCGGCAACCTTCTGTTCAGGACTTCCTCGGCTATCGCTATGGTTGGCTAAATAAAGTATAGCTCCAGGTATGTACAAGTTAGTGGGTTCTAAAATATTCTAACCCCAAATATATTTTGTGTTTCAGCTTCTATTATAAACTATACTTGTGTGTGTGCGTGTAGTGCAGTTTTCAATGTGGGCGTTAACGCAATTACAAAATTAAATTAATATGAATGTAAATGTTGGGGGTCAAATTGACTTCAATAAAGAAAATACTAATGCATCTTGCACTCAGCTGTGTTTGCTGTTATAAATAATTATGAAACACGTAATTAATTAATTTGAATATTTCAACGAAATACTTAAGAAGTAATTGGTAGATGAGTGAAATAAGTCACAGCTGGGGAGCTTAATACTGATTAATATGAATTAGTGGCGATGTGTGTGTGCGCTGTTGATGTTTAAAGTTGGTGTTGGAATTTAATGTGGACGGCCTATGTGGCGTATTTTTCTTATGACACCCTCTACAACCTATTACATGTCACAGGTGCTCGAACAAAGGCGAGATGGGTGTCGGGTGTGACGAACAACTGTCCACCCTACTGGCAGAGACGATCTTCTAGCCACGATTGCCGTCAGTCGAGAACAACAGTTCGAACACTCTTCCAACGCTAAGCTGCCCCCAGGACTTGCGATACGACCATTACATTACTGATCAGCGCCAATATTGACTAAGTACACCAGACAATCCAGGTGGGAACATTCTAATTATCTATTTCTCTCTCCACAACATGGTGAATGCACACAAGCTGCCAGAAGCTCACTCGTGAAGTTTTGACCATTATACTCTAGCACAAACTCTCATGTTCAATTATGTTATTGCATGTGTGAACATTACAGCAGTAGACCTAATGAAATATCTTATAACTGTTTATAATGTGTAAGAAATTACACACATACACACATATCTGCAGTTTGCTGTAAGATCTAACTTTTCATCTAATTAAGACCATTAGGGAGTTAATTATCTTGTGCTTTCATGTCATCCGGTCATGGCAGAGTTTAATCACGTAACGGGGGCTGTCTGATGCTTTAGTTGAGAAACTATTTTCTTTCTCACATATACTTAGTGCTTTTATGATTAAAGTCAGGGTCGTTTAGTATGTTGAGTCTTGGGGCGGTCACTTACATTCTCTGGTGTTAATTACCAAGGCAAATCTATGCTTAGGAGCTGTGATTATCAGATTACCCTGTCATTTATATTTGTACATATATATACATATTATGGTGCATTCATTTACGGTAGTTGGAATGGGTTTATGAGGAATTTAGTACTGATATGAGGGGTGTTGTGTCATTCATATTGTGTATGTGTTTGTGTGTGTAATTTTACTATATTTTGCTGGGGGAATATGTAATGAATTTAAAAAAAAATAAAACCATAAATGTGCTTACTAAGACAAAAAGGCTAGCCTATTTGAAACTATACAACACTTATGGATTAGTGAATTGCTTTTATGAATGAGATTATTGCTACCATTGACTCATACATAATCAGGCAGAAATTTTGCAATTATGTTAATATCAAATTCACTTACTTTTTGACATTATGAATATTAATTGATATACATATATATATATATATAATCCTGCCATTAATTGTGTGCTTACACAATCGAGAACTTGTCATTTTATGTAACATCTTGCAGGCTTAATAAAGCATACGCTTGTTGGTTAAAAGACTTTTTCATTTGCAAGTCCTGTCATTCACCTGGGGGGACATGTCTGTAATTGTAATTGGGCCTTGTACACTTTTGCTTCCTCTAGGTTTTCCACCTAGTTCTAAATATGATGTCTCTCCCCTTTACAAAAAAAAACGTAATAAAAATAAAATTAAATAAAATAAAAATTTAAAAAAAAAAAACTTAGAAAAATAAAGGGGGGGTTCAAATGTTAGATCAGAGCGTGGTTATGATTCTAGGTAGGTAGTAGGTATTATTTCTGCCTTATTTTTTTTTCTTTTGAACTTGAGAAATTTTAGAATCTGGGGACTTACATTTATTTCCTTAAATGAAACCTGGTGTGGCTACAGACATGTCAGCTGGTGTTAGGACTTGCAAGTTATCTCAAATTATTTTTTAATTAGAATCCAAGTGTTGCAAGAAAACTTAATGGTAGTGTAACGAATTAATAGAAAGAATAACCAGAAAAATAGCACATTTTATAAAATGAATAAGGGGTTGATGAAGTTTAAAATAATTTAATATGTGTTAGTGTTTAAGTGATTATTTTGTGATGTTGAGTGTAAGATGAATTTTGAAGAGGGGTTATAAGAATGTGATTGATTTTTTTTTAATGAATGTGTGCTGATTGACTTCACTTGCACATACCCTGGAGCTCAAACAGATTCTGGACGTGATGAGGGCCATCAGTACTTGTCGATTTTGATTGTGATTTGTCTCCTGGATTAGACAACGTGTTTTATTGCACCCCGTTATATGGTAATGGTTTATTGAGGGCGTTGCGTTGCGGTATCGGGTATTTTGAATGCGGTCATGGTCCGACCAAGGGCATGGATGTGATGGTTTTATAATTTCGGTTACATTGAATTTTATGTGTACTTTGGGGATTGTATTTAGTGAGTCAGTTTTGTGGTTTTGTGTCGTGTTCTCTTCTGGAAATTTTATATGGCTGTTTCTCTGCTTTTATGACTCCCATCTCGTCGCATCGCTAGAGCACTCTGGAGCGGCTCAAAGGAAGAAGAGTACTTGAGTTTTTTCCGGATTCTTTGTCATTATGTTTTGTAGGGTAAGTTGTGTTATGTGTTTTATGGGGACTTAAGTTATTGTGTTGTGTTTGAGAATTGTGCAACTCTGGCGACGGTAGGTTACCAGGAATTGCCCCACCCCATTTCAGGGATTCTCCAGAAACTTTCGGTGTTGGATGGAGTAGATGAGGACAGGTTGTTGGTCTTCTTGGACCTGGTCCTGCAGTTGGGAGATTTCCCGGGTGTGTCCGATGAGGAGGTCTTGTCCCTTATATACCCGTATTGCCGGGGTTCATTGGCCGGTCTGGTCACCAACACTCTGCGTCGGGGCTGCAGTGTTGACACCTTCCATGGGGAAGTGTTGGATTTCTTCATACCCCATCGACGACGTTTCCAGCTTAAGTTAGATTTATTCTATCGCCTACAGGCCAACGGAGAGGCATTGGGGGACTTTGTGCATGATATACGGAAAGCTGCCCGTATATTAAGGTTGGGGTTGCCCGAGACGGAAGTAATACAAGTAATACGAGAAGGTCTGAATCCCCAAGAGAGATCCCGGCTAGTTTTCGCAGATCCTCCACGTTGTTTTGCGGACCTGGACCGGTGGTGTGCGCATGCTAGGAGAGTCCAGGAGAATGATGAGTCCCGGGAAAGAGCTGCTAAAGATGTCCAATACTCCAGTGGTTCATTAGGAAGGGCTAAAAAGGACAAACATGGTGGTTGGAGAAGAACACAAGGGACTATAAGAAAAACTGAATATTCCGGAAGTAATGGAGGCTACAGAGGGGTGGCAAATGAGAAGACAGTAACAACAGTTACAGCTGAGAGAAGAAATAAGTATGAAATTAACCGGGGAAGAAGAAATTATGTTAGTAAACAAACATCGGCAAGTAGGGAGCCTGTAGTTAGGCGTTATTCTTATTTGGAGAAAAGTGAGAGTTTAAAGGTTCCAGAGGAATTACCAGTGTGTAATAGAGTAGTGAATGAAGAAGAAAAGCGGAATAACTTCTGTGGATCAATACAAGAGCATAAGAACATGTCAGGTAATACGGAATTACGGGACTCAGAGAGGACGTCATGGTTGAATCCGGATGCCGCAGAATTTGTTCCGGTATTGTTCGTGAGGGATCCGGATCCGGTGACATCATCATCGTCTACGCCGGGATATGAGAAGTCACTTGATGGTGTAGCTTTACCATCGCCAGTAGAAATTAATTTAGTCATTGCACATGAACCTGGACAGCTGGATTCCAGGGTTGAAAATCTTGAGGATGTTGTAGTTGCTGAGAGTGGTGAAGGAGTGGAATCGACCGAAGAGTCAGAAGAGCGGTCTGCGGATGCTGCACAGGGAAGTATAGTTATAGGTGTTAGTCAGACTGAAGAGTCTGAGTTTGCAGATGGGCACGGGGATGTCCAGGCTGCAAGTGTTTCTGAGGTTGCGGATGGACAAGGGGATGTTCATGCCGCAAGTGTGGTAGAAGTAGACGAGGTAGAAGTTGAGGAGAAATTTGGTGGCAGCGTTGTGGAGTGTGTGAGTGAGAATGATGTAGTGTGTAAAGATGTGCAGACGCCTTCTGTAAGTAGTGTTGAAGATTCCGAAGAGTGGAAAGAAGTTTCAGGTGGACCAGGTGAGCAACTAGAGGAGGACGAGGATGTGCAGTGTTCGGATGGTAGTAGTGGACGTGATGGCGATGATGTTGATGATGATGAAAATGTTGGGGAAAATGAGATTGGAGAAGAGATTAGTGAAGACGTTTGTGAAGCGGTTGGTGACCAGTGTGATGAAGAAGTTTGTGAAGGAGCTGGAGAAGATGCGGTTGAAGATGGATCAGAGGAGCAACTGGAAGGTGGTAAGGATGTGCAGTGTCATGATGTTGATTTGGATTATGGGGACGAAGAAAGGGAAATTGTAGAAGAAAAGGAAGAAATTGTAGCAGAGGAGTTAGACGACAAGGATAATCCAAAGCGAAGTGAAAGTAGTGAGGTAAGTTGCCTTGATTCTGATTCAGAAGAAACGAAGCAGTGCAGCTCAACACGAAATTATCTCTCAGAGAGTTGTGTCCGAAAGGAACGAGTACCGAAAGTGCGTCACAGAAAGGTGAGAAGAAGCGGTTAACGGGTAGCGGGTAGATGTTCCCCACAGTCCCAGTGGTGTGCATCTATTTCAGGGTTGCGTCCCTGCCCACGCTAGCCTTGGTTCCCTCCATTCATCCTTATTTCCGGAGGGAGCCATGCCCTTACCCTTACTCCTAGCTATTGAGCCTTTAATGATCCTTACCCCATTTCATCTTCCTGATTTTATCTATCAATAAGGAGTTAGAGAACCTTGCCAAGAGTAGTCCTGGAGATTGTCGGTTTCCCCTGTTCTGGAAAGTTATCATGACGAGAAGGTTAGAGAGTTGGAGAGTGACCTTAGATTGTCGAGATCGTCAGTTTTCCCTGTTCTGGAAGTACGATGGAGAAGTTATGTGCTGTTTCCTTGATCATAGTGGTTGATTGTGTTTTTTGAGTAGTGTAGGGTCGGTCCATGCCGCATTCATCGTTTGATTTCTCCGGTGTGTCAGTTTTGGATTAAGTGTGGTTTGTTTAGATGGTGGAAAAGTAAATACCCCTCCCCTCTTGCTAGTTAAGCTGCTTTGAAAAGTTAAGAAATAGGATTGATGTTCGCGTGCCCTCTCCACGGTCTTCTCTGCCTTGTGAATCAGGTCCGCCCACCCTAGTGTGGGGAGGTGGGCCAGTCATGTGTCAAGGATGGAGGATGCCTTGTTTGCTTCACATGGCTGGTCGGTCCACGACGGTGGACGGTTCTCGAAGGGTACTCGCATATCAAGGTTTGTAACACCTTGTTAGCCTTCGGGCGTGAATATGTGAGTGCCAGGAGAGTTAGGTGGTGGTCACCGGAGATGGTGAGGTTTTGGGGCGGTCCCGAGAGTTTGGCATGGAGGAGAGGACTCGCGTGGGGGATGGTCGCAGTGTGGTAGAGATTTTCAGTCCTGGGAAGGGAGGAATACTATTTGGGTTCCTGGATCTCAGTTGTTGAGTTTGGGAGGCCTTGGTGATCAGTACTCAGAGCTGGTCGGCGATTCTTCTCTTTCTCCTGTTCTTTTCTGTCTCTTCTATCTGCATGCGGACCAGGGCCCGGTGAGCATGCAGGACTCACACTTACATCTTCTCTTTCAGACACACATTCACTGACTCACACCTCTTCCTTCGGCTTTTCGTTTTCCTGTGTCACTGAACTCACCAAGAGCGATTTAGAATCTGAGATTTTCCTGGTTTTCCCGCAGCCGTCGTGCTTGAGGACTTGTTTGTTTTGGGTCAACCATGTTGCCCTTTTGGGGTGAGGGTGTGCCGTACTGGGTTCGGCAGCGTATTATAAGTATTTTTAAAACGAGCGGCGCTGACGTCACGCACGGCCACACGGTAGTTTGTTGTCGTCCGGTTATGCACACAGATGTAGTGCAACTACGCAATTCAGTTGGCGCGTCCAGCTGTTTCTGTACATTCCTGCTGCGAGAGTTTACTTGGGTAGACTGAAACATTGAATCGGTCTCATTTCTGTTCTATCCTCCAACCTAGTCATCTGCTCTCGACTGGCGGCAACCTTCTGTTCAGGACTTCCTCGGCTATCGCTATGGTTGGCTAAATAAAGTATAGCTCCAGGTATGTACAAGTTAGTGGGTTCTAAAATATTCTAACCCCAAATATATTTTGTGTTTCAGCTTCTATTATAAACTATACTTGTGTGTGTGCGTGTAGTGCAGTTTTCAATGTGGGCGTTAACGCAATTACAAAATTAAATTAATATGAATGTAAATGTTGGGGGTCAAATTGACTTCAATAAAGAAAATACTAATGCATCTTGCACTCAGCTGTGTTTGCTGTTATAAATAATTATGAAACACGTAATTAATTAATTTGAATATTTCAACGAAATACTTAAGAAGTAATTGGTAGATGAGTGAAATAAGTCACAGCTGGGGAGCTTAATACTGATTAATATGAATTAGTGGCGATGTGTGTGTGCGCTGTTGATGTTTAAAGTTGGTGTTGGAATTTAATGTGGACGGCCTATGTGGCGTATTTTTCTTATGACACCCTCTACAACCTATTACATGTCACAGGTGCTCGAACAAAGGCGAGATGGGTGTCGGGTGTGACGAACAACTGTCCACCCTACTGGCAGAGACGATCTTCTAGCCACGATTGCCGTCAGTCGAGAACAACAGTTCGAACACTCTTCCAACGCTAAGCTGCCCCCAGGACTTGCGATACGACCATTACATTACTGATCAGCGCCAATATTGACTAAGTACACCGGACAATCCAGGTGGGAACATTCTAATTATCTATTTCTCTCTCCACAACATGGTGAATGCACAGAAGCTGCCAGAAGCTCACTCGTGAAGTTTTGACCGTTATACTCTAGCACAAACTCTCATGTTCAATTATGTTATTGCATGTGTGAACATTACAGCAGTAGACCTAATGAAATATCTTACAACTGTTTATAATGTGTAAGAAATTACACACATACACACATATCCGCAGTTTGCTGTAAGATCTAACTTTTCATCTAATTAAGACCATTAGGGAGTTAATTATCTTGTGCTTTCATGTCATCCGGTCATGGCAGAGTTTAATCACGTAACGGGGGCTGTCTGATGCTTTAGTTGAGAAACTATTTTCTTTCTCACATATACTTAGCGCTTTTATGATTAAAGTCAGGGTCGTTTAGTATGTTGAGTCTTGGGGCGGTCACTTACATTCTCTGGTGTTAATTACCAAGGCAAATCTATGCTTAGGAGCTGTGATTATCAGATTACCCTGTCATTTATATTTGTACATATATATACATATTATGGTGCATTCATTTACGGTAGTTGGAATGGGTTTATGAGGAATTTAGTACTGATATGCCCCTCATATCATATTCATTCATATTGTGTCATTCATATTGTGTATGTGTTTGTGTGTGTAATTTTACTATATTTTGCTGGGGGAATATGTAATGAATTTAAAAAAAAAAAACCATAAATGTGCTTACTAAGACAAAAAGGCTAGCCTATTTGAAACTATACAACACTTATGGATTAGTGAATTGCTTTTATGAATGAGATTATTGCTACCATTGACTCATACATAATCAGGCAGAAATTTTGCAATTATGTTAATATCAAATTCACTTACTTTTTGACATTATGAATATTAATTGATATACATATATATATATATATATATATAATCCTGCCATTAATTGTGTGCTTACACAATCGAGAACTTGTCATTTTATGTAACATCTTGCAGGCTTAATAAAGCATACGCTTGTTAGTTAAAAGACTTTTTCATTTGCAAGTCCTGTCATTCACCTGGGGGGACAAGTCTGTAATTGTAATTGGGCCTTGTACACTTTTGCTTCCTCTAGGTTTTCCACCTAGTTCTAAATATGATGTCTCTCCCCTTTACAAAAAAAAAACTTAATAAAAATAAAATTAAATAAAATAAAAATTCAAAAAAAAAAAAACTTAGAAAAATAAAGGGGGGGTTCATAACATGAAGAAGAAGAAATATGAGAAACTAAAACTTGACAATAATTGTATGTAAAAAGAACAGTTTTAATGTAAACTTATTAAACAAACTATACTGTATAAATAATACTAGAATCGTTATTATTAGAGTAATATTCTAGTAAGGAAGATATGACTAACCAAAGTAAACAAACAAACAAAGTAAACAAAGTAAACAAAGTAAATAATGAAACAAGATACGTGAACTAAACCTTCAGAATACTGATACTGAAGATAATAACAACTAGAATAAGTAAGAAAAACAATATTAAAGGACAAACTATGTTGTCAAAGCTTCAGTAAATTGTGAAGAATGTTTTAGAATAATGATGTAATAGGAAGAAACTTGTATTTTCAAGGTATGAATGCAATTAAGGGTCAATATCATAGGCAAATGAGCCTAGAACATTTATGTTATTCATAGTAAATAATTGTTCAGTTATGTCATTATTATTGTAGTGAAAGTTGAATAAGGGTATCAAGAACAATGTAAAGTAATTGTCTGATAACAAAAGTAATTATTTTAAACGTATGAAAGAAACTAAGGTGTCCACTACAATGGGCCAGTAGGCCCTATACCTGAATAACTTATTTCTACTATTTGTAAACAATTTTTGCTAATAATTGTCATTATTAGTGTAACAAAAGTGAAAGCCAAGGATCAAGAACAATTTAGAATAGTTGTCTTGTATTAAAAACAAGAATTGTTAAAATATGAAAAAATAATGTTCAAACTATAATAGGCCAATATGCCTAGACAAATTATGTATGTTAATTGTAAGAAATTATTATTGATTTTTGTCATTAGCATTGTTGTAAAAGTTGTAGGGAGTTATAAGGAACAATTGTGATCAGTTATATCACAATAAAGTTAAGTAATATTAGTAGAAGAAAGAGAATTAGGATGTCAGGAACCCAGGTTGGGTTATGCCTAGTTAGCCAAACATGACTTTTATAAATTGGGACATTATTAATTACTGTAAATAATGTTACACTCAATGGTTAGTAAGTAAATATCATTCTTTAATTTTCTTTAATTCTTAACCACATATTATGAGTACAAATGTATGCCTACTTATAAGTAACTTTACTAATGAAAAGTCTTTTTATTATTATTTTATTTTATTTTTTATTCACCATTTTTGGTGAAATATCACCAAAATTCAACAAATATTGAAAAAATTTGTTTTTCACTTATATTATTTTTTAAGTCGTCCTTTATCTAAAAAAAAATGGTAGATGAATATTTATCATATTTTTTAGGTGTGAAAAATTCAACTGTTTGAAGTGGTGTCAGCGTGAAAAATTTGCAGATATGGTGTCTGAGAATAAAATGTTTATTGCTTTCTATTTTTCACATCTAACAACTTCAGTATGCATTTTTTATACAGTAGGCCTGTTTATTCCATTCTGTGTAGGAATGTTTCCCTAGAAACAGCATGTTTACCTTTAAAAACAATCAGCTGTTTACTTCAAATCGGTTATGAATTACATTAGTATTTACAAGCGTGTGGTACAGTTTTTTTTTTGTTTTACATACATTCTGTGTTTTATTTGCAAAAATTTAATAATGGGTAGAAGAAAGAACGCAAAGATAAACTTATCAAGTAGAAATAAGACAAATATTGCTAGGAGGTGGGCTAACATCAGCGGTGAGAAGTGAAGAAAAAAGTGAGGTTATGTGTTGTGTAGACAATAATGCTGATTCAACTTTGAGGTTTGATGTTAGTGATGAAACTGCAAGTCCAGTTGAAAATAATAATCCTCCTACTGGTTTTGCATTATATAATAGGTATCAAAATGGTATTTATACTTTGTATAAATAGTGAAGCTCCTCATTATGCATTAGTTGATACAAAACTGTTGTCTTCATTTTTATGTTTATTTCCTTGTCCTGAGTGTCTAACTAAATCAATTGTTGTAAGTAAATGTTGCAAGAAATGAAACTCCAGAATCACATAATGAGAAAATGAAAATTCCTCTTACTGAAAACGTTGCTGCTAGAATCTTGCCTGTATATCAGAGGTTAGCATCAGACAGTTTACTGAATAGATGTGTGTCAGGGAAGACACAAAATCCCAATGAAGCTTTGCATCATCTTCTGTGGTCAAAGTGTCCAAAAACTGTATTTGTATCTAAAAACACACTTCTAATGGCCATAAGTATCGTCATTTGTGAATACAATACAGGGCATCTGAAGACAGTTGCAGACGTTCAAACTGCAAGTGGCCTAAGCCCTGGAACAAACACGGCAAGAATTGCTAGACAGCTAGATAAAAGGAGACTAAATCTAGCTGAGAAAAGGAAATCAACTAAGTATGAAGTATTCAGAAAAAAAAAGAAATTATCTTTGCTGAAGGAAGAAGAAAAAGGGAGTTTATCATATGGACCTGGTGAATTTTGAAAACATTGTAAAACAGTGTTATGTGAGAAAATGTGTATTTACTTTGCAAATGTACATTTTTCATCTAAAATAAAGAGTGTTGTATTTGTATTTTTGTGTAAGCTACAGTTTTTAAACCTATTCTATACCCTAGAAAATATAAAGGTAACCATTTTACATTGATAACTATGTCTTTTTACCACTTGGTTGTTAGTACTTTATAAAACTGGCGTTTTCCGCAAATCACTGTTTTAGATACAAAAGTTGATATATCTAAAAAACCGTACAATGTAGAGCTCTGATATTTTGTATGGTTATTCTACATATAATTATCTAAGACTTCTTGTATTTTTATTCAGTTTTGAGTTTTTGGTCATGAAATATTACTTTATATTTGGAAAAAATCTTGAAAAACTTCATTTGCTATGTAGTTGTGATAATTGTCAGTTGCCTAAGTAATGGACAGTCATGAAAATACATGAATTTTTAGATAATTTTATTAGCTTTAAAATGACACTAAGAACATCATAATTGGTCAATTCAATCTTGAGATATATCAAATTCAAAAAATGTTAAAATATTTTCGGACAAAAATTTTTTGGGGTACCCAAAATAAAAAAACAATAATTTTATGTATATTCGTATTCATTTTGGACACCATTTAACTAGAAAAAAAATCAAATAAAAAATAAATACCATTTTTAAGATTTTAGAATTTTCAGTAGCGACTCCCCTTCCAGCAAAGATGACTATTACTGAAGCTCTGAGAACTGTCATATGATAATGGGATGGCAGTGTATCAGTTAGAATAATCAACAACTTATTAAGGCACACTGTAAGGAGGTATGTTTTAATCATTTTGCACACATCATTCCAGACATCTGTCTGTCATGTCAGACATCATTTGCAGACGTCTGTTCTAAAAACAATTATAATCAAACTGCTGTTTCAACAGTACTAATAATACAGCATGGCAAAATTTAAACCATTTTTATTGGTCTGAATGTTTGTTTCAAGCTGAGTATACCAAATTTGTTTGTAATAGGTTTATAAGTTAAGATGTGAAGTATATGAAGCCTTTACTAGTACCTGTTCATTAGACAACAAATAATAACTATAATTTCCATCAATTTTGTTAATGTTCTTTGCCATTCATTATTTAGTTATTTTTTTACTGTCAGGAAAAGTTCTGATGTAATTTCTGTACGTGTTATTTTTTGTCTCTCTCTCTCTCTCTCTCCCCCTCTCATTGTTATTTATTGAAAAAACAAAAAAACTGACACTCCTCTGTATGTCTCCACATTGCATACAATTAAAAAAATTAAAAACATACTTGAAACATACTTGTGATCTTGCAAAAGAGGATCAGTCCTCTGTGTGTTTTAATGATAATTAGTTAATCAATGAACATGTCATGGACAACAAAATGCAAAAATTTACAATTGAATAATGAAACACAAAGATTAAAAACTAATAAGAAATCATTATAGACATAAAGAAACAAATTAGTAAGATTTATTAATGAATCAAAGGAATTCAGAAATTCAACTGATAATCACACATTAGTATATAGTGTTACTAATTTCACAATTCCACAAAATTTGTAATTATTGGATAGTGAACATTGGATTTCAATATAGTAAGCGTACACATATTAATTTTAAGCACGTTTTACAAATAGTGAATGAAAAAGAAAATAAATACACGATTTCAACTTTTTAAAACTGAAAACAAGAAATTCATTTGAGTTAGTGTAATGAGTTGTGTTACTGTAAGACAGAGCAGTGCTGTTAGTATACTAATTAAGATGCATTAAATGTATAAATAAAGCTAATGAGTTATTCTTAGATGACATAATTAATCTTACTGGTAATGGTGTAAAAGCCTTCCCACAGCGGTTGCAGGTTTGGGCTGATTTCTTTCTTCCTTATCATGTTATAGAACTAAGCCTGGCAGCAGGTGTGAGCCCTGAAGAAATTGCAACCAGTCTTCATCTTTGTATTTGCCAAAATAAAGTTGTTCTGAGCCAGGTCATGTAAATTCAGGTTAGGCCAAGTTGCTCATTAGACTTTGTCTAAATCTTAAAGATATAAAGTGTTGATAAAGATTTTAGGACCGTACATTAAAAACATTGTTTGCACATATGAGTAGGAAGCAGATGTATTAATATAATATGTTACCCAACAAGATACAGGAACAATTATGTATATTTAATTAAGTAGTTAGTGGACTTAAAACCTGCAGTAGAAACTCCAGTTTTTATAAAACAAATAGGGAGAGAATTGAAGATTTGATGTTTGTAAATGTTATATCTATTTTCTTCACAAGTAACTAATGGGTGGTTATTTGTAATCATGTTTTTTCATAATGTATGTTGTTAATGACCTTTTTTAAGGGTATGAAAAAAAAACAATAGATATTGGTATTTGAAAAAAGGTGAATTTTATTGGTACATACTAAAGTATAGAGTCAAATTTGTTTCTATTCATTAACAAAGGTCCGTACTGTAATAATTTTGTGTGTAATATACAAGCATTCTTTAATATGTTTACGAGATTCTCCCAATTTTATTTGCACTAATTCAGACCGTAGTAACATTAAATTCCACTGTAACCCATTATTAATACTTAATCATTTGCATGTTAACAGAAACTGTACATTGCTTTTTATTGCATTATGTTGAAAAAAGGATTTTAATGTACTTGTTTGGTTATACATTAGATTGTACTAGGTTCTAAATTGGAAGTACGTCTTAATTCCGGTACTTTGAATAAATACAGCCTTTAATGTTATATACAGCCTTTGAATGTACACTAACTAAGGAAATGTCTGTTAAGTCTAATTAATTTTAAAAATCTAAAAGGTTAAGTTAAATAATTAAACGTAGCCACAACCTCCCAAAATCGTCTCTGTACCGAAATTATGTGCGATAAATGTAAACTAATGTCTGTACTTCCAATAAATACACCCTTTTAATGTACACGAACAAAGTAAATTTTATGTAAGTTACATTGTCGTACATAACCTCCATAAGCTGGCATTACTTACTTCGAATAAATACAGCCGGTAATGTTATATACAGCCTTTTATCCATACAATAAATACAGCCTTTGAATGTACACTAACTAAGGAAACGTTTGTTAAGTCTAATTAATTTTAAAAATGTAAAAGGTCAAGTTATATTGTTAAACATAGCCACAACCTCCCAAAATCGTCTCTGTACCGTAATTATGTGCGATAAATGTAAACTAATTTCGGTATACCCTAATTTCTGTACTTCCAATAAATACAAGCTTTTAATGTACACTAACAAAGTAAATTTTATTTAAGTTACATTGTCGTACATAACCTCCATAAGCTGGCATTAGGTACTTGTGAAGAAAACGGTTGAATGTACACATCGGACACCGAAGTGTAGTACACGCGCGGCGACGGAAGTTATATTTTGCCACTGACTATTCCCCAAGACCCTACTTTTTACATACTTAAACAAGATTAAATACACTTTTACTAAAATAAGACACTTATATTATATAATTATTTCACTTATGAACTCTTCTTTATTTATATTTGAGAATTATTATTAGAGACAAACAAGGCCTACTAACCTATAAAATAACACTGTTAACCTATTCACTATTTATAACACTGTATTTTATTTACTGTTGTATTTTAATATAATTTATTTATGTTTGTTAGGTTTTGTACTTCCTATGTGGTATTTTCGTTGATATTTTGTAGTCTAAAAGGATCCACGACATTAGTAAACAATGAATAATTTATTAATATCAGACAAAGCCTGAGTTTTAAAAGAGTACTGCAGCCAACTGAGAAACAATATTATTAGCTGGGACAAAATGTATTTATGATAAGAGTTATTCAAGTTAATTTAACTGAAGATATAAAGAAAAATAAAAGATTATTGATGAATATAATTTGCATGGATTATTATTATTTTTATAATTAACAATTTTATGGTACCGTATAGCAAATGTTAGTTTTTTTTAACCAGAAAAGAAAGATTGGCGAACCCTATTTTTTGGCACGAAAATTAATTTGAATTAAAATAACTAGGTAAGTTCAATTAAATACAAGAAAAGGAAGAGAAATACTATTTAATAATTTTTTTTTAAATTGTTTATATTTAAAACAATTTGGTGCTCAACACCTGAAAATAATTTATAACAATTATTCAATTTTGAAGAAACAAAAATTATTACAATTGACACCAACAACTTGGGGTTAATAAACACACCAAAGAACGGCTAGTTACATATTGACACTTAAACGTGGGGATTTATAGACAACATATAAAGGATAGTTACAATATTTATCATTAGTTAATCAAGGGACACGTCATGGACAACAAAATCAAGGAATTATTTTATAAATTCTGAGTTCAATTTCACTCAAATAAAGGATGAGCAGTGTTTCCTAAGTTAACAGCTTTTTATTTTAAAAAATGCACACATGTATACTGCAATAACAAGTGTCTGCTAAATTCATTTGTGCCCCGTAATATTTGTTTTAGAGACAAACGGGCATTTTAAGAATTTCTTTTACAAGGGTTATAACGAAATATATTCTTGGATTTCATTGTCCATGACGTGTCCATTACTTAACTAAATACAACTATTACATTAACGACTTGGAACACAAAGTTTTTTATAAGTAAAAACATAAAGTTTTACCTTACAGCCTGAACTGGTTTTCTCCTTTAAAAGGCTTCTTCAGAGGCTGCCGCTGGTAGCGCTGTCCATCTTATTGTGGGTGACGGAATCGAATTTCAAAAGATCGATGCTGTGTGTGTGGGGTGAGATATGTTCGAATAATGCGTGCGATTTGAATTGTGTCTGTTCGTTTAGGATGTCGTTTTTATTTGTTTTTGTGTGTTTGTATATTTCCAATTGTTCTAGAGTGTCTAGTTTTTGGCCTTTTGTGTGTGTGTGTAGAATGTTCATGTTATTGTCGATGTTTTTTTATATGTGTGGTTTGCTTCAATGAGGTGGTTTGCAAAGGTGGATTAAACTTTCGGTAGGCTTACTTTACCCCATTATCTGTACCGTCACTACCTATTCGAGATTTCGCCTATGCGATAATCAGTATCGATATATACTGAATATCTTTTACGTTTGGTAAGTCGAAACCTGTTAATGAATTGTCATATCTGACCTATTTGTTTTTAATGTTAATAGTTTTTTATTGTCATTTTAATTACAATTGCAAGTGTTTCTAACAATATTATAGGTTATACCTGTGTTACTGGTGGCAAAACATGTTAGGTTAGTACAGTGATGGATTAGTGTCACTTTGGGGGGGGGGGGCAAGACTAAAATGACCAAACTCCAACAAAAATTATCCAAGATGTATCTTTTCAGAATGAATTATGACACCACGGAAACTCATTTTCAGCACAATTTTTCTGTTTGTACATTTTTATTATTTCTTTTTATAAGTACAAAATAGATTATTTTAATTTCATATTATTACATTATCCATACAAAAATATAAAAATACAATTTATGCATATTTTTAAACATTTTATATATTCTTAGGTTTTTATTAACTTATGATATACCACAAAAAAGCTAATCAATGAAAAAATAATAATTCATTTTAAGTATTATTCTAAGCAATAAAACAAAATAATTCTGTTTATAAGCAAAAGAGACTTTACAAAGAGAGGAATTTGTTCAAAAGATAACATAATAAATAATTTCCAAAGATACACAAACACTAAAATATAGTATAAAAGAATTACAGTATTTCTGTTCTTTTTCTTTCTTCTTTCATGAAAACATTTCTTTCCTTCTCTTTCCACCTTTCTCAATATATCTATTTATGACTTTTGTTTTTTCAATAACAATATCTTTATGAATATACATAAGGGCTAGGCCAGTTAAACGTTTTTGGCCACAACGATTTCGAAGCCATGTCTTTGTTATCTTTAAGGTTGAGAAAGACCTCTCAGCTGTTGCAACTGATACTGGTAATGAGGCAAGTATTACTAAAAGATGTTTTATTGTGGGAAACATTTCTGCAACACAATAACCTAAGCATTCTATTGCTGATGATGGTAATGGAGTTTTGTTGTAGTTTTCTCTTTTCCATTTTGCCATCCAAATGTTCATTTCAGCCTTTAAATCAGATTTAAAGGCACTATCATCTTTTTCCATGGTCTAGCCATATTTTTTTAAAATCAACTCAATATCAGCATTTAGCCTCTTCTTTGTTACAGTATCATTTATACATTCTTTTGGTAAGAGTATATTAACTTTATATAATATTGAAAACTTTCTCAAGTGAAACTTACTTGTCTGTTTTATATGTAGAACGCATTTCGGCATCGTGTTCACCTTTTTCAGCTTTGCGACAGACTGCCAGTACCTAGTAACGTTTGTTGGTTGGAAGGTATAGTGGGGGTGGTGGTGTATAGAGGAAGGGGATTGGCGCGGGGATCCGAATTATTGTTTGTTTTGTGTATAACTGTGTCAAAAAGTGTATGTGATTTATATTGCAATTGGTCGTTTAGTATGTTGTTTGGTTGTGTTGTATGGTGTTTGTATATTTCATACTGTTCAGCTGTGTTGAATTTTCGCCCTTTGGGTAAGAGGTGTAATATGTCAAGATTAGTATCTATGTTGGTGTAGCTATGGTTTTGTGTGTGTAGGTGTGTGGCAAACGCAGAATGAATATTGTTGTTGGAAAGGGCCTTTAAGTGTTCAGAGTAACGGGATGAAAAAGATCTTCCCGTTTTGTGTGTAGGTGTGTTTGCCACACACCTACACACACAAAACCATAGCTACACCAACATAGATACTAATCTTGAAATATTACACCACTTACCCAAAGGGCGAAAACTCAACACAGCTGAACAGTATGAAATATACAAACACCACACAACACAACCAAACAACATACTAAACGACCAATTGCAATATAAATCACATACACTTTTCGACACAGATCTACACAAAACAAACAATAATTCGGATCCCCGCGCCAATCCCCTTCCTCTATACACCACCACCCCCACTATACCTTCCAACCAACAAACGTTACTAGGTACTGGCAGTCTGTCGCAAAGCTGAAGAAGGCGAACACGATGCCGAAACGCGTTCTACATATAAAACAGACAAGTAAGTTTCACTTGAGAAAGTTTTCAATATTATATAAAGTGTAGTGCAGTGAAAGAAGATGATGAACAAACAAGACGAGTATATTAAGTCTGTATAATTCTAAGGCACCAGCAGAGAATCTACTCTTCATATCTGTGACAATTGAATCAAGGATTGGTATGTACAAATTTGCCCTGAAATAACTTTAACATCAGATGTGGCAGCATCTGCTCTATTCACTTGCCTAGAAGTGGTTCTAGGAACTTTCAATTCACTGTTGACAGATTTTGCAATTTCTGTTGCTTGCTCAAAAAGTTCATGAAATCCAGTTTCTGCATTCTGTCGTTTGTCTGCAAGCACAAAAAGAACGTCGGACAAAATCTTAGAAGCCTTGTATACGTCAACGTTTTCTTTTTGGAAATATCTCCTGAGAGGGAAAGTTTTACTAAGGATATCTGCGAGGCAAACTAAAGTAATAATAAACTCGCCATGAGTAATTGAACATAGAAGAGTTTTTGCCAATGCTGAGGACTTATCAGACATAATAACAGCCCAGTTTAAAATTTTTTCTAGAGTCAAAACGATCTTATTAAAATCTTCTAGGAAAACAGCAACAGATAAATGTCTCTCCACCCAATGTGTTTCACACATTGATATCAATTGCCTTCCAACATTCTTCAAAAAAGCATTATTTCTTTTCGGGGAGGCCGGAAAAAAGGAAACTGTTTCCTTTATTATCCCAATTGCATTTCTAACTGCTTGTACATTAAAGCAACTAGAAATTGAGAGGTTTAAGGAGTGGTTTAAGCAGGGTGTTCATTCTGTGAAGACACACTGATCTTTTATAGTTTTTATCGCCCCTACCAGCTCAGAAGTCATTACAGAACAACCGTCTGTTGTAATGCCTATGCAATAACTTGGATCCAGGTTCATTCCATGAAGGCACTCTAACACCAGTTTACCTAACTTATCTCCCGTTAATCTGGGATCTTCTGACTCAACAGGCTCTTCCTCACTCTCACTATTACTTGAAAAGGATGATAGGGTTTCTTCACTTACAACATGATTTTGGGGTTTTGTTTTGTTTTCCCAAAGATTGCCACTGTCATTCTGTGGGTAGATAAAACCAACAAAGTCTTCCCTTTATACAGTTTTTACAAACATATCTTAAGAAAATTGATAACTGGGTCTTATGTGAAACATCTGTTGTTTCATCAAAACCAATACTGTAGATTCTTGGATTTCATGAGACAAAACACAAAAGACAAAACATTCATACAGACAAAACACGACAGAAAAATAAAAAACCTGACACCAATCAAAACAGATATAATTCCCTCGCACAAATTCTACCCACGTACAGTAAACCTCACGAACGTCACACTCACAAAAAACGAACAAACACTCCTTGATAAAGGCCTAAAACATAACATACATTACAAACATAACAACCAAACACTAACAAAGCTCATAATTGACACAGAAACAAATATACAAAACACAGCACCAGAGCATCAAGACACATTAAGACATAATATAAACAACACAATAGGAGTACATAAGACACCAGACAACAACAACCACAACTCAGAAATACACACAGCCATCAAACTGAGGGAAAAGGCACACAAACACAACATCACATTTGTAAAAGCTGACAAAGGCAACACGACTGTAATTATCCCCACAGACAACCTACACAAAAAAGTACAAGACTTCATAGAACAGAACAACATCACAGAACTAAAACACGACCCCACCGACAGATACCAAAACTCAGTAAAACAAATAGTCAACAAAGCCAAACACATTATGACACATAAACAAAAGCCCTACATGAAACAAATCCGACCATCAGCACCTACACTCCAAGCGCTTCCCAAAATCCATAAAGAAGACATTCCGATCCGCCCCATTATCAACTACCGTAATGCCCCTGCACACAAACTGGCAAAATATCTAGACAAAATTATTAGACAACACACACAAATAGACAACAACATTGCAGTAAAAAACAACACTGACCTAGTAACAAAAATAAAAGACATACACATCCCCCATAACGCCACATTAGCCTCCTTTGACATTAAAAACCTGTACACAAACATCCCCATCTCTGAAACAATCACCATCCTACAAAACAAACTCAAACAGAACAACACACCAGACGAACTTGTCAATGAAATAACAGAAACTCTGAACATTATCACAAAACAAAACTACTTTACTTATAACAATAAATACTACGCACAGAACGACGGCCTACCCATGGGCTCCCCCATATCCAGCATTCTAGCAGAAGTCTTCCTCCAACACTTAGAAAAAACAAAAATACTCACAAACAATGACAGACACTCACATAAAATACTATATTGGCACAGATACGTTGATGACATTCTAATACTATACAGGGGAAACAAAAGACAATGTGAACAGTTACTAACGCACATAAACAAAATACATAAAAACATAACCTTCACTGCCGAATACGAACACAACAACACCATAAACTTCTTAGACCTCTCCATCACAAAACTAGAACACAGGTACAAATTCAGTATATACAGAAAACCAACTACAACTGACACACTAATACACAACACCTCCAATCACCCAATACAACACAAACTAGCTGCTTTTAGAACCATGATACATAGACTTAACAACATCCCCTTAGATGAAATAGACTACAAAGACGAACTAAACACGATAAAATATCTAGCAGAATCTAACGGTTATGACAGAACAATAGTCAGTAAACTCCTACACAAAACACAAAACAAACAACAGACAAAGACAGAAAACAACAAATTCATGACACTAACATACATCAACAAACAAACAGAAAAAATTGCCCACAAATTCAAAAAAGCAGGATACAGAATCGCTTACAAAACTACTAACAAAACAGAACACACACTATCAAAACGCATGCCCAAAGCACAAAACAAATTCGATCTACCCGGTGTATATAAACTAAATTGTTCAAATTGCAGTAAATTCTACATAGGCCAGACAGGACGTAGCTTCAAACAGAGATACATTGAACACACAAAAGCACTCCACACCACTACAGAATCTACCTTCGCAAACCACCTCATTGAAGCAAACCACACATATAAAAACATCGACAATAACATGAACATACTACACGTACACACAAAAGGCCGAAAACTAGACACTCTAGAACAATTAGAAATATACAAACACACAAAAACAAATAAAAACGACATCCTTAACGAACAGACACAATTCAAATCGCACGCATTATTCGAACACATCTCACCACACACACACAGCTTCAATCTTTCGAAACACTTTCTCGTCGCCAACAACAAGACGAGCAGCGCTACTAACGACAGCCTCTGATGAAGCCTTCTATAGGTGAAAGCCGGTTTAGGCTGTAAGGTAAAACTTTACGTTTTTACTTATAAAAAACATTGTGTTCCGAGTCGTCAATATTATAGTGATATTTAATACTGTAGACTTTATTTTCTTCAATTCTTCTAAATACTAGTGATAAAATTTCCTCCCAGCATTCAATCAATTCATTTTGAACGGTCTTGCTCAGAAAGGAATTTCTGTGCCTTGTAGAGTCACACTGCTTTTGAATTTGTGCATCTTTACAGACCTCAATTCTAAACTTCATTAGTTCTTTAAAGTTTCCCTGATTTTTCAATGGATTATTTTCAAATCCGTCATCTCGTCGGGCCCGAAAAGGAATATTTTGTCTACCAAGAAACAGAACATTATCCAGAGATGATGACGACCTTTCTTGATTTACCTTAGCACGTTGAAGCCTATAAGAATCAACTTGATTTTCCACTGATTTTTCAGGATTGTGGTAAGTTAACAAAAAGTCATTTGCTTTTCCCATTGCCTGTTGGTGATACAATAATTTACTATGATGTTCTAAATCTCCATCCTTCCCCAAAAGCTTGGCAAATTTAGTTAGTGGTTGATTAACAAGGGTATTCAATTTCATCCCACCATGGTGTCCACCCACATGCACATGGCCAGTAGCAAAAAAAGGGCAAAATTTATAGAAAAGACCTTGCTTCAAATGAGAAAGGACAAGCCACGATTTATACTTCTCTAGATGATCTTTTTTTAAGTGTCAGTTTTCAGTTCTGCCATTCTTGATATGTGATGAGTTTGAATACTTGTATCCGGAAGGAGGTTCCCAATGATTTTCGAGAAGATTGGCAAGAATTCTGTCTGAGGGTTTTGTTCCAATGTAATTTCCAATGTCATTTTCATAGATTACAGATGACTTTGGCAAAGATTCACTGCAAGATTCATTTTCCCCTAAAACGAAAGAAATTAGTTTTCAATTAAAAAAATTCTGAAATTTGCTTATTTTCCAACGATCTGGATAAGAAATGCCCTTAAGATAGTTCATAACCTTAACAAACAGAATTAACAAACCTTATGGAATTAACAAACAGAATTCCATAAAACTCAGTATATATATATTGTACTGTTATTTTTTTATGAGTCTTGTAATTATTTAATAGTATAATATAATTAATAAATGTACCTACTGTTATTATGTTTTTTGTTTACCAGTACATGTAAAGAAACTCTTTCTCTCAGGGTTAATGATTATTAAGCTGTTTGATCGTATTTACGATTGTATCTAATATTTTCTTTTCTTTAAACCAAACCAAATTCAGTTAATATGTAGTATTTTGAGAATTAACCATGTAAAAAATAAATACCAGACTAATGTAACTTGACCGACTCTGAATTCTTCCAGCTGCCACGGGTTCACTTCTGGTTGTTGTTTACCTTTTTTCAAAAGCAATATTAGGCTTGGCAAACTGTTCCTTTACACAAATTTCTTATTGATCTCACCGCTGAATGCCGCTCTCCAGGACGACTACAACACAGATGTCTCCTCGGAACACTTAATTATCCTTTATGGCCACTTAAACTCTTCTTCAGTCCAGGATTTCCCTCTTCTATCGTCGTTCTATTAAGGATATTGTTATATTTCTCGTAATATTATTTATTTATTAAATATTATAATCAAAACTCTAGTATCACAAATTAAATTCCTTTACTGTATTTTCTTTTCCATGTTACATTAACTTGATGATGTACAAATGTTATTTTATGAATTTAGACTCTTCAAGCTACTCTTATAGATATAATTTTAGACTCTTCATGCTGTTACCATTAGATATTAAATTAGACTCTTCATGTTACTCTTATTGAAAATAACATTAGAGTTATAACGTTACTCTTATTGAATATAATTTAAGACTCATAAAAATTTCCTTCATCACTATACAATACAATTTTTTAACAATTTACAAAATTGCCCCTTTGATAAATCCCTAATTTCTTTACATCTGTTTATCATATACCTATTAAAACATATATCATTTTTCTATTTCTTATTAAACATCTTTATTTTACCTCTAATATTCGTAATTCTATTTGTTATTTATTAAATTATAATTTTATTACTCTTTACTCTTCTTATACCATTCATTCCAATTTCATATATTCTTTTCATAACATATAACTGAATATTGTTTTATATCATATAGGAATCGACCTCTATGTTGACTGGGTGAGTCGATAGTCCCAATGTTTTTTGTTTACATTTTAAAACATATGTTACATTCAATACAAAATCTGCATACTTTCTCTTTTAAAATTTATTACCTCCCTATTATGTACTGTGTGCATTTTAACAGCAGTACATAATACCTTCCCTTATTTCATAATTTCAGATACAATTTTAGATGAAATGTTGAAATAACCAACATAGTATAATCTTAATATTTAAACATCTGATTAATTAGGTATTTGTACCTCACAAAATTCTTTTAACAAATTGGTTTTTTCTTTTATTAATATTACAAATATGGTTCATTATTATCATGAATCATGATATCTTAAACACTTATTTATGACTTAAAACAACGTTAATTAAACCAACTGGTTTTACATCAAAATAATAAACAACAAATAACAATTGTGCCTAATTTCATGGCTAAAAAACTCAAAAACATGACTGAAACATTCTCTTTCTTTCGGACATCACCTTTCCAATCCTGGTTATACATTTCCTGTGTTCTTTATTGCAGAATTCATTTTTTTCTTATCTGACTTATATGGGCGAAGTTGATTAATATTGTAGGTTCCTTTAATTTTTCCATCCTGGTATTTTATTACTACCGTATTGTTATCATTCACTGTATTAATTATGAATGGGCCTACATAACATAAAAATAATTTTTTCATCAACTTCTCCTTACTGCTGGGAAGTTGTCTATTACGAACCAGTACTAACTCTCCTATATGATAATCTATTTGTTTATACCTCTTCTTGTATTGTCGTCTGGCTCTTTCCTCTGCCTTCACTTTAATCCGACTCTCCATAATAACTTGTATGTCCTTCTGTGGTTGAGTGAACCATGTAAAATCAACTAAACTTTCGATAATTCTGGGTGGGCGTTTCTTATACATTGCCTCATATGGTGTCACACCGGTACCATCATGATTGGCTAAATTTATAAACTCCTCTGCTTTACTAACATATTCGCTCCATCTACTATGTTGATCATGGCAATATGTGCGGAATAAACGACCCACTTCTTTGAGCATTCTTTCGGCCGGGTTACTATTGGGATGGTAAACCGATGTTTTATACGTATGAATTTTTATGGCTCTCATAGCATTCTGCCACTTGACACCTTTAAATTGTGTTCCATGATCAGATATAATACTATGAGGCAATCCTACCTCCTTTATAAACTTTTCTTTAATTATTTTAACTATAGTGTAAGTATTGGCCTTAGTGATGGGATATAATTTTGTGAATCTAGTAAAACTGTCCATGATAATCAATACGTACTTGCTACGTCTCCTACCACTAGCTGGGAATGGTCCACAAATGTCAATAAAAACTTGTTCTAGCGATCTCAATGCTTGATTATTTATCCACCTTCCCTCATATCTAACATTAGCTAACTTGACTTTTTGACAAATATCACATGTTTCTATAGATCGAATTACTTTCTTTTCTAATTTATTCATGTAAAAGTGTTCCTTGAGTGCTGACACTACTTTCTTCTGGCCTTGGTGTCCATATCTCTCATGATAATCAACAATTAATTTATTACATACCTCTTCCGGCACTAAAATTTTCCAATCAGTATTTCTTTTGTCGGTGTTCCTAAACATCATTCCTTCATGAGTCATATAATGTGAGGTAGTGTTGGAAGTGCTTTCCATCCTTTTCCTCAACTTTTGTATTCTAATATCGGTTGGCTGTAATTTCTTTATTTCTTCCACAATGAGTTTTAATTCTCTTTTATTCCTAAAGCATGCCAAAATTTTACGTGCTTCTTTGGCCATTATTTCTTCTTGATCACCTACTCTGGATAATATATCCGCTACTATATTTTTATTGCCTGGTAAGTACTCCCATTTTATATGATACTCTTGTAACTGGAGCATCCATCTTGTGAGCCCTTCATGTGACATCTTACAGTTTTTAAAAAAGGTTATTGCTTGATGATCGGTTCATACTACTATCTCACTGTTTAATAAGTATGTTCGGAATTACGTTATTGCAAAAACCACACTAAATGTCTCTTTTTCAGTTATTGTATAATTAAATTCTGCTTGGTTCTCCCTTGTCATTTTCTTGATATAACACCGATCCCAAACTTACTCCACTGGCATCACAATTTAAATAAAAAACTTTACTAAAATCTGGGTGACTTAACATGACGCACTGTAAAAATCTCTGTTTCACTTCATTGAATACTTCCTCATCCTTTTCGGTCCACTTCCACTTATTCTTCTTACAAATTAAATGTTGATAATGATGTCTTAGGTCGGAGTAATTACTTTGGAAACTTCTATAATAATTACAAAGACCTAAGAAACTTTGTAATTGTTTTACATTTTTTGGACATGGGAAATTCTGTATTGATTGTATTTTATCAGGATCCGCCGATATGCCGGTATCCGAAACTATAAACCCTAAAAACTTAATCTTGCTGGCAATGAATGTTGACTTGTCTAATTTTAGCGTAATTCCATGTTCTCCCAATCTGGTAAGTACCTTATCAATTCGATGACAGTGTTCTTCCCAACTGCTTGATGCAATTACCAAATCATCGACATATACTGTAGTAAATTCCAAAATCTCCTTACCCAATACTTCATCAAGACATTTTATAAATATAGCCACACTTTTGACCAGACCAAAAGGTAATCTTTTAAATTGATAATTCCTACCGTTTACTATGAAACTCACATATTTTCTGCTTTCTGGATGCAATTCTACTTGCAAATATCCAGATACAGCATCCCAACTACTAAAAAATTGTACGTTATTAAAACGTTTTAAAATTTCTCCTATGTTCTCAGGCGACATCTTATCAGCAATTATCATCTGATTAATTTGACGTGCATCTAAACACAATCTTAATGACTTATCTTTTTTGGGAATTACTACTAATGGGCTAGTGTGTTCTGACTGACTTAGTTCAATGATGTCTTCACGAAGCATTTTGTCGATTTCTTCCTGTACTTGCTCTCTTAATTTGTAGGGTATGGGATATGATCTTTTGTTAAATGTCACATTTTCTCTTAGTGGTAACTTACATTGCACTCCTACTATTTTGCCAGGTTTGTTTGAAAATACTTTATAATGTTTCAAATAAATTTCCATTAACTGATCTATTTGCTGTTTGTTTAGTTGATTGTTATGATTACAGAATTGTCTGGTTTCTTGCATTTTCTCCTCTCACATTGAATTATTTATTGTTAACTGCTGTAGTGACTTTCTATTGATTGGTCTATCCTTATATGAGTATTCAAATTTATCACTTAATTTGGTTGAATTGACCATTTTCCTTACCTCTTCATTTCTATTTATAATTTTTATAGGTATTTTTTGTTTATCGTATGTAAATACCACCTGATTAGTTTCTAAATCAATAATAGTTTTATACTTCCGCAAGTTATCACATCCGACTAATATTTCCGTTTCTATATTTTGATATACTACAAATGTTAATGGTATCACCCTTCCATTGAATTGTACATTCATCATTATTTGTTTGAGAGCAGTTCGATTGGCTCGTCCTGTTACACCCACTATAGTAATTTTGCTCACAGGTAATTCATAAATTCTATTAGCCTTTCCTTCGGATGACGTGAATCCCTTTTCCATTTCCTTTAATTCATGGTATTTAGTCATACTCATCACTGATATTTCGGCACCAGTATCAATAATAAAATTTTGATTGGTTTTCCCATATTGACCGGTAATAGACACTACATCACTTTCAATTACATTTTTATTGATTCTCTCGTTGTCCATAAAATCCTGACCTAAACTGGTTATCCAAGACAGTGATCGGCTATTTGACTGTGGTTGACCACTGCACTCACTCACAGTCTTCTCTAGTTTTCCTGATTTTCATTTATGGTTACTCTCTCCTCTCTCCTTCCTTCCTGTTGACTATATTCTGACTGGGAAAGGGAACTATGTTGCTCTCTATTTCTTAACTGTTCATAATTGTTGTTCACCTCACTCTGTCTCTCCTCACTGCGAGAATATCCATTTCGATCAGTCTCCCTCGGGTAACGACTATTGTAGATTCGGGAATCATAGTTTCGGCGTATAAAATTCGCTCGATAGTTATTTGAAGCGTGGTTGCCCCTATAATTATTATTGTAATTATTATTATTATTATCATATCTCCAGTCATTCCGGGTATCGTTTCTGTAGTAATTTCTTCCACCTTCCCTATCTTGGTATCTTGGAACATTTCTTTGGTCGTTCCTTTCTACTATTTGATTCCTATCACGGTTTTGTTCTTCCGGATATCTATTAGGGTAGCTGTCTCTTCTCATATTCCCTTGTTTAGTGCGATTGTCATAATTCATTTTCCTCTCATAATCAGTGAGTAATAAGGTCATCGCTTCTATAGTATTGGCTTGACTGGCAAATTGTGCTAAGCTTACCGTTTCAGGAAAATGATGACTCAAAGCTTCCACCACATATCTGTCATCCATGGGTGGATCTAAATAGCTTGCCCTGCAAACATGCGATAAGAAATACGAGGTCGGTGTTTTTCCTATGCTTGGGTTGTACCTACCATATACTATGGTCTCCTGCACCCTTGTCTGTATGGATCGCGTCCAATATTTATTTTTATAGCTGTCCACAAATTCCTGGTAGCTATTCAAGGTGTTTCTAACAACATCCCACCAATAATCATTCACTGCATGGAACCCTTGATCTAACATTAGCTTAATTCTCTCCCATCTATTTTCCTTGGTACTATGCAAATATTCCATCATTCTATTTAAATACTCCATGGGATTTTTTATATATCCTTTCATATGTGGCACCTCATGACTAATATTCTTGTCTTCTTGTATAACACATGTTTGATTACAATTTTGTTCTATTTCATTGACCCTTACTACTAATTGTCCCATGGTATCCTCTATTTTGGTATTATTGTTGTCCCATGTATCGAATATTGCTCGTTACTTCCTGTTTGTGTTTGACCAATTCTCTCGTCATCTGTTCTATGACTTCTTGTTTATTTTCTCCTAATTTCTCTTCCACTTCTTCCTTCAGTGACTGTTGTTTCGTTTCTATATTGTCTAATCTATTTTCCATTGTTTCCATATCCAATTTCACCTCTGCAAATTGTCTAACATTCCCTTCCTCATAATTTTTCAATATTAACTCAACTTCAGCCTTTTGCTGGTCTAATTTATTATTCACCCCATTTATTTGTTGTTGAATGGTCTCCTTTAATTCCTCATTATTTTGTTTTAATAAATTTTCATTATCTATTTTCATTTGTTTCTTTAATTCCTCATTATTTTATTTTAATAAGGTTTCATTATCTAATTTCATTTGTTTATTATCCTCTTTCATTTGTTTCTTTAATGTTTCACTGTTACTATCAATTTTTTCATTTATTTGTTTCAATAATGTTTCACTGGTTTTGTTATTCCCTTCCATTATAATTCTCATAATCTCCTGGAAATTTGCATCCATTGGTTGGTTTGGTTTCTTTGGTTGGCCCCCTTGGGCATCCTCTACTATTACTTCCATTTCAGTTTCTTCCTCTTCAGCACTATTACTCCTTAATTCATATTGTTGCTCTGGTTTGTTACCCATTTTACAATCTTTAACTTAATTTAATTACAAGGAAAAAAATTTTAATGCTAATTAAATTTAACAAAATTGTGTTATTTGGTGCTGGTTTAAAGAAAATCTTTGCTTTCACGTATGGGCGCCATTTAATGTACTGTTATTTTTTTATGAGTATTGTAATTATTTAATAGTATAATATAATTAATAAATGTACCTACTGTTATTATGTTTTTTTGTTTACCAGTACATGTAAAGAAACTCTTTCTCTCAGGGTTAATGATTATTAAGCTGTTTGATCGTATTTACGATTTTATCTAATATGTTCTTTTCTTTAAACCAAACCAAATTCAGTTAATATGTAGTATTTTGAGAATTAACCATGTAAAAAATAAATACCAGACTAATGTAACTTGACCGACTCTGAATTCTTCCAGCTGCCACGGGTTCACTTCTGGTTGTTGTTTACCTTTTTTCAAAAGCAACATTAGGCTTGGCAATCTGTTCCTTCACACAAATTTCTTATTGATCTCACTGCTGAATGCCGCTCTCCAGGACGACTGCAACACAGATGTCTCCTCGGAACACTTAATTATCCTTTATGGCCACTTAAACTCTTCTTCAGTCCAGGATTTCCCTCTTCTATCGTCGTTCTATTAAGGATATTGTTATATTTCTCGTAATATTATTTATTTATTAAATATTATAATCAAAACTCTAGTATCACAAATTAAATTCCTTTACTGTATTTTCTTTTCCATGTTACATTAACTTGATGATGTACAAATGTTATTTTATGAATTTAGACTCTTCAAGCTACTCTTATAGATATAATTTTAGACTCTTCATGCTGTTACCATTAGATATTAAATTAGACTCTTCATGTTACTCTTATTGAAAATAACATTAGAGTTATAACGTTACTCTTATTGAATATAATTTAAGACTAATAAAAATTTCCTTCATCACTATACAATACAATTTTTTAACAATTTACAAAATTGCCCCTTTGATAAATCCCTAATTTCTTTACATCTGTTTATCATATACCTATTAAAACATATATCATTTTTATATTTCTTATTAAACATCTTTATTTTACCTCTAATATTCGTAATTCTATTTGTAATTTATTAAATTATAATTTTATTACTCTTTACTCTTCTTATACCATTCATTCCAATTTCATATATTCTTTTCATAACATATAACTGAATATTGTTTTATATCATATAGGAATCGACCTCTATGTTGACTGGGTGAGTCGATAGTCCCAATGTTTTTTGTTTACATTTTAAAACATATGTTACATTCAATACAAAATCTGCATACTTTCTCTTTTAAAATTTATTACCTCCCTATTATGTACTGTGTGCATTTTAACAGCAGTACATAATACCTTCCCTTATTTCATAATTTCAGATACAATTTTAGATGAAATGTTGAAATAACCAACATAGTATAATCTTAATATTTAAACATCTGATTAATTAGGTATTTGTACCTCACAAAATTCTTTTAACAAATTGGTTTTTTCTTTTATTAATATTACAAATATGGTTCATTATTATCATGAATCATGATATCTTAAACACTTATTTATGACTTAAAACAACGTTAATTAAACCAACTGGTTTTACATCAAAATAATAAACAACAAATAACAATTGTGCCTAATTTCATGGCTAAAAAACTCAAAAACATGACTGAAACATTCTCTTTCTTTCGGACATCACCTTTCCAATCCTGGTTATACATTTCCTGTGTTCTTTATTGCAGAATTCATTTTTGTCTTATCTGACTTATATGGGCGAAGTTGATTAATATTGTAGGTTCCTTTAATTTTTCCATCCTGGTATTTTATTACTACCGTATTGTTATCATTCACTGTATTAATTATGAATGGGCCTACATAACATAAAAATAATTTTTTCATCAACTTCTCCTTACTGCTGGGAAGTTGTCTATTACGAACCAGTACTAACTCTCCTATATGATAATCTATTTGTTTATACCTCTTCTTGTATTGTCGTCTGGCTCTTTCCTCTGCCTTCACTTTAATCCGACTCTCCATAATAACTTGTATGTCCTTCTGTGGTTGAGTGAACCATGTAAAATCAACTAAACTTTCGATAATTCTGGGTGGGCGTTTCTTATACATTGCCTCATATGGTGTCACACCGGTACCATCATGATTGGCTAAATTTATAAACTCCTCTGCTTTACTAACATATTCGCTCCATCTACTATGTTGATCATGGCAATATGTGCGGAATAAACGACCCACTTCTTTGAGCATTCTTTCGGCCGGGTTACTATTGGGATGGTAAACCGATGTTTTATACGTATGAATTTTTATGGCTCTCATAGCATTCTGCCACTTGACACCTTTAAATTGTGTTCCATGATCAGATATAATACTATGAGGCAATCCTACCTCCTTTATAAACTTTTCTTTAATTATTTTAACTATAGTGTAAGTATTGGCCTTAGTGATGGGATATAATTTTGTGAATCTAGTAAAACTGTCCATGATAATCAATACGTACTTGCTACGTCTCCTACCACTAGCTGGGAATGGTCCACAAATGTCAATAAAAACTTGTTTTAGCGATCTCAATGCTTGATTATTTATCCACCTTCCCTCATATCTAACATTAGCTAACTTGACTTTTTGACAAATATCACATGTTTCTATGGATCGAATTACTTTCTTTTCTAATTTATTCATGTAAAAGTGTTCCTTGAGTGCTGACACTACTTTCTTCTGGCCTTGGTGTCCATATCTCTCATGATAATCAACAATTAATTTATTACATACCTCTTCCGGCACTAAAATTTTCCAATCAGTATTTCTTTTGTCGGTGTTCCTAAACATCATTCCTTCATGAGTCATATAATGTGAGGTAGTGTTGGAAGTGCTTTCCATCCTTTTCCTCAACTTTTGTATTCTAATATCGGTTGGCTGTAATTTCTTTATTTCTTCCACAATGAGTTTTAATTCTCTTTTATTCCTAAAGCATGCCAAAATTTTACGTGCTTCTTTGGCCATTATTTCTTCTTGATCACCTACTCTGGATAATATATCCGCTACTATATTTTTATTGCCTGGTAAGTACTCCCATTTTATATGATACTCTTGTAACTGGAGCATCCATCTTGTGAGCCCTTCATGTGACATCTTACAGTTTTTAAAAAAGGTTATTGCTTGATGATCGGTTCATACTACTATCTCACTGTTTAATAAGTATGTTCGGAATTACGTTATTGCAAAAACCACACTAAATGTCTCTTTTTCAGTTATTGTATAATTAAATTCTGCTTGGTTCTCCCTTGTCATTTTCTTGATATAACACCGATCCCAAACTTACTCCACTGGCATCACAATTTAAATAAAAAACTTTACTAAAATCTGGGTGACTTAACATGACGCACTGTAAAAATCTCTGTTTCACTTCATTGAATACTTCCTCATCCTTTTCGGTCCACTTCCACTTATTCTTCTTACAAATTAAATGTTGATAATGATGTCTTAGGTCGGAGTAATTACTTTGGAAACTTCTATAATAATTACAAAGACCTAAGAAACTTTGTAATTGTTTTACATTTTTTGGACATGGGAAATTCTGTATTGATTGTATTTTATCAGGATCCGCCGATATGCCGGTATCCGAAACTATAAACCCTAAAAACTTAATCTTGCTGGCAATGAATGTTGACTTGTCTAATTTTAGCGTAATTCCATGTTCTCCCAATCTGGTAAGTACCTTATCAATTCGATGACAGTGTTCTTCCCAACTGCTTGATGCAATTACCAAATCATCGACATATACTGTAGTAAATTCCAAAATCTCCTTACCCAATACTTCATCAAGACATTTTATAAATATAGCCACACTTTTGACCAGACCAAAAGGTAATCTTTTAAATTGATAATTCCTACCGTTTACTATGAAACTCACATATTTTCTGCTTTCTGGATGCAATTCTACTTGCAAATATCCAGATACAGCATCCCAACTACTAAAAAATTGTACGTTATTAAAACGTTTTAAAATTTCTCCTATGTTCTCAGGCGACATCTTATCAGCAATTATCATCTGATTAATTTGACGTGCATCTAAACACAATCTTAATGACTTATCTTTTTTGGGAATTACTACTAATGGGCTAGTGTGTTCTGACTGACTTAGTTCAATGATGTCTTCACGAAGCATTTTGTCGATTTCTTCCTGTACTTGCTCTCTTAATTTGTAGGGTATGGGATATGATCTTTTGTTAAATGTCACATTTTCTCTTAGTGGTAACTTACATTGCACTCCTACTATTTTGCCAGGTTTGTTTGAAAATACTTTATAATGTTTCAAATAAATTTCCATTAACTGATCTATTTGCTGTTTGTTTAGTTGATTGTTATGATTACAGAATTGTCTGGTTTCTTGCATTTTCTCCTCTCACATTGAATTATTTATTGTTAACTGCTGTAGTGACTTTCTATTGATTGGTCTATCCTTATATGAGTATTCAAATTTATCACTTAATTTGGTTGAATTGACCATTTTCCTTACCTCTTCATTTCTATTTATAATTTTTATAGGTATTTTTTGTTTATCGTATGTAAATACCACCTGATTAGTTTCTAAATCAATAATAGTTTTATACTTCCGCAAGTTATCACATCCGACTAATATTTCCGTTTCTATATTTTGATATACTACAAATGTTAATGGTATCACCCTTCCATTGAATTGTACATTCATCATTATTTGTTTGAGAGCAGTTCGATTGGCTCGTCCTGTTACACCCACTATAGTAATTTTGCTCACAGGTAATTCATAAATTCTATTAGCCTTTCCTTCGGATGACGTGAATCCCTTTTCCATTTCCAATTCATGGTATTTAGTCATACTCATCACTGATATTTCGGCACCAGTATCAATAATAAAATTTTGATTGGTTTTCCCATATTGACCGGTAATAGACACTACATCACTTTCAATTACATTTTTATTGATTCTCTCGTTGTCCATAAAATCCTGACCTAAACTGGTTATCCAAGACAGTGATCGGCTCTTTGACTGTGGTTGACCACTGCAGTCACTCACAGTCTTCTCTAGTTTTCCTGATTTTCATTTATGGTTACTCTCTCCTCTCTCCTTCCTTCCTGTTGACTATATTCTGACTGGGAAAGGGAACTATGTTGCTCTCTATTTCTTAACTGTTCATAATTGTTGTTCACCTCACTCTGTCTCTCCTCACTGCGAGAATATCCATTTCGATCAGTCTCCCTCGGGTAACGACTATTGTAGATTCGGGAATCATAGTTTCGGCGTATAAAATTCGCTCGATAGTTATTTGAAGCGTGGTTGCCCCTATAATTATTATTGTAATTATTATTATTATTATCATATCTCCAGTCATTCCGGGTATCGTTTCTGTAGTAATTTCTTCCACCTTCCCTATCTTGGTATCTTGGAACATTTCTTTGGTCGTTCCTTTCTACTATTTGATTCCTATCACGGTTTTGTTCTTCCGGATATCTATTAGGGTAGCTGTCTCTTCTCATATTCCCTTGTTTAGTGCGATTGTCATAATTCATTTTCCTCTCATAATCAGTGAGTAATAAGGTCATCGCTTCTATAGTATTGGCTTGACTGGCAAATTGTGCTAAGCTTACCGTTTCAGGAAAATGATGACTCAAAGCTTCCACCACATATCTGTCATCCATGGGTGGATCTAAATAGCTTGCCCTGCAAACATGCGATAAGAAATACGAGGTCGGTGTTTTTCCTATGCTTGGGTTGTACCTACCATATACTATGGTCTCCTGCACCCTTGTCTGTATGGATCGCGTCCAATATTTATTTTTATAGCTGTCCACAAATTCCTGGTAGCTATTCAAGGTGTTTCTAACAACATCCCACCAATAATCATTCACTGCATGGAACCCTTGATCTAACATTAGCTTAATTCTCTCCCATCTATTTTCCTTGGTACTATGCAAATATTCCATCATTCTATTTAAATACTCCATGGGATTTTTTATATATCCTTTCATATGTGGCACCTCATGACTAATATTCTTGTCTTCTTGTATAACACATGTTTGATTACAATTTTGTTCTATTTCATTGACCCTTACTACTAATTGTCCCATGGTATCCTCTATTTTGGTATTATTGTTGTCCCATGTATCGAATATTGCTCGTTACTTCCTGTTTGTGTTTGACCAATTCTCTCGTCATCTGTTCTATGACTTCTTGTTTATTTTCTCCTAATTTCTCTTCCACTTCTTCCTTCAGTGACTGTTGTTTCGTTTCTATATTGTCTAATCTATTTTCCATTTTTTCCATATCCAATTTCACCTCTGCAAATTGTCTAACATTCCCTTCCTCATAATTTTTCAATATTAACTCAACTTCAGCCTTTTGCTGGTCTAATTTATTATTCACCCCATTTATTTGTTGTTGAATGGTCTCCTTTAATTCCTCATTATTTTGTTTTAATAAATTTTCATTATCTATTTTCATTTGTTTCTTTAATTCCTCATTATTTTATTTTAATAAGGTTTCATTATCTAATTTCATTTGTTTATTATCCTCTTTCATTTGTTTCTTTAATGTTTCACTGTTACTATCAATTTTTTCATTTATTTGTTTCAATAATGTTTCACTGGTTTTGTTATTCCCTTCCATTATAATTCTCATAATCTCCTGGAAATTTGCATCCATTGGTTGGTTTGGTTTCTTTGGTTGGCCCCCTTGGGCATCCTCTACTATTACTTCCATTTCAGTTTCTTCCTCTTCAGCACTATTACTCCTTAATTCATATTGTTGCTCTGGTTTGTTACCCATTTTACAATCTTTAACTTAATTTAATTACAAGGAAAAAAATTTTAATGCTAATTAAATTTAACAAAATTGTGTTATTTGGTGCTGGTTTAAAGAAAATCTTTGCTTTCACGTATGGGCGCCATTTAATGTACTGTTATTTTTTTATGAGTATTGTAATTATTTAATAGTATAATATAATTAATAAATGTACCTACTGTTATTATGTTTTTTTGTTTACCAGTACATGTAAAGAAACTCTTTCTCTCAGGGTTAATGATTATTAAGCTGTTTGATCGTATTTACGATTTTATCTAATATGTTCTTTTCTTTAAACCAAACCAAATTCAGTTAATATGTAGTATTTTGAGAATTAACCATGTAAAAAATAAATACCAGACTAATGTAACTTGACCGACTCTGAATTCTTCCAGCTGCCACGGGTTCACTTCTGGTTGTTGTTTACCTTTTTTCAAAAGCAACATTAGGCTTGGCAATCTGTTCCTTCACACAAATTTCTTATTGATCTCACTGCTGAATGCCGCTCTCCAGGACGACTGCAACACAGATGTCTCCTGGGAACACTTAATTATCCTTTATGGCCACTTAAACTCTTCTTCAATCCAGGATTTCCCTCTTCTATCGTCGTTCTATTAAGGATATTGTTATATTTCTTGTAATATTATTTATTTATTAAATATTATAATCAAAACTCTGGTATCACAAATTAAATTCCTTTACTGTATTTTCTTTTCCATGTTACATTAACTTGATGACGTACAAATGTTATTTTATGAATTTAGACTCTTCAAGCTACTCTTATAGATATAATTTTAGACTCTTCATGCTGTTACCATTAGATATTAAATTAGACTATTCATGTTACTCTTATTGAAAATAACATTACAGTTATAATGTTACTCTTATTGAATATAATTTAAGACTAATAAAAATTTCCTTCATCACTATACAATACAATTTTTTAACAATTTACAAAATTGCCCCTTTGATAAATCCCTAATTTCTTTACATCTGTTTATCATATACCTATTAAAACATATATCATTTTTCTATTTCTTATTAAACATCTTTATTTTACCTCTAATATTCGTAATTCTATTTGTTATTTATTAAATTATAATTTTATTACTCTTTACTCTTCTTATAACATTCATTCCAATTTCATATATTCTTTTCATAACATATAACTGAATATTGGTGTATATAACTATATTTCGGTGTCCGATGTGTACATCCAACTGTTTTCTTCACAAGTACCTAATGCCAGCTTATGGAGGCTATGTACGACAATGTAACTTAAATAAAATTTACTTTGTTAGTGTACATTAAAAGGGTGTATTTATTGGAAGTACAGAAATTAGTTTACATTTATCGCACATAATTACGGTACAGAGATGATTTTGGGATGTTGTGGCTATACGTTTAACAATATAACTTAACCTTTTAGATTTTTAAAATTAATTAGACTTAACAGACATTTCCTTAGTTAGTGTACATTCAAAGGCTGTATTTATTTTTCGTATTGTTTAAATTAGCAGCCATCCTTACTATTTCTTTTATGAATTTGCTAACTGCTATAATTTTTATTGTTCGACTAAGCTTTTCGTCATCACTGACATCTTCAGGACTTAACCAACCAGGTCTTCAGGATGGTTAAGACCTGAAGATGTCAGTGATGACAAAAAGCTTAGTCGAACAATAAAAATTATAGCAGTTAGCAAATTCATAAAAGAAATAGCTGTATTTATTGTATGGATGAAAGGTTGTATATAACATTAACGGCTGTATTTATTCGAAGTAAGTAATGACAGCTTATGGAGGTTATGTACGACAGTGTAACTTAAATAAAATTTACTTTGTTAGTGTACATGGGGGGGGCCCGAATGGGTTGCGCAGTACGCGTTCTGAATCCACGCTACTGCGCATGACGTCACCATCGAGGCGGGATTCCACGCCTTACTGCTTGCTTATTGTTACGTTGTTATATAGGTGTTATCCGGGTGTTATAAATTGTGAAGTTAATCACTGTTAATTTATGCGTTTGTTCGTAGGTATAGCAATACAGATTTAGAACAAATATGTGTAGTGTTTTGCAAAAAAAAAAAAAAAAAAAACGTGGTACAGAACTGTTTAAATTCTGTGGTAAACACTTCAGTTATTGTTGGTGTATTTCTGTGAGCAGAGTTTGTTTTATCTCATGACGTTTCACAAGAACGTTTCGACAGTAACAGTGTTAGGTTACCAATACGTTTGTATCGGTGTTTACGAAAATTTAATTATTTTCAATTACCTTTCTTAATTTTCCATTTATTCTTTTGTCTGTTGACATAGTTTTGGTTTTTTTAATACGAGGTTTTTTTGATTCTTTCGATATTTTAAATTCAAGAAGATGTGTAGATAATAAACCTTTGGCTACCGGGTATGGCACTCACCACGAAGTACAAGAAGGCGTACTTAAAAAAATGTATACTTGTTGTGAAACAATGCGCGTAGGAAAATCTCGGAATTTGTTGCCATTTCAAAAAGGTTTCATGATGACCATCAACTCGTTATTTGGCCTTTTTAGTCATATACGAAAAAACAATCTTAAATATTTTAACTGCAAGACTAAATCAAGACTGCCTGGAAAATCTTTTCTCCCAAATACGAGGCATTGGGCAGTTTTTTATTAACCCACCACCGACAGAAGTTAAACATCGACTTCGTTTGCTTTTGGTGGGTCAAAATACAAATAAAATACCTTTTTCGAAGGAAGCACCTTTTGTCCAAGATGATGATCAGGAAATTATGACTTCTCATCTCTTGCAAGGTATCTTACCTGACATGAACGAGCAGCTATCTATGATTGAAGGGTCAACAGAAATGCAAGATTTCTCCTTGTCATTTACTGCAGACGTTGACGTTCCTGCGATCAGTGATGGAGTAGACTGCTCTACTGAGGGGTTCCGCTACCTAGCTGGCTACATTGCCTATCGTGGGAGAAAGCATGATCCTACAATGGGAACACCTTCAGAAAATGTATATCCCCCTCCCGTTGGTACTTCTGCTGGAGGCTGGATAGAGTTTTTATCTCGAGGAGGTCTTCTTGTTCCTTCAGAAGACTGGGTGCACAAGATTTCACAGTGTGAAATAATTTTTAGGGACATCAATGGGCCGCATAGTTTGTATAAAGGTAAAAATATTATAAAAAATATTACTACAAGAATTTTAAGTAAATTTCCTTAGATGCCAACAGAAGTTGTAAAAATATACGCCAGGACGAGAATGTTCATTCACCTTCGTTTCATGAATGGCCGCATGAAAGCAGTGAAAACAGCAGAAGCACAGAAGAGAAAATCACACCAGTGGCACGCATCGTCCGTAGTTAAACCCACACATTAATTAATATATTTCTACTTTTGTATTAATTAGGATGGTATTATAGGCATCATTGTTCTTTGCAGGAAGGCGGAACTTAGACAGCCGCTGTCTGGTTTGGACTTTGAACTGAGTAGAGGTCTGATAAGTAACTGGTCAGTGGACTCTGGGTTCCGTCTATAAACAAACGGGTTCAATGTATAATTAGCCCACAATTTTTAAACCGACTATATTCTGTAAAATTAAAATTTTAAATTAATTTTGTACAGAATATAGCTAGTCCCAAGCCTAGATAAAGCGTGAGGGGAAGTTGTGGTTGAAAAAAATACATGTGTGTGCGCGCGAACACATGAGCGCTACCAAATAATTATATATTTTCATCAAATTATAAGGAATACTATGATGAAAAAAGAGAAGTTATAAAGCCTATTGTACTGCAATTTTATTTCTAAAGTCTAACACGGGCTTTAAAAAATTATAAAAAAGGGTGTAGAAAATAGGAACTAAAAATAGTACAAAGAGCATTTAATTGTCATTACTTTCAATTTTTTCAAACCGTGTCTATTGTATGCAGGCGAACGGAAACGTTCTAACAAATAAGTGTATAGTTTGATAAAACGAGTCACTTCTGTAATTAGTCTACTAAAATTTGCTTCATTAGTATTCAGGCTTTGTTTATATCGGTCTAGACTGATCTAATTACTAAATTTAATTTTTAGCAAGGTGTTTCGGTATTATTTTTCCGACTATCAATCGGTTTATTAACAATTATGTATAGGAAATCCGTACTGCTTCTTCAGTTGCTATACGCAGACCCCGGGCTTTAAATGAGGTGACTGGGCAAATGCCCAGAGGGCGCCTGGTCCAACGGGGCGCCAAGGAACGAAATACAATACGCGTTAAGACTATAAGACAGTAGACAGTTGAGTGTTATTGTTAAAATTCTAGGAATGAAGGAAACTACGTTCGAATGAACGCCGGCACGCGCCAAGGAATATGTAATGAATAATATTATATTACGCGTAGTTTCCTCTGTGCGTGTGTGTGTGTGATGTTTGCCTTATAGCCTTTTGCTTATATGTTTGACGTATAGCCTTTTGATAAACGACAGCGGCGGATGTCGGCTGATATCGTTACTCAGTATCAGTAACTTGCAACTCTTACTGACAACAAACTTGTTTACACTGCGGTAAAAAAAAAATTAATACAGTCATTTCCTCTTTCATGTTTGATGTTTCCTTTCAGTATACGCTTTCAATGTTATCGCGTTCACTTCGTTGTGCAAAAAAATGCATTCTCTTAGTAGTGAAATATGTATAATTATATATAATTTCAGTTATTTCATCACAGATAAAAACTGTCAAATGTTTATCTTCATTATAGTTTGTTGTTTCCCTAGTGAAAGGTGGTGGGGGTGGGGGAGGAAAGTAAAAAAATGAAAGGGGGCGGCTATAAGAATGCTTTGCCCAGGGTGCAAGGTACATGAAATCGGGGCCTGGATATACGATTAATATTAAAAGCGTACACATTTAAATTACGCAAACATTCGCTTCATATAACATTATTACGTACTTCATTCACTAAAATAAGTTCGTAAATAAAAATATAAATAACAAACAAACTGTAGTTAATAAAAAAATAACATATTTGTATTGAGAGGTATTTACCGCGCAGCTCGTTCCTCGATGGTGACGTCATTTCAACAGCCAATAGCAATTCGTTTCGGTTCGGGCCCAACCTTATTATAGAGTAACCTTGGTGTACATTAAAAGGGTGTATTTATTGGAAGTACAGAAATTAGTTTACATTTATCGCACACAATTATGGTACAGAGACGATTTTGGGATGTTGTGGCTACGTTTAACAATATAACTTAACCTTTTAGATTTTTAAAATTAATTAGACTTAACAGACATTTCCTTAGTTAGTGTACATTCAAAGGCTGTATTTATTGTATGGATAAAAGGCTGTATATAACATTAACGGCTGTATTTATTCGAAGTAAGTAATGCCAGCTTATGGAGGTTATGTACGACAATGTAACTTAAATAAAATTTACTTTGTTAGTGTACATTAAAAAGGGTGTATTTATTGGAAGTACAGACATTAGTTTACATTTATCGCACATAATTACGGTACAGAGACGATTTTGGGAGGTTGTGGCTACGTTTAACAATATAACTTAACCTTTTAGATTTTTAAAATTAATTAGACTTAACAGACATTTCCTTAGTTAGTGTACATTCAAAGGCTGTGTATAACATTAAAGGCTGTATTTATTCAAAGCACCAGAATTAAAACGTACTTCCAATTTAGAAGCTAGTACAATCTAATGTATAACCAAACAAGTACATTAAAATCCTTTTTTCAACATAATGCAATAAAAAGCAATGTACAGTTTCTGTTAACATGCAAATGATTAAGTATTAATAATGGGTTACAGTGGAATTTAATGTTACTACGGTCTGAATTAATGCAAATAAAATTGGGAGAATCTCGTAAACATATTAAAGAATGCTTGTATATTACACACAAAATTATTACAGTACGGACCTTTGTTAATGAATAGAAACAAATTTGACTCTATACTTTAGTATGTACCAATAAAATTCACCTTTTTTCAAATACCAATATGTGTTGTTTTTTTCATACCCTTAAAAAAAGGTCATTAACAACATACATTATGAGAAAATGTGATTAAAAATAACCAGCCATTAGTTACTTGTGAAGAAAATAGATATAACATTTACAAACATCAAATCTTCAGTTCTCTCCCTATTCGTTTTATAAAAACTGGAGTTTCTGCTGCAGGTTTTAAGTCCATTAACTACTTAATTAAATATATATAATTGTTCCTGTATCTTGTTGGGTAACATATTATATTAATACATCTGCTTCCTACTCATATGTGCAAACAATGTTTTTAATGTACGGTCCTAAAATCTTTATCAGCACTTTATATCTTTAAGATTTAGACAAAGTCTAATGAGCAACTTGGCCTAATCTGAATTTACATGACCTGGCTCAGAACAACTTTATTTTGGTAAATACAAAGATGAAGACTGGTTGCAATTTACTACTATAAATGGCTGGAATGCTATGCATTAAAGAATTTTAATTAACTTTATATGGGGAAAACTGGTTTACATACATTATTTCTGAAAATAATAATCCTGAAATGTAATAAGTACTTATATCAAGTTAAGTGCAATAATTAAATTGATTCTTCAACTTGCACGTTGCAAACTTAAGGTGCTAAGCCTTTACTTTATTTTTAAGTTAACATCAATTTATGTTCGGCAACGTTAAAAAGAACATGTTATGGCCTCTGAGAAAGTACACAGTGAATGGAAGCTGGCTTAAATGAAGGTAAAAATTGTATCTAATAATTAGTGTCCCCTGAGGGCTGATTCTGATTGTATTACCCTCAAAACATAAAGAAAAGTAATTTTTAGAAAGATGTCTGTGTGTAGAATTTTGTCTATGGCGAATGATAACTCCCACAAATTCAAATAATTTTTTGCATATTGTAGAGGACTCAAGGTCCGTTGATTTTGGTGAAGATCGGTTAAGGAGAAGGGGTACTTTACCTGCAACGTTTTGTTTTAACAAGAGTAAAGTACTTAATTTTGATAAATAAAGTATCCTGAAAAGGTTATAATAATCCACTGTAGAAAGGTAGATTTAATATCTATAAATGAAAAGGGGTAGGGGGAGGGGATAATTTTCAATAAATGAAAATGATAGGTGAAGGGGAGGGGATAATTTTTTATGTGTACTACGTTATCAGCAACATTGAAGTAGTTTGTTGATAAAATTCCTTCCCATACTGTTTGGCCGTGGCCCAATGTTTTCTGCAAAACCAGATGTTTCGGAAGTGCCATCGACTGCCATCATCAGTGAAAATCGAGTGTACTAACATGAGGTGGTATATGTTAGTGATCACAATTCTGTGGTTGAGGCTGAAGATAGAAGTAGTTTCTGTGGAAATATTTCATTTCTAAAATGATTTCAAATATAAATCTTAAAACATGGCAGTCATGTATGGTTCTCCATACCGATATTTTAATTATTTGCATCAAATAGTATTATTGTTTAATAAATGTTCTATCCAGATCAAATTATGTGTATACAGTTCTGGAAAAATTAGACAGGCATAATATTTTGTTTGTTTATTGCAAACTGTATTATGTTTGGAAGTATCCCAAAGTAAATTTAACATTAGTCATGTCAATCAATGAGGCCAGTCAAGTTTTTTAAGGCCAGGAGAATCCTTGAAATGTTTGGAGCATCACTAGGTCATGATGGATCTAATCATCAAACTTCAGTTTCTATGAAAAACTGGCAGATTTGAGTAGTCACTTGATAAAGGATGGTGTTGTAAAAGCAACAAATCTTTCAGAATTTTTTATAACCCTGTCAGTCTGCAAATAATATACTGTATTACAGTATACAAATATAGTGTAATATCTTGGCACAATACTATATGATAAATTTGGATAAAAGGCTCATTTCCAAAAGAAAGAATAGCTGGTGTGATCAGACATAACAAATTTTTTGTATTAGTTTTTTGAGAATTTATTCCTATCAAACTGGAGTAAGCATATTTCCAACCTTTATGGACATGTGTCATGGAATTTACAGATTGCACCAAAAGAAACAGTTAAAATATATCTTTTCAGTTAAACAAAAATTGGTCTTGTAATATAATTCGGTAATACAGCAGGAACTAATCAGTTAATTGGTATTACAAAATGCCTTATTCCTTTTCCATGATGATCAAATTTTGCTATACGCCTGCATAAATAAAAATTATTAAAACGCTTAACTCCCAACACAAAGTTGAACACATCATGAAAGTTCATCATGTCACATATTCTAGTAACAAGGTAAGTTTTTGGAATACTGTTTTAGCTGAATTTATACACTAGGAGGACACTCAGCATTTAGTTTATGTGTGTAACTCTGGTTAATCAAAGAGAATTATTTGTGTAAATTCAAATTTAGTAATACAAATCTACTACTGTAAATGCCTGGAATGCTATGCATTAAAGAATTTTAATTACCTTTATATGGGGAAAACTGGTTTACATACATTATTTCTGAAAATAATAATCCTGAAATATAATCAGTACTTATATCAAGTTAAGTGCAATAATTAAATATATTCTTCAACTTGCACCTTAAATAGATCCCTTCTCCTTCACTTACCAGGCACATAAGGGAAGCTCTACTAAATACAGGATTTCTTGGAACTGTGTAGAGTGGGATCAGTGAAGTAACTTGCGGAGGGGGGTATCAGGGGATCAATTCCCCTCCAGAACTATTCGAAATTTCAGCAGAATTCCATAATTTCCTAAGTAGACCCATTTCTAAGCCAGTTTTGTTTGTACAAAGTAATACTTATAAATAATTATAGAAATAAAAGTAATTACAATATTGTAACGTTATGTTTTCCCCTTACATAAAATAGGCCCCAACTTAAACCATTTCATGACCATGATACATGAAGAACAAAATACTAAGTCATTAACTAAATTGTATACTATAAATGTTGTCTGAGATAATAAAAAGAGATAAGAATAATGTAATGAAACTGATAAGAACATTATCAATAAGAAGATTTTACTCCAGTAAACTGCATTAAAAATTGTTAAAAAAGATAAAACCTATATACTCCATACTGCAGTAATAAACTGGATACTCAATAAAGAAAATTATTAATTCAATAATTAGTTTCTAAGTACCAAAATAATGAAAACAAATTTTATTTATGATTATGAATAGGATAATGTAAATCAAAAAGAGTATTACATAAACGTAATAATAAAACAAAAGAGCTAAATGTAACCCTACAAGTAAGGTTATGTAACATTATAATGTCTTAAACAACAGAAAGAACAAAAAAGCATTGTAAAATCTATGAATTGTAAACAGAAGGTGAAAACTACTGATGAAGTAGTAAATAAGCTTATAATATCTAGATAATAATGGTTATAATTTTAATTATAACATGAAGAAGAAGAAATATGAGAAACTAAAACTTGTCAATAATTGTATGTAAAAAGAACAGTTTTAATGTAAACTTATTAAACAAACTATACTGTATAAATAATACTAGAATCGTTATTATTAGAATAATATTCTAGTAAGGAAGATATGATTAACCAATAAGTATAAACAAAGTAAATAATGAAACAAGATACATGGACTAAACATTCAGAATACTAATACTGAAGATAATAACTAGAATAAGTAAGAAAAACAATATTAAAGGACAAACTATGTTGTCAAAGCTTCAGTAAATTGTGAAGATTGTTTTAGAATAATGATGTAATAGGAAGAAACATGTATTTTCAAGGTATGAATGAAACTAAGGGTCAATATCATAGGCAAATGAGCCTAGAACATTTGTATGTTATTCATAGTAAATAATTGTTAAGTTATGTCATTATTATTGTAGTGAAAGTTGAATAAGGGTATCAAGAACAATTAAATGTAAAGTAATTGTCTGATAGCAAAAGTAATTATTTTAATCGTACAAAAGAAACTAAGGTGTCCACTACAATGGGCCAGTAGGCCCTATACCTGAACAACTTATTTCTACTATTTGTAAACAATTATTGCTAATAATTGTCATTATTAGTGTAACAAAAGTGAAAGCCAAGGATCAAGAACAATTTAGAATAGTTGTCTTGTATTAAAAACAAGAAGTTAAAATATGAAAAAATAATGTTCAAACATGTTCAAAAAATAATGAAAAATAGGCCAATATGCCTAGACAAATTATGTATGTTAATTGTAAGAAATTATTATTGATTTTTGTCATTAGTATTATTGTAAAAGTTGTAGGGAGTTATAAGGAACAATTGTGATCAGTTATATCACAATAAAGTTAAGTAATATTATTAGAAGAAAGAGAATTAGGATGTCAGGAACACAGGTTGGGTTATGCCTAGTTAGCCAAACATGACTTTTATAAATTTGGACATTATTAATTACTGTAAATAATGTTACACTCAATGGTTAGTAAGTAAATATCATTCTTTAATTTTCTTAATTCTTAACCTCATATTATGAGTACAAATGTATGCCTACTTATAAGTAACTTTACTAATGAAAAGTCTTTTTAAAAAAAAGACTTGTGTCCATGTTAACAGCAAAGATGACTATTACTGAAGCTCTGCGAACTGTCATGTGATAATGGGATGACAGTGTATCAGAATAATCAACAACTTATTAAGGCACACTGTAAGGAGGTATGTTTTAATCATTTTGCACACATCATTCCAGTAGTCTGTTCTAAAAACAATTATAATCAAACTGCTGTTTCAGCAATACTAATAATGCAGCATGGCAAAATTTAAACCATTTTTATTGGTCTGAACGTTTGTTTCAAGCTGAATATACCAAATATGTTTGTAATAGGTTTATAATTTAAGATGTGAAGTATATGAAGCCTTTACTAGTACCTGTTCATTAGACAACAAATAATAACTATAATTTCCATTAATTTTGTTAATGTTCTTTACTATTCATTATTTAGTTATTTTTTTACTGTCAGGAAAAGTTCTGATGTAATTTCTGTATGTGTTATTTTTGGTCTCTCTCTCTCTCCCCCTCTTATTGTATTTATTGAAAAAACATAAAAAAACTGACACTCCTCTGTATGTGTCCACATTGCATACAATTAAAAACATACTTGTGATCTTGCAAAAGAGGATCAGTCCTCTGTGTGTTTTAATGATAATTAGTTAATCAATGAACATGTCGTGGACAACAAAATGCAAAAATTTACAAATGAATAATGAAAACACAAAGATTAAAAACTAATAAGAAATCATTATAGACATAAAGAAACAAATTAGTAAGATTTATTAATGAATCAAAGGAATTCAGAAATTTAACTGATAATCACACATTAGTACATAGTGTTACTAATTTCACAATTCCACAAAATTTGTAATTATTGGATAGTGAACATTGAATTTCAATATAGTAAGCGTACACATATTAATTTTAAGCACGTTTTACAAATAGTGAATGGAAAAGAAAATAAATACATGATATCAACTTTCTTAACTGAAAACAATAAATTCTTTTGAGTTAGTGTACGGTAACGTGTTTTGTTACTGTAAGACAGAGCAGTGCTTTAGTGTACTAATTAAGATGCATTAAATGTATAAATAAAGCTAATGAGTTATTCTTAGACATCATTAATCTTATTGGTAATGGTGTAAAAGCCTTCCCACAGCGGTTGCAGGTTTGGGCTGATTTCTTTCTTCCTTATCATGTTATAGAACTAAGCCTGTCAACAGGTGTGAGCCCTGAAGAAATTGCAACCAGTCTTCATCTTTGTATTTGCCAAAATAAAGTTGTTCTGAGCCAGGTCATGTAAATTCAGGTTAGGCCAAGTTGCTCATAAAACGAATAGGGAGAGAATTGAAGATTTGATGTTTGTAAATGTTGTATCTATTTTCTTCACAAGTAACTTATGGCTGGTTATTTGTAATCACGTTTTCTCATAATGTATGTTGTTAATGACCTTTTTTTAAGGGTATGAAAAAAAACAACAGATATTGGTATTTGAAAACAGGTGAATTTTATTGGTACATACTAAAGTATAGAGTCAAATTTGTTTCTATTCATTAACAAAGGTCCGTACTGTAATAATTTTGTGTGTAATATACAAGCATTCTTTAATATGTTTACGAGATTCTCCCAATTTTATTTGCATTAATTCAGACCGTAGTAACATTAAATTCCACTGTAACCCATTATTAATACTTAATAATTTGCATGTTAACAGAAACTGCACATTGCTTTTTATTGCATTATGTTGAAAAAAGGATTTTAATGTACTTGTTTGGTTATACATTAGATTGTACTAGGTTCTAAATTGGAAGTACGTTTTAATTCTGGTACTTTGAATAAATACAGCCTTTAATGTTATATACAGCCTTTGAATGTATACTAACTAAGGAAATGTCTGTTAACTCTAATTAATTTTAAAAATCTAAAAGGTTAAGTTAAATAATTAAACGTAGCCACAACCTCCCAAAATCGTCTCTGTACCGTAATTATGTGCGATAAATGTAAACTAATTTCTGTACTTCCAATAAATACACCCTTTTAATAAAATATGTGTCAATAAACCCCAATAAAATATGCACCAATAACGAAGCCTACTATCTAAGTTAGATAATTAAACGTAGACACACCTCCCAAAATCGTCTCTGTACCGTAATTATGTGCGATAAATGGAAACTAATTTCTGTACTTCCAATTCATGAAGGTCATATTACCGATTGCCCAGAAACACGATAAGAAAATAAATAACTTGATTTCAAGTCAACACAATAATACGATTACTAAATGTAAAACATACGTGTTATAGCCGTGTATCCAATTTAACAGACATTGAATTCGACTCGAGAGAATTGAATTTACTTAATAAAGGTTTGAAATATAATGTGCCTGATTTTAATAAAAACCATTTAACACGTGAAATAATACATGCTGAAGCAGCGATAAAAATAGTGCCCAACGTAAATTCACAAAACGAACTAAGAGTTTTGATTAAGAGGAAACTAAATAAGGCCCTTAGTATACACAACAAGAATCATTCACGACCTTTTCATTTAAAATCGGTCTATTTAAATGATTTAAGAGTTATTAAACAAATTAGAAAGAAAGTTGAGGAAAATAATGCTATAGTTACTAAAGCGGACAAAGGTAACACATTAGTTATTATATCAAGAGAGGTATACCAGCAAAAAGTTTACGACTTCATCCACAACAATAATATAAAACCCATTGATGTAGATCCCACTTCCAAATTTGTGGAAAGTCTTAATAATGCAATCAATAAATGTACACATCTCTTGAATGATACCACACGTCGGTACCTGAAACCAATGGCTGCACAAGCACCTCATTTTACTGGTCTACTTAAAATCCATAAAGAAGACACACCTATAAGACCTCTTATAAATTACACTACAGCACCAGGATACAAAGCAGCCAAGAAATTAGCTGAGATAATAAAAAAGAATATAATATTAGAAAATAATCACAGTATTAAAAATAGTTCAGAGTTAGTGGACCTAACAAGAGATATTAATATCGAAACTCGATATAAATTAGTGTCTTTTGATGTGAATAACCTATACACAAATGTTCCGGTTCAAGCCATGGTTGAGATTCTGAAAAACAACTTGGAAAAATCTGGCAGTTTAGGTCCTCAAGAAATAAATGAATTACTATATATTCTTGGTGTCATTTTAAAACAGAACTATTTTTCATTCGATAATCGATTTTTTATTCAAGAAGAGGGACTCGCTATGGGTTCACCTTTATCTGGACTCTTGTCTGATATATACCTTAATCATTTTGAAAATACATATTTGCTTTCGGTAACCAATAAATTCAATAACCAGATTATTTTTTACAGACGATATGTAGATGATACCTTTGTTATTTTCAATGGGACAATGAGACAAATAGATAATCTAAAGTCTTTTATGAATAGTATCAATACAAAACTACAATTCACAGCAGAAGTAGAAACAAATAATGAAATAAATTTCTTAGATTTAACTTTAATAAAACATAACAATAGATTTCGTTACAAGATATACAGAAAACCTACAGCAACTGATTCCGTTATACACGCCAAATCTTATCACCCGTATACTCAAAAAATGGCCGCTTTCAATAGCCTCTTACACCGGTTGACAAGTATACCTCTTGAGCACGATGATTATATAGATGAATTAAATACAATTAAATATATAGCGGAAGTGAATGGGTACCGAAGCTCAATGTCCGAACGGTTATTACGTAAACATAAAAAGAAGAACGTCATCAGTACACGTAACAAAAATAATAAAGTTAAGTTTGTTTCAACTGAGTACACCAATAATATATCTATGGTTGTAAAAAACGAATTTCGGAAACATAACATCCTAGTATCGTTCCATACCACAAATAATGTTCAAAAATTATTACGGCCTAAAACACAACAGTTCAAAGAAAAAAGGACAGGTGTTTACAAAATGGTTTGTAATGATTGCGATATGGTGTATATCGGTCAGACAGGCAGGGCATTTAGACAGAGGTTTAAAGAACATCTACCTAAAAATAACTTAAAAGCCTGTAAATCAAAATATGCCGAACACTTAATGGTGCATAACCATAATTATACTGACTTTGACAACAACTGCAAGCCATTACATCTCTGCAATAAGGGACGATACATGAACGCAGCCGAAGAATTTGAAATATACCGGGCGTTTAAGTGCAATCCTAGTAACATGCTAAATGACCAGCTGAATTTTAAATCACATCAGCTATACGATATGGTTGTGGACAAATTCATATTCAGCAGGAATAGACAGCAATCGATGGTGGGGCATTGTGATGAGACCGTAGAGGAGTTACAGGCAGTGCGTCGCAAGACGGCAAAGGGTGCGCACCCAGACATCGGTTAACTTGTGTAGTGTGTTTTATTTTAATGTGTAGTAGTTTAGTTTTAATGTGTTAACGACGTCCACACTGGACTGAAATCTGAAGATAAGGCCTTGAGCCTCGAAACGCGTTATTTAATTAAACACAATAAGAAGTCACACGACGGATGAAAAAAAGGTAAATTAATTTTAATCCTATTACTGTGCAACATTCTACTTTAGTCGTGATTAATGTTCATTTGTCATATGTATTCACGACTGAGGGAAAGGGGAATAGCCATTAATGTCAGTGACTAGATGCATTACGTAGATTCTCTATGTAATACTTACACCCATTTTTACGATGTATTTTTTGGTCTCTAATAAAAACCCAGGCCAATCATATTCAAGCAGTAAAATGAGATTTCTTAGGCACGTGGTAGATCACACTCTCAAGATTGTAGATGATGCCAGGAACTGAATGCTATGAGTATACTCAATAGGATTGCTCAGTATCGGCTAAAATGGTTGGAACGTCTGTTAAAGTGTGGAATAAAGAAATATAAGAGTTTACACTGTATAATAAAGTTTATTAACCCATACACAAATACATACTAAATACGCAGTGCTACGGTGCGTGCGTCACTTACGGCGTCGTACTACAAACTAAAAAAAAAACTAACAAACTTATACATGCTTACGCGCATTACATATATTGTACAATGTAAATGTATTAAATATATTCAACACGCCTCCTTACATTTATATTGTATTTACAAATTCAATTTTTCAAATACACATTTCAAGTTCAACTTTTCAAGTTCAGCATAGTTCGAAATCTCTCAAACTTTTCTTTACACAATAACTTTGTAAATATATCAGCAATATTATCATCAGAATTTACCTTTACAACATTAATCATATTTTCTTTTATACATTCGTGTACATAATGGTAATGAACTTCAATATGTTTAGAATTTTTCGTAAAACTCCTATACTTTGCTAAATTTATCGCTCCCGAATTATCTTCAAAAATATTAATCGGTTTTTCTAAAGTTACACTAAACAATTTTAGCAATTCTTTCACAAATTTCAATTCACTCACAGCTTCCGACAACGCTACATACTCTGCATATGTCGAAGCCTTTGTTACACACTTTTGTTTTCTCGACTTCCAATAAATTACATTACCAAATAATCGAATTACATAACCAGTTGTGGATTTTCTGTCCAAATGGTCACCAGCCCAATCGGCATCAACATAACAATCTATAATTTCAGAATTATCATTTCTTTTATAAGTCAATTTTAAATCTTTCGTTAAATACAAGTATTTTAATATCCGCAAAGCATATTTAAAGTGTGTTTCATTATAACAATTCTGATATCTACTTAAATAATTTACACTAAAGCTTATATCAGGCCTTGTACCTAAGCTTATATATAATAATGCAGCAATTAAATTTCTATATTGTTTATTCCTTCCACAAATATCAGACTTTTCAACTTTTAAATTTACCTCCATAGGTGTATTATACATCTTACTGTTTTATAAATTATACTTTCTTACTAATGACTCAATATATTTTGTTTGACTTAATTTTATTTCACATTTACGGGACTCATATTCTACGGTAATACCAAGACATTCTTTAATTTTACCAAGATCTTTCATTTTGAATTTTTCTGATAAAAGTTTCTTAATATTTTGCATTTTATCTTTGTTACGTCCACAAATTAATAAATCATCCACAAATATTAATAAATAAATAGTATCTTTTCCATTTCCAAAAGTATATAAACAATAATCTAAATTACTTTTCTTAACACCTAAACTTATTAAAAATTTATCAAGACATTCATACCAAGCTCTGGGACTTTCCTTTAAACCATACAAAGCTTTTATTAACTTACACACTCTATTTGTGCCATCCTCATAACCTTTTGGTTGATGGACATATACCTCAGAACTTACTTTACCATTTAGAAATGCAGTTTCTACATCCATTTGTTCAATAATTAGACCCATTTGACAACAGTATGATAATAAAATCTTTAAAGTTTGCATTCTCGCAACAGGAGAATAAACATCATCAATTTTATCGGTTTGCTGAAAACCTCTTACAACTAACCTGGCCTTATAAGCATTGTCAGACTTTTTTGTATAAACCCATTTTACATCCAATATTTTTTTACCATTTACATTTTCAACTAATTGCCAAGTCTTATTTTTATTTAATGAATCAATTTCTTTATCCATAGCTTTTGACCAATATTTACTTTCATTGCTTTCAAGCGCGTCCTCAAATGTACTAGGAGTATCTGCTCTACAATAATTTCCAAAAATATTGCTATTATACACATAATAATCTTCATATCTTTTTGGTGGGTTTCTTATGTGCTCAGATTTTTTTATTTTATTTTCATCCCCTAGATTTTCATCTGTACCTTTAAAGCTATCATCAAGAGATTCATTATCTGAAGATTCATATACTTCTTCATCAGATTCACATTCATTCAAGCCAATACATTTTACATTTTCTTCAACAATATCATCATGTCTAGCCACTATTATTTTTCCATTAATTAGCACTCTATAACCAACTTCACTATAACCGATCAAAATTCCCATATCAGCCTTTTTATCCCACTTAGAAAATCTTGTTTGTTCCGGTTTTCTTACAAAAACTTTACTACCATATAAATGTAAATTTGAAACATTCGGTTTCGTCCCAAAAAATATTTCATAAGGAGTTTTCTTTTCTATAGTATTTGATAACGTACGATTTTTCAAATAAGTAGCAGCACAAACTATTTCAGGCCAATATTTTTTATGGATTTGTGCTTCAGCTAATAAACAACGTGACATATCCATTATCGTTCTGTTAAACCATTCTGCGGTTCCATTTAATTCATGTACATAAGCAGGACAATTATTAATTATAATACCTTTTTCTTTAGCAAAATTATAAATATTACCATTTAAATATTCTTTCCCATTATCACATCTCTAAAATTTAATTCTTTTACCCGTTAAGTTTTCACATTCATTTACATATTGAACAAGACAATTGAAAACTTCTACTTTAGACTTCATGGTATAAATTTTAGCTATCTTACTGTAATCATCAATAAAGGAAATAAAGTATTTTTCCCCGTTTAGACCAGCTGTTTTAAAAGGTCCACACACATCAGTATGAACAATTTCTAAAATATCTTTTGCTCTTTTTCTATTATTTTCAAATGGAATATTATGCATTTTATTTTCAACACATATTTTACACTTCATGAATAATTCTGATTCAAGTTCATTTGGAATACCACTTAACAATTTATGTTTACACAAAATATTCAAATAATTAAAATTTACATGGCCCAGCATACGATGCCACCTTTCTTTTTTACTAATATTATCACCATTTTTATTTGCAACATTTACCAATGACTCTACATTTTTTAATTTACTTTTCATCTTATATAGACCATTTTCTACAGCTACAGCTGTAGTATTTCCAAAATTATCAATAATTTTTGTCATTTTACCTTTAGAAATAATCGTATTATTTTCCGTTATTTTACCATAACTTATTAAATTTGTATGGATCTTTAGCATAAAATACATTTTGCATGTTTACTTCATTTTTCTTACCAAAAAGATCAAAGTAACTTACCACATTACCAATTTTAGTTGCTTTTACAACCCTATTATCTCCCAAATAAACATTAACAGGTTCTTTAAGTATCATACATTTATCAAAATATTTATCATCATTTATTATATGGTCAGTACAACCGCTATCTAATAACCAGTTAATCTCACAATTATTAAACTTATCTACCTTACTATTATGCGCTGCGTGATAGTCGACTCTTATAATCCATGCGCTCATATCTGGATTCTTCTGCTGCGACTGAGTTGCTTGATGTGCTCTTGCACCTTGCTGACTTCGAAAATTGCCATGCCCTCTGGCGTAGTTACCTTTTTCGGTTTCTTGTCGGCCCCGTGGTGCTCGCCATGTATTGCTGCTGCCTGCCGCTTGGCCACCATATTTACAGTCTCTCTTGATATGACCAGTTTTGCCACATTGAAAGCATGTCCGCTGTTGTCGACTTTTATCCGCCATGAATGCGTTAGATTTTCGTCCAGAATATTCATCCTTTTGATGCTTTATTTCAGTCATTTGAATTTTACTTTTCACATAATCCACAGTTTGATCTTCTTCTTTTAGTGCGTCTATTAAATCGCCTATATAACTGTATGATTCCGGCAACGTATTTAACATATAATTTAATTTTTCTTTTTCTGACACACTAGCACCCGCGTTTTTAAGCTCGTTCACAGTTTTTTCAAAATCGCTGAATCAGTATAATTTATAAGTCTTCATTTTCCAATTTATTTCTATATACAATTTGCAATGCCGTAGACTTTTTCAAATACATTTCATCAAACTTTTGAATTATTTCATACGCCGTTGTTTTATCACTAATAAATTCCAATTGCTTATTCGTTATAGTACTGTATATATAGTTCATAACCTTTAAATCATTATCATCCCACGGATCTTTATCCTGCGCCGTTTTTGCTCGTGTTATCACTTCATCACATTTTTTAAATTTCAAAAACAACATAATACGTTTTTTCCACATACTATAGTCCCCTCCATCAAACACTGGAATTATAATGTCATTGTTCTTCGCCATTTTCTTTGTATCACAGCATGCGACAGCACTAAAAAAAAATGATACTCACTTAAACAGCACTCTTGACCACAAATTTAGTAAACCACGGACCTCTGCTATTATGTTAAAGTGTGGAATAAAGAAATATAAGAGTTTACACTGTATAATAAAGTTTATTAACCCATACACAAATACATACTAAATACGCAGTGCTACGGTGCGTGCGTCACTTATGGCGTCTTACTACAAACTAAAAAAAAAACTAACAAACTTATACATGCTTACGCGCATTACATATATTGTACAATATAAAAGTATTACATATATTCAACAATGTCTTAACCAAATCGATGACTGCTGTATCCGCAAACAACTATTGAATTATAAGCCACAGAGATGGTGAGGTGTGGGACGTCCAAAGAAGTGTTGGAGTGATGAGCTCTAGCCTTGCTTAGGACTAAAACAAATCATTCTTGGTTTAATCCTTGTAGTAGATGATATTTTTTTAATTATTGGATTTATAAGTATCAGTAAGAATTTATAAACACTATTACCATGTGGAACACTAGTGTTTTAGATAAAAATTTTAACAATTTTTGCCTTATTGCCTGAGCTAGCTTTCAATCACTGTGAGTTTCATTAGAAGCTGTCGCTAGGAGTGCTGTCCATTCCATTTTTGGAGAAGGCACCATTGTTAATAAATTCTACACAGGCCAGACAGGACACTCCTTCAAATGTACATTAACATATAAAAGCATTACACTCTACCGCTGAATTCACTTTTTGCAAACCATCTCATTTACACAGACCACACACATCAATAACAACATCGAAATCCTACATGAAAGGCCTGAAAACTAGAGACACTTGAAAACCTGGAAATATACAAACCCATGAAAACAACATACTAAATTAGCAGACACAATTTAAATCACACATACTATTTGAACACATGACACAGCAGACATACAACAATGCACTTTCAAATGATGGTGCCATCTCCAAAAACAATGGGTAGCATTCCTAGCAGCAGCTTCTGATAAAGCTCAAAATAGAAGGAGCCTATGACAATCATCACATCCTACATCTCAACAACCAGTAATTCTGTTTTCCCAGCCAATCTCCTGTAAATTCCTGCTCCTCGTATCCCCCACATCCTGTCTCCAAATTCTTCGAGTCCTACCTTTTCTCCTGCAATTGACCAGATGATAGTCTAGTATCCTTCTAGGCCATCTCTCATTGCTCGTTCCCTGTATATGTCCATACCATATCAACCTATATTATTCAACTATCCTATTGTATATATTTTAACATTTGCTCACTCCCATATTACTTCATTTCTTACATAGAACAGTCAGAATAGCTGAAAGATCTTTTCAAACAATCAATTTCAATTGTTGCCAACTTTTCTTTACTAATTTGTGTCACCTTCCAACACTCAGATTCATATGTTGTAATTGGCTGCACAATTGTTCTATACAAATTTATTTTAACATATATTATAATTCTTGATGACCAGAGCAATGAGTTTAGCTTGTTTTTAATAGATATTTTTGGTACAAATTGTGCATTAACATGGTGTTGGTACGTGCAAAAATGGTGTTAAACTAACAGTGTATTGGACAAAAGTTTAATAATTTATTATGTAATATAGTACATGTTATTTCACAGGTTGTTTTATATCTGCGACATTTGAAAATGTAACAACTGCATCACTATTGTCCGTCCCAGTGGATCTTGTATCTTACATATTTAGCGGATTGTTTCTCCAGCTCAGGTTTGAACATTGTTATACATACTATTTAAATAAATATAAATTCATGCCTGTATATTTATATTTTCTGACAAGACTTTATCCATCTGTTTTAGCACTGTTCCAGTCCACCTCAGCTGGATAAAATACATTTCCAGGTTCTACTATGGTGTCGAAGCCATGTCCATATTGCAGTGGAACAGCATAGAAAATATTCGTGAGTATACACAAATATATAACTCATATTTCTTTGCTTAATTAAATAATATTAACCTGGTGGAAGAAGAAGGAGGAGTTGGCCCAGAAAACGACGGTTGGATGATCTTGAGGACGATCTGTGCAGGCTCAGTATAAGAAGATGAAAACTGAGAGCAGAGGATTAAGACGTCTGGAAGCGGATTGTCCAGGAGGCCAAGGCTGTCTAAGAGCTGAAGTGCCAATTGAGAGAGAGAGAGAGAGAGAGAGAGAGAGAGAGAGAGAGAGAGAGAGAGAGAGAGAGAGAGAGATTAATATTATTCTTATTAATATACATTGGTAGAAGTTATAATAATTCTTGGATTTCGTTGTCCATGACGTGTCCGTTACTTAACTAAATATCACTATAATATTGACGACTCGGAACACAAAGTTTTTTATAAGTAAAAACGTAAAGTTTTACCTTACAGCCTAAACCGGCTTTCACCTATAGAAGGCTTCATCAGAGGCTGTCGTTAGTAGCGCTGCTCGTCATGTTGTTGGCGACGAGAAAGTGTTTCGAAAGATTGAAGCTGTGTGTGTGTGGTGAGATGTGTTCGAATAATGCGTGCGATTTGAATTGTGTCTGTTCGTTTAGGATGTCGTTTTTATTTGTTTTTGTGTGTTTGTATATTTCTAATTGTTCTAGAGTGTCTAGTTTTCGGCCTTTTGTGTGTACGTGTAGTATGTTCATGTTATTGTCGATGTTTTTATATGTGTGGTTTGCTTCAATGAGGTGGTTTGCAAAGGTAGATTCTGTAGTGGTGTGGAGTGCTTTTGTGTGTTCAATGTATCTCTGTTTGAAGCTACGTCCTGTCTGGCCTATGTAGAATTTACTGCAATTTGAACAATTTAGTTTATATACACCGGGTAGATCGAATTTGTTTTGTGCTTTGGGCATGCGTTTTGATAGTGTGTGTTCTGTTTTGTTAGTAGTTTTGTAAGCGATTCTGTATCCTGCTTTTTTGAATTTGTGGGCAATTTTTTCTGTTTGTTTGTTGATGTATGTTAGTGTTATGAATTTGTTGTTTTCTGTCTTTGTCTGTTGTTTGTTTTGTGTTTTGTGTAGGAGTTTACTGACTATTGTTCTGTCATAACCGTTAGATTCTGCTAGATATTTTATCGTGTTTAGTTCGTCTTTGTAGTCTATTTCATCTAAGGGGATGTTGTTAAGTCTATGTATCATGGTCCTAAAAGCAGCTAGTTTGTGTTGTATTGGGTGATTGGAGGTGTTGTGTATTAGTGTGTCAGTTGTAGTTGGTTTTCTGTATATACTGAACTTGTGCCTGTGTTCTAGTTTTGTGATGGAGAGGTCTAAGAAGTTTATGGTATTGTTGTGTTCGTATTCGGCAGTGAAGGTTATGTTTTTATGTATTTTGTTTATGTGCGTTAGTAACTGTTCACATTGTCTTTTGTTTCCCCTGTATAGTATTAGAATGGCACAGATACGTTGATGACATTCTAATACTATACAGGGGAAACAAAAGACAATGTGAACAGTTACTAACGCACATAAACAAAATACATAAAAACATAACCTTCACTGCCGAATACGAACACAACAATACCATAAACTTCTTAGACCTCTCCATCACAAAACTAGAACACAGGCACAAGTTCAGTATATACAGAAAACCAACTACAACTGACACACTAATACACAACACCTCCAATCACCCAATACAACACAAACTAGCTGCTTTTAGGACCATGATACATAGACTTAACAACATCCCCTTAGATGAAATAGACTACAAAGACGAACTAAACACGATAAAATATCTAGCAGAATCTAACGGTTATGACAGAACAATAGTCAGTAAACTCCTACACAAAACACAAAACAAACAACAGACAAAGACAGAAAACAACAAATTCATAACACTAACATACATCAACAAACAAACAGAAAAAATTGCCCACAAATTCAAAAAAGCAGGATACAGAATCGCTTACAAAACTACTAACAAAACAGAACACACACTATCAAAACGCATGCCCAAAGCACAAAACAAATTCGATCTACCCGGTGTATATAAACTAAATTGTTCAAATTGCAGTAAATTCTACATAGGCCAGACAGGACGTAGCTTCAAACAGAGATACATTGAACACACAAAAGCACTCCACACCACTACAGAATCTACCTTTGCAAACCACCTCATTGAAGCAAACCACACATATAAAAACATCGACAATAACATGAACATACTACACGTACACACAAAAGGCCGAAAACTAGACACTCTAGAACAATTAGAAATATACAAACACACAAAAACAAATAAAAACGACATCCTAAACGAACAGACACAATTCAAATCGCACGCATTATTCGAACACATCTCACCACACACACACAGCTTCAATCTTTCGAAACACTTTCTCGTCGCCAACAACATGACGAGCAGCGCTACTAACGACAGCCTCTGATGAAGCCTTCTATAGGTGAAAGCCGGTTTAGGCTGTAAGGTAAAACTTTACGTTTTTACTTATAAAAAACTTTGTGTTCCGAGTCGTCAATATTATAGTGATATTTATAATAATTATCTGGGAGATGGGAGGTTGTGCGTGGGTGAGCAATTCTAGATTATTCAAAACCAGACTGATTTATTGAATTGTACTTTTTGCATTCCAAAGTTCTCTTTGTTGTTTATAACAGGTATTCAATTCAGCATAGGTGTTCTGACTATCAGGTGGCATTTTCAGTAGTAGCTCTGTCACAGGTCCTTTTGAAGCGAGAATGAGTGCGACTGCTTTGTCTTTCTCCAACCAATTATTTGCACATGTAGCAGCTTCACTTAAAACTGCTGAAGATACATTGTCCAGCGAGTGTTTCCATCCCAACTGTAAGCAACATGACTTTATTGTCTTATTTTCTGTCTTTACCATCGGTATAGTCTGTTCAGCAATTTGTTTTGAAACACATGGCTGTATTTTCATTAACTGCTTGACTTAATTTGTTCTTTGATGTTTACAATTGACTCTTTCTTAGTTGAGACTGACTCTTTTACAAGTGCTACAGGCTCCTCTTCTTCAGATATTTTACTTGACATGGATTACTTAGTTCTGTAATAAATATTTGATTTTGACAAATGCCTGAGTTGATATACCATTTTGAAGTTACTATTGAATCTCAATAGTATGGTACTGCTATCATATATTATCTGTTGTGTCTGTTATGGAGTTGAGTCCCAAATTGAGTTCTGCCAGTTTTCCCTGAACGGTTTTCAGCAATATTTTGGCAGATACTTCTACCCCAACTTCATTTGATTCCTCTTCAGTATCCTTGGTTTGAACGTATTCCTCCTTGATGTCATCACAATACAAGAATCAAACTGAAACAGGACATTTCATGTCACACTGCAAAGATCTATTGTTAATCATATAAATATAATTACACACATCAGTATAAGACACATTAAGGAAAACATGATATATCATTGAGCACCAAACTTAACAAATACCCTGGCACCTTGATTTGAATAGACTGCAACATCGACAATAGATTTGCCCCACTGTACATCAACATTTCTTTTGCAATCTTGAAGAGTATATCTTGCCATGTGCCTGAGAAATCTCAGATCCATAGAAAAGTGTGGGGAGGACCATCACCCTTTAAAACTTTGGGTTTGTTTCTTTACGCTTTGATTTATTCGGACCGATAGGTGATTTACTTTCTATTATTTAGTTTTATTTTCCAAATACTAAATCATTAAAAAATTAAAAATTTGATAACTTTAAACAAATTATCTTGATACTTCACTTTAGTACCAATCACTGAAACCTAAAGTGCTGATCACTTTGGTCACATTGCCTGTGCAGTCCCCATGGTTGATCAGTCAACCATCAAGTTTCTATGTGTAGGAGTTGAGTTATTTTGTTAACAAATAGTGTTGCTTTTTATGCTACTATAAAGAGGTGTTATCTTGTTAGAGACCACAAGAATTGTACCTTCTTTGTCCAACAGATATTTAAAAGATAAACACAATTTAGTGGTTAAGTCTAACTTTTCCTAAACTTGTATTGCAACCCTAACATGCAATTATACTTTCCATAACCGCTTTCAAGCCTCTCGGCACATCTTCAGATGGAACACAGATCTGAGATGGCGGTTGTGTTTAGTAAAAACAACAGACATTTGTGTAACATGTGATTAAATAGGCTGTTGCAGTTTACATTTTTGAGAGTTCATTTGCTGTAGTCTTCTGTTGAAGTTATTTCAATAACATATTGCAACGATACAAATTAAAACTGCATAGATAAGTTACATTGAAATTATTACAACCAAGTCTATATCTGGAGGTAGGAAAATTTTATTAAATTAAAATTTACAATTGTCTTATTACTTTATAATAATTAGCTTGTTGGTACATCCTCTTCATTAACTTATTAATATTTATATAAATATATATTAACACTTTCACTGTGAACTTACTTTTAGGTTTTGATTACCCAGACATTCAGTATTTAAAAACCCATTGAGAATAACGAATATGACGTCGAAACGTCTGGGTAATCAAAACCTAAAAGTAAGTTCACAGTGAGAGTGTTAATATATATTTATATAAATACTTTATAATATAAAATTGTTTATTAATGAATTGTCTTTCAATAAATGAGTCTGTTGGTTTGTTTTACAAATATGTTACTTGTATGTTGAATTCCAACTGTTTGCGTAGACTCCCAACGCTCCACACGCTGCTCATACTCTGCGCATTGCTCGATGAGTACTACGCTGAAATATCTATGTCGTGGCTTACACACGCACTGTGATATGAAACTGTTACTGTTTATAACTTGATTTCACTTAATCAGGGCCGTCTTAGGCCATGCAGGGGCCCTTGGGCAAACAAGAGTTTGGGGCCCTTTTAGAAAGTAAAAAAAAAAAAGTGTATGAAAACATCAGTATGTACTTTTATTTAGTGACTTTATTGGTTATTATGGTTAGCTTTATACAAATCAAATATAAGTGAAGTGATTACTGTTTTGAGAATTGGACTTACGTTAATGATAATGGTTTCTTCCGGGATTTCTATTGTGCAAAATCTTCTATTATGTCCTCAAAGTCTAATTTTTCAAGGATATCACTTTCTATGCACATGATTGACAAATTAGTAAGTCGTTCTTGTAACATAGTCGTTCGTAATTCATTTTTTATTCTTTTTAGCTGTGAAAATAAACGCTCTCCACTACAATTGGTGACCATTAAGCAAAGGAATATCCTTGTAGCAACTTCCACATTTGGGAAAATTTCTTCTAATTTATCTGCTTTTATTAGAGTATGTAAGGCTGAGATACTCAAGTCCGCCGATTCATTTGCAAGGTTTTTCAAGTACTGCCTTAAATGAAAACATTCTGATTTGAGCTCATTAGCATTAATGTCTTCGTGATAGAATTCTGCAAATTCTTTGCATTTATTTGTCAACTGGTCAGAATCGATTGTTTTTAACTGAGAAAGAAAACTAAAACGTTTGTTAACTTCCTTGTATGATTCCGAACATTGCTTTAAATGAGCATCCAATGTGTCGATTATAGGAAGCAATGTTTCTATACGAAAATTTTCTTTGCCATTCAACTGTACAGTCTCTGACGGTCCTTCCAAAAAAGTGATGCCTGTGCTGCGAATTCCTTTTCCTTGAGAATTATCTTTATAGTCAGCATTTGGATTTTTTTCTTTGGCAGCCGATTCGTACTGATCGAAATTACTGCGTGCGCTACTGATATAATCGGCAAGAGATACAAAAAGTTTTGTTGCAACGTCCATTGTCATGGTATAATTCTGTAAACTTATGCTTGTTTTATTGATGATTCCCAAAAGGTCATTCCATATCTCTGTTAGGAGAATGGTCTCCAATTTTTCCATTTTTTTGGCAAGGCTTTGAGCCTCGTTTCTTGTTTCTCCTGGTTGATTGGTGTTTCTGGCAATTGATGTTAAAGGTTCAGAAATATGATTATAACCATTTTGCAAAGCATTAAGAGCATCAGCGCGTGCAAACTATCTGGTTTCAGAGAGAGACTTCAGAACTTTATTTGCACGTAAACATTCTGTCATAATTTTCCATCGATTGGTCGAACCCGAAAAAAAATTGAACAAGTTTTGGATGAATTGGAATTATGCTACTGCTTCTAAAACACATCCAACCGCCTGAACACCTACTAAATTCAGTGAATGTGTGGCACATGGGACAAAAATAGGAAATTCACATTTTTCTTTTATTCTTGTCTGAAGATCAGAATACTTTCCAGCCATATTTGGTGCATTATCGTACCTCTGCCCGCAGCAATCCTTTATTGGAATACCAAGGCTTTCCAAAAAGTTTAAAATGGTAGCTGCTATATATTGAGCCTTATGCTCCTCCATAGGTAAAAATTGCAAAAATCTCTCGATAGGCTCTCCGTCTTTTACGTATCGAGTGATGAAAGTCAGTTGGTCAACATGGGAGAGATCTGGTGTGGAATCCATGCTTATTGAGTAGTATTTTGCTGCTTTCAGTTTGCTAACAATCGTCGTTAACACTTGCTGTCCCATTATATTAATAAATTCATTGCAAATATTTGCAAACAAATATGATGTACTTCCTTTTCCACGATTTCCGCAGTTTTGCATATGATCAGCAAGAAAAGGGTCAAATTCACTAATTAGTTCTAAGCATCCCAAATAATTCCCGTTATTTTGAGACCTCAAAATTTCATTATCACCATGAAACCCAAGTCCCCTTGAAGCCAAAAATTTCACAACTGCAACAATTCTTTTAAGTACATTCTTCCAATAATTGACCTGTGCATTATATTGGGAAAGCAACCCACTATCAACTCGTCCAATAGTTTTGCTTCTTGCGACATAATTCATCATTGATTGCCTGTGCTGTAAACTGTTCTCATGCTCCATTAATAAGTTACTTATATGCTTCCAATCTTTATATCCATTTGAAGAACTCAAATTATTACCCTACCCATAGTATTATTAAATAGACGGCAGCAATAACAATATACAGATTACTTTGACGGCGAATATAGGAGCCATTTTCTTTCTACACACTCACCATTTGTCAATTTGTGAGTGAAAACATTTCTAGTCAAGTTTCTAGTTTTTGTTTTACCGCTTAGATCAGGAAAACTTGTGGAAATTCCGGAGAAGTCACAGTTTTTATTTTGGAAAAACTCTGGCACTTTACGAATCCAAATATCGCGTACTTCTTCCATTAAAATTTCATCACAGTACGTACCAGGGTCGTGAGATATATTTTCTAAAATACTTGTAGTTGGTAAGTCGCAGTAGCTTGAACTGGAAGATCCAGGCTGTGATGTGTGTGTGACTGTCTTTATATCTGGAACTGATGAACTCAAAACACCAATATTATCTTCTATGTCAAACGTGGGCCCCGTTTCTGAGCTTTGAAATTTAGAGGCATCTTGAGATGATGAGTTCGAGGAATCAGTCTGCCTGTTAGTTTCTTCAACTGTAAAAAATGAGGTTAGTTTAGGTAGTTTGTTGATATTTTCTTTTTGAGCTGCAAGTTTTTTTCTTTTTTCTGAACCACTTAAATATGTTTTTTTCGACATAATTAAACGAGATTACAAAACTACATACAACACTTTAATAAAGATACTTTATAATTTATGATAAATAAGCAAGTAAACAAAACGAATCATTGAAGTTTGAGACATCAAATCAATCCCCAACCAATCGACAGTGTCGACATCTATGCATGCCTACAGGTAGCGCTAATGTAGGTGACCGCTAGATGGCATAGTTTTAGTTTCGCATCTGCCTTGATAATCAAATTGACAGTAAGTTAACGAAAATCTACTGCCGCAACCGCAACCTGACGTTTAAAAAAATTTCTTTTAAATATTTTAAAGTTATTTAAATATTTGTATACATTTTATAGAATTAATTAAGAAATTTTATGCTATGTATTATTCAGAAATTTTTTAGATTTAGTAAAATTTTGTTCACTGTTTAGAAAATATTTAGAAATCTCATCTGGTTTCCGATTTACATTCAAATTTAGAAATTTTAACGGCAATTCTTAGTAAAATTACACTAAAAATTTAGCTCCTCTTTTTTCGGTGTAAACGACAATGTCGGCATTTTGAGGCCCCCATCAAGCCGGGGGCCCTGGGCTCGTGCCCCATGTGCCCTTAACGAAAAGACGGAACTGCACTTAATCACAGGGATCAAAACTGGGTAAAAATAGATTGTGTATTAAGCTTACACAAATTCCGGCTTCTTGAAGTGTTCTCGTGTAAACTCTCAGACTGTCTCGGTAGGTAATCTGCCCTAGTCCAGAAAATCTTCCACTTTACACAAAAAAGCACTAGAGTAATGATCTACTTAAAATTACCTGAGTTTTATACAGTGGCAATGGTTACGAAGAACTCGAACCGTGAACTAACTCAATAAGTCTTAACGAAATCGACTTGTCTTGTTATGAAAACCTCGTGACAGCGAGTACGTTGTTCTATGACGAGACTTTAGAAGAAACTGAGTGATGTGCTCTCTGCAAAGCACCAACTAAAATAATTTTTAGATCTTCTGATTGGTGGAAATTCTATCATTAGATATCAGATGGTCACTGTGATATCCAGTCTTCACGTTAAAACTCTGTCCAATTCTGCAAAGGCCTGTCTAGATTTAATCTACAAATTTTATTACTTTCTTGGAGATAACAAAAATAAAAATAACAAAAATAAAAGAAGACTGATTTCATTAAAAAAAAAAATTTATAGTTGTGGAGAATTGAGTATATGGAAAATGTAGCTTATAACCATGCGAATACCCTGTCCAAGTTTCAGAACAAAATGTTAATTTTCAATGAAGTTATTAAATAAAATGTAAATTACACGCACACCCACACACTTACACACAAATATTTCACATGACATAAAAGAGAATAAAATTGTGAACATTTGACGTAACATACTTTTTTAAACATAGCTTGGTTCAAAACTTATGACTACTTTACAAAGAAAGAACAAAATCAATTTAAAACATGTCTGTGTCTGTCAGAAAATGTGTTATAGCCTTAGTATTCCACTTATATGAACGTAGATCCTGTGTACTGTTGCAATATATTCAGTAACAACTAAAATTTATCTCTGAGAAGAAAAACAAATAGAACAGTTATTAATATTAGGCCTAATGACAGTGTAAGTAATTAGCACTATAGCAACAACATTTGGAGGTTCAATAATGTGGAGCGAAGTACACTCATTGGTACTTCCTATGTTTGAGACAGTATTTTTACAGCTGTATGCAAAGCAGGGTAAACGTTACTTATATTTACATAAAATATATGGTTTTTTATATAAAGTGTTTTAATTTTTATTAATGTGATATTAATGTCTGTTGCAGCATGTTCCAAGAATGTAGACATTCCCTGTGTATCATCTGGTGTCAAAGTTCTTGAAAAATACGGTTTCAGTGCAAACAACTTGAGACTAGACTTCTTGGGATTGTTCTGTATATTTATAGTGACACACCTGTTTGGATTTCTGGCATTGTGGAAACGAAGCAGACAGCAATCAATTTATTGATCTTCAGTCACAATATCTTCAATAATTACAAAAATGAGTACAAAATAAGCTTACCTGTAAAGAAACAAGGATTGAGATTAAGTGCTGAAGAGACAAAAACACATTTTTTTCTTGAATAACATACTGGAATAATGCCATCTAGCAGAGTGGGAATAGATGAGAGAGATCTTTGCTTGTTGTTATAACATTAAATACTATGGCTGTCACTTGGCTACTGATAAACTGTGTACAATCATCAAATGACCTTTTCTAGTCAGGTCCCCACATGACAGCCATCCATACCTCTCAGCTTTGTGCCAACCTCTTAGTTTCTTCATATCCTCCAATCTTAATTGAAATCCACCTTCCTGGGATCTACTATGATGATCTTCCCACATTACATTTTTGTTTACTAATGTCAGTCCTCCTTTTAAACACTTTTACTACACTTAAATGACTTTAAAGATGTCTTGACTGCTAATTAACATGTTCACTGAAAATACTATTGTCTACTTTCCATCATTTGTGCATGATTCATGAAGAATTTTCCCTAAGGCAGCTGTATCAAGTGGTTTATGAATTTATCGTGATATTAAGAAACCTTTCCATAAATATACTGCTAGGAGGGAGCTAATACACATTCAACTGTCTTCACAGACTAGAAACTGATGAAGGACACTGTCTGTGACTGGCTGATGAGGACTTGCACCCATGTTGCAAGACCTGGATCTTCCAAAGAATAAAAAAAAATTCAGTAGGCATAAGAAACAGACTTTATATGAAATGAGTATCACCCATTGAATGATTGTGTCACTACAGTGTATTCCCAGGTTTTAATTAAATCTGAAACTTCCCTGCAGAGGAAACAATTAAAATTTCCTTTCAAGCAGTACAATTTTTATTCAAGTGGACAAATTTTGTTTTCAAGTGGGAAATTTTTTTCAAGCAGCAAAATCTTCTTTGTCAACCTACCATTCTGTATCTTTTTTCAACCAGTCACCAAACTTAGTCACAAAAAAATAATCTGGCTACTGGTCAGGCCAATAAAAACCCAGCAGTTTGGCAAGTCTAACTACAAACAAATGTGCTGTAGACAGGATTTTTTTCATTCAGAGAGGGGTGGGAGTTATCAGTGAAAAGCAATAGTAGAAATGCTGGGTGATAGTTGCCAGTTGCCAAAGATGGCAGGACAGTTGCCAGTTGTACAGCAAAATTGAAAGTTAAGGGCATATGCACAGAAACCAATTTATGGATGGACGAGTCCACTTTGAAATTGTGAATGGTGGGAGGGATAACAGAGAATCAGCTGCTGTGCAAGTGAAGGTGTTGCCAACTTATGTGTGATGTTTTAGTTACCAGCACATTGTTAATTACTGTGTTATGCGCTATCTCAGTATTGCGTTTCTTATTATTATCTCAATTTATTATTAATTATATCCTTGTTTTACAGTCACTCTGCAAGTAAGTAAGTTTTTATTAGTTATTTAATTTTTTTGTTAATTTCTATTGGTAGTTTTTTTTCTGTAATTACGTATTATCTACTTTTTCATTCATCTGTTTTTTTTACCAGTTGTAACACTTTTAGTGTTATTGAAATTACTTGCTTTTTACTTCTTCTAGAAACAGTTTTTTGTTGTCCAGGATTAAAAAGATTCTTGCAATTAAATTAATACGAAGAAATGCATTCCTTGATATAGGCTAATGATAAACTGGAGTGAAGTCTAGTGTAATTAAGGAGTGGAAGTGTACAGTTTGCAAATTCCATTGTGATAAGAACGGTCAGGAAGTTTTTTATGTCTCAGCAGTACACAATGGCAGAACCAAACAACACTCAGATATGTTTATAAAACATTCTGATATGTAACAGCAACAAATAGGCGCACACACATAGAGATTCGTGGTGACACATTTGGAAACAAACCTTAACAGTCGCGAGTTTTTGTTACTATTAGGAATAACATTCATAGGTTTGCTGTACTGTCGCTGATAACAACAATTCTCTTCTTACATCTCACAGCGACTCCCTCCATATTGCCTTTCCACTCTGACCCAGTGGCGGATTAGACGCCCTTGGGCCCCTAGACCCGATTTGCTCTGTGCCCCCCCCCCAACAACCTCATGTACAACAAGGTTTTTACATTGACCTTTAAAAATAGAAATTTGAAATGAAAAAAAAATAAAAAAAAATTTTTTAAAATTACAACACCAGATTAAGTTTCAAAGAAATAGTTTACAATTTTAGTTTAAAATTTGATCAGTATTATGAAATTATGTAAAAAAAATCAATTATTTCTTAATTTAAGCTATACAAATCGTGAAACTTTCCTTTGAAGCATAGTTTTTGGATTGGATATAAAAAATAGCCTAATCATTGCTAAATAAAAGATATTTTTATTGAAATGTAAAGACAGTTAATTAATAAGTCATTATAAGATCAATAAGGAAATCAAAAGTACATAGCAGTAGCTGAAGGTAATGTGCTAAAAACAGTTTTATTAAAAAATAATAATAAACTACAAATCAACTTTCCGTTCTTTCATTAAAAAAAAGTCCTTAATAATATCATCAAAGTTCATTTCTGACAATATTTCTGCATTTGCTGTGAAACTGGTTAAGCTTGAAAGTCTGGAATCTGTGGTTGAGTTACGAAGACAATTTTTTACTCGTTTCAAAATACTCAAATATCTTTCACCAGATGTATTTGTTGACATCATACACAAAAAAATTCTCAAAGCTGTGTCAATGTTGGGGAAAAGAGTTGTCAACTGTTTTTGACGTATAAACTTCAAGAACTCAGCAGGCAAATGGTGATACTTTACATTTAAGTTAAGAGCCTCGATAAACACCTTAAAATGAACAAATTCTCCACCAAGATCTGAGGTAAGGTCAGCAGGATATTTCTGTGCCAAAACGGAAGCTTTTTCCCGAATTTCTTCATTTTTCAAGGTAAAAAGTTTGTATATGAAACCAAAAACTTCATTCTGATTGAAATAAATTTTGGTGTTTTTTAGCTCACTGGAAATGTTGTCGATTAGGGGATAAAATTTATTTACAATCATGTCTGTCTCCCGTCAAGTCTGCAGGTGCTGCAGGTATCATTATCATTCTTTGATTCATCATGAAATGTTTTTCTCTTTCTTGTCCTCTTTGAATCTAGATCGTAGTCAGCAGCCTCACTTTTGCACAATTCCATACCCTTCATCTCATAATAGTCAAATCGTTCTCATAATCTTTGTACATATTCTGAAAGGGATTTGTATAGATTGAAAATAATTCCTAAGTCAGTACTAATGCTTTTCATTGTTTTACTTGCCGCATTAAAGCGCTCCAGAATATCATTCCATAATACAATTAATATCGCTATTTCTATTCTTCCAAAAAAATGACATAATCCTTCTGCTGCAGCTCTGGATTCTGGCTTTTCTTGTGGGTTTTCAGAAATATCTTGAAGTGCTTTATAAAACTCCCAGAAATGAAGTAGTAAAGCTCTTGACGCATGCCATTTGGCTGACCATCTGGTTATATTTAGTCTTTTGGGCAAGAGTTTTTTCTTGATGTTACTGTCTTTTATCATGTTTTCAATTATTGCCCATCTTGAAGTTGATGCGCACAAAACACATATAACTCTTGCATAAACATAAATAGTTTGGTTGCTTGAAGGCAGCAGGTAGCTGCATGCGTGCCCACCAAATTCAGTGAGTGTGCTAAACATGGAATGAATTCTGCAAGAGGGTTGCGACTTTTAATTAGAGCTTGAAGTCCTGAATATTGCCCAGACATCTTTGCGGCATTGTCGTACAATTGACCTCTCATATCATCAATAGAAATGTCTAGTGATGAAAGCGTGTTCAAAATTAATGCTTCCATTTCAGCAGCAGTGTGGTTTTCCATTCTAATAAACTTAAGAAATCCATTATTTAAAACATAGCGAACAATAAAAGTTAATTGGTCATGATGAGTTATATCAGGTGTTGAATAAACACTTATAGAGTAGTATTTGCTTGATTTTAACTCCTCGACAATTGTTGAAACAATTTTAATGTACATTGTTTCAATAAATTCATTACAGATTGTTTTTGACAAATAACTTATCTTTCCTTGCCCAGGATTGCCATGGTTTTGTATGTGGATCTTTAAAAAATCATCGTATTCAGCTTTTACCTCAAGAATTCCTAGAAAGTTGCCATTTGATAGAGATCCAAAAACTTCATTTTCAGAACCCCGAAAGGCTAGTCCACGAGCACCAAGAAATTTAATTACATGAACAACACGAGTTAAAACCTTGTGCCAATAGTTCACTTCTATTAAATACTTTTGATGAAGAGCAGAATCAATTTTTCCAAGTACATTGCCTCTCATAACGTAAGATTGCGAGTTAAATCTGTGTTCAGAACTTTTTTCATGTTGTAAAAGTCTAGAACTATTTTTCCAATCGTTAAAACCATGAATAAATGCGTTTTCAGTATCATTTCCATTTGTATGGAAAAGCTTGCACGGTACACAATAAAAACAGCCTTTAGAGTTCAAATACATTAACCACTCTCTTTTTTGTAATTGTCCATTTTGCAAACGAGTAAATAACATAGTTTTGTTGGCATATCTTGTCTTGTCTGGATAAACGCGTTTAGATTTCGAAAAATCACAGTCAGTTATTTTTGACAAGTCCTGTGGTAGGCTTTTAACAATTTTATCTTTTAGCTCATTTGGGTCCGTTAAATCAAATTCAAGAATTTGTCCTTGCACATTATAATTAGACTGTGCTTGTGCTTCTGAATCTAATGGAATATCGTTTAAAACAGTATTTTCAGGATCAGTACTTGTATTTTGCAAAACCGTTACAGAATCTGTAACTTCAGATTCGTTAACGCTACAATTAGGCCTATCATTTAAAACAGTATTTTCAGGATCAGTACTTGTATTTTGCAAAACCGTTACAGAATCTGTAACTTCAGATTCGTTAACACTACAATTAGGCCTATCATTTAAAACAGTATTTTCAGGATTAGTACTTGTATTTTGCAAAGCCGTTACAAAATCTGTAACTTCAGATTCGTTAACGCTACAACTAGGCCTATCATTTAAAACAGTATTTTCAGAATCAATACTTTGCAAAATCGTTGAAGTTGTAAAAAACTTATCTAACTTAACTGTTTTTTGCAAAGATTTCAATTGAGCATCGTCCTTAGCTTTTTTTAACTTACGTTTGTAAGCTCCACTTGTGGTGTGTAAATTTTTACTCATGTTTAAGTTTGATTAAGATGCCTACTGTAAGCGTTTAGGCTCACACAGAGTCGCACTTCGCACACAAAAACATTCAACACTAGTTAATACAACACACTTGTCACTTGTAGACTTGTAGAACTAAAACTTTCCCAACTTTCTAGGTTAACCAGTAACAATAACCTCAAAACAAACAGCTGCTTTGTTGTTCAGGCACACGGTCGTACATACAGGTCGGGACCAGGGTTGGAGAATGATGCCATGCGTCATACTTGATGACTGTTAGCAGCTAGTGGCACCTGGTGACGCAATAGAGAACGTTGTTTAAATGATGGGAAGAATTTGAGACATTTAATTTAGTTTTATATAATTTATAAATTAACATAAGATCGAAATTGCGATTTGCAACTGTAAAACGCTTTTGTTAAACATTATGAAAAATAAAAAATCTATAAAAATAATTTAAGCAAAAAAAAGGCCTGCGGCCCCCTTAAGCCTGCGGTCCCTAGGCCCGGGCCTACCGGGCCTAATGGATAATCCACCGCTGCTCTGACCATAAGTGTTTCGCGCATTTCCATGACCTTAACTTTCAATTTTGCTATACCTACCATATGTATGTTATATCACAGCTGCTAGTGAGCTGATATGCTGCCTGATATTCCAATGGGCCTTACCATAAAGCCTTTTATTTTAGGGTTTAGGTCACCTCCTGATTGGCCATCTGACTGTCGTAGCTTTTATTGTAAAAAGTAATAATAGTCAGTCATAATACATATACACATGTGTGTTATATTGTCACATTTTTATTGTGTTTAGGCTCAGCTTTCATGATATTTTATAAACAATTTCATTATAACATATGCTATTATGGTGAATTTTCATAATCTAAATTGACTGTTTTTAACTGCCCTCTCACTGCCCTTTCCATTGGAAAGAAACCTTGTCCATTAAACTACTTCAATTCAACTCTCTTAACCACTGTAGTGTTTCTATGATCTTGGCAGCCAAACCTCTTCTAATAGTGCCAATACTAGAAACAAACTGAAGAAAGTCCTTCCTGATTCTTTCAGTTTTTGAGTCAACAGATCAGTATGGAGGGAATCTATTCTGTTTCTAATATAGTAAAATCTCCGTTTATCAGGGACTCCAGAAAGCAGATAACTTTCTGTAAAGGACAGTTCTGAAATTAGCTTTCTAATCTTAACATATTTTAGTGGAAGAGACTTTCTCAATATGGAAAATAGACATAGACGGCCGATAAACAAAACCATTACATTTTTTCCTCTATAGCAGACAGATCAGAGGTCAGAAATATCCTTCAAACTGTATTAAATTTGTCCTTCAATCCAGCAAACCTTTGTCTAACTATGATGGGACACCAAACAACTGTGAGACCCTGTTGTGTCCCCTTGTGTAGTATTGTGAGTACCGTATGTGGATAAAATTTGAAAATTTCTTTACTGTGGAATTATTCTTATTACAGGAATGTACGCATTTAATTACTGTAATAAAGTGAGTGCTATATTTAGATTTTACAATTATTGTATATGTTAGTAAATACCTTCTTCTTCAGCACTTCAGCCTAACAAATGCCCTGGGCTCAAACATCTATCTTCTTCTTCAATGTCTCCTATCCATTCCCATCTCAGCGTACCCTGCACATCCATTCTTCTGAGATCTTTCAGCACATCATCCAACCATCTTATCCTAGGTCAACCTCTCTTTCTGCTTTTATATACTTGTGCCTTCAGGATTTTCTTTGGTATACACTGATCATCAATCCGTTCTAGGTGATCTACCATTGTTTTTGTTGAGCTTTTATAAATCTTACAATATCCTCATGCTTCAATAGCTTATCTGTCTACTGGTTATTTCTTACTTTCCATTCATCATCTTCCTTAACTGGTCCACAAATACATCATACAATCACTCTTTCAAACATTCTCAGTGTTTTTTAAACCCTTTTGCTAGTGTCCATTTCTCACCTCCATAAGCAACAACCAGTATAATGAGTGTCTTACGTTAGTAAATATAACAATCATAAATAAATAAATATTTTTAATAATAATAATGTAAAAGTGTACATAGCGTAGTGTACATATTTAATGTTTAACAATTTAAAACCTACATTTTTAGAAAACTTCCCCTTACCCAGAGTTTGGAGTACTGCTTTCCAAAAAGTAGAAAAGTGGACACTCATGTACAGCGAACAATTTTTGTTTTCCCAGTGATGTCCATTATAGGGAGATTAGGAAATTATATTGTACATGAGTCTGACATGCTGAAATCTCATAACATTTCAATGAGAAAGGTCAAAGTAAAAAGTCCAAAAGTAATATGTTTTGCTATATACCATAAGATCTCACTGGCAATCTATCCATTCAATGCCTCCTCAGTAACTCTTCCTTAGCTTTACACCACTTTATAGGCCCTACTTTGTAAACATGCGCTTTGACCATAGACTATTATTCTGCACTGACTCCAGCTGTTGATAGTTGTTTGTCTACAAACACAAACACATGTAGAGTCTCTTCAAAGTTTTATATCTTTCAACTATCCAATACATTACATATAGGTCACCAAACCATTTTTTAAAGTGCATATTTAATGTTAACATTTTGTATATTTTTACTTTTATATATACAAATGTAAATATTATGAAAATAAAAGACATTTTATTGGAATTGTTTGAATCAGGATATTACCAGTTGACTACTTCCTTTTTCAGCTATCATGGGTTTAAATGGCTCTTCTGACCTGCCATACTATTTGAAGACTTGGGCTATTACTAGAAAGCAGAAAAAACTCACTGAAGCCAGTAAGAAGAATTTTCTTAGAAGAGTCTCAAGACTGGTGTTAATGGATAGAATACGCAATCACATGACTCAATAAGAACTGAATGCTGAAAATATAATAGTGACAGTAATGAGTTAAAATCAGATGGATGCAACACTTGGAATGAATGGCAAGAAGTAGAATTGCAAGGTAAATGCAAATTTGATGGAGGAACTTTTAGGAATGAAACAGGCAATATCCTTGACAGTGAAGAAGAAAAACAAGGTGTGGGGAGAACTGATTCCATCGTTATCCATGATATACAAGGGATATCCAGAAAGTAAAGATACAAAGCACCAAAAATATTGCTGATTTAAATTTTCATTTTAAAATTTCAGACTTACTTTTTTAATTTTGTCTTAGAATTTAATTTTTGTTTCAAACTACTATATGGTGCAAAATAACATGACTTTGGCTGAAAGAAGTAAATTACTTCATATGATCAAAACTTACCCACATAATACTAATCGACAAAAACTCACGGAACTAACTGGAATTCCGTACAGAAAAAAAAATTACAACCAGAATATATCTTAAGAGACGGGTTTCAAGAAACCTTTCAAAAACAGAATGTGACAGACAGGGTCTGCTTGTTAAAGATGCTTTAAATGAATGGTTTTCTACTGGAACTGCTCAAAATTCTTCTAATCAGACTTATCTCTTCCATACACTATTAACTATCTTCCTTTTTTAAATTCTATAAAGTACTTATCTCTTAAGTTTTATCTAGCAACCACTTTTCTCATTATGTCTTTTGTAACACATATCAGGTTTCTCAGAAACATAATTTTTAATAGAGAAACTTCTTCTCAGCATGCTAGAACCGTCTAACCTGTGTAGGCAGTTCAAAGAAGATGCTAACACTTTTATTTGAAGAGTCTCATTTAAGAAATATATAAAAACAGGTATAAGTAAAGACGAAGCTCAAACAATGTGAATGAATGTCCTATAACAGTGACTTACAACTTAAAAGTGACTGTTCCCAACTTAAAAGAGGCCCACAATTAAACTCAGGAACCTACCATGTGTACATATTATAAGCAATCAACTTTTGACAAGTACCATAAAAATAATTATTGTTTGGGAATCATTCACAAGGTAGTAGCTTAAAGAAATTCGGTCCTTTTACTTGTCTGATCTCAAGGAATGAATCAGCGTGTAAATTCCTGGATTTTGTTGTCCATGACATGTCCGTTTATTAACTTATTATAAATATATCATTACTGACTCAGAACACTACTTTTTTGTTGGTAAAAAAGTTAAACTTTTACCTTGTAGCCTGAACTAGTTTCGTCAGAGGCTCGCTTGTAATAACCAAAAACTAGTTCAGGTAAAAAAATTTAACTTAGTGTTCTGAGTAATAAAAATTTAGTGTTCTGAGTCCATAGTTATATATTTATAATTAGTTTGTAAATCACACAATCCTAATTGAATGTCGGTTGGTTGTTCTTCAGCGACAGTACCAAGAGGATTATGAGACACTATTTTTTACCATTTGAGATTATTTTAATCTCATTTAAACTTATCTATTATTTCTTGAATATTTGCATCAAATTCTGAAAAATCATGTTTATCATAATTTTATACTCTTTTGCTGTTTGCCAATAGCTTGCGAAATGAGCAACTTCATTTTCTTGCCAAGAACATTTGAACATTTTTTAAATGGCATTAATGTAAAGTAATTTTTAATAAGAAAATAGAGTAATTATTAAACTGGTTTCTAAAATAATGTCATGGGAAGCCAGTTGGAAATTACTGTTCTATAATAACAAAATGGATAAAATCAGTGGCGGCTGGTGAGTTCTGAGGAAGGAGAGGCTACGAGACAGTCACTTGAGCGGCGCTCAATCATAGCAGCCGGCATTCGTGTTTCACTTTTAAGTTTGGTAGAGATAATCGACTTTTACAGCATACATGTCTTATCAGAAATATATACGTATGTTGAACAAGATAAACGGAAGATTAACCTACCTTTGTTCTAGCAAAGAAGTAAACTGTTGAGTAGAAATATATTTTGTTGCTGCAATGAATTTACTTGTACACCTACAGCAAATTCAGTTAGCGGCCTTCTTATTGGTAAAATTGTTGATAACATCATCATGTCAGGTCAGTCGATTTTTCAATTTCCAGAGCATTCTCTTTTCAATTGAAACTAAAGCAATGGAGCTAAGATGATCTTGATAATGACAAATAAGAGATAATTGATAATAATACACACACACAAGGAGCAAGGGAACGTAAATACTGCGAAAAAGTAACAAAAACCACATTAAACCGTGCCGAGAGCCGAGAGGCTAACTCACTCGTTGCCTCCCAAGCACAGGTTACAGATTCACTAGCACAGAGTACGAATATATGGGTTCACTAGCCCCCCACCACTTGTTGGGCATAGTTCTCACATACCATACGAGAACTACGGCGGCTACTCAGATCCCTGCCTCAATCTTCTGCTGTTCCGCACTATTATTCATAACGCGCGATTAAATGTTTTTTTTTTGTAAGTAATCAGATAATTTAAAATGCCAAAGTGTGACTACAGGTTCAGTTATAATAAAAAATAAAGCCTATTATTAGTTGTTTATTTTTAATATTTTTCTAAATTTTATTGTGGAGGCTTGCCTTCCTTGCCTCCTCTGCCGCTGGATAAAGTATGTATAATTTTTATATTATTTTTTTTAATTTTTAATTTCGTATTTCTCTTGCCTGCATATGCAGTCTGTCCAGATTAAAAAACATGCATCTATTGCAATGAATCAGCGGGGTGAGTCCCTCTCATCGAGTGCTCTTTGGACACAAGTTGTCATGAACCAATAAGAATTTGCCTTTCTTCTGATTGGCTGGTGGTGTCAGACAACAATTTCATGCGGACACCAAACGTTTTAAATATGGGTGTCCTACTCATGGAAGGACCTGCTCTCTCTCTGGACGACATCGGAAGCTTTCTCGCTGTTTACAGCTGCTGCCCTGCTGCCTTCGAATTGAGGACAGACACACATCTGCTGCCCTGCTTGCTGGACATCTTGCCTTAGAAGAAGACAGAAGACTGCAACTCAGCTGGCTGGTGAACTGAGTAGCCAGCACTACAGCTGAGTTCGTTCGTCGGACCTTCTAAGGGCCACCAGCCAAGTGACCCTTTTCAGGACCACCAACCGCCGTGGGAAAGGAAGCATTTCCAGCCTGCCAGAGCTGTTGGTTGCGCAGCGCATCTAGCCCGCTGACGCTCAGGCTCTTAGGTAGCGCTGCCTAGGACGATCCTTGCGAGCCCCCACCAGTCGTAAGCGAGCTTGGATATCGCCTAGGTAAAGAGGCCGGTGGACACCTCTCTTGGTAAGGGGAGGTATCTAACGAAGCCGGTCATTTGCCCAGCTCGTAGTAAGCCTGAGCGTTTCAGTCCCGCTTGCGATCCGGCTCGGGCCGGACCCTAGGTCCCTGGTTACCGCCGGAGGCAGCCTGGCTGCCTCTGGTCGGCAAACCTCCCGCTCGTTGGCGGAAATGCCCGCTCCGGGCGCGTCAACGAGCACGCAGTCGCTCGCCTCCTCCATACCCCACACGAGCGATTCGCCGTGTTCTCCGGCTATGGATGCGGACCAAGTAGTCGATCCCCGGACGGTTCCGCTGCCCGGTGACGAGACCGACGCTTTCGTGGCGGTTGGGCCACGGGGGCGCCCGGTTAAGAAACCGAGGCGGAACCGGTCCTCCTCAACCTCTTCCTCGGCGTCCGCCATGGAAGTTGTCCCCGCCGATGGCGAATCCGGCTCGGGGCCGACTGTGCCCGGCGCTGCCCAAGCACCGCCGGTCATTCGTCGCATCCCGCCTGTGTTCGTTCACGGCGTGAACAACGTCACCGGTTTCTACCGGCGACTCATAGTGGCTCCCGGACTTTCCCCGGCCAGCGTTGACCAGAAGCTCCTTGGGGGCGACACTGTCAAGATCGCTGTCCGCGGAATGGACGAGTACCGCAGCGTCATGGCGTTCGTCGAATCAGCCAACCTGCAATACCACACCTTTACCCCGAAACACGTGAAGCCTCTGTCCCTCGTGCTCAGAGGCTTAGACGTGGACTCTCCTCTCGAGGAAATCCTAGATGAGCTGCGCGAGCTGGGTTATCCGGTTCGCGCGGTACATCGGGTATTTGCTCCCGCCGGACCAAGGCGTCCAATTCCCCTGGTTCGCATCATGGTCGAGAACAGCGAGGCAGGCGCAAGCCTACTCTCTCTTACGCGGCTTTTTGGTTTCCGCGTAAAAGTGGAAAGAAGCCGCGCTCCCGGGGCTCTGCCTCAGTGCTACAAGTGCCAACGCTTCGGGCACCATTCAGAGACTTGTTCAAACGCTCCGGCGTGCGTGAGGTGCTCTCTCCCTCACGCTAGTAAACACTGCGATGCCCCTGCTTTCAAAAGGTGCATCAACTGCGGCGGAAGTCACCCCGCCAACTACCGGGCATGTCCGGTGTTTCAGCGGGAGCTCGAGCGGCGAAAGCCGAAAGGGCGCCTGCCACCACCGAGGCATCCGGAAGCTGGTTCTAGACCTGCTACCGAGCAGCCAGGCCCTTCGCCTCCTGCTACGGCTGCCGTGACTTTCGCTGCAGTTGCTAACAGGCAACGGAAACGTAGTAAAGGCCCGAAGCAGACACCTGTAGTTCAGGCATCTCCATCTCAGGCTCCTTCCCAGGCCCCTGTCCCGACTCAGGCGAAAAAGCGCCGTAACCTCGCGGCATCTAAACAAAGTGAGACAGACCAGCCACTGCCAAACATCTCGGTTGTGGAGCCTGAGAATTCTCAACCCTCCCCAGCACCGGAGAATCCTGCCCCTGCTTTAGAAGCAGCCTCGCCTGACCTCCCGCCCCCGCGGTTCCCTAATGCAGGCAAAAAGAAGCGGCAACGTAAGCCCCGTGGCGCTAGATCCCGGGCTCCTGCCAACCCAGCCGCACAGTCCAGACAGCCTGCGCAGCGCGTGAAGACCGACGCTATCGCATCTGTCCCTCTTCCTAGCACCTCCGCTAGAGGCGCTACACCTGGCCCTAAGAAACCCCTGGCTTCCACCAATCCCCCGATTGACAAGCCTCGGCGCTCTTACGCGCAAACAGTCTCCGGGCACTCTGCCTCAAAAACCGTTCCTGATGACTACCAGGTCGTCAAAGACTTCCTTGCGGAATTCGACCTCCGCAAAGTTGCCCAGACCTTCAGGTCCATCCGCTCCCGCTTGGAGACTGCCGATACAACCGAGAGATTCATGCTCTTGGTGGAAGCCGCCACTTGTGTAGGTTTTCTATGAGTCGGGTCCTCAAACGAGATCTCTCAATTCTTTCCTGGAACGCCAACGGGTTGTCCAACAAGATCCAGGAACTCCAAGAATTACTGGCCCGACTCAAACCCGACGTAGTCCTTCTCAATGAGACCCACTTGACTCCTGCGAGTCGGTTACGACTGGCCAACTATGTGTGCTATCGAAACGACCGGCCGGGCACTGCTGGTGGCGGTACTGCCGTCGCGGTGAGGCTCACTCTCGAGCATCACCGAGTCGTCTTGCCTGCAATGACTCACCTCGAAGGCACCGCTGTGGAGTTGTTAAACACTCTAGGCGGCGTACAGATGGTCGCGGCGTATAAAGCGCCGCAAAAAGAGCTCCTTCAACCCGATCTAGCGGTCGCGTTCGATGCACACAGGAGGGTCATCATGGCCGGCGACCTGAACTGCAAACATCGCGATTGGAACAGTCGCTTGACTGCCCCAAACGGGAAACGTTTGCGCAGGTTTGCCGATTCTCGCAGGATTCAAGTGATTGGGCCTACCCAACCTACGTTCTACCCCTCACAACGCAACGCGGCTCCCGATCTCTTGGACATAGCGGTGATTCAAGGAATTGACTGTCCGGTCCATGTGTCCGCGCTAACGGAACTATCGTCCGATCATCTCCCCATCCTGATACACGTCGCTACCCAGTACGTCGTACGCAGAGATGTCAGGAAGGTGGTAGAATGGGACCGCTATGGCCCGGCGTTAAGTCGCCGATTGCCAGACGCGGGACCACTCGAAACCGTCCGCCAAGTCGACGAGGCAGTTGCCGCGTTTGACGAGGCTGTCGTATCTGCGATCGACGCGTCTTCCAGGATGAAGCCTGGTGTCACGCCCCACTGGCAGCGGATCCCAGAGGAGACGAGTGCTCTCGCTTGCGAGAGAAATCGCCTCCGGAGACGCTGGCAGCGGACCCGTGATCCGGCCGACAAGGCAGCGTACAACCGGGCGACCGGCATTTTACGTCGTGAAATGCAGGCCTACCGGAGACGCTGTTGGGAACTCGCCGTGGCCCAGGCAGGGGACGGATCGGACGAAAGTAGCCCTTACCGGATACCTTCGGCGTTGGTAGGGAAGAGGCGCCGGCCTCGCATCCCGGCCATTGCTGGACCTTTCGGTCAAATCCTGGCTCGCCCGGAGGCGAAGGCCGAGTACTTGGGCGCGTGTTTTGAGCGACAGTTCGCACCTAACCCGCCCATGGACTGGGACTTCGACGAAGAAGTCGAGAATGAAGTGGAAGACTTTCTGTCTCTTCCGATCACTGCGGAGCCCGAACCCATTACTAGGGAAGAGGTCACAGATCGGCTCGTTGAACTCGCGCCGAGAAAGGCTCCTGGCCCGGACGGCGTCTCGAACGCCGCTCTTACTCGACTCCCGGAGCGAGGAGTACTTTTCTTGGTCGCGCTGTTCAACGCGTGTCTTAGACTGGCCTATTTTCCCCAGAAATGGCGTAAGGCAACGGTTATAGTGATCCCGAAGCAGGGAAAGGACGCTTCCCGTCCCGGCAACCTCCGGCCCATTAGTCTACTGTCAGCCACGTCAAAGGTCCTCGAACGTCTTGTACAACGGAGAGTACTAGATCATCTAAGAAATTTCGATGTACTGGTCCCCGAACAGTTCGGCTTTCGTGTGGGGCATTCCACCACTCATCAACTGATGAGACTGGTGGAATACATCACGGACGCCGGGTGTCGGAAAGAGCAGACTGTCGCCTGTTTCCTAGATGTGGAAAAGGCCTTTGATAGTGTCTGGCACGACGGGCTCTTGTTCAAGCTCCGGGAAATCCAGCTCCCAGATTGCTACCTTCGCTTGATTGCTAGCTTTCTGACGGAGAGGACTTTCTGCGTGCGAATAGACGACCACGTCTCTTCCGAGAGACGTATCACAGCCGGGGTACCTCAAGGTAGCGTGCTAGGGCCTCTCCTGTTCTCCGTGTATGTCAACGACGCACCCAGAGAGCCTGGAGTCCAGATGGCTTTGTTTGCCGACGACACGGCGGTCTATACCGCCGATCGGAACGCAGACTTTGCTATCCCACGACTTCAGCGCGCACTCGATGCGTATTCGACGTGGACGGAAAGCTGGAAAGTTGCCGTCAACGAAACCAAGAGCTCCGCGGTGCTATTCACAAAGCGCCGGAAAGAACCACGAGGCCGAGTGAGACTCGGTAGAACGTACCTGCCCTGGTCGAGGGAAGTTAAGTACCTCGGTGTCCACCTAGATCGTCGGCTCACCTGGCGTACCCACGCTGAGACGATGCGAAAGAAAGCGTCCGCTCGTCTCGCGCAACTGTTTCCGCTACTTGCCAACAAGGCTATGACCCGCAAGCTGGGTAAGTTGATTGTCAACGCGTACCTGTTGCCGATCATTACCTACGCTCTTCCCGTCTGGGGTTACCTCGCAACCGTTCATAAAAGAAGGTTGCAAAGCGTTCTCGATAGAGGGCTTCGGCTAGCGGCCAAAGTCCCCTATCGGTTTTCTTCTCGTCTCCTGAGAAGAGGACTCGGTGTCCGCTCCTTGGATGACACCGCAAGGCGACTTGCACGTAAATTTTACGTCCGAACTGCGAGGACCCAGACAAACCCACTCATAGCTGGCCTTGGCAAGTACCGAATACGTCCAGGTGAATCTTGTAAACGGCCTCGACTAATACTGTACTAGTCGACCTAGTACGAGCATGTCGTTGTAGCGACCACTCAAAATTAATTAACAATATTCCGTCTGGACAGGACCACTAGGCAGGAGCCCCTACCGGAGGCTCGGTACTAGGAAACCATTGGGTCGTCTCACGACGCTCAACCCAACAGCTCTGACCACTTGGCCACTACCATAATCACCCTGCGATTGGAAGGAGCAACATCTCTCTTGAGCTCTCTCTTGATGGGAAATTCTTCACATTCTGTGCGTTCTCAGTCTCCGGTTATACCGTGACTTACACAGTGCGTCCAGTTCAATAATTACCAGTGTTTGTGCAAGTTTTTAAACTACTCAAGAATCAGTGCAGTGCAGTGTAGTGTTCAGTGCAGTGTTGTGTTCTTGTGCAGTGCAGTGTTTCGTGTGTGTTCCGCTGCTGCCTGGAGCTTGTTGGTAAGTGAGCGACTTTTGTATCTTTGCTTACCGTAGTGCTTGGTCTAGTCCTTAGTTCCGTTCCGCCTAAGGCGTAGGCTTCGCCTCGCCGATGGCTGCCCGCAACCCGTCTTCCGTCGGTCCTTCTCAGGACCTCTCAATTCCTGCTCGCGCTCTGGCGCAACCACTCCCGGATGGCCCTTCTCAGGACCACCCTACACCTACCTCGTCGGGGGAATCTCACGACGCGGACTCGGCCATGGATACCGATGGTGCATGGCAATCTGTCAGCCGGAAACGGCGTGTCAGTGCCACCTCCACGGAATCCGGTCGGACTTCGCGTCGAGGCTCAACCGCGGGGCAATCTGCCATGGCCAATTCCCAGCAACAACCCGACCAGCCCCGGCGTATCCCGCCTCTGATTTTCGCCCGGCCTTCGGATTGGGCTAATTTCATGCGTCGGATACACCGGTGCACTCCTTCTGGCACCTTGACTGCTTCGGCTCAAGGTGACAATTCCATTCGCCTGAACCCCACGACCGTGGAGTGCTTCCGTATTGCACAGAAGTTCCTCACGGACGCGGGTATCCCGTTCCATACCTTTGCCTTGCCGGAGGAGAAGGAACTCAAGGTTCAAGTTATTGGTATCCCTGCTGGTACCCAGCCTGAGATCATCTCTGATGAACTCACCAGTTTAGGCTTTCGAGTACATAGTGTCACGCCTCTCTTCTCCCCCGGCAAGAAACTAGCGCGCAATGCGTTCCTGGTAAAAATACGAAAGGTGGGTGATTACCAGGCCATCTATGGTATCAACTTTATGTTTTATTTGAAAGTTAGGGTGGAAGCTTTCGAAGCCCAGGCCGGACCGAAGCAGTGTTACAACTGCCAGAGGTACGGCCATTCATCGGCATTTTGCCACCATCCCACCCGCTGTTTGCGCTGTGGCGATAGCCATCGAAAGGACACTTGTCCTCTCGCTCGTGCTGCCGCCACTTGCGCCAACTGCGGGGAACCGCACCCGGCATCATCAAAGTCCTGCAAATTCTATGCTGCGGCTTTGAAGAAGCTGTCAAAGTCCTCGCAGCAGCGCGCTACTGCGCCTCCCGCTAGGCCCCAAACATCAAGGCCTGCCGCCTCGGCGGCACCTATCCCCGCTGCGGCACCGGCACTTGCGCCTGCCCCAGCTCGTCCGGCGTCTACCGGGGCGCCCAGCTATGCGGCTGCAGCTGCCTCACAGCCTGCCGCACAGCCCGCGGCCCAGCAGCCAAAACCTGCTGCGCCGTCCAAGAAACGGACAAAACCATCTCCCCCTGCTTCCTCGCAGCACACGCCCGCTGCACCTCAGCCCGCATCTACCCCAGATGTCCGAAATCCTAGGCAGCCGAAACAAAAGGCCCCCGCCCAGAATGGCATCATGTTCCTACACCCGGCGCCCAAGCCTCAGGCGGCACCGGCGTCTGCCGCGTCTTCGGACGCGACTTTCGCCGACCGCGTCCGTGCTTGGATCAACGCCTTGATCCCGCAAATTCTTGCTGCCAAGGATGTCCAGTCCTTAATCGTCATCATTCTCACCTCCGTGACCTCGCTTATCCCTCTCGATGGCTAGGCCCTTTCGGCTGGTGGCTTGGAACGCATGTGGCGTTCTATCTCGCCGTGCCGAATTGGCCGCCTTCGTAACCGAATATGACATAGACGTCATACTCCTTAATGAAACCCATTTAACTCCTGCTCACTCGTTCCAGCTTCCGGCGTACACGACGTATCGCACAGACAGGCCTGGCCAGAACCGGCGTGCCGCATCTGGCGGCACAGCCATTCTGGTTCACAGGCGCATCGCCCACCGCCCCCTGCCGCCTCCGGCGACTCGTCGCTTGGAGGCGACGGCGGTTGCTCTCTGCATCGGGGATCGGGAGGTTCGACTGGTTTCAGTCTACCTCCCCCCTCGAGGTGGACCACCGCCCGACGAGGATGAATGGGACGCTCTCTTAGTAGACCCTCTACCAACCATCGCAGCCGGAGACTTTAATAGTAAGCATCCCCTGTGGAACAGCCGTGTCTCGAATCCATACGGCCGCTCTCTGTACCAATACGTTCAACGTCATCCTCATGTGAACGCTCTTGGTCCTAGATCACCGACATATATCCCCAATCAACGGGGACCTCCAGACGTCCTTGACATTGCTGTTGTCAAGGACTTGGCCTACCCTATCGCCATAGAAGCCGTGTCAGACCTCTCGTCTGATCACGACCCGGTAATACTCACTGTTCGGCCCACGCTGGACACACCTCTCCAGCCTCCCCATCGTTTAACGAGAGTCAACTGGCGATCGTTCCACGATGAACTGGGTCGAACAGTACCATCTGACCCCCAGGTCGACATCTCCAGCCCGGAGGATGTAGACCGCTTGGCCGACTATCTTCAAGAAGTCGTCACGTCCGCTATGGACAAACACACCTGTGAAGTCCCTGCGCCCAACAGACGGTCGCAGTTACCTGAAGAGGTGATTCTGGCCATCCGCAACCGGCGCCAGCTCCGCCGGAGATGGCAACAAACCCGGGACCCTGCCGTCAAACGCAGGCTAAACGCCCAATCTGACCTTGTCAAGCAGCTTCTGCTTGATGCCACTGCTCATCGATGGGACTCATATCTTGAGTCTCTGGAAGTCACGCCACAGTCCGTTTTCCGGGCTGCGCGCCGACTCACTGGCGAGAAAAGGACCCGCTACCCCCTACGATCACCGAACGGGATTGTGTACTCCGCGGCCGACAAAGCAGAAGTCTTTGCCGATACCATGGAGGAACAATTTACCGTTCACAGAGGCGTCTGTGACCCCGGCCACTCGGCAGCGGTCGCAGACTTCCTATCTGGATATTTTTCCCGCCCTCCCGCAGACCCAATCGACCCGTTCGACGAGGCTGAAGTGGAAACGGCCATTAGTCGACTGCGCCCCAAGAAGGCGCCCGGCGAGGACCGTATTGGTGCAGCGGCCCTACTCAACATCCCAGCAAGTCTCGTTTCCCTCATCCACGTGCTGTTCAATGGATGTCTCCGGCTCCATTACTATCCCAGCCCTTGGAAACGAGCCAAAGTCATCATGTTGCCGAAGGCTCGCAAGCTGCGTACACTCCCTGAGAATCATCGACCAATCTCTCTTTTGCCAGTCTTGTCGAAGGTGTTCGAGCGCCTCCTGCATCGCCGGATTACTCCCCTGCTGGATAATTTCATTCGGCAGGAACAGTTCGGCTTCCGCAGGCAGCATTCGACCACTCTTCAACTTGTCCGAGTTGTCACGCAACTCACTGACGCCATCAACAGGAACCATCAAACTGTCGCCGTCCTTCTGGACGTGAGTAAGGCCTTCGACAAAGTTTGGCCCGAAGGCCTTCTCTATAAACTAGCCACCTCCCCTCTCCCTGCCTCATTTGTACATCTGATGCGGTCGTATCTCTGCGACCGCAAATTTAGGATCTGCGTCGACGGGACGTACTCTTCTGTCCGCCCCGTCGCCGCTGGCGTCCCTCAAGGATCTGTCCTCGGCCCCGTTCTGTACCTTGTGTACACGAACGACCTGCCAGTTTTGCCTGGAGTCACGCTCTCTCTCTATGCGGACGATGCGATGTACCACACCAGTTCTGCAAACCTTCGTTTTGCGACTGACGTGGTACAGCGCCAGCTCGCATTACTTCCGGCCTGGCTAAGGAAATGGCGGGTGGCGATCAATACGGAGAAATCCGAGGCGATTGCCTTCTCCCGTCAGCTCACTTCCCGATGCCAGACCCTCTCCCTTGAAGGGAGCCCAATCGCTTGGCAACGTACTGTGAAGTACTTGGGCGTCACTCTTGATCGACGCCTAAGCTTCAGAGCTCACGTGTCTACAGTGCTCCAGCGCGCCAGAGGCGTCAAAGCCAAACTATACCCATTCTTATCGCCTCGAGGGCCACTGCCAGTGCGCACGAAGCTCTCGATCTATCTGCTCTTTTTACGAGCCGTCCTTATGTACGCAGCGCCTGCATTTTGGACCCAACTCGCCCCCGACGTCGTTAAACGCATGGAAGCCTTCCAAGCCCTTACCCTTCGCCTTATCTCCGGCTCTCCCTGGTATGTAAAAAATGCTGCTATCAGGCGAGGGCTGAAGATTCCGTCGCTCGATGGATTTGCGCGAACTCTCACGTTCAATCTCTTCCATCGAGCATCCATCTCTGATTTTCCTCACCTCCAACACCTCGATAACGATGATGGACCTCCACCAGTCAAACGCCGCCGCACTCGAGCTCTGCTCGACGACCCGCCGTAATTTTAAAATTAACTAAAATTGCCCTCTCACCATCTGTCCACGCGCCGACCAATCGTATTTTCACCACCTTCCTTCCAGTCAAATCCGGTCCGTTGCAGGCCGACAGATGGTTCGGGCGTTGTGCCGGCTTTAGGTGTGCCTAGCGCCACCTTCAGTCGGCAACTTCGCCCCTCCCGTCTCTCGCCTGCCTCGGTATCGCCATAAGGCAGTCTACCGGAATCTTACCGGGCTGGCGGAAGTGTATCGACCCGTTGTGGGCGAACAAATCCCGCCAATCCGTGCTAAGCGTTCGCGTAGACTTCCCTCTCAGGCCATTGGTGGATCGCGTCAGCGGTTCAGCCAATCACAGCCCGTCTCCTTCACCTCCGCCAAAATAAAAAAGGGGGTACCCATCCTCGCAGCGACAAGTCTCGCACCAAGCACTCGCCAAGCAACAGGCAGTCATCGGGCTCGCCCGGACGCTGCCGTCACTGGGGCACGCACTGAGCTGTGCCCTACACGCATCGCATCGCATCGCATCGCATGGCCACTAGCCTTAACCACGGTTCAGTGGTCACTGACTACGAGAAGAGTCTACCTCGAGCTGTTGCCAGGGTAGGCTGTGTCAGTTTGGATGGCATTTTTGCCAGGTGATTTCACCGTTGTTTGTACCTATTTCTTAGTGATTTCTTCACCATTTGAAGAAATAGTGTTTAGTTTGCGATACCACTATTTATATTTGTGAAGTTTTATTTACTTAGTGAGTTATAACCAGTAACTTCAGTGCAGTGTAGTGCGCGGCCGTGTTTGTGTTCGTGTGCTGTGCGGCTTCTGGTGAGTACGTGTGTCAGTGCCTGTTAGTTAGAATAATCAGTGCTGGTGAGTTCTCTCTCCTATAACCACCTTTGACGTCCATTTCGGGCTTCCGAAATGGCGTTAAATCAACCCGACATTCCTTTGCCGGAGCCGTTAAGCTCTCTCTTGGGCGCTTGCGGTTCTGCTCCCTTGAATTCACCTCTCCCCCGTGATACCAATTGTGAAAGTGGCAGTGAAAGTGATATCTCCGATGTCCATATGGGGAGTGTTGGGTCGGGAGATGAAGAGTTTTCGGTTGTGGATGGCAAACGCGCCAAACGCAAGCGAAAGCTCGCCGCCAGTCAGTCTCCCGCCTCACCTAACCAGGTCGCTGATTCAGGTAACAGCGGCCGGCAGTCTGTTAATCTTCCTTCAACTAGTTCCAAGCCTGACCCTTCTGCCACCAAGTTTCCTCCTATTATCATTCCTGATAATAGGAATTACACCCAGCTTTTGGCTGCCCTCCGTTCTGCCCTTCCTTCGACGTCCGTGGAAGCGAAATGCTCCGGCAAATCGCTGAAGCTGGTCGTCAAATCCATTGTTGACTTCCGCGCTGTTCAGCACTTTCTGTCAGCGCGGAACATATCCTTTCATACCTTCGCTCTCCCTGAGGAGCGTGAGGTTAAAATCGTCATCCAGGGTATTCCTTACCATACCCCCTCCGATGCTATCGTGCAGGAATTGACGTCTCTTGGCTATACGCCAACAGCTGTGTCAGTTTTGCACGCCGGCAAAGGGGACACCAAGCATCCAGTGAATTCCTTCCTCGTTAAGTTGCTTAAAACTGGAAATTTTGAGGAGGTCTATGGCCTCCAAACACTCCTTCACCTGCGGGTGAATATTAGATCATTTGACCCGCGCCCAGCCCCTGCTCAGTGTTTCAACTGCCAGGGCTTCGGGCACTCTTCCCTATTCTGCCATGCGCCCCCACGTTGCGTGCGGTGCGGCGACCCTCACCGTGGCTGTGATAAGCCTCGTGTGCCGGGTTTTGTCCCGTACTGCTGCAACTGCAAGGGCGCCCATCCGGCTAGTTACCGGGGTTGTATTCATTATATCGAAGCTGAAAGACAGCAGCGATCTGCGCGCCCTGGCGCGCAGCGTCGTGTAGCTGGCCCGGCCCCAAATCGGCGAGAGGCCTTCCCCCTCTCACCGGTGCATCTGTCAAGGCCCCGGCAGCGACTCCTGTCGCTCCCGCGGTCTCAGTCCCGCCTGCAGGCGTAGCTCCGGCGGCGCCTGTGATGGCTCCACTACCGGCGCCTGCCGGAGCGCCCGGCCCTTCCTATGCAGCTGTCGCTGCTAAGCCATCATCGCAAACCACTTCCGCCCGCAAGGGTACCAAAAAGCGCTCGCGTCGCCGGACTCCCGGCCGACGACATCAGCAGGCTCGACCTGCCCAACCTCAGCGGGACTCTCCCGCCCCTGTCATCTCCCAACCTCCGCGTGAGCAGACCATAGTCCAGTCCGCTAACCCAGCGCCATCTGTAGTCCTGGCCGAAGTTCCTCAGGAACGTCCGCGCGGGTCCCGGGAATTTTCTCGGGCTCCAGCGGACCCCCTGACGGCTTGGGCCACTCAACTTGTAGAAAGCATCAGGTCTGCTCCTGATACCTCGACTGTGCTAATGTTAGTGTTCCAATCCCTCTCTGCTCTCTTCCCTCTCCTCCCCCTCAATGGCTAGATCCCTGCGGATCGTCGCTTGGAACGCCGATGGCGTTTCCTCTCGCCGATCTGAGCTGGCGGCTTTCGTCGTGGAGTACGACGTTGATGTCGTGCTTCTCTCCGAAACCCATCTAGCCCCCTACCATCGATTCTCACTTCCTGCTTACACTTGTTATCGTCAGGATCGTCCCCCACAGCCGCGCCAACCCCCGAAAGGGGGTACGGCGATTCTGGTCCACAGGCGGATATCCCATAGGCCACTACCCCCCCTCACTACTCGACTCATCGAAGGTTGCGCGGTGGCAGTGGACGCAGGCAGCTCGGAGTTGCGCATTGTTTCCGCGTATCTCCGGCCTGGCCTGAGCCCGCCGCCCCCGTCTGAGGAGTGGAACGCTCTCCTCGACCACCCAATCTCGACAATTGCAGCCGGCGACTTCAACGCCAAACATCCTTCCTGGACCAGTAGGACTACCAACGCCTACGGCAGATCACTCCGCCGGTTCGTCCTTGACGACCCGGATACGCACGTCATCGGCCCTGATGATCCTACCCACTTCCACTATGCCGGTCACCGACCGGACGTTCTTGATGTAGTTGTAGTCAGGAACGTGGCCCATAACATCCAGGTCTCGTCAGTGTCAGACCTCTCGTCTGATCACAATCCCCTACTAATAACTGTTCGAGATGTGTCGGCTTCACCCCGACTTCCTGCTGGTCCTGCTAGGAGGGTCAACTGGCGCTCCTATCACGACGAGCTATCTCGAAGGTTACCGTCTGTCCCAGCGGACCCGATCGCCACTCGTGACGATCTGGATCTCCGTGCCACTCATCTTCAGGAGTTGGTCCAAGGTGTCATGGATCGCCACACATACAACGTAGAGGTGAATCGTAAATCGGCCCTTCAACCGGAAGTTATCCACGCCATCTGGCTTCGGCGCAAGCTCCGCCGCAGATGGCAACGAACCCGAGATCCCGCCGTCAAACGACGGTTTCAGGCCCAGTCTCTTTACGTCCAGCAACTTTTGCGGGACGTAAACTCTGATCAGTGGGACTCATACCTTGAGTCCCTTGAAGTCGACCCAGCCTCCGTCTGGAGAGCAACGAGTCGCCTTACTCGCGAGAAGCGTACTCGCAACCCGCTGAATACCCCGAACGGCATTGTTTCTTCGTCGGAAGGCAAGGCAGAGGTCTTCGCCGACTGCATGGAGACTCAATTCACCGTTCATGGAGGCGTCTCAGACCCTGCCTTCTCGGTTGTGGTTCGAGACTTCCTATCTGGTTATTTTTCCCGCCCTCCACCTGACCCTCCCGCTCTCTTCGACAGGGACGAACTAGTTTCGTCTATCTGTCGACTAAACCGACGTCGCGCCCCTGGTCCTGATCGGATCGGGGCCGCAGCTTTGCAACATCTCCCGGCCTCGGGCGTTGAATTGGTCCTGGATCTGTTCAACTCCAGTCTCCGGCTGCAATACTTCCCCCGCCTGTGGAAAAATGCCAACATCTGTATGATTCCCAAGCCCGGCAAGCCTCGAATGCTTGCAGGCAGCTATCGTCCCATATCATTGTTGCCAGTACTCTCAAAGGTGTTTGAGCGTCTCCTACTCGCCCGCATCTGGCCGCTGCTGGATAACTTTATTCGGAGCGAACAGTTCGGGTTCCGTAGAGAGCACTCGACAACTTTACAACTCGTCCGAGTTGTCACAGCGTTATCCGACGCCGCCAACAAGAAAGAGTCTACGGGCGCTGTCTTGTTGGACGTGAGTAAGGCCTTCGACAAAGTCTGGCACGAAGGTCTTCTCTACAAACTAGCTCACTCCCCCATCCCACCGTCCATTGTGCATTTCCTGCGGTCATACCTCTGTGATCGTACCTTCAGGGTTAGCGTCGAAGGGTCCTGTTCGTCAGTCCGACCCGTCGCCGCTGGCGTTCCGCAGGGATCTGTCCTCGGCCCCGTTCTGTACCTAGTGTACACGAACGACTTGCCTGTTATTCCTGGAGTCACGTTATCTCTATTCGCTGACGACGCAATGTATTACTGCAGCTCCCTGTCCCCGCGAATTGCGTGTTCAAAGCTGCAGCGTCAGTTGAATCTGGTTCCGGCCTGGCTACGGAAGTGGCGGGTGCTGATCAACGCGGAGAAATCCGAGGCGATCTGTTTCACCAGTAAGTCCACTTCCCGATGCCAGACCCTCTCCCTCGAAGGGAGGCCTATCGCCTGGCAAAAGTCGGTGAAGTATTTGGGCGTTCGGCTAGACCAGCGCCTTAGCTTCAACGGCCACGTGACTGCTACCCTCAACAAAGCTCGAGGCGTCCGAGCCAAAATATTTCCCATGCTCTCGTGCCGCAACCGCCTGGCTTTGCGCACTAAAGTTACGATCTATCTTTTGTTTCTCCGGTCAGTATTGACCTATGCTGCTCCCGCATGGTGGTCGTTTGTGTCGACCACTAACAAGTGTAGGCTGGAAGCTTTCCAGGCCCGTACCCTCCGATCCTTGTCGGGGTCTCCATGGTTTGTGAGAAATAATGTCATTCGTGGAGGCCTTTGAGTTCCTACCCTTGCCGATTTTGTCCGGTCGCTTGCCGAAACTCTCTTTGCTTCTGCAGCGACCTCGTCCTTTCCATATATCCGTTCCATCAGCACGTCTGAACCACCTCCCGCTATACGTGTCAAGCGCCCTCGGGCGATCTTAGATGACCCCCCGTAATTCTAATAAGCTGTGACTTAGGTTCCCGAGCAACTCTATCTCCTTGTTACCTTCCTATACTGTCAGATACCTTCCCCAAGTATGTTGGTTTGCAAACTGCTTGGCGCTGTTACCGATGCCACAGACACGGCGGTTCCCTGCCTCGCGGGGAATGACCGGCGCTACAAAGCGCCTGCCTGCCGGGCCGGGCGCGTGCGGCATCTGCCGTTCGCCCCGCGCCCGGCGGCAGTGTTACCATGACCCGGTACCTGTATAATATAAAATTGCAAAATTTTACGTTCATTTGGGATGACCCGCCATAACGCCATCCTCTTTAAATAAACAAAAACAAGTAATCATCAGTCCTAGACCAGAGTATTTCACCAAACTGTCCTTCTTTCCTTCCTGTCCACCTCCTAGCACGCTGAGCCGGCTGCTTGTCGCTGTCATCATTCACTGGCACGGAGGCTCTCCGCCTCGCGGGGAGCGACCGACGCCCTCAGGGCGTCTGCTGACTGGACTTGAAACGGGCAACATCTGTTGCTCGAATCGGTACCAGCGGCAGTGCATCAAACAAATAAAAGTTATACTCCCCCGCCTTCTCAGTTAACTGGTTGGCTGTTTCCTTTTCCAGTTTTAGGTAACCTGTCGACATGTACCAGCACTATGTTTACTTCTGGCAGCCATTGGACACGATCCAGATGCTGCAATCAAGCCACGGGTGCAAAGACACCCCGCATCCATAATGCAATGCAAGTTCATTTGAGTCGCATCCGCCGACTTCGGGGACAGCGGAAGAAGAGACTTCGCTTCCAGCTCTTGAAGAGGAAACATCTTGCTCTCGACCAGCCAACTTTATCACACCACTAGCGACAGGACAGGACAGGACAACTTGAGACCAGCCTGCATTTCGCCGACTGCCTCACGGATTGGATTGGACCTGGGCAACTGCGTGGGAACCGGCTCCCGGATAGCCTCCTCAGGTGAGTGGACGTCGGCTCTCTCGCTTCCTTGTTAGCGCTGCCCCGAGAGATCCTTGGAAGGCCCCACCAGTGGTAACCGACCTTGGACACCTCCGAGGTAAAGAGTACGGTGGAAACCGAACATTGCACAAAGTTCGGTATCTAACGAAGCCGTACATTACCCCTCTGGTAGATCTCTGTTCCCTACCCGCTTTTGAGAGGTGGCATGTCCACCTCTCAAACATCCGATCGCTCCTTGGGTACTGCTTGCGGTACCCAAGCACCTATCTCTACCCTTCGCCCTGATCGGCCCTTTTTAGGGCCGACAGCACCCAACCCGGCGGCGGACTGCGTCGGCGAGTTCATGGAGATGGACTCCCCGGCAAGTCCGCCTTCCGAACCTGGCCCTTCTCAGGACCACCCCGTTACTGTTGTGCCCGGCGCCACTGACGGCGGCCCTGCCTGGAAAAAGGTGAAGAGCCGGAAACGGACCTTCTCCTCATCCTCGGGCGGGCCGGAACCCAGTGGTGGCTCGGCTCCCACTACCGGGGCAGGTGCTTAGCCAACCCCTCAGTCTTCAGAACCATTCCGCATGCCACCCATAGTTCTTGACGCCCCCAAAGCGTGGCATGCTTTTGCAAAATCCATCAAGCAGGCGGCAGCTTTCCCTATCGATATTTATCATCAGGGGAAGCTTCTCCGCATCAAAACTAGGACTCCCGACGAATTTCGTTTCGTCCAGAAAACACTCATAGACTCCAACGTTTAATTCCACACCTTTGGTCTCCCTCAGGAGAAAGAAATCAAAGTAACTATCCGTGGCATCCCCCACGATGTAGCCCCGACTGACATTATCGAGGAGTTGGAGAGCCTTGGCTTCACTCCAACCTCCTGCATTCCACTCGTTGACCGCCAAAAACGGAAGGTCAACGTCTTTTTTATCAAGCTTAAGAAGGTAGGAGACTACCAACTCATCTACTCCCTCCGAGAGCTTTTATGCCTCCGGATTGAGGTCTCCAGGTATAACACCCCCACCGGCCCTCCGCAGTGTTACAACTGCCAGAGGTACGGCCACGCCTCTTACAACTGCCACATGGCACCCCGTTGCGTACGCTGCGGCGAAGGTCATCCTAAGGGCGCTTGCACGAAGGACCCTAACGCCGACGCAAAGTGCGCTAACTGCGACAAGAACCATCCAGCCAACTGGAGAGGCTGCGAATACTATCAATCTGCCCTTGAGCGGAAGCAGGAGATGGACGAGATCCGGCACCGCAATCCGACCCGGCCTCAGCGCCAAACCAAAGTCCAGCAGACCGCCACTCCGGCGGCTGCCCCAGCCCGCCAACCGCCCGTCCAACCTCGTCGTCCCAGTGACGACCAACACCCTGCTACTACTACGGAGCCTTCCTCCACCGCCAAGTCATTCGCGGCAGCCGTCGCATCTAAACCCGCATCCGCGCCTCGCCGCGCGAAGGCTCCGAAGCCCAAACAGAAACCCCCAGCTGCTAAAGCTCCTTCTACAAAAAAACCTACCGCCGCACAGCAACTACCATCGGTCCAACCACCTAAGCCCGAGGCAGCCCCAGAAACCTCGAAGCCAGCTCCCCAGCTAGTCCGCCGCCCCGCGGCCGTGAGCGAGCCCGATGAGGGCGTGCTAACGATCGCGGAGTTGCAAGACTGGATGGAAGATCTCCTGCCAAAACTAGTTGCTGCGCGCGACCTGAACTCTCTGGTCGTCACAATCATGACCTCCCTTACGTCCTTGTTGCTCGCCCGTAATGGCTAGGCCTCTCACACTCGTTGCTTGGAACGCAAATGGCGTAGCCGGGCGGCGGGCTGAGCTGGCCTGCTTCGCGAGCGAGTATGACGCGGACGTAGTCCTCCTCTCTGAAACCCACCTGCGTCCCCAACATCGATTTAACCTACCAGCTTACGCTACTTATCGTACGGACCGCCCAGTGCCACTCACCCGAGCCGCATCTGGCGGCACAGCCATTCTCATCCACAGGCGATTATCTCACCGACCTCTACCTACCCCCCCGACTACCCACATCGAAGCGACTGCGGTCGCAATCAGCGTAGCGGGAACCGAGCTTCGGCTGGTCTCCGTCTACAACAAACCTGGCCTGGTGCCAAACCCCCAGGAGCTTGACGCGCTCCTTAACCATGATCTGCCTACCATTGCAGTCGGAGACATGAACTGCAAAGACCAGTCTTGGAATAGTCGCTTGACTATTCAAAGCGGTCGTGCTCTCGCCCAATACGCCTCGACCAGGCCTGACGTCCTCGTCATCGGCCCGGCCGAACCGACATACATCCCCGCCAACCCTGCCAACCAGCCAGACGTTCTCGACATAGTTCTTGTCAAGGACGCTGTCTGCCCCATCCTGGTCGAGGCCATCTCAGCCCTATCGTCGGACCACAACCCGCTGGTTGTGACGCTCCGACGAACAAGCGACTCCCCGCCTGCCCGTCCTAGTAAGAGAGTCAACTGGCGCTCTTACCACGACGAGCTGTGCCGTAGGTTCCCATCAGCCCCCGAGGCCCCAGCGCCCTCTCGAAGGGAGCTGGACCGCCAAGTCACGCATCTCCATGACACTCTTACCCGCTGCATGGATACCCACTCTTACACTGTCCCAGCACATCGTAGGAAGTCTCAACTCCCTGCCGAAGTCCAAGAAGCCATCAGCCAGCGGCGGCGCCTTCGCCGCTGCTGGCAAAACACTCGCGATCCCGCTGTCAAGCGGCAGTATCGCCGACAGTCTGATTACGTCAAGCAACTCCTCCGCTGGCTTCAGTGCCCAAACTCTACCAGACTTTGGCTAGGCTGAGCACCTCACTTGTGAGATCCTCTCCCCTACTCAACTGCAAAAGGAGCACACCATCCCACCCACTTGACCTTGTTTTACCTAAAGTCCTTGAGAGAGCCCGACCTACTTGCAGTCATCGGAGGAGTCACTCCGGGCATTGCTACCATGCAGGGGCCTTGAGCCCCGTCCCCTCATTAGCTACGAGCTACGTTCATTTGATCGGCAGCTTTCTGCGAGACCGTAGCTTCCGAGTGAGAGTAGACCACGCTCTCTCTTCGGAGAGGCGTATTACCGCTGGCGTCCCTCAGGGAAGTGTCCTTGGGCCTCTCTTGTTCTCGTTGTTTGTCAACGACACGCCCCGAGTTCCTGGAGTGAAATTGTCGCTGTTCGCGGACGACACTGCGGCTTTTGCCTCAGAGCCGAACGCGAGTTATGCGGCAGTTAAGCTCCAGCGCCAACTCGACGCGTATGTCGGGTGGACCGACGACTGAAGAGTTGCCGTTAACGCTTCCAAGAGCGCCGCGGTAATATTCTCGCGCAAACGTAAGCGGCCTCGGCCGCTTAAAGTAGGCCCCGTCGAGGTGCCCTGGACCAACAGCGTCAAGTACCTCGGGCTCCACGTGGATTCCCGACTCACCTGGCGAACCCATACAAACTACATCAGACAACGCGCTTCGGCGCAATTCAGTAGACTCTGGCCCGTGCTATCTAATCCGGCAATGACCCCCCGGCTAGGTAAGCTCATAGTCAACACGTACGTGTTGCCGGTGATTACCTACGCCTGTCCTGTTTGGGGATACCTGGCTCGTGGTCATAGAATCACGCTCCAGCGCGTACTCGACCGGGGACTGAAGCTCGCGTGCAAAGTCCCCCGGAGGTACTCTTCTCGTCTTTTGAGGAGAGGACTCGGTGTCCGCTCTCTTGATGACACCGTGAGACGCCTGGCGCGACGATTCTATGTTCGTTCCGACAGAGTGACCCACAATTCCCTCATTGCCGGACTTGGTAAATACACCCCGCGACCAGGTGAGTCCTGGAAGCGACCTCGTTTGCTAGTCCCGGTGGTATAATCCACCAATCGCAGGTCGCTTCAGACCCCCCCCCCCATAAGTAGATAAAAAGTATATAATGAACTCTACCAGACCCAGTGGCAGTTCCAGATGCTGCAATCAAGCCACGGGTGCAAAGACACCCCGCATCCATAATGCAATGCAATGCCAGTGGCAGGAGTCCTTTCTGAGACTCGGGACACTGCACTACTCGCGACCCCCAGTTGTGTGTGTGTTCCACCGCCTTCTCAGTTAACTGGTTGGCGTGTCCCTCCCGAAAAATTTAGGAAACCTTCTTCTGAAAGTCCAGCACTGTTTTCTTCTGACAGCCATCGGGCACGTCCCGGAAGCTGTAATAAGCCACGGGTGCAAAGACGCCCCACTATGTAATGCAATGCAATGCAATGCACTGACTACGAAACCTTTGTCAGTGTTTTGCAGCCTTCTGCACTGAAGATGGTCATTGAAGGCACGGCCAAAACGTTTCCACAAAACAACCATGGACTTACAGCCTGGCAAGCCAAAGTACTCATATCAGAGAATGTACAAGTTTTTGATAATCATTATGCCCTGCCCTGTCATTAAATTACAATAACAAAAAATGTCACATAATGCCCTGAGTGTGTTTATAGAAACAGATCGTTACAAAACATTTTACGAAATGTATTATTTGATTTATAATAGCAATTATATATATATATATATATATATATATATATATATATATAGACGACATGTTAAGACCATGGAAATCGAGAGTGACTTCAGGAATACAGCTTAACAAATCAATTTGTATAGGTTCCCTGGTATATGCGGACGACAGTTCCTATTCAAGAAAATGAGGATGATTTACAAAGAGCTATGTTTCAGTTAGAAAAAGTGGAAAGAGAGTACTCACTTGCAATTTCAGTAAGAAAGGCTAAAACCATGGCCTTTAAAGGTAAATATCCAGTAAGGACTAAGATAATTACAAACAACAGGAGTTTACAACAAGTGAGCCGTTTTAAATATCTCGGCTGTGCAGTAAGCTATAAATCTGAATATAAAATAAAACAGAAGATAAATAAATTTAGGAATATTTGTGGTACAATTCATAGAAATCTTATAAATAAGACAAGACATAGCACGAGAATTAAATTTTATAAGACAATTGCAATACCCACATTGACATAATATTATGCGAGTGAGGCATGGGTCATGACAAAAAAGGAATGCGGCAAGATTCAGAGTGCTGAAATGCAGTTCCTTCGAAATACTTTAAATTATTTAGTAAATAATAAGTTTAATGAAATCATTAAAAACAAGAACAATAAGCTTATACAAAATAAAGTTAATTACACTAAAGCACAACACGAACAACGCATAGCTATACAACTAAATAAAAAACTTTCTAATAATAATATTTACATAACCAAGGTAGATAAGGGAAATTCTATAGCCATGCTGAAACTTGATGAACACACGCAAAAAGTACACAACTTTATAAATGACAACAATATTACTAAGTTGACATCCGACCCCACTAAGAAGTACACTTTAGAACTGAATAAAACAACAAATAAATGCACGCAACTATTTGATAAACGCACACAATCCTCACTAAAACCAATAAATGCTAGTGCGCCTTGTTTAAGGGGTCTTCCGAAAGTACATAAACAGAACACTCCAATTAGACCATTAGTTTATTTTACAACTGCCCCCGGTTATAAAATAGCTAAAACCTTAGTAAAAATCATCAGAGAGCACACCAACTTAGAAAATAATCGGAGTGTAAAAAGCTATAAGGATTTTATCTAAAATATAAACCACGTTACAAATCAACCAAACTACAAACTAGTATCATTCAACATAGTAGATTTATACAAGATGAAACATTAACTTTACTCAGGCATAATTTAATGAATAAAGGTTCTTTAGAAATACAGAAAGTTAACCAACTGATGATGATACTAAAAACCATTCTTCATCAAAACTATTTTTCATTTGATAATGCATATTATAAACAGAATGAAGGACTTGCCATTGGATCTCCACTTTCTGGAATCCTGGCGGACCTATATCTAAACCATTTAGAAAATACAAAAATTTTAAAAGATAAATATTTCGCCAGTAAAATCATCCATTACTCCAGATATGTAGATGATACCTTTATTATTTTTAACGGGAATGCCAGACAAATAGAATTATTTAAAAATTACCTAAACAAAATTCATAAAAAATTAAAATTTACTATGGAGATCGAAAACAACGAAAGTATCAATTTTTTAGACCTCACTATATTACACAACGGGAATAATTTAAAATACCAAATCTTTAGAAAACACACTAGTACTGACACAGTAATACACTATGATTCATATCATCCCGTTACACAAAAAATGGCTGTGTAACAGTCTTGTCAACAGACTTTTAAATGTTCCCCTCGAAAAGGAGGACTACTTAAATGAGGTTAGCACTATCAAACAAATAGCAATAAATAACGGGTATAAATCTACAAAAGTTGACAAAATAATAAATAGGCATAGGAAACGTTTAGAAAATAAAAATTCAAACTATAAAAGCAAGTAACAAAAATTATAAATATCTTTCGGCTAATTTCACAGGTATTATGCCAAATATTTTAAGACCCGTTCTCAAAGATAATAACTATATTTTATCATTTAAAACAAATAATAATTTAGGAAATTATTTCAAAAACAAAAACAAATTACCATTAAAAAAGAAATGTGGTGTATATAAAATAAAATGTGATGATTGTGATGCGTTCTATATCGGTCAATCTGGCAGATGTTTTTATAAAAGATTTTTTAGAACATATTCCTAAGCCAAGTAATACTAAGTCCAACTTTGCACAACATTTAATATCAAGCGGACATAAATATACGAGCTTCGAAGAAAATTTAACAGCGTTGCATGTTTGTAAAAAGAGTAGACAGATGGATAGTCTGGAGGAATTTGAAATTTATAAAGCTTTAAAAGATAGTAACACCAAAAACAGTTTATTAAATGACCAGGTAAATTTTGCGTCAAATTACCTGTTCGACACTGCAATCAGTTTGTCTTAATCTTTGACCAGTCGCGTGACGATCGCGGTTGCGGGTGAACGCATGCGGGAGCTCCAGCCGTGGTTAGCAAAACTTATTACATTACAAGCGATTTGTAATTTATTTTATTATTTTTGACTTGACCAGTATCATGGTCGTGATTTTAATATTTTAGTTTATTAATTATGTGTATCTGAGGATGGGACTTAGTCCCGAAACGCGTCATCAGTGACGAAACTGTGTATCACTAAAGTGGATATTAAGGTAATTATATATCATATAATAAGTGATACGGTACGCAAAAAATAAGTAATTGACATGGAGCCATACAAGGCAAGTATCGCGTATAAATATCAAAATCTTAAACTTAAATTATTCAAAACTAATTTACATATAAAATTTAATAAAACCTGTTTACGACAAAATTTAATCCCAAATTATGCTTAAATTAAGATTAATAATTCCTCCAAACTAGCCAGAAAAACCGAACAATATGCTAGCACGTTTAGAATCAAAGAAGAAATTAAATTTCTATATAGCAAAAAAATATCATTGAATTTGGCTATGTATAAATCTCAGTTGGAATTATATAACATGGTACATCCTGCTTTGATCGTTAGTATCATAGAGCAAATTAACAAATACGTTACAAATAAGGTTAGACTTCACAAACATAAACAGGCAATTAAAATCAGCCAGTTAAGTAACAGTAAATATAAAGATAACATCGAACGCACGCACATTTTCTACCCTAGAGTAATAAATACAACTGACGTCACTTTAACTAACGCAGAAACAAAACTTATCAGCAAACGTCTAAATTACAATTTTCCCCCCAACCTTAAAAATAAACATAACTTAATTAAAGAAATAATTGAAGCCGAGTCAGTGATAAAAAACATTCCTGACCCAGGTAAACAAAATGAAATAAGAGTATTAGTAAATAATAAGTTTAATAAAATCATTAAAAACAAGAACAATAAGCTTATACAAAATAAAGTTAATTACACTAAAGCACAACACGAACAACGCATAGCTATACAACTAAATAAAAAACTTTCTAATAATAATATTTACATAACCAAGGTAGATAAGGAAAATTCTATAGGCATGCTGAAACTTGATGAATACACACAAAAAGTACACAACTTTATAAATGACAACAATATTACTAAGTTGACATCCGACCCCACTAAGAAGTACACTTTAGAACTGAATAAAACAATAAATAAATGCACGCAACTATTTGATAAACGCACACAATCCTCACTAAAACCAATAAATGCTAGTGCGCCTTGTTTAAGGGGTCTTCCGAAAGTACATAAACAGAACACTCCAATTAGATAGACCATTAGTTAATTTTACAACTGCCCCCGGTTATAAAATGGCTAAAACCTTAGTAAAAATCATCAGAGAGCACACCAACTTAGAAAATAATCGGAGTGTAAAAAGCTATAAGGATTTTATCAAAAATATAAACCACGTTACAATTCAACCAAACTACAAACTAGTATCATTCGACATAGTAGATTTATACACTAATGTGCCTATTGATGAAACATTAACTTTACTCAGGCATAATTTAATGAATAAAGGTTCTTTAGAAATATAGAAAGTTAACCAACTGATGATGATACTAAAAACCATTCTTCATCAAAACTATTTTTCATTTGAAAATGCATATTATAAACAGAATGAAGGACTTGCCATGGGATCTCCACTTTCTGGAATCCTGGCGGACCTATATCTAAACCATTTAGAAAATACAAAAATTTTAAAAGATAATTATTTCGCCAGTAAAATCATCCATTACTCCAGATATGTAGATGATACCTTTATTATTTTTAACGGGAATGCCAGACAAGTAGAATTATTTAAAAATTACCTAAACAAAATTCATAACAAATTAAAATTTACTATGGAGATCGAAAACAACGAAAGTATCAATTTTTTAGACCTCACTGTATTACACAACGGGAATAATTTAAAATACCAAATCTTTAGAAAACACACTAGTACTGACACAGTAATACACTATGATACATATCATCCCGTTACACAAAAAATGGCAGTGTTTAACAGTCTTGTCAACAGACTTTTAAATGTTCCCCTCGAAAAGGAGGACTACTTAAATGAGGTTAGCACTATCAAACAAATAGCAATAAATAACGGGTATAAATCTACAATAGTTGACAAAATAATAAATAGGCATAGGAAACGTTTAGAAAATAGAAATTCAAACTCTATAAAAGCAAGTAACAAAAATTATAAATATCTTTCGGCTAATTTCACAGGTATTATGCCAAATATTTTAAGACCCGTTCTCAAAGATAATAACTATATTTTATCATTTAAAACAAATAATAATTTAGGAAATTATTTCAAAAACAAAAACAAATTACCATTAAAAAAGAAATGTGGTGTATATAAAATAAAATGTGATGATTGTGATGCGTTCTATATCGGTCAATCTGGCAGATGTTTTTATAAAAGATTTTTAGAACATATTCCTAAGCCAAGTAATACTAAGTCCAACTTTGCACAACATTTAATATCAAGCGGACATCAATATACGAGCTTCGAAGAAAATTTAACAGCGTTGCATGTTTGTAAAAAGGGTAGACGGATGGATAGTCTGGAGGAATTTGAAATTTATAAAGCTTTAAAAGATAGTAACACCAAAAAGAGTTTATTAAATGACCAGGTAAATTTTGCGTCAAATTACCTGTTCGACACTGCAATCAGTTTGTCTTAATCTTTGACCAGTCGCGTGACGATCGCGGTTGCGGGTGAACGCATGCGGGAGCTCCAGCCGTGGTTAGCAAAACTTATTACATTACAAGCGATTTGTAATTTATTTTATTATTTTTGACTTGACCAGTATCATGGTCGTGATTTTAATATTTTAGTTTATTAATTATGTGTATCTGAGGATGAGACTTAGTCCCGAAACGCGTCATCAGTGACGAAACTGTGTATCACTAAAGTGGATATTAAAGTAATTATATATCATATAATAAGTGATACGGTACGCAAAAAATAAGTAATTGACATGGAGCCATACAAGGCAAGTATCGCGTATAAATATCAAAATCTTAATCTTAAATTATTCAAAACTAATTTACATATAAAATTTAATAAAACCTGTTTACTAAAAAATTTAATCCCAAATTATGCTAAAATTAAGATTAATAATTCCTCCAAACTAGCCAGAAAAACCGAACAATATGCTAGCACGTTTAGAATCAAAGAAGAAATTAAATTTCTATATAGAAAAAAAATATCATTGAATTTGGCTATGTATAAATCTCAATTGGAATTATATAACATGGTACATCCTGCTTTGATCAATAGTATCATAGAGCAAATTAACAAATACGATACAAATAAGATTAGACTTCACAAACATAAACAGGCAATTAAAATCAGCCAGTTAAGTAACAGTAAATATGAAGATAACATCGAACGCACGCACATTTTCTACCCTAGACTAATAAATACAACTGACGTCACTTTAACTGACGCAGAAACAAAACTTATCAGCAAAGGTCTAAATTACAATTTTCCCCCCAACCTTATAAATAAACATAACTTAATTAAAGAAATAATTGAAGCCGAGTCAGTGACAAAAAAACATTCCTGACCCAGGTAAACAAAATGAAATAAGAGTATTAGTAAATAATAAGTTTAATAAAATCATTAAAAACAAGAACAATAAGCTTATACAAAATAAAGTTAATTACACTAAAGCACAACACGAACAACGCATAGCTATACAACTAAATAAAAAACTTTCTAATAATAATATTTACATAAACAAGGTAGATAAGGGAAATTCTATAGGCATGCTGAAACTTGATGAATACACACAAAAAGTACACAACTTTATAAATGACAACAATATTACTAAGTTGACATCCGACCCCACTAAGAAGTACACTTTAGAACTGAATAAAACAATAAATAAATGCACGCAACTATTTGATAAACGCACACAATCCTCACTAAAACCAATAAATGCTAGTGCGCCTTGTTTAAGGGGTCTTCCGAAAGTACATAAACAGAACACTCCAATTAGATAGACCATTAGTTAATTTTACAACTGCCCCCGGTTATAAAATAGCTAAAACCTTAGAAAAAATCATCAGAGAGCACACCAACTTAGAAAATAATCGGAGTGTAAAAAGCTATAAGGATTTTATCAAAAATATAAACCACGTTACAATTCAACCAAACTACAAACTAGTATCATTCGACATAGTAGATTTATTAAAGATGAAACATTAACATTACTCAGGCATAATTTAATGAATAAAGGTTCTTTAGAAATACAGAAATTTAACCAACTGATGATGATACTAAAAAAAATTTTAAAAGATAATTATTTCGCCAGTAAAATCACCCATTACTCCAGATATGTAGATGATACCTTTATTATTTTTAACGGGAATGCCAGACAAATAGAATTATTTAAAAATTACCTAAACAAAATTCATAATAAATTAAAATTTACTATGGAGATCGAAAACAACAAAAGTATCAATTTTTTAGACCTCACTGTATTACACAACGGGAACAATTTAAAATACCAAATCTTTAGAAAACACACCGAAAGTACATAAGGGGTCTTCCGAAAGTACATAAACAGAACACTCCAATTAGATAGACCATTAGTTAATTTCACAACTGGCCTCGGTTATAAAATAGCTAAAACCTTAGTAAAAATCATCAGAGAGCACACCAACTTAGAAAATAATCGGAGTGTAAAAAGCTATAAGGATTTTATCAAAAATATAAACCACGTTACAATTCAACCAAACTACAAACTAGTATCATTCGACATAGTAGATTTATACACTAATGTGCCTATTGATGAAACATTAACTTTACTCAGGCATAATTTAATGAATAAAGGTTCTTTAGAAATACAGAAAGTTAACCAACTGATGATGATACTAAAAACCATTCTTCATCAAAACTATTTTTCATTTGAAAATGCATATTATAAACAGAATGAAGGACTTGCCATGGGATCTCCACTTTCTGGCATCCTGGCGGACCTATATCTAAACCATTTAGAAAATAAAAAAATTTTAAAAGATAATTATTTCGCCAGTAAAATCATCCATTTCTCCAGATATGTAGATGATACCTTTATTATTTTTAACGGGAATGCCAGACAAATAGAATTATTTAAAAATTACCTAAACAAAATTCATAACAAGTTAAAATTTACTATGGAGATCGAAAACAACAAAAGTATCAATTTTTTAGACCTCACTGTATTACACTACGGGAACAATTTAAAATAACAAATCTTTAGAAAACACACTAGTACTGACACAGTAATACACTATGATTCATATCATCCCGTTACACAAAAAATGGCAGTGTTTAACAGTCTTGTCAACAGACTTTTAAATGTTCCCCTCGAAAAGGAGGACTACTTAAATGAGGTTAGCACTATCAAACAAATAGCAATAAATAACGGGTATAAATCTACAATAGTTGACAAAATAATAAATAGGCATAGGAAACGTTTAGAAAATAGAAATTCAAACTCTATAAAAGCAAGTAACAAAAATTATAAATATCTTTCGGCTAATTTCACAGGTATTATGCCAAATATTTTAAGACCCGTTCTCAAAGATAATAACTATATTTTATCATTTAAAACAAATAATAATTTAGGAAATTATTTCAAAAACAAAAACAAATTACCATTAAAAAAGAAATGTGGTGTATATAAAATAAAATCTGATGATTGTGATGCGTTCTATATCGGTCAATCTGGCAGATGTTTTTATAAAAGATTTTTAGAACATATTCCTAAGCCAAGTAATACTAAGTCCAACTTTGCACAACATTTAATATCAAGCGGACATCAATATACGAGCTTCGAAGAAAATTTAACAGCGTTGCATGTTTGTAAAAAGGGTAGACGGATGGATAGTCTGGAGGAATTTGAAATTTATAAAGCTTTAAAAGATAGTAACACCAAAAAGAGTTTATTAAATGACCAGGTAAATTTTGCGTCAAATTACCTGTTCGACACTGCAATCAGTTTGTCTTAATCTTTGACCAGTCGCGTACGATCGCGGTTGCGGGTGAACGCATGCGGGAGTTCCAGCCGTGGTTAGCAAAACTTATTACAGTACATGCGATTTGTAATTTATTTTATTATTTTTGACTTGACCAGTATCATGGACGTGATTTTAATATTTTAGTTTATTAATTATGTGTATCTGAGGATGGGACTTAGTCCCGAAACGTGTCATCAGTTACGAAACTGTGTATCACTAAAGTGGATATTAAGGTAATTATATATCATATAATAAGTGATACGGTACGCAAAAAATAAGTAATTGACATGGAGCCATACAAGGCAAGTATCGCGTATAAATATCAAAATCTTAAACTTAAATTATTCAAAACTAATTTACATATACAATTTAATAAAACATGTTTACGAAAAAATTTAATCCCAAATTATGCTAAAATTAAGATTAATAATTCCTCCAAACTAGTCAGAAAAACCGAACAATATGCTAGCACGTTTAGAATCAAAGAAGAAATTAAATTTTTATATAGAAAAAAAATATCATTGAATTTGGCTATGTATAAATCTCAATTGAAATTATATAACATGGTACATCCTGCTTTGATCGATAGTATCATAGAGCAAATTAACAAATACGTTACAAATAAGATTAGACTTCACAAACATAAACAGGCAATTAAAATCAGCCAGTTAAGTAACAGTAAATACAAAGATAACATCGAACGCACGCACATATTCTACCCTAGAGTAATAAATACAACTGACGTCACTTTAACTGACGCAGAAACAAAACTTATCAGCAAAGGTCTAAATTACAATTTTCCCCCCAACCTTAAAAATAAACATAACTTAATTAAAGAAATAATTGAAGCCGAGTCAGTGACAAAAAAACATTCCTGACCCAGGTAAACAAAATTAAATAAGAGTATTAGTAAATAATAAGTTTAATAAAATCATTAAAAACAAGAACAATAAGCTTATACAAAATAAAGTTAATTACACTAAAACACAACACGAACAACGCATAGCTATACAACAAAATAAAAAACTTTCAAATAATAATATTTACATAACCAAGGTAGATAAGGGAAATTCTATAGCCATGCTGAAACTTGATGAATACACACAAAAAGTACACAACTTTATAAATGACAACAATATTACTAAGTTGACATCCGACCCCACTAAGAAGTACACTTTAGAACTGAATAAAACAACAAATAAATGCACGCAACTATTTGATAAACGCACACAATCCTCACTAAAACCAATAAATGCTAGTGCGCCTTGTTTAAGGGGTCTTCCGAAAGTACATAAACAGAACACTCCAATTAGACCATTAGTTAATTTTACAACTGCCCCCGGTTATAAAATAGCTGAAACCTTAGTAAAAATCATCAGAGAGCACACCAACTTAGAAAATAATCGGAGTGTAAAAAGCTATAAGGATTTTATCAAAAATATAAACCACGTTACAATTCAACCAAACTACAAACTAGTATCATTCGACATAGTAGATTTATACACTAATGTGCCTATTGATGAAACATAAACTTTACTCAGGCATAATTTAATGAATAAAGGTTCTTTAGAAATACAGAAAGTTAACCAACTGATGATGATACTAAAAACCATTCTTCATCAAAACTATTTTTCATTTAAAAATGCATATTATAAACAGAATGAAGGACTTGCCATGGGATCTCCACTTTCTGGCATCCTGGCGGACCTATATATAAACCATTTAGAAAATAAAAAAATTTTAAAAGATAATTATTTCGCCAGTAAAATCATCCATTACTCCAGATATGTAGATGATACCTTTATTATTTTTAACGGGAATGCCAGACAAATAGAATTATTTAAAAATTACCTAAACAAAATTCATAACAAATTAAAATTTACTATGGAGATCGAAAACAACAAAAGTATCAATTTTTTAGACCTCACTGTATTACTACACAACGGGAACAATTTAAAATACCAAATCTTTAGAAAACACACTAGTACTGACACAGTAATACACTATGATTCATATCATCCCGTTACACAAAAAATGGCAGTGTTTAACAGTCTTGTCAACAGACTTTTAAATGTTCCCCTCGAAAAGGAGGACTACTTAAATGAGGTTAGCACTATCAAACAAATAGCAATAAATAACGGGTATAAATCTACAATAGTTGACAAAATAATAAATAGGCATAGGAAACGTTTAGAAAATAGAAATTCAAACTCTATAAAAGCAAGTAACAAAAATTATAAATATCTTTCTGCTAATTTCACAGGTATTATGCCAAATATTTTAAGACCCGTTCTCAAAGATAATAACTATATTTTATCATTTAAAACAAATAATAATTTAGGAAATTATTTCAAAAACAAAAACAAATTACCATTAAAAAAGAAATGTGGTGTATATAAAATAAAATGTGATGATTGTGATGCGTTCTATATCGGTCAATCTGGCAGATGTTTTTATAAAAGATTTTTAGAACATATTCCTAAGCCAAGTAATACTAAGTCCAACTTTGCACAACATTTAATATCAAGCGGACATAAATATACGAGCTTCGAAGAAAATTTAACAGCGTTGCATGTTTGTAAAAAGGGTAGACGGATGGATAGTCTGGAGGAATTTGAAATTTATAAAGCTTTAAAAGATAGTAACACCAAAAACAGTTTATTAAATGACCAGGTAAATTTTGCGTCAAATTACCTGTTCGACACTGCAATCAGTTTGTCTTAATCTTTGACCAGTCGCGTGACGATCGCGGTTGCGGGTGAACGCATGCGGGAGCTCCAGCCGTGGTTAGCAAAACTTATTACAGTACATGCGATTTGTAATTTATTTTATTACTTTTGACTTGACCAGTATCATGGTCGTGATTTTAATATTTTAGTTTATTAATTATCTGTATCTGAGGATGGGACTTAGTCCCGAAACGCGTCATCAGTGACGAAACTGTGTATCACTAAAGTGGATATTAAGGTAATTATATATCATATAATAAGTGATACGGTACGCAAAAAATAAGTAATTGACATGGAGCCATACAAGGCAAGTAAGGCGTATAAATATCAAAATCTTAAACTTAAATTATTCAAAACTAATTTACATATAAAATTTAATAAAACATGTTTACGACAAAATTTAATCCCAAATTATGCTAAAATTTTGATTAATAATTCCTCCAAACTAGCCAGAAAAACCGAACAATATGCTAGCACGTTTAGAATCAAAGAAGAAATTAAATTTCTATATAGAAAAAAAATATCATTGAATTTGGCTATGTATAAATCTCAATTGGAATTATATAACATGGTACATCCTGCTTTGATCGATAGTATCATAGAGCAAATTAACAAATACGTTACAAATAAGATTAGACTTCACAAACATAAACAGGCAATTAAAATCAGCCAGTTAAGTAACAGTAAATATAAAGATAACATCGAACGCACGCACATTTTCTACCCTAGAGTAATAAATACAACTGACGTCACTTTAACTGACGCAGAAACAAAACTTATCAGCAAAAGTCTAAATTACAATTTTCCCCCCAACCTTAAAAATAAACATAACTTAATTAAAGAAATAATTGAAGCCGAGTCAGTGACAAAAAAACATTCCTGACCCAGGTAAACAAAATGAAATAAGAGTATTAGTAAATAATAAGTTTAATAAAATCATTAAAAACAAGAACAATAAGCTTATACAAAATAAAGTTAATTACACTACAGCACAACACGAACAACGCATAGCTATACAACTAAATAAAAAACTTTCTAATAATAATATTTACATAACCAAGGTAGATAAGGGAAATTCTATAGCCATGCTGAAACTTGATGAATACACACAAAAAGTACACAACTTTATAAATGACAACAATATTACTAAGTTGACATCCGACCCCACTAAGAAGTACACTTTAGAACTGAATAAAACCATAAATAAATGCACGCAACTATTTGATAAACGCACACAATCATCACTAAAACCAATAAATGCTAGTGCGCCTTGTTTAAGGGGTCTTCCGAAAGTACATAAACAGAACACTCCAATTAGACCATTAGTTAATTTTACAACTGCCCCCGGTTATAAAATAGCTAAGACCTTAGTAAAAATCATCAGAGAGCACACCAACTTAGAAAATAATCGGAGTGTAAAAAGCTAGAAGGATTTTATCAAAAATATAAACCACGTTACATTTCAACAAAACTGCAAACTAGTATCATTCGACATAGTAGATTTATACACTAATTTGCCTATTGATGAAACATTAACTTTACTCAGGCATAATTTTATGAATAAAGGTTCTTTAGAAATACAGAAAGTTAACCAACTGATGATGATACTAAAAACCATTCTTCATGAAAACTATTTTTCATTTGAAAATGCATATTATAAACAGAATGAAGGACTTGCCATGGGATCTCCACTTTCTGGCATCCTGGCGGACCTATATCTAAACCATTTAGAAAATACAAAAATTTTAAAAGATAATTATTTCGCCACTAAAATCATCCATTACTCCAGATATGTAGATGATACCTTTATTATTTTTAACGGGAATGCCAGACAAATAGAATTATTTAAAAATTACCTAAACAAAATTCATAACAAATTAAAATTTACTATGGAGATCGAAAACAACGAAAGTATCAATTTTTTAGACCTCACTGTATTACTACACAACGGGAATAATTTAAAATACCAAATCTTTAGAAAACACACTAGTACTGACACAGTAATACACTATGATTCATATCATCCCGTTACACAAAAAATGGCAGTGTTTAACAGTCTTGTCACCAGACTTTCAAATGTTCCCCTCGAAAAGGAGGACTACTTAAATGAGGTTAGCACTATCAAACAAATAGCAATAAATAACTGGTATAAATCTACAGTAGTTGACAAAATAATAAATAGGCATAGGAAACGTTTAAAAAATAAAAATTCAAACTCTATAAAAGCAAGTAACAATAATTATAAATATCTTTCGGCTAATTTAACAGGTATTATGCCAAATATTTTAAGACCCGTTCTCAAAGATAATAACTATATTTTATCATTTAAAACAAATAATAATTTAGGAGGTTATTTCAAAAACAAAAACAAATTACCATTAAAAAAGAAATGTGGTGTATATAAAATAAAATGTGATGATTGTGATGCGTTCTATATCGGTCAATCTGGCAGATGTTTTTATAAAAGATTTTTAGAACATATTCCTAAGCCAAGTAATACTAAGTCCAACTTTGCACAACATTTAATATCAAGCGGACATCAATATACGAGCTTCGAAGAAAATTTAACAGCGTTGCATGTTTGTAAAAAGGGTAGACGGATGGATAGTCTGGAGGAATTTGAAATTTATAAAGCTTTGAAAGATAGTAACACCAAAATCAGTTTATTAAATGACCAGGTAAATTTTGCGTCAAATTACCTGTTCGACACTGCAATCAGTTTGTCTTAATCTTTGACCAGTCGCGTGACGATCGCGGTTGCGGGTGAACGCATGCGGGAGCTCCAGCCGTGGTTAGCAAAACTTATTACAGTACATGCGATTTGTAATTTATTTTATTATTTTTGACTTGACCAGTATCATGGTCGTGATTTTAATATTTTAGTTTATTAATTATGTGTATCTGAGGATGGGACTTAGTCCCGAAACGCGTCATCAGTGACGAAACTGTGTATCACTAAAGTGGATATTTAGGTAATTATATATCATATAATAAGTGATACGGTACGCAAAAAATAAGTAATTGACATGGAGCCATACAAGGCAAGTATCGCGTATAAATATCGAAATATTAAACTTAAATTATTCAAAACTAATTTACATATAAAATTTAATAAAACCTGTTTACGACAAAATTTAATCCCAAATTATGCTAAAATTAAGATTAATAATTCCTCCAAACTAGCCAGAAAAACCGAACAATATGCTAGCACGTTTAGAATCAAAGAAGAATTAAATTTCTATATAGAAAAAAAATATCATTGAATTTGGCTATGTATAAATCCTAATTGGAATTATATAACATGGTACATCCTGCTTTGATCGTTAGTATCATAGAGCAAATTAACAAATACGTTACAAATAAGATTAGACTTCACAAACATAAACAGGCAATTAAAATCAGCCAGTTAAGTAACAGTAAATATAAAGATAACATCGAACGCACGCACATTTTCTACCCTAGAGTAATAAATACAACTGACGTCACTTTAACTGACGCAGAAACAAAACTTATCAGCAAAGGTCTAAATTACAATTTTCCCCCCAACCTTAAAAATAAACATAACTTAATTAAAGAAATAATTGAAGCCGAGTCAGTGACAAAAAAACATTCCTGACCCAGGTAAACAAAATGAAATAAGAGTATTAGTAAATAATAAGTTTAATAAAATCATTAAAAACAAGAACAATAAGCTTATACAAAATAAAGTTAATTACACTAAAGCACAACACGAACAACGCATAGCTATACAACTAAATAAAAAACTTTCTAATAATAATATTTACATAACCAAGGTAGATAAGGGGAATTCTATAGCCATGCTGAAACTTGATGAATACACACAAAAAGTACACAACTTTATAAATGACAACAATATTACTAAGTTGACATCCGACCCCACTAAGAAGTACACTTTAGAACTGAATAAAACAACAAATAAATGCACGCAACTATTTGATAAACGCACACAATCCTCACTAAAACCAATAAATGCTAGTGCGCCTTGTTTAAGGGGTCTTCCGAAAGTACATAAACAGAACACTCCAATTAGACCATTAGTTAATTTTACAACAGCCCCCGGTTATAAAATAGCTGAAACCTTAGTAAAAATCATCAGAGAGCACACCAACTTAGAAAATAATCGGAGTGTAAAAAGCTATAAGGATTTTATCAAAAATATAAACCACGTTACAATTCAACCAAACTACAAACTAGTATCATTCGACATAGTAGATTTATACACTAATGTGCCTATTGATGAAACATAAACTTTACTCAGGCATAATTTAATGAATAAAGGTTCTTTAGAAATACAGAAAGTTAACCAACTGATGATGATACTAAAAACCATTCTTCATCAAAACTATTTTTCATTTAAAAATGCATATTATAAACAGAATGAAGGACTTGCCATGGGATCTCCACTTTCTGGCATCCTGGCGGACCTATATCTAAACCATTTAGAAAATAAAAAAATTTTAAAAGATAATTATTTCGCCAGTAAAATCATCCATTACTCCAGATATGTAGATGATACCTTTATTATTTTTAACGGGAATGCCAGACAAATAGAATTATTTAAAAATTACCTAAACAAAATTCATAACAAATTAAAATTTACTATGGAGATCGAAAACAACAAAAGTATCAATTTTTTAGACCTCACTGTATTACTACACAACGGGAACAATTTAAAATACCAAATCTTTAGAAAACACACTAGTACTGACACAGTAATACACTATGATTCATATCATCCCGTTACACAAAAAATGGCAGTGTTTAACAGTCTTGTCAACAGACTTTTAAATGTTCCCCTCGAAAAGGAGGACTACTTAAATGAGGTTAGCACTATCAAACAAATAGCAATATATAACGGGTATAAATCTACAAAAGTTGACAAAATAATAAATAGGCATAGGAAACGTTTAGAAAATAGAAATTCAAACTCTATAAAAGCAAGTAACAAAAATTATAAATATCTTTCGGCTAATTTCACAGGTATTATGCCAAATATTTTAAGACCCGTTCTCAAAGATAATAACTATATTTTATCATTTAAAACAAATAATAATTTAGGAAATTATTTCAAAAACAAAAACAAATTACCATTAAAAAAGAAATGTGGTGTATATAAAATAAAATCTGATGATTGTGATGCGTTCTATATCGGTCAATCTGGCAGATGTTTTTATAAAAGATTTTTAGAACATATTCCTAAGCCAAGTAATACTAAGTCCAACTTTGCACAACATTTAATATCAAGCGGACATAAATATACGAGCTTCGAAGAAAATTTAACAGCGTTGCATGTTTGTAAAAAGGGTAGACGGATGGATAGTCTGGAGGAATTTGAAATTTATAAAGCTTTAAAAGATAGTAACACCAAAAACAGTTTATTAAATGACCAGGTAAATTTTGCGTCAAATTACCTGTTCGACACTGCAATCAGTTTGTCTTAATCTTTGACCAGTCGCGTGACGATCGCGGTTGCGGGTGAACGCATGCGGGAGCTCCAGCCGTGGTTAGCAAAACTTATTACATTACAAGCGATTTGTAATTTATTTTATTATTTTTGACTTGACCAGTATCATGGTCGTGATTTTAATATTTTAGTTTATTAATTATGTGTATCTGAGGATGGGACTTAGTCCCGAAACGCGTCATCAGTGACGAAACTGTGTATCACTAAAGTGGATATTAAGGTAATTATATATCATATAATAAGTGATACGGTACGCAAAAAATAAGTAATTGACATGGAGCCATACAAGGCAAGTATCGCGTATAAATATCAAAATCTTAAACTTAAATTATTCAAAACTAATTTACATATAAAATTTAATAAAACCTGTTTACGACAAAATTTAATCCCAAATTATGCTAAAATTAAGATTAATAATTCCTCCAAACTAGCCAGAAAAACCGAACAATATGCTAGCACGTTTAGAATCAAAGAAGAAATTAAATTTCTATATAGAAAAAAAATATCATTGAATTTGGCTATGTATAAATCTCAATTGGAATTATATAACATGGTACATCCTGCTTTGATCGATAGTATCATAGAGCAAATTAACAAATACGTTACAAATAAGATTAGACTTCACAAACATAAACAGGCAATTAAAATCAGCCAGTTAAGTAACAGTAAATATAAAGATAACATCGAACGCACGCACATTTTCTACCCTAGAGTAATAAATACAACTGACGTCACTTTAACTGACGCAGAAACAAAACTTATCAGCAAAAGTCTAAATTACAATTTTCCCCCCAACCTTAAAAATAAACATAACTTAATTAAAGAAATAATTGAAGCCGAGTCAGTGACAAAAAAACATTCCTGACCCAGGTAAACAAAATGGAATAAGAGTATTAGTAAATAATAAGTTTAATAAAATCATTAAAAACAAGAACAATAAGCTTATACAAAATAAAGTTAATTACACTAAAGCACAACACGAACAACGCATAGCTATACAACTAAATAAAAAACTTTCTAATAATAATATTTACATAACCAAGGTAGATAAGGGAAATTCTATAGCCATGCTGAAACTTGATGAATACACACAAAAAGTACACAACTTTATAAATGACAACAATATTACTAAGTTGACATCCGACCCCACTAAGAAGTACACTTTAGAACTGAATAAAACCATAAATAAATGCACGCAACTATTTGATAAACGCACACAATCCTCACTAAAACCAATAAATGCTAGTGCGCCTTGTTTAAGGGGTCTTCCGAAAGTACATAAACAGAACACTCCAATTAGACCATTAGTTAATTTTACAACTGCCCCCGGTTATAAAATAGCTAAGACCTTAGTAAAAATCATCAGAGAGCACACCAACTTAGAAAATAATCGGAGTGTAAAAAGCTAGAAGGATTTTATCAAAAATATAAACCACGTTACATTTCAACAAAACTGCAAACTAGTATCATTCGACATAGTAGATTTATACACTAATTTGCCTATTGATGAAACATTAACTTTACTCAGGCATAATTTTATGAATAAAGGTTCTTTAGAAATACAGAAAGTTAACCAACTGATGATGATACTAAAAACCATTCTTCATCAAAACTATTTTTCATTTGAAAATGCATATTATAAACAGAATGAAGGACTTGCCATGGGATCTCCACTTTCTGGCATCCTGGCGGACCTATATCTAAACCATTTAGAAAATACAAAAATTTTAAAAGATAATTATTTCGCCACTAAAATCATCCATTACTCCAGATATGTAGATGATACCTTTATTATTTTTAACGGGAATGCCAGACAAATAGAATTATTTAAAAATTACCTAAACAAAATTCATAACAAATTAAAATTTACTATGGAGATCGAAAACAACGAAAGTATCAATTTTTTAGACCTCACTGTATTACTACACAACGGGAATAATTTAAAATACCAAATCTTTAGAAAACACACTAGTACTGACACAGTAATACACTATGATTCATATCATCCCGTTACACAAAAAATGGCAGTGTTTAACAGTCTTGTCACCAGACTTTCAAATGTTCCCCTCGAAAAGGAGGACTACTTAAATGAGGTTAGCACTATCAAACAAATAGCAATAAATAACTGGTATAAATCTACAGTAGTTGACAAAATAATAAATAGGCATAGGAAACGTTTAAAAAATAAAAATTCAAACTCTATAAAAGCAAGTAACAATAATTATAAATATCTTTCGGCTAATTTAACAGGTATTATGCCAAATATTTTAAGACCCGTTCTCAAAGATAATAACTATATTTTATCATTTAAAACAAATAATAATTTAGGAGGTTATTTCAAAAACAAAAACAAATTACCATTAAAAAAGAAATGTGGTGTATATAAAATAAAATGTGATGATTGTGATGCGTTCTATATCGGTCAATCTGGCAGATGTTTTTATAAAAGATTTTTAGAACATATTCCTAAGCCAAGTAATACTAAGTCCAACTTTGCACAACATTTAATATCAAGCGGACATCAATATACGAGCTTCGAAGAAAATTTAACAGCGTTGCATGTTTGTAAAAAGGGTAGACGGATGGATAGTCTGGAGGAATTTGAAATTTATAAAGCTTTGAAAGATAGTAACACCAAAATCAGTTTATTAAATGACCAGGTAAATTTTGCGTCAAATTACCTGTTCGACACTGCAATCAGTTTGTCTTAATCTTTGACCAGTCGCGTGACGATCGCGGTTGCGGGTGAACGCATGCGGGAGCTCCAGCCGTGGTTAGCAAAACTTATTACAGTACATGCGATTTGTAATTTATTTTATTATTTTTGACTTGACCAGTATCATGGTCGTGATTTTAATATTTTAGTTTATTAATTATGTGTATCTGAGGATGGGACTTAGTCCCGAAACGCGTCATCAGTGACGAAACTGTGTATCACTAAAGTGGATATTTAGGTAATTATATATCATATAATAAGTGATACGGTACGCAAAAAATAAGTAATTGACATGGAGCCATACAAGGCAAGTATCGCGTATAAATATCGAAATATTAAACTTAAATTATTCAAAACTAATTTACATATAAAATTTAATAAAACCTGTTTACGACAAAATTTAATCCCAAATTATGCTAAAATTAAGATTAATAATTCCTCCAAACTAGCCAGAAAAACCGAACAATATGCTAGCACGTTTAGAATCAAAGAAGAATTAAATTTCTATATAGAAAAAAAATATCATTGAATTTGGCTATGTATAAATCCTAATTGGAATTATATAACATGGTACATCCTGCTTTGATCGTTAGTATCATAGAGCAAATTAACAAATACGTTACAAATAAGATTAGACTTCACAAACATAAACAGGCAATTAAAATCAGCCAGTTAAGTAACAGTAAATATAAAGATAACATCGAACGCACGCACATTTTCTACCCTAGAGTAATAAATACAACTGACGTCACTTTAACTGACGCAGAAACAAAACTTATCAGCAAAGGTCTAAATTACAATTTTCCCCCCAACCTTAAAAATAAACATAACTTAATTAAAGAAATAATTGAAGCCGAGTCAGTGACAAAAAAACATTCCTGACCCAGGTAAACAAAATGAAATAAGAGTATTAGTAAATAATAAGTTTAATAAAATCATTAAAAACAAGAACAATAAGCTTATACAAAATAAAGTTAATTACACTAAAGCACAACACGAACAACGCATAGCTATACAACTAAATAAAAAACTTTCTAATAATAATATTTACATAACCAAGGTAGATAAGGGGAATTCTATAGCCATGCTGAAACTTGATGAATACACACAAAAAGTACACAACTTTATAAATGACAACAATATTACTAAGTTGACATCCGACCCCACTAAGAAGTACACTTTAGAACTGAATAAAACAACAAATAAATGCACGCAACTATTTGATAAACGCACACAATCCTCACTAAAACCAATAAATGCTAGTGCGCCTTGTTTAAGGGGTCTTCCGAAAGTACATAAACAGAACACTCCAATTAGACCATTAGTTAATTTTACAACTGCCCCCGGTTATAAAATAGCTGAAACCTTAGTAAAAATCATCAGAGAGCACACCAACTTAGAAAATAATCGGAGTGTAAAAAGCTATAAGGATTTTATCAAAAATATAAACCACGTTACAATTCAACCAAACTACAAACTAGTATCATTCGACATAGTAGATTTATACACTAATGTGCCTATTGATGAAACATAAACTTTACTCAGGCATAATTTAATGAATAAAGGTTCTTTAGAAATACAGAAAGTTAACCAACTGATGATGATACTAAAAACCATTCTTCATCAAAACTATTTTTCATTTAAAAATGCATATTATAAACAGAATGAAGGACTTGTCATGGGATCTCCACTTTCTGGCATCCTGGCGGACCTATATCTAAACCATTTAGAAAATAAAAAAATTTTAAAAGATAATTATTTCGCCAGTAAAATCATCCATTACTCCAGATATGTAGATGATACCTTTATTATTTTTAACGGGAATGCCAGACAAATAGAATTATTTAAAAATTACCTAAACAAAATTCATAACAAATTAAAATTTACTATGGAGATCGAAAACAACAAAAGTATCAATTTTTTAGACCTCACTGTATTACTACACAACGGGAACAATTTAAAATACCAAATCTTTAGAAAACACACTAGTACTGACACAGTAATACACTATGATTCATATCATCCCGTTACACAAAAAATGGCAGTGTTTAACAGTCTTGTCAACAGACTTTTAAATGTTCCCCTCGAAAAGGAGGACTACTTAAATGAGGTTAGCACTATCAAACAAATAGCAATATATAACGGGTATAAATCTACAAAAGTTGACAAAATAATAAATAGGCATAGGAAACGTTTAGAAAATAGAAATTCAAACTCTATAAAAGCAAGTAACAAAAATTATAAATATCTTTCGGCTAATTTCACAGGTATTATGCCAAATATTTTAAGACCCGTTCTCAAAGATAATAACTATATTTTATCATTTAAAACAAATAATAATTTAGGAAATTATTTCAAAAACAAAAACAAATTACCATTAAAAAAGAAATGTGGTGTATATAAAATAAAATCTGATGATTGTGATGCGTTCTATATCGGTCAATCTGGCAGATGTTTTTATAAAAGATTTTTAGAACATATTCCTAAGCCAAGTAATACTAAGTCCAACTTTGCACAACATTTAATATCAAGCGGACATAAATATACGAGCTTCGAAGAAAATTTAACAGCGTTGCATGTTTGTAAAAAGGGTAGACGGATGGATAGTCTGGAGGAATTTGAAATTTATAAAGCTTTAAAAGATAGTAACACCAAAAACAGTTTATTAAATGACCAGGTAAATTTTGCGTCAAATTACCTGTTCGACACTGCAATCAGTTTGTCTTAATCTTTGACCAGTCGCGTGACGATCGCGGTTGCGGGTGAACGCATGCGGGAGCTCCAGCCGTGGTTAGCAAAACTTATTACAGTACATGCGATTTGTAATTTATTTTATTATTTTTGACTTGACCAGTATCATGGTCATGATTTTAATATTTTAGTTTATTAATTATGTGTATCTGAGGATGGGACTTAGTCCCGAAACGCGTCATCAGTGACGAAACTGTGTATCACTAAAGTGGATATTTAGGTAATTATATATCATATAATAAGTGATACGGTACGCAAAAAATAAGTAATTGACATGGAGCCATACAAGGCAAGTAAGGCGTATAAATATCAAAATCTTAAACTTAAATTATTCAAAACTAATTTACATATAAAATTTAATAAAACCTGTTTACGACAAAATTTAATCCCAAATTATGCTAAAATTAAGATTAATAATTCCTCCAAACTAGCCAGAAAAACCGAACAATATGCTAGCACGTTTAGAATCAAAGAAGAAATTAAATTTCTATATAGAAAAAAAATATCATTGAATTTGGCTATGTATAAATCTCAATTGGAATTATATAACATGGTACATCCTGCTTTGATCGATAGTATCATAGAGCAAATTAACAAATACGTTACAAATAAGATTAGACTTCACAAACATAAACAGGCAATTAAAATCAGCCAGTTAAGTAACAGTAAATATAAAGATAACATCGAACGCACGCACATTTTCTACCCTAGAGTAATAAATACAACTGACGTCACTTTAACTGACGCAGAAACAAAACTTATCAGCAAAAGTCTAAATTACAATTTTCCCCCCAACCTTAAAAATAAACATAACTTAATTAAAGAAATAATTGAAGCCGAGTCAGTGACAAAAAACATTCCTGACCCAGGTAAACAAAATGGAATAAGAGTATTAGTAAATAATAAGTTTAATAAAATCATTAAAAACAAAAACAATAAGCTTATACAAAATAAAGTTAATTACACTAAAGCACAACACGAACAACGCATAGCTATACAACTAAATAAAAAACTTTCTAATAATAATATTTACATAACCAAGGTAGATAAGGGAAATTCTATAGCCATGCTGAAACTTGATGAATACACACAAAAAGTACACAACTTTATAAATGACAACAATATTACTAAGTTGACATCCGACCCCACTAAGAAGTACACTTTAGAACTGAATAAAACCATAAATAAATGCACGCAACTATTTGATAAACGCACACAATCCTCACTAAAACCAATAAATGCTAGTGCGCCTTGTTTAAGGAGTCTTCCGAAAGTACATAAACAGAACACTCCAATTAGACCATTAGTTAATTTTACAACTGCCCCCGGTTATAGAATAGCTAAAACCTTAGTAAAAATCATCAGAGAGCACACCAACTTAGAAAATAATCGGAGTGTAAAAAGCTAGAAGGATTTTATCAAAAATATAAACCACGTTACATTTCAACAAAACTGCAAACTAGTATCATTCGACATAGTAGATTTATACACTAATGTGCCTATTGATGAAACATTAACTTTACTCAGGCATAATTTTATGAATAAAGGTTCTTTAGAAATACAGAAAGTTAACCAACTGATGATGATACTACAAACCATTCTTCATCAAAACTATTTTTCATTTGAAAATGCATATTATAAACAGAATGAAGGACTTGCCATGGGATCTCCACTTTCTGGCATCCTGGCGGACCTATATCTAAACCATTTAGAAAATACAAAAATTTTAAAAGATAATTATTTCGCCAGTAAAATCATCCATTACTCCAGATATGTAGATGATACCTTTATTATTTTTAACGGGAATGCCAGACAAATAGAATTATTTAAAAATTACCTAAACAAAATTCATAACAAATTAAAATTTACTATGGAGATCGAAAACAACGAAAGTATCAATTTTTTAGACCTCACTGTATTACTACACAACGGGAATAATTTAAAATACCAAATCTTTAGAAAACACACTAGTACTGACACAGTAATACACTATGATTCATATCATCCCGTTACACAAAAAATGGCAGTGTTTAACAGTCTTGTCAACAGACTTTTAAATGTTCCCCTCGAAAAGGAGGACTACTTAAATGAGGTTAGCACTATCAAACAAATAGCAATAAATAACTGGTATAAATCTACAGTAGTTGACAAAATAATAAATAGGCATAGGAAACGTTTAAAAAATAAAAATTCAAACTCTATAAAAGCAAGTAACAATAATTATAAATATCTTTCGGCTAATTTCACAGGTATTATGCCAAATATTTTAAGACCCGTTCTCAAAGATAATAACTATATTTTATCATTTAAAACAAATAATAATTTAGGAGGTTATTTCAAAAACAAAAACAAATTACCATTAAAAAAGAAATGTGGTGTATATAAAATAAAATGTGATGATTGTGATGCGTTCTATATCGGTCAATCTGGCAGATGTTTTTATAAAAGATTTTTAGAACATATTCCTAAGCCAAGTAATACTAAGTCCAACTTTGCACAACATTTAATATCAAGCGGACATAAATATACGAGCTTCGAAGAAAATTTAACAGCGTTGCATGTTTGTAAAAAGGGTAGACGGATGGATAGTCTGGAGGAATTTGAAATTTATAAAGCTTTAAAAGATAGTAACACCAAAAACAGTTTATTAAATGACCAGGTAAATTTTGCGTCAAATTACCTGTTCGACACTGCAATCAGTTTGTCTTAATCTTTGACCAGTCGCGTGACGATCGCGGTTGCGGGTGAACGCATGCGGGAGCTCCAGCCGTGGTTAGCAAAACTTATTACAGTACATGCGATTTGTAATTTATTTTATTATTTTTGACTTGACCAGTATCATGGTCGTGATTTTAATATTTTAGTTTATTAATTATGTGTATCTGAGGATGGGACTTAGTCCCGAAACGCGTCATCAGTGACGAAACTGTGTATCACTAAAGTGGATATTTAGGTAATTATATATCATATAATAAGTGATACGGTACGCAAAAAATAAGTAATTGACATGGAGCCATACAAGGCAAGTATCGCGTATAAATATCGAAATATTAAACTTAAATTATTCAAAACTAATTTACATATAAAATTTAATAAAACCTGTTTACGACAAAATTTAATCCCAAATTATGCTAAAATTAAGATTAATAATTCCTCCAAACTAGCCAGAAAAACCGAACAATATGCTAGCACGTTTAGAATCAAAGAAGAATTAAATTTCTATATAGAAAAAAAATATCATTGAATTTGGCTATGTATAAATCCTAATTGGAATTATATAACATGGTACATCCTGCTTTGATCGTTAGTATCATAGAGCAAATTAACAAATACGTTACAAATAAGATTAGACTTCACAAACATAAACAGGCAATTAAAATCAGCCAGTTAAGTAACAGTAAATATAAAGATAACATCGAACGCACGCACATTTTCTACCCTAGAGTAATAAATACAACTGACGTCACTTTAACTGACGCAGAAACAAAACTTATCAGCAAAGGTCTAAATTACAATTTTCCCCCCAACCTTAAAAATAAACATAACTTAATTAAAGAAATAATTGAAGCCGAGTCAGTGACAAAAAAACATTCCTGACCCAGGTAAACAAAATGAAATAAGAGTATTAGTAAATAATAAGTTTAATAAAATCATTAAAAACAAGAACAATAAGCTTATACAAAATAAAGTTAATTACACTAAAGCACAACACGAACAACGCATAGCTATACAACTAAATAAAAAACTTTCTAATAATAATATTTACATAACCAAGGTAGATAAGGGGAATTCTATAGCCATGCTGAAACTTGATGAATACACACAAAAAGTACACAACTTTATAAATGACAACAATATTACTAAGTTGACATCCGACCCCACTAAGAAGTACACTTTAGAACTGAATAAAACAACAAATAAATGCACGCAACTATTTGATAAACGCACACAATCCTCACTAAAACCAATAAATGCTAGTGCGCCTTGTTTAAGGGGTCTTCCGAAAGTACATAAACAGAACACTCCAATTAGACCATTAGTTAATTTTACAACTGCCCCCGGTTATAAAATAGCTGAAACCTTAGTAAAAATCATCAGAGAGCACACCAACTTAGAAAATAATCGGAGTGTAAAAAGCTATAAGGATTTTATCAAAAATATAAACCACGTTACAATTCAACCAAACTACAAACTAGTATCTTTCGACATAGTAGATTTATACACTAATGTGCCTATTGATGAAACATAAACTTTACTCAGGCATAATTTAATGAATAAAGGTTCTTTAGAAATACAGAAAGTTAACCAACTGATGATGATACTACAAACCATTCTTCATCAAAACTATTTTTCATTTGAAAATGCATATTATAAACAGAATGAAGGACTTGCCATGGGATCTCCACTTTCTGGCATCCTGGCGGACCTATATCTAAACCATTTAGAAAATACAAAAATTTTAAAAGATAATTATTTCGCCAGTAAAATCATCCATTACTCCAGATATGTAGATGATACCTTTATTATTTTTAACGGGAATGCCAGACAAATAGAATTATTTAAAAATTACCTAAACAAAATTCATAACAAATTAAAATTTACTATGGAGATCGAAAACAACGAAAGTATCAATTTTTTAGACCTCACTGTATTACTACACAACGGGAATAATTTAAAATACCAAATCTTTAGAAAACACACTAGTACTGACACAGTAATACACTATGATTCATATCATCCCGTTACACAAAAAATGGCAGTGTTTAACAGTCTTGTCAACAGACTTTTAAATGTTCCCCTCGAAAAGGAGGACTACTTAAATGAGGTTAGCACTATCAAACAAATAGCAATAAATAACTGGTATAAATCTACAGTAGTTGACAAAATAATAAATAGGCATAGGAAACGTTTAAAAAATAAAAATTCAAACTCTATAAAAGCAAGTAACAATAATTATAAATATCTTTCGGCTAATTTCACAGGTATTATGCCAAATATTTTAAGACCCGTTCTCAAAGATAATAACTATATTTTATCATTTAAAACAAATAATAATTTAGGAGGTTATTTCAAAAACAAAAACAAATTACCATTAAAAAAGAAATGTGGTGTATATAAAATAAAATGTGATGATTGTGATGCGTTCTATATCGGTCAATCTGGCAGATGTTTTTATAAAAGATTTTTAGAACATATTCCTAAGCCAAGTAATACTAAGTCCAACTTTGCACAACATTTAATATCAAGCGGACATAAATATACGAGCTTCGAAGAAAATTTAACAGCGTTGCATGTTTGTAAAAAGGGTAGACGGATGGATAGTCTGGAGGAATTTGAAATTTATAAAGCTTTAAAAGATAGTAACACCAAAAACAGTTTATTAAATGACCAGGTAAATTTTGCGTCAAATTACCTGTTCGACACTGCAATCAGTTTGTCTTAATCTTTGACCAGTCGCGTGACGATCGCGGTTGCGGGTGAACGCATGCGGGAGCTCCAGCCGTGGTTAGCAAAACTTATTACAGTACATGCGATTTGTAATTTATTTTATTATTTTTGACTTGACCAGTATCATGGTCGTGATTTTAATATTTTAGTTTATTAATTATGTGTATCTGAGGATGGGACTTAGTCCCGAAACGCGTCATCAGTGACGAAACTGTGTATCACTAAAGTGGATATTTAGGTAATTATATATCATATAATAAGTGATACGGTACGCAAAAAATAAGTAATTGACATGGAGCCATACAAGGCAAGTATCGCGTATAAATATCGAAATATTAAACTTAAATTATTCAAAACTAATTTACATATAAAATTTAATAAAACCTGTTTACGACAAAATTTAATCCCAAATTATGCTAAAATTAAGATTAATAATTCCTCCAAACTAGCCAGAAAAACCGAACAATATGCTAGCACGTTTAGAATCAAAGAAGAATTAAATTTCTATATAGAAAAAAAATATCATTGAATTTGGCTATGTATAAATCCTAATTGGAATTATATAACATGGTACATCCTGCTTTGATCGTTAGTATCATAGAGCAAATTAACAAATACGTTACAAATAAGATTAGACTTCACAAACATAAACAGGCAATTAAAATCAGCCAGTTAAGTAACAGTAAATATAAAGATAACATCGAACGCACGCACATTTTCTACCCTAGAGTAATAAATACAACTGACGTCACTTTAACTGACGCAGAAACAAAACTTATCAGCAAAGGTCTAAATTACAATTTTCCCCCCAACCTTAAAAATAAACATAACTTAATTAAAGAAATAATTGAAGCCGAGTCAGTGACAAAAAAACATTCCTGACCCAGGTAAACAAAATGAAATAAGAGTATTAGTAAATAATAAGTTTAATAAAATCATTAAAAACAAGAACAATAAGCTTATACAAAATAAAGTTAATTACACTAAAGCACAACACGAACAACGCATAGCTATACAACTAAATAAAAAACTTTCTAATAATAATATTTACATAACCAAGGTAGATAAGGGGAATTCTATAGCCATGCTGAAACTTGATGAATACACACAAAAAGTACACAACTTTATAAATGACAACAATATTACTAAGTTGACATCCGACCCCACTAAGAAGTACACTTTAGAACTGAATAAAACAACAAATAAATGCACGCAACTATTTGATAAACGCACACAATCCTCACTAAAACCAATAAATGCTAGTGCGCCTTGTTTAAGGGGTCTTCCGAAAGTACATAAACAGAACACTCCAATTAGACCATTAGTTAATTTTACAACTGCCCCCGGTTATAAAATAGCTGAAACCTTAGTAAAAATCATCAGAGAGCACACCAACTTAGAAAATAATCGGAGTGTAAAAAGCTATAAGGATTTTATCAAAAATATAAACCACGTTACAATTCAACCAAACTACAAACTAGTATCTTTCGACATAGTAGATTTATACACTAATGTGCCTATTGATGAAACATAAACTTTACTCAGGCATAATTTAATGAATAAAGGTTCTTTAGAAATACAGAAAGTTAACCAACTGATGATGATACTACAAACCATTCTTCATCAAAACTATTTTTCATTTGAAAATGCATATTATAAACAGAATGAAGGACTTGCCATGGGATCTCCACTTTCTGGCATCCTGGCGGACCTATATCTAAACCATTTAGAAAATACAAAAATTTTAAAAGATAATTATTTCGCCAGAAAATCATCCATTACTCCAGATATGTAGATGATACCTTTATTATTTTTAACGGGAATGCCAGACAAATAGAATTATTTAAAAATTACCTAAACAAAATTCATAACAAATTAAAATTTACTATGGAGATCGAAAACAACGAAAGTATCAATTTTTTAGACCTCACTGTATTACTACACAACGGGAATAATTTAAAATACCAAATCTTTAGAAAACACACTAGTACTGACACAGTAATACACTATGATTCATATCATCCCGTTACACAAAAAATGGCAGTGTTTAACAGTCTTGTCAACAGACTTTTAAATGTTCCCCTCGAAAAGGAGGACTACTTAAATGAGGTTAGCACTATCAAACAAATAGCAATAAATAACTGGTATAAATCTACAGTAGTTGACAAAATAATAAATAGGCATAGGAAACGTTTAAAAAATAAAAATTCAAACTCTATAAAAGCAAGTAACAATAATTATAAATATCTTTCGGCTAATTTCACAGGTATTATGCCAAATATTTTAAGACCCGTTCTCAAAGATAATAACTATATTTTATCATTTAAAACAAATAATAATTTAGGAGGTTATTTCAAAAACAAAAACAAATTACCATTAAAAAAGAAATGTGGTGTATATAAAATAAAATCTGATGATTGTGATGCGTTCTATATCGGTCAATCTGGCAGATGTTTTTATAAAAGATTTTTAGAACATATTCCTAAGCCAAGTAATACTAAGTCCAACTTTGCACAACATTTAATATCAAGCGGACATAAATATACGAGCTTCGAAGAAAATTTAACAGCGTTGCATGTTTGTAAAAAGGGTAGACGGATGGATAGTCTGGAGGAATTTGAAATTTATAAAGCTTTAAAAGATAGTAACACCAAAAACAGTTTATTAAATGACCAGGTAAATTTTGCGTCAAATTACCTGTTCGACACTGCAATCAGTTTGTCTTAATCTTTGACCAGTCGCGTGACGATCGCGGTTGCGGGTGAACGCATGCGGGAGCTCCAGCCGTGGTTAGCAAAACTTATTACAGTACATGCGATTTGTAATTTATTTTATTATTTTTGACTTGACCAGTATCATGGTCGTGATTTTAATATTTTAGTTTATTAATTATGTGTATCTGAGGATGGGACTTAGTCCCGAAACGCGTCATCAGTGACGAAACTGTGTATCACTAAAGTGGATATTTAGGTAATTATATATCATATAATAAGTGATACGGTACGCAAAAAATAAGTAATTGACATGGAGCCATACAAGGCAAGTATCGCGTATAAATATCGAAATATTAAACTTAAATTATTCAAAACTAATTTACATATAAAATTTAATAAAACCTGTTTACGACAAAATTTAATCCCAAATTATGCTAAAATTAAGATTAATAATTCCTCCAAACTAGCCAGAAAAACCGAACAATATGCTAGCACGTTTAGAATCAAAGAAGAATTAAATTTCTATATAGAAAAAAAATATCATTGAATTTGGCTATGTATAAATCCTAATTGGAATTATATAACATGGTACATCCTGCTTTGATCGTTAGTATCATAGAGCAAATTAACAAATACGTTACAAATAAGATTAGACTTCACAAACATAAACAGGCAATTAAAATCAGCCAGTTAAGTAACAGTAAATATAAAGATAACATCGAACGCACGCACATTTTCTACCCTAGAGTAATAAATACAACTGACGTCACTTTAACTGACGCAGAAACAAAACTTATCAGCAAAGGTCTAAATTACAATTTTCCCCCCAACCTTAAAAATAAACATAACTTAATTAAAGAAATAATTGAAGCCGAGTCAGTGACAAAAAAACATTCCTGACCCAGGTAAACAAAATGAAATAAGAGTATTAGTAAATAATAAGTTTAATAAAATCATTAAAAACAAGAACAATAAGCTTATACAAAATAAAGTTAATTACACTAAAGCACAACACGAACAACGCATAGCTATACAACTAAATAAAAAACTTTCTAATAATAATATTTACATAACCAAGGTAGATAAGGGGAATTCTATAGCCATGCTGAAACTTGATGAATACACACAAAAAGTACACAACTTTATAAATGACAACAATATTACTAAGTTGACATCCGACCCCACTAAGAAGTATACTTTAGAACTGAATAAAACAACAAATAAATGCACGCAACTATTTGATAAACGCACACAATCCTCACTAAAACCAATAAATGCTAGTGCGCCTTGTTTAAGGGGTCTTCCGAAAGTACATAAACAGAACACTCCAATTAGACCATTAGTTAATTTTACAACTGCCCCCGGTTATAAAATAGCTAAAACCTTAGTAAAAATCATCAGAGAGCACACCAACTTAGAAAATAATCGGAGTGTAAAAAGCTATAAGGATTTTATCAAAAATATAAACCACGTTACAATTCAACCAAACTACAAACTAGTATCATTCGACATAGTAGATTTATACACTAATGTGCCTATTGATGAAACATTAACTTTACTCAGGCATAATTTTATGAATAAAGGTTCTTTAGAAATACAGAAAGTTAACCAACTGATGATGATACTAAAAACCATTCTTCATCAAAACTATTTTTCATTTGAAAATGCATATTATAAACAGAATGAAGGACTTGCCATGGGATCTCCACTTTCTGGCATCCTGGCGGACCTATTGTCACCGGACAAAAGGCTTGCCGCATGACAACTGGCGCCAATCGTACACACTATCGTTTTTGGTGGCCCTAAAAAGGACCTTGTGGCGAGAAAGCTGATGTTGGTCGTGCCGTGCTGAGATGTTCGGCGGCTGCGCCCGCTGATCGTGGCGTACTGCAGTCCTCCTCTTCTTTCGGCACCGGTTGTAGAGTCGGCTGCCGGCCCAGCGAAATCCATCGCTGGCGCGGAACGGGAGTGCGAAGACGCAAGAACGGCGGCGGTTCTATTCTTCGGCTGTTCCTTCCGGCTGACTCCGCCCCGATGTCGTCCGAGAGAGGAGAGGAGATGAAGTGCGTTCGATGGCGTGTAGCATGTAGCATGTAGCATCGTAGTAGCGGGGCGTCTTTGCACCCGGTGCATGACTGCAGCATCTGAGTCGAGCTCAATGGCTGCCTGTAGATATACATAGGTCTGGTTCTTCGACTGGTGCCTAATATCAGGAATGGACAACCGCCAACCAGTTAACTGAGAAGGCGGGGGAGAAAGGTTTTTAATTTTTATTTATTTAAATTATCAGCAATCAGTGGGCACTGCCGCAGGGACGGGTTCAGGTGACTCGATGGCGTGGCGATGAAGAGTGCGTAAAATTTTCTGCCGGCCCGGGTTTTATTAACTAATCGGCGTCGCTGATTGGCTAGCTCCGAACACGAAGTTGGTCACGTCTCGGCGGCTGCTGATGCCGGATTGGCTCGCTCCGAGCACGTAGTTGGTCACGTCTCGGCCGCTGGTAACGGAGAGCAGATGTTCGCATATCGCTACCGTCACAACTCCCCCGGGTCTTGAATGCTCTCCGGTAGCCAGCCTACTGCTCTTCTCTAGATGTTGTGGAGGTATCTGTTGGGCGCCATGTTGATTGGTGTGCCGGCTGGTAGCTCGCTGGCGTGGCTGGATCTTGCATCCGCAAGATGATCGCTGCCCCACGTTGGGCGCCACTATATCTAAACCATTTAGAAAATACAAAAATTTTAAAAGATAATTATTTTGCCAGTAAAATCATCCATTACTCCAGATATGTAGATGATACCTTTATTATTTTTAACGGGAATGCCAGACAAATAGAATTATTTAAAAATTACCTAAACAAAATTCATAACAAATTAAAATTTACTATGGAGATCGAAAACAACGAAAGTATCAATTTTTTAGACCTCACTGTATTACTACACAACGGGAATAATTTAAAATACCAAATCTTTAGAAAACACACTAGTACTGACACAGTAATACACTATGATTCATATCATCCCGTTACACAAAAAATGGCAGTGTTTAACAGTCTTGTCAACAGACTTTTAAATGTTCCCCTCGAAAAGGAGGACTACTTAAATGAGGTTAGCACTATCAAACAAATAGCAATAAATAACGGGTATAAATCTACAGTAGTTGACAAAATAATAAATAGGCATAGGAAACGTTTAGAAAATAAAAATTCAAACTCTATAAAAGCAAGTAACAAAAATTATAAATATCTTTCGGCTAATTTCACAGGTATTATGCCAAATATTTTAAGACCCGTTCTCAAAGATAATAACTATATTTTATCATTTAAAACAAATAATAATTTAGGAAATTATTTCAAAAACAAAAACAAATTACCATTAAAAAAGAAATGTGGTGTATATAAAATAAAATGTGATGATTGTGATGCGTTCTATATCGGTCAATCTGGCAGATGTTTTTATAAAAGATTTTTAGAACATATTCCTAAGCCAAGTAATACTAAGTCCAACTTTGCACAACATTTAATATCAAGCGGACATAAATATACGAGCTTCGAAGAAAATTTAACAGCATTGCATGTTTGTAAAAAGGGTAGACGGATGGATAGTCTGGAGGAATTTGAAATTTATAAAGCTTTAAAAGATAGTAACACCAAAAACAGTTTATTAAATGACTAGGTAAATTTTGTGTCAAATTACCTGTTCGACACTGCAATCAGTTTGTCTTAATCTTTGACCAGTCGCGTGACGATCGCGGTTGCGGGTGAACGCATGCGGGAGCTCCAGCCGTGGTTAGCAAAACTTATTACAGTACATGCGATTTGTAATTTATTTTATTATTTTTGTCTTTACCAGTATCATAGGCGTGATTTTAATATTTTAGTTTATTAATTATGTGTATCTGGGGATGGGACTTAGTCCCGAAACGCGTCATCAGTAACGAAACTGTGTATCACTAAAGTGGATATTAAGGTAATTATATATCATATAATAAGTGATACGGTACGCAAAAAATAAGTAATTGACATGGAGCCATACAAGGCAAGTATCGCGTATAAATATCAAAATCTTAAACTTAAATAATTCAAAACTAATTTACATATAAAATTTAATAAAACCTGTTTACGACAAAATTTAATCCCAAGTTATGCTAAAATTAAGATTAATAATTCCTCCAAACTAGCCAGAAAAACCGAACAATATGCTAGCACGTTTAGAATCAAAGAAGAAATTAAATTTCTATATAGAAAAAAAATATCATTGAATTTGGCTATGTATAAATCTCAATTGGAATTATATAACATGGTACATCCTGTTTTGATCGATAGTATCATAGAGCAAATTAACAAATACGTTACAAATAAGATTAGACTTCACAAACATAAACAGGCAATTAAAATCAGCCAGTTAAGTAACAGTAGATATAAAGATAACATCGAACGCACGCACATTTTCTACCCTAGAGTAATAAATACAACTGACGCCACTTTAACTGACACAGAAACAAAACTTATCAGCAAAGGTCTAAATTACAATTTTCCCCCCAACCTTAAAAATAAACATAACTTAATTAAAGAAATAATTGAAGCCGAGTCAGTGATAAAAAACATTCCTGACCCAGGTAAACAAAATGAAATAAGAGTATTAGTAAATAATAAGTTTATTAAAATCATTAAAAACAAGAACAATAAGCTTATACAAAATAAAGTTAATTACACTAAAGCACAACACGAACAACGCATAGCTATACAACTAAATAAAAAACTTTCTAATAATAATATTTACATAACCAAGGTAGATAAGGGAAATTCTATAGCCATGCTGAAACTTGATGAATACACACAAAAAGTACACAACTTTATAAATGACAACAATATTACTAAGTTGACATCCGACCCCACTAAGAAGTATACTTTAGAACTGAATAAAACAACAAATAAATGCACGCAACTATTTGATAAACGCACACAATCCTCACTAAAACCAATAAATGCTAGTGCGCCTTGTTTAAGGGATCTTCCGAAAGTACATAAACAGAACACTCCAATTAGACCATTAGTTAATTTTACAACTGCCCCCGGTTATAAAATAGCTAAAACCTTAGTAAAAATCATCAGAGAGCACACCAACTTAGAAAATAATCGGAGTGTAAAAAGCTATAAGGATTTTATCAAAAATATAAACCACGTTACAATTCAACCAAACTACAAACTAGTATCATTCGACATAGTAGATTTATACACTAATGTGCCTATTGATGAAACATTAACTTTACTCAGGCATAATTTAATGAATAAAGGTTCTTTAGAAATACAGAAAGTTAACCAACTGATGATGATACTAAAAACCATTCTTCATCAAAACTATTTTTCATTTGAAAATGCATATTATAAACAGAATGAAGGACTTGCCATGGGATCTCCACTTTCTGGCATCCTGGCGGACCTATATCTAAACCATTTAGAAAATACAAAAATTTTAAAAGATAATTATTTCGCCAGTAAAATCATCCATTACTCCAGATATGTAGATGATACCTTTATTATTTTTAACGGGAATGCCAGACAAATAGAATTATTTAAAAATTACCTAAACAAAATTCATAACAAATTAAAATTTACTATGGAGATCGAAAACAACGAAAGTATCAATTTTTTAGACCTCACTGTATTACTACACAACGGGAATAATTTAAAATACCAAATCTTTAGAAAACACACTAGTACTGACACAGTAATACACTATGATTCATATCATCCCTTTACACAAAAAATGGCAGTGTTTAACAGTCTTGTCAACAGACTTTTAAATGTTCCCCTCGAAAAGGAGGACTACTTAAATGAGGTTAGCACTATCAAACAAATAGCAATAAATAACGGGTATAAATCTACAGTAGTTGACAAAATAATAAATAGGCATAGGAAACGTTTAGAAAATAAAAATTCAAACTCTATAAAAGCAAGTAACAAAAATTATAAATATCTTTCGGCTAATTTCACAGGTATTATGCCAAATATTTTAAGACCCGTTCTCAAAGATAATAACTATATTTTATCATTTAAAACAAATAATAATTTAGGAAATTATTTCAAAAACAAAAACAAATTACCATTAAAAAAGAAATGTGGTGTATATAAAATAAAATGTGATGATTGTGATGCGTTCTATATCGGTCAATCTGGCAGATGTTTTTATAAAAGATTTTTAGAACATATTCCTAAGCCAAGTAATACTAAGTCCAACTTTGCACAACATTTAATATCAAGCGGACATAAATATACGAGCTTCGAAGAAAATTTAACAGCGTTGCATGTTTGTAAAAAGGGTAGACGGATGGATAGTCTGGAGGAATTTGAAATTTCTAAAGCTTTAAAAGATAGTAACACCAAAAACAGTTTATTAAATGACTAGGTAAATTTTGTGTCAAATTACCTGTTCGACACTGCAATCAGTTTGTCTTAATCTTTGACCAGTCGCGTGACGATCGCGGTTGCGGGTGAACGCATGCGGGAGCTCCAGCCGTGGTTAGCAAAACTTATTACAGTACATGCGATTTGTAATTTATTTTATTATTTTTGTCTTTACCAGTATCATAGGCGTGATTTTAATATTTTAGTTTATTAATTATGTGTATCTGGGGATGGGACTTAGTCCCGAAACGCGTCATCAGTAACGAAACTGTGTATCACTAAAGTGGATATTAAGGTAATTATATATCATATAATAAGTGATACGGTACGCAAAAAATAAGTAATTGACATGGAGCCATACAAGGCAAGTATCGCGTATAAATATCAAAATCTTAAACTTAAATAATTCAAAACTAATTTACATATAAAATTTAATAAAACCTGTTTACGACAAAATTTAATCCCAAGTTATGCTAAAATTAAGATTAATAATTCCTCCAAACTAGCCAGAAAAACCGAACAATATGCTAGCACGTTTAGAATCAAAGAAGAAATTAAATTTCTATATAGCAAAAAAATATCATTGAATTTGGCTATGTATAAATCTCAATTGGAATTATATAACATGGTACATCCTGTTTTGATCGATAGTATCATAGAGCAAATTAACAAATACGTTACAAATAAGATTAGACTTCACAAACATAAACAGGCAATTAAAATCAGCCAGTTAAGTAACAGTAAATATAAAGATAACATCGAACGCACGCACATTTTCTACCCTAGAGTAATAAATACAACTGACGTCACTTTAACTGACGCAGAAACAAAACTTATCAGCAAAGGTCTAAATTACAATTTTCCCCCCAACCTTAAAAATAAACATAACTTAATTAAAGAAATAATTGAAGCCGAGTCAGTGATAAAAAACATTCCTGACCCAGGTAAACAAAATGAAATAAGAGTATTAGTAAATAATAAGTTTAATAAAATCATTAAAAACAAGAACAATAAGCTTATACAAAATAAAGTTAATTACACTAAAGCACAACACGAACAACGCATAGCTATACAACTAAATAAAAAACTTTCTAATAATAATATTTACATAACCAAGGTAGATAAGGGAAATTCTATAGCCATGCTGAAACTTGATGAATACACACAAAAAGTACACAACTTTATAAATGACAACAATATTACTAAGTTGACATCCGACCCCACTAAGAAGTACACTTTAGAACTGAATAAAACAACAAATAAATGCACGCAACTATTTGATAAACGCAGACAATCCTCACTAAAACCAATAAATGCTAGTGCGCCTTGTTTAAGGGGTCTTCCGAAAGTACATAAACAGAACACTCCAATTAGACCATTAGTTAATTTTACAACTGCCCCCGGTTATAAAATAGCTAAAACCTTAGTAAAAATCATCAGAGAGCACACCAACTTAGAAAATAATCGGAGTGTAAAAAGCTAGAAGGATTTTATCAAAAATATAAACCACGTTACAATTCAACCAAACTACAAACTAGTATCATTCGACATAGTAGATTTATACACTAATGTGCCTATTGATGAAACATTAACTTTACTCAGGCATAATTTTATGAATAAAGGTTCTTTAGAAATACAGAAAGTTAACCAACTGATGATGATACTAAAAACCATTCTTCATCAAAACTATTTTTCATTTGAAAATGCATATTATAAACAGAATGAAGGACTTGCCATGGGATCTCCACTTTCTGGAATCCTGGCGGACCTATATCTAAACCATTTAGAAAATACAAAAATTTTAAAAGATAATTATTTCGCCAGTAAAATCATCCATTACTCCAGATATGTAGATGATACCTTTATTATTTTTAACGGGAATGCCAGACAAATAGAATTATTTAAAAATTACCTAAACAAAATTCATAACAAATTAAAATTTACTATGGAGATCGAAAACAACGAAAGTATCAATTTTTTAGACCTCACTGTATTACTACACAACGGGAATAATTTAAAATACCAAATCTTTAGAAAACACACTAGTACTGACACAGTAATACACTATGATTCATATCATCCCGTTACACAAAAAATCGCAGTGTTTAACAGACTTGTCAACAGACTTTTAAATGTTCCCCTCGAAAAGGAGGACTACTTAAATGAGGTTAGCACTATCAAACAAATAGCAATAAATAACGGGTATAAATCTACAGTAGTTGACAAAATAATAAATAGGCATAGGAAACGTTTAGAAAATAAAAATTCAAACTCTATAAAAGCAAGTAACAAAAATTATAAATATCTTTCGGCTAATTTCACAGGTATTATGCCAAATATTTTAAGACCCGTTCTCAAAGATAATAACTATATTTTATCATTTAAAACAAATAATAATTTAGGAAATTATTTCAAAAACAAAAACAAATTACCATTAAAAAAGAAATGTGGTGTATATAAAATAAAATGTGATGATTGTGATGCGTTCTATATCGGTCAATCTGGCAGATGTTTTTATAAAAGATTTTTAGAACATATTCCTAAGCCAAGTAATACTAAGTCCAACTTTGCACAACATTTAATATCAAGCGGACATAAATATACGAGCTTCGAAGAAAATTTAACAGCGTTGCATGTTTGTAAAAAGGGTAGACGGATGGATAGTCTGGAGGAATTTGAAATTTCTAAAGCTTTAAAAGATAGTAACACCAAAAACAGTTTATTAAATGACTAGGTAAATTTTGTGTCAAATTACCTGTTCGACACTGCAATCAGTTTGTCTTAATCTTTGACCAGTCGCGTGACGATCGCGGTTGCGGGTGAACGCATGCGGGAGCTCCAGCCGTGGTTAGCAAAACTTATTACAGTACATGCGATTTGTAATTTATTTTATTATTTTTGTCTTTACCAGTATCATAGGCGTGATTTTAATATTTTAGTTTATTAATTATGTGTATCTGGGGATGGGACTTAGTCCCGAAACGCGTCATCAGTAACGAAACTGTGTATCACTAAAGTGGATATTAAGGTAATTATATATCATATAATAAGTGATACGGTACGCAAAAAATAAGTAATTGACATGGAGCCATACAAGGCAAGTATCGCGTATAAATATCAAAATCTTAAACTTAAATAATTCAAAACTAATTTACATATAAAATTTAATAAAACCTGTTTACGACAAAATTTAATCCCAAGTTATGCTAAAATTAAGATTAATAATTCCTCCAAACTAGCCAGAAAAACCGAACAATATGCTAGCACGTTTAGAATCAAAGAAGAAATTAAATTTCTATATAGCAAAAAAATATCATTGAATTTGGCTGTGTATAAATCTCAATTGGAATTATATAACATGGTACATCCTGTTTTGATCGATAGTATCATAGAGCAAATTAACAAATACGTTACAAATAAGATTAGACTTCACAAACATAAACAGGCAATTAAAATCAGCCAGTTAAGGAACAGTAAATATAAAGATAACATCGAACGCACGCACATTTTCTACCCTAGAGTAATAAATACAACTGACGTCACTTTAACTGACACAGAAACAAAACTTATCAGCAAAGGTCTAAATTACAATTTTCCCCCCAACCTTAAAAATAAACATAACTTAATTAAAGAAATAATTGAAGCCGAGTCAGTGATAAAAAACATTCCTGACCCAGGTAAACAAAATGAAATAAGAGTATTAGTAAATAATAAGTTTATTAAAATCATTAAAAACAAGAACAATAAGCTTATACAAAATAAAGTTAATTACACTAAAGCACAACACGAACAACGCATAGCTATACAACTAAATAAAAAACTTTCTAATAATAATATTTACATAACCAAGGTAGATAAGGGAAATTCTATAGCCATGCTGAAACTTGATGAATACACACAAAAAGTACACAACTTTATAAATGACAACAATATTACTAAGTTGACATCCGACCCCACTAAGAAGTACATTTTAGAACTGAATAAACAATAAATAAATGCACGCAACTATTTGATAAACGCACACAATCCTCACTAAAACCAATAAATGCTAGTGCGCCTTGTTTAAGAGGTCTTCCGAAAGTACATAAACAGAACACTCGAATTAGACCATTAGTTAATTTTACAACTGCCCCCGGTTATAAAATAGCTAAAACCCTAGTAAAAATCATCAGAGAGCACACCAACTTAGAAAATAATCGGAGTGTAAGAAGCTATAAGGATTTTATCAAAAATATAAACCAGTAGAGGGAAAGTGAGCGTTAGAAAACACTTCCGGGTTCCAGTTGAAAACACTACCGGGTTCCAGTTCATGACGTCATAGAGGCACTGGCAGCTGGTGTCCGAGCTGTCCATGTGACGTCACTGTTTTGTGTGTGTGTGTGTGTGTGTATGTGTGTGTATGTGTGACTGAAACACTTCCGTGTTCCAGTTCATGACGTCATACAGAGGCTCAAGTCGCTGGCGTCCGCATGGCTAAAACCTGTTTCAAGACGTCACGGAGGCCGTGGTTTCTGCATGTTCAAAATTTGGTAGCCGAAAACAATGTGTAGCGGATGGGGGTACCCGGAATTCGGCGGTTGCCCGGACGCGCAGAGGCTATGTCATCGGGTACCGTTACTCGAAATTTTGGGGGCATCGGGTACCGTTATCCGAAATGTTTAAATCAACGGATGGGGGTACCCGAAATTTGTGGGTACGCCCTAACCGGGTTCCAGTTCATGACAGAGGCCCTGGCAGCTGGTGTCCGAATGTTAAAACACTTCCGCGTTCTGGTTTATTTTGATGTAACAAAATAATCGTTCTCTCTCGACATTTTTTTAATGTCAGAATTTTGGTACCCTAAATGATTAAAACAACGGATGGGGGTACCCGAAATTTGTGGGTACGCCCACATGACGACGACGTAGAGGGCGTGATGTCTGAAATGTTTAAATCAACGGATGGGGGTACCCGAAATTTTCGGTGTCTGAAATTTAGTACCCGAAATGTTTAAATCAACGGATGGGGTTACCCGAAATTTTTGGTGTCCGAATTTTGACACCCGAAATGTTTAAATCAACGGATGGGGGGTACACCCTAAAACAAGTCCTGTATGTCTAAACTCTGGACGGGGAGGAGAAACCGTTACGCGAAATTGATCGGTTAAAATTTGGGACAATAGGTACCTGACGGGTTCCGGAATTTGGTGATTAATGACATCCCGACGCGGTTCCTCCGGTACTCAAAACCGGATATTGTATTATTATAATGTTTATATTGTGTTAATATAAAACAGATGCATCGATTTGAATACTGTTTAGAAAACATATATTCTTATTATGCGTTACTAAAATTGTTAACTGAATAAATATATTTACTCCTGTGACGATTCTCCTGTAAACCAGTCAAACAGCATCTAAGCTGGTACAAGCGGTGTGTGTGTGAAACACTACCACGTTCCGTTAATGTATTCAAAGAGGAACTGATAGCTGGCGTCCGTGTTTTATAAAGCTGTGTGTGTGTGTGTGTGTGTGTGTGAGGTTGACGTAGAGTTGGCTCAGGCAAGCTGTTGTAACTTGCAGCGCTCTTTCTCTACTATAAAAACCGGTTTCTTTGCTGTTACATTCCATATGAGAGACTTACATCTCTACTGCTTTTGCGATTATTCAAGTATGATAGGAATAATTGTTTTGTATAAGGGGTATAATAATAAAAATAACATAGGTTATGGTTTATATGTATATATAATTTTTAATAATATCAAAAGCTTTTACAATCAAATCATAAGCTATAAGTTTTTTCTCTCTCTACACACACATGTTCTATATTCACAAGACAATTATAATTGAGCAAAACATACGCCCTCTCTCTATATACATAACTAAACAAAATAGACACTTTATCTATATATATATATATATATTTACATAATTATACAAAATAATCTTTTTTCTCTCTCGCTTTCTCTCTCTTTTGCAGCCTTGAAGGTTCTCTCTCTCTCTCTCTCTCTCTCTCTATATATATATATATATGTATATATACACACATACACACACACACATATAATTAACAAAATAATAATTACATTTACTACAACCAAAACAAGCCTTATATGTCTAACAATAATAATAATAATTAATAACATACAATATTACAATGTTGATGTGTAATATATTAATAATAACATACTGAATGTAGACACACATCAAATGATAATTAATATGGTGTTAACTACATGTGTAAAATGGTACACCAAAACCTTGAATTCAACTCTTTTTAGTATTTTAGATAATAACAGTGGTAACAACGCTTATAAAGCGCACATCCAGTGGAATTATGCCTTAACCAATTACATTTTTTCGTCAAAATAATTTTTTAAAACAATTGTTCTTCAGAGTGTAAATTCTCTCCACTCACAAGCACTCAGAATGTTACAGTGGTCACCATATGGTGGTGAACGACATACATCTCCCTCGCATTCGCACAAACACATAACATCGAAACAAGGTTTCTGTAACTATGAGAGAAATCTTTTAAAAAATTTAATTACACATAAAAATTTAACTAACACTTTAATGATTGTTTATCTCAACTTTTTATGTTATAAACCACATACGTTTTTTAATAATTAAAAATAGAATATAATTTCCTAAAATTAATAATACTTGATCAAATACAAAAGAATGTAGACACATCAAATGATAGTTAGTGTGGTATTAAAAAAACATGTATTCTGAATTAAAGTCATTTTGATATCTTAGATAACAACAGACGCGACAACGGTTACGAAGCGGACATCCGCTAGAGTCATGCCTTGACCACTCATATTTTTTTACTAGCGAGGTATACGCTGTACCAGTAAAATTATACATCATATAGTATATCTGATTAACCAGCTTTGTTTTAGCAATTAGCAAATCTTTTATTTGAAAATATTCAATATTATGGTTGTTACAATAACTAATTGATGTTTTGAAGAGCTTGAAAAACTCATTACGAATAAATACTTTCATTTTGTAAATATTCTTTTCGTTTCGTATTGATATCCATCTACTCAGTGTCTTACGATTATTTCTAAAATTATAATCGAATTTAATCATGTTGCATTGACAATATAATCTATTATTACCATTTATTTCTCTGTTTAAAAGTTTTTCTACAATATTAGATCCAAGCAACACCTTGTTCTTTCTCTGAAAATGAATAGTTAACATTAAAAAACGACAAAAAAAATAGAGAAGTCTACTTCATCATTTAAAAACATTTTACTATTAATGTTATTATTACTATTATTATTATAATAAATCAATCCTGTTCTCGTTTATTTGGTCTGGAAAAAAAGAGAAAAAATTAATACATAACCACTTCTGTATAAGTAATTATTAGTGGTACTGAAATATCATACTCACATAATCAATATCCAACTGCACGCTCACTTTCTCGTTCGCCAGCGGAGTGTGTGAGGTTACGCATAGTGATAGGACACAAGGCTTCACAGCTTTCAATTGCTCCTCTGTAAATACGTCACACCATCTTTTAGGTAGGTATACATAGAAAAGTTTATCCTCCGGCTGAGGACAGGCTCCGGTATCTTCCAAATCTACCACAACTGACTCCCCGAATTTCGTTTTCACAAATTTCATGTGAATTATATGATACTTTACTCCTAAAGAAAGACTTGACAAGTCTCTTTTTGGTAAAAAATTTTCAACTGTCTTCGCGTTCGCAACGATTCCTTCCATGGCGAGTACTGATGACTGCACAGGGAAACACTGGCGTATTTATTCTGTTTCCCCCGACCACGTTCCTTCCTTCTAAAGCGTCATCTCCTTCGGTCACGACACCCTACCCCGCACCTCCACCGCAACGGTAACGGCTATAATTTTGCTTCCTACCCCACCCCGCGTCGTCACGGGCCACCATCTGCTTTCGGTCACGACCGGACGATGACATCCTACCCCGCACCCCCACACCGCACCCAAAGCCTCACCACCACCCCGCACCTCGCCTACATATTTTGTTCAATTACTTTGTCTGTCGCTCCGCAACGACCGGGTTTCCCCCACCCCACCCCACCCCGCACCCCACTCGAGTCCGTCGGTCACGGTCACCCCGCACCCCACCCCGCGTCGTCTCGGGCCACCATCTGCTTTCGGTCACGACCGGTCGTACAACCCAGCCCCCCGTACCCCGCACCCTACATCCCGTGGGAGGCGACTCAACGAGCGCGCTTCGGTCAAGGTCGCCGGCATCCTGTACCCCGCACCTCGCCTACCTCTCGGTCACGGACACCGGCTGCAACCTAGCTCCCTACCCCGCACCACCATCCCACACCTTTACCCCGCACCGCATCGGTCACGGACGTCGGCTTCCTACACCGCACTCCCCACCCCACCCAGCCCTCCGCAACGCGCGTCATCGGTCACGACCGGACGATGACATCCTAGCCCGCACCCCCACCCCGCACCTCCAGCACACACCGCATCGGTCACGACAACCCCGCACCCCACCCCGCGCAACTGCTCCTCGCGAGCGGAGCGCGGCGACAGAGTTACCGGTCACCGGACTGTCTATATAGGGAACCGACTACGCGAAGCCGGCCTCACTCCTTTCACAATGACCGACAGCAGCAGCAGCAGCGGCGGCAGCAACAGCGAACACCGTGCTATCAATGGTAATGTAATTACTATAAAATTTATGATACTTGACAATACACTAAACACACAAACAGTATTATTAGATTACAAACACACGGTTATTGATAAGATCTGTAGCGAAGCCGTTGCATTAAATAATTATATAAAGTGGTATTTAGCAGTTCGTGTATCTTTTAAAAAATTAATAAACACCGAAAATATTTATTGTAATGCGGTATTTAGATCACGTACAGAACTTAAGTCACAGTATGACGATATCGATGAACAGTATTCGATAGCTAGCGAGAAAATAATGGAATCCGTTGACAAATTCACGCGTGACGGAAGCGGGTGGGTCGAAAATGGTGTCGAGTCGGTGGAAATAAATATTACAAAATACAATCCTCTTGTGGGGTCGAGCTTTCTACCTACACCATCGAAATTGTCACACAGTAAGAAAGGAATTATTAATGTGAAAAATTTAGAAGATGAAAAGTGTTTCTTGTGGTCTGTGCTCGCCGGTATACACCCGATCGCGTGTAACCCGCATCGCGTTAGCCATTACCTTCCGTACGAAGAAGAAATAAACATGAAGGACATACCTTATCCCGTCGCAGTCAATAAGATAAAACGTTTTGAAAAATTAAACGAAAACATATCCGTTAACGTTTTTGGCTACGAAGGCGAGGTATATCCTTTACGTATTACTGAACACCGCGGTCGAAAGTACCACGTAAACCTACTGCTACTGTCCGACGCGAACACTACTCACTACTGCCTCATACGGAACCTTTCGCGTATGCTTTCGTCGTTGTCAAAACGAAACGGCGCTTCGTTTTACTGCAACTACTGTCTACACCGATTTTCGGACAATAAAGATACTAACGCGGCGCGAAAACGAGTTGAAGAACACGAACGCAACTGTTCTCAGCATGCAGTACAGAAAGTAAAACTTCCTGACGAGAACGAAAAGTGGATGTATTTTAAAAACTTTTCACTTTGTCACCGCGTACCTTATACGGTATACGCTGACTTCGAATCGTTTATTGTTCCGACCACCGGTAAAAACGTGGCACATCATATACCAGCCAGTTTCTGCTATGTGATAGTTGACTGGATGGGAAACGCTGTCAAGGAACCTGTAATATACCGCGGTAAAGACGTGGTGGACACGTTCCTTCGTGTGCTTTTAGTCGACGTTCAACGACTCGATAGAAAGTTTAATAAACCGATCCAAATGACAGCGGCCGATGAACGGTCATTCCGAAACGCTACGCACTGTCATCTGTGCAAGCAGCCGTTAACGGACGACACGGTTCGAAACCATTGCCACATAACGGGAAACTATTTAGGCGCTGCTCACAATGCGTGTAATATAAATTACAAAATACCAACACACGTTCCGGTTTTTTTCCATAATTTAAGTGGCTATGACTCGCATCATTTGATGCAAGGTTTCGGAAAGTACAAGAAAGATGAAATAACGTGTATCGCTACTACAACCGAACGTTACATCTCCGTTACACTCGGTCAGCTCCGGTTTCTCGATTCTCTGCGGTTCATGAACGCGTCACTTGAAAAACTCGTCTCCAACTTATCCGCGGATAAATTTAAAATCCTTAATCAATTTTACACGCGTAATGTTAATTTACTGTTGCGTAAAGGCGTGTACCCTTACGAATACGTTACGGACGATTCAAAATTTGACGAGAGGCAGTTACCGGACCGCGAACATTTTTACAACGGGTTGACAGAGTCGGATATAAACGAAGAAGATTACGCGCACGCTCGAGCGGTTTGGTCGGCTTTCGACATGCAAACGTTCGGTGATTATCATGACCTTTATTTAAAAACGGATGTACTACTGCTTGCTGATGTATTTGAAAACTTTCGAAACATGAGCCTACAGTACTACGAACTCGATCCGTGTAACGTTTTTACCACCGCCGGTTTAGCGTGGAACGCGATGCTGAAAATGACAGGAGTTAGGTTAGAGTTACTCCGCGATATAGACGTACACCTGTACATCGAAAGAGGTATCCGTGGCGGCTTAGCAGCAATTTCTAGTAGGTACGCCAAGGCCAACAACCCGTACATTCCCGATTATGACGCAAGCAAGCCGCATAACTATTTACTTTACCTCGATTGTACCAACCTGTACGGAACGGCTATGACACAGCCTTTACCACTGTCCGGTTTTCGATGGTTGGAACGTACAGTGATCGATACGTTGAACGTGCACACGTTACGCGACGATGGTGACACCGGTTATATCCTGGAAGTCGATCTGGGGTATCCACATTACCTACACGACTTACACAGTGACTACCCTTTAGCACCTGAAAAGCGTACTATTACGGACAGTATGCTTTCACCGTACTGCTATCGCATGAAGCTGTTAAAAGACTTTGTGTGCAGTAACGGTAAGGTAGAGAAACTGATAACGTCCCTCGAGGACAAGACAAAATACATTGTTCATTACAGAACATTGAAACTCTACCTCGAACTAGGAATGGAGTTGAAAGCGATTCACCGTGTGTTAGCATTCACACAGTGCGTATGGTTGAAACCTTTCATCGATTTTAATACGGAGCGACGAAAGGAAGCCAGAAACACCTTTGAAAAAGACTTTTTTAAGTTAATGAATAACGCACCGTACGGAAAATCGTTGGAAAACGTACGGAAGCGAATCGATTTCAAGTTAGTTCCAAACGAGAAGAAACTTCACAAACTAACCGCTAACCCCAGGCTACAACATTTTTTCATCTATAACGAGGACCTGGTAGGTCTCACGATGAAAAAAATATCCATTACACTGAACCGACCTTTGTACGTTGGGTTCAGTGTATTGGATATTAGTAAGCTGATTATGTATCGGTTCCATTACGGATTCACGATGAATACGTACGGGTCACGTGCACGTCTATGTATGACGGACACTGACTCTCTGTTGTACGACATTCGCACCGACGATGTGTACAAAGACATGGAGGAGCATCTCGAACTCTTTGACACGTCGGAGTACCCTAAGGCACATCCGTGCTATAGTGAAACAAACAAGAAAAAGTTGGGTACTTTTAAAGACGAAACAAATGGAATACCGGTACTTGAATTTGTCGGGTTGCGCGCAAAATGTTATTCATTCGTTACGGCAAACGATAAAGAGAAAAAGGTAGCGAAAGGTGTGCCACGTTCCGCGATAGCTACACAGTTGAAACATCAACTTTATAAACAATGTGTAAAGACCACTTCTCAAACTTATACTACGGCGCAGACTATCCAAAGCGAAAAACATAACATATACACAAGAAAGCTTACAAAATTATCGCTGTCACCATACGATGACAAACGATATGTCTTGGATGACGGTGAAACAACACTGGCGTACGGTCATTATAAACTCTGTCAACCCAGACGCGAGATAATTCAGCAAGCGAGAAAATCCGTTATAAATTATGCGTTCGATATACGTTGATATAAGACTCGCTTGCAGGAGCAACACACTGTCAGTAACGACGATGAAGTCGGTGAGGTTCAGTGAAAACGTAACGGTATATCTCGTACCAAAATTTTGCGATTCGCGTTTCGGGTGGCGATATGGAAAACGTACGCAAAACTATTGCAAAGGAATTGCACAGACCGGTGAGAAGGAACTTTCCCAGACGTGCGGTGGAGGTGAAGGGGTTACACGATCTCTACCAAGCGGATTTGGTGGAAATGATACCGCATGCCAAGTTGAACAAGGGGTACAAATATCTAATGACGGTAATAAACGCATTTAGCAAGTATGCATATGCGATTCCCTTAAAAACTAAATCGGGTGTTGAAGTAGCACATGCTCTCGAACCAATAATTGTAAAAAATAAAATGAAATACCTGCAAACGGATAAGGGGAAAGAGTACTTTAACACTACCGTACAAGCTTTACTAAAGAGATTCAACGTCAAACACTATTCAACGTATAGCGAGAAGAAAGCGTCCATCGTAGAGCGATTTAATCGTACGTTGAAAACGAACATGTACCGCGCGTTCAGCGAGCAAGGCCATTATCGGTGGTTGTCGCTTTTGCCTAAACTGGTGATGGAATACAACGACAGAGTGCATAGAACTATAGAGATGAAGCCGCGACAAGTCGACAAGAGCAACGAGCAAATTGTGTTGGAACGAATAAGAAAAAATATCGTACCGCGGAAAGTGAGCAAGAAACATAAGTTTAAAATAGGCGATCGAGTGCGTATCAGTAAATACAAAATCACATTCGCTAAAGGTTATACACCAAACTGGACGAACGAGATATATACAGTGCACAGAGTTCAGCCAACCGTACCGGTTACGTACTTGTTGAAAGATCACACGGGTGACGTTGTGGAAGGTGGGTTTTATGAACAAGAATTGAGTAAAACCAGCGTTGGTGATGTGTATCTCGTTGAAAAAATATTACAACGTAAAGGTGATCGCGTGCGAGTGCGCTGGCTCGGCTTTGACGGTAAACACGATTCGTGGATACATAAAAAAGATCTGATATAATAACATTACCACAGTATTTAACCGAACGTAAACGAGTTAAGATGAAGATTGAACAACAATCGTTAAAGTTAAATGTTAAGAACGTAGACTCTGCTAAGTACAACGGTGAAGTTGCATATAATAAACACAGTCCACTGTTTCCAAACACAGTTCGATGTATCGTGTGCGGCGGGTCATGTAGCGGGAAGTCAAACGTTGCCTTTAACATGTTATTCGATTCAAACGGACTGCGATTTCAGAACCTGTACGTGTTCTCCAAATCGTTATTTCAACCAAAATATCGTATGTTGGAAGACGTTTTTAATGCTCTCGCTGACGAAGGAATGATGTACTTCACATACAGTGAAAACGATGAAGTACCACCTCCGCACGAAATTGTACCTAATTCAATCATGTTGTTCGATGATGTGGTATGTGAACGGCAGAATAACATACGAAAATATTTCGCTATGGGACGGCATAGCGGTGTGGACACTTTGTACCTTTGTCAGACGTACAGTCTGGTGCCAAAGCAACTGGTGCGTGATAATGCCAATTTCTTGGTTTTTTTCAGGCAAGATGATCTCAATTTACGTCACGTTTACAACGATCACGTTAACACAGATATAAAATACGAAGAGTTCAAAGCGATGTGCGCCGAAGCGTGGAAGGATCGTTACGGATTCATAGTCATCAACAAGGACTCACCGATAAACGCGGGTAGATACAGAGTGGGTTTCGATCGTTTTATACATAAATAGAATAGTTTGTGCGAGAAAGTCATCAGTGTCAAGATGGATGACAAGCAATTGACACATGAAATCGATGCAATTAGCGATAACATAAGACAAAAGTATCGCGCGTTGAAACATGACATCAGAGAGAGCGATGAAGCGTTAACGAGAAAGTACAAACCTCTTTTGGAACCGTTAACCCAGATTTCGGAAAAGTTGAATGTCTCCGGTGATAAAATTAAAAAAATAAATGTTGAAGATGAAGATACGAAGACAGCTGTCGAGATGACACCACCACCATCACAACCTCGATTCCTTAGAACGGAAGTGTTGGCACAAACTCCTGATGTCGAAACATCGAACGTGACTCTTGAAGAGTTTTTAGCAACACCCGAAGGTCGACAGGAAGCACAAGAATACGTTGAACAGTCTGTCGAAGGTCCGCTCGCGAGGAAATACTTACTACTCGCTTTATCTGATGATCGAGACAAAAAGATGGATCATACGTACGGTATCCGTAACGTTGCAGACAAATGGATGGTGGGAAATTCGGTGTTGGAGATCAATCAAGACGACAGCTTCTACATAGCTGGAAAACGATACAGGGGTACACCGGGTCTCTACGAACTTATGTTTATGAAAGAACCCAACAAGAGCGTCTATGATGAAAACGATTTAGCAGCGTACAAATCTATACTGTCGGACACTAACGCACATAAACATTATCATTTACCCGGTGCTAAAATAAATACAAACAAAGGTGTAAAGTACAGAGAGATAATCGCCCGATTGTTCCCACCGCGCAGCGGACGTGGTATCGATTACGTACACTGGAACGATCCCAACAAACTGGTTGAACGGTTGAGACTGCTGGTAAGTTCAAAACGCGCCGGTCACACCGGACACGACAACGAAATCATCTCCGTTGTGGAGGAATTACGTGAAGCCAACATTATCGTATAAATTTTATGAACGTCGGTGTAACAACTCATTGACGTCAACACTGTCAACATGTGCGGGTTAGATTTGACACCTGACTTTGAAGTCGAAAACGAAAGACTGAAAACCTTTACATCATGGCCTGTGCATTTCATCAGTCCAACCGCTATGGTTGCCGCAGGCTTTCATTACACAAATGAAATTGACAGGGTTCGATGTTCATTTTGCGGTATAGAAATCTTTCGTTGGAAAGAGGGTGACGATCCGATTGTGTTACACACGCGATGGTCACCACAGTGTCGTTACTTAAAACGGTTAGCACATCATTTGTAGCGTGCAGTCGTACAATGGTTGTGGACAAGTTCGGGAGACATCAAAGCGCCGTGAGCGTGCGACGAGAAACAAAAAGACAATTACGCGATACTGTAGGATTTAAGATTACGAATGATGGGCATATAGATGTTGAAAACAAAAAGATCCGCAATCTGAACGAACCGGATGCAGCAAAGGATGCTGTATCTCTGACTTATATGCAAACACATTGTCTGCTACTCGATGATGAACGTAAAAGCGTGGACGTTAAAGGGTGTAGATTGAAAAATGTTGATACTCCTGTAGACGTTAAAGACGTAGTCAACAAATATTACGTTGATGACAACTGTATACAACACTCGAGTCAAGAGAGAGGTGAGGTCATCGATGCACGAGATCGATGGGTAATCAACGTTCGAAGTCCGGAACAAGCGACCGATGCGGTTAACAAAAACTATGTAGACTCGAACGTCATTAAAAAAGTATCGAACAGCTATTTGTCTGGGCAGAGCTGGTTGTCGGGAGTGAGTTCACCGATTTTTGGAGATGACGCGGTTAACGTAAAATACATGTTGCAGAACACCGTTAGCTTGGGCGAAGATGGTGTTTTCAAAGCAGCGGAAAAGAGAATAACAGACGTAGCGGATGGTTTTGCGGAGAGCGATGCTGTTAACTTACAACAATTAAATGACGTGAGACGATACGTAAAGAGCGAGATGTATAAAGTCGTTAAAACATTTCAGTATCAACTGGATTACTACTTATTGAAATTGTCTAAGCCACGTAGTTCAGAAGACGAGTGGACACTCGACACGAAGGAAATAAGAAGGTTAATAGATGAATACGATAAAAACATAGAAGAGAAAGACTGGAGATCGGTTTACGATGTACAACAACGTTAAGAGGAAAAAGGGGTGGGGCGTCGGAAACGTGCTTAAAAACGTTGTACCGTCCGTTGTTTCGTCAGTTATCAATCGAGCGGTGGACGCACTACCTGTCGAATTACATCTGCCGGGTTACAGATTCTGTGGACCGGGCACGAAACTCGAAGAAAGATTAGCGCGTGGTGATCGTGGAATCAATCAACTAGACGAAGCCTGTCGCGAACACGATATCGCTTACGCTCAATACAAAGACAACGAAAGTAGACGTATTGCAGATCGTAAACTCGCGGAAAAAGCGTGGGGACGGGTAAAGGCTTTGGATTCGGGTATCAGCGAACGAGCTTATGCGACAGCAGTTGCAGCGGCCATGAAAGCAAAATCAGCAATAGGAAGCGGTCGACGTCGTAAAAATAAAAAGAATGTGAGTAGTCGTGGTCGTGGTGCTGGTGGTGGGATGAAGAAGAGGAGGAAGAGAACTGTCCGAACCGCTAGGAAAAAGAAGAGAACTGCGTCCGGATTGTATCTACGTCCGTACCGAAAAAACTAATTCACATACCGCTCCGCCCGTTGTCCGAAGATGAATTACGTGTATACGCAAAAAAGCTAAACATACCGTATTTTAGAGGTGTTTACATGCGTAACGCATTACCGGATACAGCGCCGTGGAAGAACGAAAGCGTCATCGTAAATTTGGACGACGAGAGCGGACCGGGAACCCACTGGGTATGTTACAAGAAGCGTGGAAATCGAGTACACTATTTTGACGGGTTCGGTAATTTACGTCCACCTCTCGAGCTGATGCAATATTTTGGTGATACAGCCGACGTTCGTTACAACTATGAACGGAAGCAACCTCCTAACACGGTCATCTGCGGTCATTTATGTTTAGACTTTTTATCGTCTTCTGATCAGTAAACTTCAGCATGTCGTCGCTAACGGTCACCGTGACGGGTACCGACGCTGCGAATCTTGTGTGTAACTTTTTCCCACCTCTCGAGTTATACGGTGAATGGTACGTTGGACTATTGGATTTTACATCGTATAATTCAATACCAAACGTTACTGAAGGAAAAAATAATGCATTTCCAGTAAAAATTTCCAAGGATCAGTGGTCCGTCATCAAGTTGCCTACCGGCACCTACGAAATCAGTGATATCGAAACGTATCTGCAGAAACAGTTAGGCGAGAGAACAATCAGTTTACGTCCAAACAACAACACATTAAAGTGTGAAATTTACTGTAAGCATGTCATCGACTTTTCGCATACACCGAATACCATTGCAAGTATGTTAGGATTCAAGGAGAATCAGCAGCTGGAAGCGTATATAACACACGAGTCGAACGTACCCGTTGACATAATCAAAGTTAACACCGTTCACGTACGGAGTAATATCGTACAGGGTGCGTACAAGGACGGCCAGGACCAGCACACGTTGCATTCGTTTTATCCGACCGTGGCACCAGGTTTCAAAATAGTTGAAACACCGACAAACGTAATATACTTACCGGTAAACGTACAACGTGTAGACAACATAATTTTGTCTCTCGTTGATCAGGACGGGGATTTAGTCGATTTTCGCGGTGAAGTTATCACGATACGACTGCATCTGAAAATATGGGATTGTATTTCGGACAAACGTCACCTGTAAAAAGGGAGTGTGTACGAAAGAAACATGGTAGTCGGTGTTCAACGTTGAAGCGATTGACATCAAGGAACAAGCGTTTCTTACTTTCACTTGGATTCAAATTATACGATTAAAATAATGTCGGGTGAAATTCTAGCTATCGAACGAGGAGCGGCTTTCGATAACAGAATCGTTGAGTTCGAATATCGTACGCACGCACCGTATGCTTCCACCCGATACGGTAACAACGATGAAATACGTATACCCATCCAACAACAGGATGTTTTCACTTTACCGGCGGAGAGTTTTCTGTACATCGAAGGAACATTGACCAAGGTTAACGCTACCGACACAGCGTTGAACGTGAAATTAATCAACAATGCAATGGCTTTCTTGTTTGAGGAGATCCGTTACGAAGTGTGCGGTGTGGAAGTGGATCGTACAAAAAACGTTGGAATTACGAGCACTGTGAAATTGTTACTATCGAGCAATGAGCATGAAAGAAAGCATCTAATCAATGCAGGATGGGTGACGACAACCGACGAGTCGTTGACAGTACACGAGAGTACCGGTGATTTTACGTTTTGTCTTCCGTTGAAAATGCTACTCGGTTTCAACGAAGACTATACACGCATCATGCTGAACGTTAAGCAAGAATTGATTCTGTTGCGTACCTCTACCGATCAGAACGCAATGGTGCTAAAAGAATCGGGTGCAACTGCAAACGGTAATCTCGTAATAAACAAAGTACACTGGAAGATGCCCTATGTGCGCGTGTCAAACAAGTACCGAATACCGCTATTGGAGCACATCGAGGAGGATCATGAACTAGTGATGCCGTTCCGCAGTTGGGAATTGCACGAGTATCCCGTTCTACCGACGACAAATCGACATTCGTGGACCTTGAAGACATCGTCACAGTTGGAAAAACCTCGGTATGTAATATTAATATTTCAGACGGATAGGAAGAACAATATAGCGAAAAACGCGTCGGAATTTGATCACTGCAATTTAACGAATGTCAAGCTTTTTCTGAACGATAAATACTATCCGTACGATAACCTGAACCAGGATATCGATAAAAAACGTTACGCCCTGTTCTACGACATGTATACACGTTTCCAAACATCATACTACGACCGTCGCAACAGAGCGCCTCTTTTGACACCTAATGAATTTATAACGAAAGCACCGTTGTTTGTCATCGATTGTTCCAGACAAGAAGAACCAATCAAGTCGTCTGCCGTTGATGTGCGTTTAGAATTTGAATCCAGTAACAATTTTCCAGATAAAACCACCGCTTACGCTTTGATTATACACGATAGGATAGTACAGTACACAGCGTTGTCGAATACTGTTCATCGTTTGTCATAAAAAAACTTGTTCTCCCCTCTACTAGTTTATAAAGATAGGTATTAGCGATCTCTACATAACAACAACCTCAGTCCTTTTCAACGAAGGAAGGTGACTGTGACAGCAGCAGCAGCAGCCATTGTGAGTATAACGTTTACTTGTCTCTTGCATATCCAATCAACTCGTACTCTAAGTTCGTTACCGTCGGACAGTATAAAGAACTCAACTATGAACCGGGTGTTTTGTTTACAAACGGAAAAAAGAAACGTATATTACTTGACTTTTCTGAGTGGAATTACTTGTTGATCTTTCGTGAACAGTTACTATCCAGTATGTTATTGTACGAAGAAGGTGAAAACCGTGAAAAGAAGAAGAGTGTGATGATCAGTCGTAACTTTGGGAAAACGTTTGTTCGGATTAAAGGTAGTAAGACCGAAAAATTTGTTTTCACAGAACCCGAGTTGATCCGTTTTGGTTGTTTATTAACAGTATTAAAGAAATATCTTGTTCGCTTGTTTTATGATCAAGATCACTTCAAGTCGTACATTAATCAGGTAGTAGCCAAGGGGTGTTATGTACCACCATCCTTCTTTTTCCCCTCGTTTTTTCGATTGGAAAGCAGTCGTCACGACCAACAGCTAACATTTGATCGTCTTTACGATGAACTGGTATTGGAAGGAAAAGTAGAGGGGGAATTTGAAAAAATTAACGTACTCGATGCGGACATGTGTCACTCGGAAAAATGAACTTGAATAGGACGGTTATTGCCGAGTTTGAAGCGTTTCGCGGTGACAAAAATGAATATGTAATCAAAGAGTTCGTTACAGTTGATATAACAACCGGACGTTTTGTTATCGTGTTGTTCGCTCCACCATACGAAAGTGCACGACTGCACCAGAAATTCCGAAAAATCAATGACTGGTTGGAAACACATTATCACAGGATACGATGGAACGATGGTAATGTACCGTACAAGAATATGGTACGCATCGTTGCAGACATTTTTTCAGATTATCCTGTTGTCTATACAAAAGGGTTTGAGAAGGCAAATTTCTTACGACAGTTGTATCACCATGGTGAGGTGATTGACTTAAACGATATTCAAGCACCTGTAGTTCCTAGATCCTTTGTACCCATCATACAATGTCCTGTTCCTCATCGTCAACCCGTTACCACTCCCCCCTTACACTGTGCATTACGCAAAGCTTTGTTTTATGCAGAATGGTTGCGGCAACGAAATAAAATATAGTCGGTTGTGAACATGTTTTCATCTTGGTGTTAGTGTGAATGCTACGTGACAGAAATGTCCATAAACGTAGAATTAGGTACCGTAGTGTGTGCGTGAATGTTAACCTTGACTACGTCACTGTCGCGGTAGAAATACTCATAAACGTAGTCCTGGTAGTTCGAGACGGGTCACTGGCACGGTAGATATACCTGTAAACTCGTCAAGAACCAGTATGGGTGTGAAAATTACTCATTACGGTACAGCAAATGTGAATACGCATCATGTATGAACAACATATTCACCCGATTAAAAAAATAAAAAAAATAAATAAAAAAGTAAATAAAAAAATATGTACTGCTTTTACACATTGGCTTAGCATTGCATAATGTATCTTTATTATTATCTACCACTGTACTAGTCAATAGTACAGCGATAGATAACGTGGAGTAGGCCTGCTTTACGAATCTGTAAAGTTGGGGAAACCACGTTAAAAAAAGCGTAGCAGGCTCTCATTCGCCTCCCTCAGGCTGCTAGGAAGAGGATGAGAGGTAAAAAAATAAAAGTATAACGAAATGTTTATTTATTTAATAATAAATAAACTTATATTGTGCTTTTATGATTTTACACATAGGACGACAGTAGATATCACTCGTCCACCTCATGGTTACAAGTAAGAGATGAGAAGTATAAGTACAGAAATAATTACAGTTAAGCGATAACGGCCCCTTGGTGTAGTGGATGCACGCCGGTTTGGTGTACCGGAGGTCCCGGGTTCAAATCCCGGAGGGGCCGTAATTTATTTTTATGTAAAAATTAATATCCAATGACATACCATTGTTACAGTTGAACACATGCGTCATGTGGTCGTACATTCCGGTGTTAAAATTTCGGACACCAAAAATTTCGGGTAACCCCATCCGTTGATTTAAACATTTCGGGTACTAAATTTCAGACACCAAAAATTTCGGGTACCCCCATCCGTTGATTTAAACATTTCAGACATCACGCCCTCTACGTCGTCGTCGAACCAGCTATCATATCCACCCAGCCTCCTGTTTCGTCGTAACCAGTGTTTTATACATGCGTCATGTGGGCGTACCCACAAATTTCGGGTACCCCCATCCGTTGTTTTAATCATTTAGGGTACCAAAATTCTGACATTAAAAAAATTTCGAGAGAGAACGATTATTTTGTTACATCAAAATAAACCAGAACGCGGAAGTGTTTTAACATTCGGACACCAGCTGCCAGGGCCTCTGTCATGAACTGGAACCCGGTTAGGGCGTACCCACAAATTTCGGGTACCCCCATCCGTTGATTTAAACATTTCGGATAACGGTACCCGATGCCCCCAAAATTTCGAGTAACGGTACCCGATGACATAGCCTCTGCGCGTCCGGGCAACCGCCGAATTCCGGGTACCCCCATCCGCTACACATTGTTTTCGGCTACCAAATTTTGAACATGCAGAAACCACGGCCTCCGTGACGTCTTGAAACAGGTTTTAGCCATGCGGACGCCAGCGACTTGAGCCTCTGTATGATGTCATGAACTGGAACACGGAAGTGTTTCAGTCACACATACACACACATACACACACACACACAAAACAGTGACGTCACATGGACAGCTCGGACACCAGCTCCAGTGCCTCTATGACGTCATGAACTGGAACCCGGTAGTGTTTTCAACTGGAACCCGGAAGTGTTTTCTAACGCTCACTTTCCCTCTACTGGTTTATATTTTTGATAAAATCCTTATAGCTTCTTACACTCCGATTATTTTCTAAGTTGGTGTGCTCTCTGATGATTTTTACTAGGGTTTTAGCTATTTTATAACCGGGGGCAGTTGTAAAATTAACTAATGGTCTAATTCGAGTGTTCTGTTTATGTACTTTCGGAAGACCTCTTAAACAAGGCGCACTAGCATTTATTGGTTTTAGTGAGGATTGTCTGCGTTTATCAAATAGTTGCGTGCATTTATTTGTTGTTTTATTCAGTTCTAAAGTGTACTTCTTAGTGGGGTCGGATGTCAACTTAGTAATATTGTTGTCATTTATAAAGTTGTGTACTTTTTGTGTGTATTCATCAAGTTTCAGCATGGCTATAGAATTCCCCTTATCTACCTTGGTTATGTAAATATTATTATTAGAAAGTTATTAGAAGCTCGTATATTTATGTCCGCTTGATATTAAATGTTGTGCAAAGTTGGACTTAGTATTACTTGGCTTAGGAATATGTTCTAAAAATCTTTTATAAAAACATCTGCCAGATTGACCGATATAGAACGCATCACAATCATCACATTTTATTTTATATACACCACATTTCTTTTTTAATGGTAATTTGTTTTTGTTTTTGAAATAATTTCCTAAATTATTATTTGTTTTAAATGATAAAATATAGTTATTATCTTTGAGAACGGGTCTTAAAATATTTGGCATAATACCTGTGAAATTAGCCGAAAGATATTTATAATTTTTGTTACTTGCTTTTATAGAGTTTGAATTTTTATTTTCTAAACGTTTCCTATGCCTATTTATTATTTTGTCAACTATTGTAGATTTATACCCGTTATTTATTGCTATTTGTTTGATAGTGCTAACCTCATTTAAGTAGTCCTCCTTTTCGAGGGGAACATTTAAAAGTCTGTTGACAAGACTGTTAATCACTGCCATTTTTTGTGTAACGGGATGATATGAATCATAGTGTATTACTGTGTCAGTACTAGTGTGTTTTCTAAAGATTTGGTATTTTAAATTATTCCCGTTGTGTAATACAGTGAGGTCTAAAAAATTGATACTTTCGTTGTTTACGATCTCCATAGTAAATTTTAATTTGTTATGAATTTTGTTTAGGTAATTTTTAAATAATTCTATTTGTCTGGCATTCCCGTTAAAAATAATAAAGGTATCATCTACATATCTGGAGTAATGGATGATTTTACTGGCGAAATAATTATCTTTTAAACTTATTGTATTTTCTAAATGGTTTAGATATAGGTCCGCCAGGATGCCAGAAAGTGGAGATCCCATGGCAAGTCCTTCATTCTGTTTATAATATGCATTTTCAAATGAAAAATAGTTTTGATGAAGAATGGTTTTTAGTATCATCATCAGTTGGTTAACTTTCTGTATTTCTAAAGAACATTAATTCATTAAATTATGCCTGAGTAAAGTTTATTTTTCATCAATAGGCACATTAGTGTATAAATCTACCATGTCGAATGATACTAGTTTGTAGTTTGGTTGAATTGTAACGTGGTTTATATTTTTGATAAAATCCTTATAGCTTCTTACACTCCGATTATTTTCTAAGTTGGTGTGCTCTCTGATGATTTTTACTAGGGTTTTAGCTATTTTATAACCGGGGGCAGTTGTAAAATTAACTAATGGTCAAATTCGAGTGTTCTGTTTATGTACTTTCGGAAGACCTCTTAAACAAGGCGCACTAGCATTTATTGGTTTTAGTGAGGATTGTGTGCGTTTATCAAATAGTTGCGTGCATTTATTTATTGTTTATTCAGTTCTAAAATGTACTTCTTAGTGGGGTCGGATGTCAACTTAGTAATATTGTTGTCATTTATAAAGTTGTGTACTTTTTGTGTGTATTCATCAAGGAGGAGGAATTTGAAATTTATAAAGCTTTAAAAGATAGTAACACCAAAAACAGTTTATAAAATGACTAGGTAAATTTTGTGTCAAATTACCTGTTCGACACTGCAATCAGTTTGTCTTAATCTTTGACCAGTCGCGTGACGATCGCGGTTGCGGGTGAACGCATGCGGGAGCTCCAGCCGTGGTTAGCAAAACTTATTACAGTACATGCGATTTGTAATTTATTTTATTATTTTTGTCTTTACCAGTATCATAGGCGTGATTTTAATATTTTAGTTTATTAATTATGTGTATCTGGGGATGGGACTTAGTCCCGAAACGCGTCATCAGTAACGAAACTGTGTATCACTAAAGTGGATATTAAGGTAATTATATATCATATAATAAGTGATACGGTACGCAAAAAATAAGTAATTGACATGGAGCCATACAAGGCAAGTATCGCGTATAAATATCAAAATCTTAAACTTAAATAATTCAAAACTAATTTACATATAAAATTTAATAAAACCTGTTTACGACAAAATTTAATCCCAAGTTATGCTAAAATTAAGATTAATAATTCCTCCAAACTAGCCAGAAAAACCGAACAATATGCTAGCACGTTTAGAATCAAAGAAGAAATTAAATTTCTATATAGCAAAAAAATATCATTGAATTTGGCTATGTATAAATCTCAATTGGAATTATATAACATGGTACATCCTGTTTTGATCGATAGTATCATAGAGCAAATTAACAAATACGTTACAAATAAGATTAGACTTCACAAACATAAACAGGCAATTAAAATCAGCCAGTTAAGTAACAGTAAATATAAAGATAACATCGAACGCACGCACATTTTCTACCCTAGAGTAATAAATACAACTGACGTCACTTTAACTGACACAGAAACAAAACTTATCAGCAAAGGTCTAAATTACAATTTTCCCCCCAACCTTAAAAATAAACATAACTTAATTAAAGAAATAATTGAAGCCGAGTCAGTGATAAAAAACATTCCTGACCCAGGTAAACAAAATGAAATAAGAGTATTAGTAAATAATAAGTTTATTAAAATCATTAAAAACAAGAACAATAAGCTTATACAAAATAAAGTTAATTACACTAAAGCACAACACGAACAACGCATAGCTATACAACTAAATAAAAAACTTTCTAATAATAATATTTACATAACCAAGGTAGATAAGGGAAATTCTATAGCCATGCTGAAACTTGATGAATACACACAAAAAGTACACAACTTTATAAATGACAACAATATTACTAAGTTGACATCCGACCCCACTAAGAAGTACATTTTAGAACTGAATAAACAATAAATAAATGCACGCAACTATTTGATAAACGCACACAATCCTCACTAAAACCAATAAATGCTAGTGCGCCTTGTTTAAGAGGTCTTCCGAAAGTACATAAACAGAACACTCGAATTTGACCATTAGTTAATTTTACAACTGCCCCCGGTTATAAAATAGCTAAAACCCTAGTAAAAATCATCAGAGAGCACACCAACTTAGAAAATAATCGGAGTGTAAGAAGCTATAAGGATTTTATCAAAAATATAAACCACGTTACAATTCAACCAAACTACAAACTAGTATCATTCGACATGGTAGATTTATACACTAATGTGCCTATTGATGAAACATAAACTTTACTCAGGCATAATTTAATGAATTAATGTTCTTTAGAAATACAGAAAGTTAACCAACTGATGATGATACTAAAAACCATTCTTCATCAAAACTATTTTTCATTTGAAAATGCATATTATAAACAGAATGAAGGACTTGCCATGGGATCTCCACTTTCTGGCATCCTGGCGGACCTATATCTAAACCATTTAGAAAATACAATAAGTTTAAAAGATAATTATTTCGCCAGTAAAATCATCCATTACTCCAGATATGTAGATGATACCTTTATTATTTTTAACGGGAATGCCAGACAAATAGAATTATTTAAAAATTACCTAAACAAAATTCATAACAAATTAAAATTTACTATGGAGATCGAAAACAACGAAAGTATCAATTTTTTAGACCTCACTGTATTACACAACGGGAATAATTTAAAATACCAAATCTTTAGAAAACACACTAGTACTGACACAGTAATACACTATGATTCATATCATCCCGTTACACAAAAAATGGCAGTGATTAACAGTCTTGTCAACAGACTTTTAAATGTTCCCCTCGAAAAGGAGGACTACTTAAATGAGGTTAGCACTATCAAACAAATAGCAATAAATAACGGGTATAAATCTACAATAGTTGACAAAATAATAAATAGGCATAGGAAACGTTTAGAAAATAAAAATTCAAACTCTATAAAAGCAAGTAACAAAAATTATAAATATCTTTCGGCTAATTTCACAGGTATTATGCCAAATATTTTAAGACCCGTTCTCAAAGATAATAACTATATTTTATCATTTAAAACAAATAATAATTTAGGAAATTATTTCAAAAACAAAAACAAATTACCATTAAAAAAGAAATGTGGTGTATATAAAATAAAATGTGATGATTGTGATGCGTTCTATATCGGTCAATCTGGCAGATGTTTTTATAAAAGATTTTTAGAACATATTCCTAAGCCAAGTAATACTAAGTCCAACTTTGCACAACATTTAATATCAAGCGGACATAAATATACGAGCTTCGAAGAAAATTTAACAGCGTTGCATGTTTGTAAAAAGGGTAGAGGGATGGATAGTCGGGAGGAATTTGAAATTTATAAAGCTTTAAAAGATAGTAACACCAAAAACAGTTTATTAAATGACCAGGTAAATTTTGCGTCAAATTACCTGTTCGACACTGCAATCAGTTTGTCTTAATCTTTGACCAGTCGCGTGACGATCGCGGTTGCGGGTGAAGGCATGCGGGAGCTCCAGCCGTGGTTAGCAAAACTTATTACATGCGATTTGTAATTTATTTTATTATTTTTGACTTGACCAGTATCATGGTCGTGATTTTAATATTTTAGTTTATTAATTATGTGTATCTGAGGATGGGACTTAGTCCGGAAACGTGTCATCAGTGACGAAACTGTGTATCACTAAAGTGGATATTAAGGTAATTATATATCATATTAAAACAAATCAATAACATACTCGTACATCAAAAAATACAATTCACACAAGAAAAAGAAGACATAACAAAATCAACTATTTAGACATAACCATCATAAGAAACAACAACCACATACCGTACAGTATGCAATATACAGAAAACCAACATCTACTAACATCATTATACCTAACCATTCTGACCACACACAACAACATAAAATGGCAGCTTTCTATTCACTATTTAACAGAATGTACAAAATTCCCCTAAACAAACAAGAAACAGACAAAGAAAGAAATATAATATACCAAATTACTTATGAAAGTGGATAGAATAAAAATACTGTAAACAAAATGGAAAATAAAATCAAATATAAAATAAAAACTGAACAATTAAGAATTAATCAAAATCAACAACACATAAATAATAAAATGACAAAACTAACATAACTATTTAAAAACACAGATATCAAAATAGCATACAAAACTAATAAAAATAATTTACAAAAACTAAATAACCCACACAACAAAGATTATACAACAACCAATGGTATATACAAAATTGAATGCCAAGATTGTAATAAATGTTACATAGGACAAACAAAAAAACATTATTTTGAACACCTAAATGCATACAAAAAACCAGAAATATATAAATCTTATTTGGCCACACTGTGAAGTTATTATATTTATAAATAATAAAGTCCCTAGTTCTGGGCGACATTTGTGAAGTTATTTTTTTAACACATTTAAATCATAAAATATTTATCTCCCACTTACCTTTCTTCTGCCCAGGGTTATGTCGCACGAACTGCGAAATGCAAGTGAGGTTCCAAGGTTATGTTAATAACGTACGCAACTCGCATTTATGAAAAACAATTAAAATTTTATTCTATTCTTTAAGCTTTCAAACTTCAAATTATTACTTATTCATTTCTTTACCTCTCAAATCAGTCTATCACTTCTTGCCAAAATTCAAGACAAATAAAACATCTTGGAATATTTATGAAATAATCTGATACAACTAAAATTTAATTAAACATCTTATCCTAAAGAAAGCAGCCCAGCCTGCTCATACTCAACATTCACACCATTGTAAAAACCCCTTTTATTTATATAGGCCCCATTTTATTCAAAATTAATCATATATTTTGTGTAATACGGTTATTCAATGCTCCTGCTGGCAACGTGGCGTCTCCCCGACCTCGTTGCGCATCACTCACACAGTCTTATCCTCTTTTATGTGTCCGAAAGAATTCATGATTTCATTTTTCCGAATACTGCACTCACTTTCGCCTTTCTAAATACTGCACTCACTTTCAATTGATACTAAAATTTTATTGTTGAGCCCCGTTTGGCGGGCTGCCTGGCCAGGCATAGCTTCGGCGGGTAACTGCGAGGAGCATCCACAAAGTACCCCACTCCCCAAGTTTTTGGACAAGACGGAAAATACCAATGCCTTCTTATGTGTAAATGTCTGTCGCCGTACTTAAAGTGCGCTGTTGTTCATAGGTGTTAGACATCGACGAAATTTCACTGCCTTTCGTCACGTCACTCAATTGGTTGTAGTTTCAATTACGTTTCCGGCTGCTTCCGAGCACATGGCGAACAAATTTTACAAAAAGCCATATTGGTCGAGGTGTCTAAGCGTCGTTTGTGCGCCCCGCTGATGTTCGCGCGTTTGTGTGCGTCACACAGCACCAAAGTTCTTGGAATTATGCTGCGTTGTCGGACACACACTGCATTCCATTGTCCTGACTACGTTCAAACTTCGCTTCACTGTTCCTTTGTCTAACTGAGATTGTATTATGTGTTGGACTTTCTGCGTTGATTACAAATGTTTAATAATGTTGAATAAAATTTATATTATAATAACATACCACCTTTTGTCCCATTACAACACATGCAATAAACACGGGACATGAATTCCCAGACATAACCAATATGACACTAATAAAATATATACCACACAAAGGGACCATAATTAACATTTGGGAAAATTTACAAATATACAAACACAAAACAAAATAATATCTGAACAAATGCAAATCAATACAAAATATGACACAATTTTCAAAGCACTCAACATAGAAAATACACAAAATACTAATATTTACACCACAATCACACACAATAATACCAATTTAAAGCACCAGAGACCAAAAGGAAACCAAAGCAACAATCAGCCAACACATAAATACCTCACAAGGCCCAAAATTAGGAAGGCTGAAGATGGAAACACAAGGCTTCCCGAAACATGTTCCAAATAGGGAGAAAACATCTTGAGATAAGTCATTATAAAATATATAGTATATAGATCAAGAAACAGACTGTAGCAGAAAGTGTTTGAATGAATATATATATATATTGCAATAATCCAACTTATTAGGGTTTCGGAATTACAAAAATTATAATATAATAAAATCTGAAAAAAAAATGTTGTTTCAAAAAATTTTATTTATTTCTTTAATTATTTATTTATTTTTAACTATTTATTTATTTTTTCAAAGATTTATTAATTGTTAATTATTTAATTATTAATTTAATCAATTTAATATCTTAGAATAACTAGAATTGTTTTTCCGCGTTAATTAGATTATATCATGTAATAATCGATTAGCAGTCTTCCATTATTCACTGAGTGTACTCCTTTAATGATGTTATTTTCTTCTTTTCTTGGAGTCCAGGTGTCAAATATTATCTGAAATTCTTCTATCTATATTTTTACAAATAAATGAAACTCAAAATTATAATATTCAAGGAATTTATTAACGTTATAGAGACTAATCGATTAGCTAATCGACAGCTCACAAACTCATATCTGAGGGCGATTGATTTCAGTATATAAATTGTTAATGTTAAATTACAGGTTCTTTTAGCTGTTATTATAATAGTCAGAGAAAGGGCAAAGCTGGAAAGTACAACACTTACAGAAAAAACTTCTTAATTATACAAAATATAAATATTATTTAAGGTATAAATGTTAATAAATTAGATTTCTCGAACCCAAACTCAGGATGATGTTCTGACGTCACCGCAGAGGATTCTGGGAGTATTCCAAAATGGCTGCCCACGTGCTCTATATGTACGAGGCGTCTTCACTGCAGAACTCCTTCAAATAAATGTTGGTTATTGGTGTGTTCCTCTTCCAAGCAGTAGTGATTAATTCCTCTTTATCACGGTGTAATTATTCGGGATTAGTGGTCAGTTGTTCGGCACGGCAATCAGTGTTCAAAAGTGTTCTTGTTCCACTAGTTGTGAGGTTTTACAATGTCCAATTTCGTGTCGATAAAATTTCGAATTCACGTTTATATGGTTCTATTATCTGGATGACGACTTCTAATCTTCATAAATAGATTAATTTGGTTGATTCCAGGTTAACTCAGTGTTGATTAATCATATTTTTCAATTTCTCTGGGTTATTTTTTATAGGTTTAGTTATATCCAAAAATTATCTTCTCTCTTTTTTAATGAATTAATTTGCGTGAGCTCGTTTTGAAGTGTCCATCTCAACGTGTAACAATCAATCAACTACCAAATGCCAGATGGCATTTCCGCCTAAATAATTGACTTTTACATTATATGATTAATTACATTTTGCTTATTACTTAATTTTATTAAATAATAATTACATAATCAATTTCCTTATTTAATTCTGCGTTACTTAATATCAAACATGATATACTTTATAGTATTTTCTAATTCAAAAAGTCATATTTACAGTATATTTGGATGTAGGCTTTAACTGTACTTCCTGTCACATTAAATGGTTTACAATTTCTGTTAGTATGTAATTAACATTGAACAAGATCATTGATTGTCTTATTATAAGTTGATTTCTTTAATTCTCAGTAATTTTATGATTTGGTTAAATACAGTAAAACCTCTCTAATTCGGATTATATGGGGCGAAGCCTAGTCCGAATTAGAGAAAAATCCGAATTGTAGAATATTTTATAGAAATTCATACTACAGTATAGGTAAAGTGCTGTAAAAATATTAAAACTACCTAAATATTAATGGAAATTTAAATTGATTGTACTTACAAAATGGATAACTAAATTCACATAAACAACAATCTTTCACCATCAATGTTTTCAAGTTAAGTTCGCACGCAAAAAGTTTATAAGTAATGCACACCTGCAATTATTAATGTACGTAAATATTAATGGAAATTTAATTGTATTGTGAAATATTCGTCCATCGGCTAATACAACAAGCACAAGTATATAGTGGCACGTAATTTTTCATTTCCCGTAATCTACTGTTACAGATTTGGTTCCCTTTTGGTCCACCGTAAATATACGTAAATAAAAAATAAAAATACGGGCGTTTCATCGGCATTTCCCATGTGTTCAAGTGAATAATTATACTTCTTGCGTAAATGAATGACAAACCGCTGATACTGTAGGAGTTTTTCTTCGTAGTCACTCGGTAGTTTTAGCGCGAGTGATGTACGTCATTTAAGCGCAAATCCATTTCGCCGCATCATTCGTCTTATACACCCGAAGCTGGCTTTGAAACCGGAGACTTTTAATTCTGCGATTTCTAAAGCTTTTAATTTTAAAACATGTCTAATGACAGGGAGTCCTTGCCTTCTTAAAAGCCGTACGTATTCACAGATGCTGGACTCTACTGCTATAAAACGCCCAACTTGAGGTCCCGCGAATTCTCGTCGCGCAGTATTTGCATGTAAAAGTCGTTCCTTCTGTTTTCTCCATTGTCGAATACAGGATTCATCAATATCGAATTTCCTTGCGGCTTCGCGATTGCACGTTTTTTCTACATTTTGAATCACAATTAATTTATAATTCGCATCGTACGGGTTACGTTTAATTTGATTTGACCGCGTGCCTTTAGTCTCCACAATATCACTCATACCGCAAACGCACTACAAAAACGCCGAATGAAAACAAAGTACAGATAAGAGATGTTGTCGCTGTTACAATAGAAAACCACACTGTCAGTTTACCTGTTATTTAGAAACATGTTACTCACACCCCCTCTACTCATCCTTTGTCTTGCTGCCTACAGAAGGGTGCGAGCACGCCCACGTGCGCACGCACTTACACTTTGTCTTCCTATTCTTTCTTCAGTTTGCTGTTAAAACATTCGGTTGTAGTCATATTTCATAACGCCAGAGTTAACTACAGCCAGGCAAACTGCTGTTGCTTAGGCAGTAAACATCTCATAGATACCAAAAACGTTCGTCCCGCCAGAAGTCAGTTATAACTTCGAATTTCGTTAGCGTGCGAATGCAAGCTGCAGGCCAAATTAGCGACCATGTTTTTAGGAGAAAAAGTGTGGCTTGTATTCGGAACAATACGGTATTTGCATGATATTAATAGTATTAAAATTTCAAGTGTTATAGGCCTATTTGATTTAAATATATCCTCAAAAAACAAAATTTGCAATTTAACGGACTTTCGATTTTACGGACACCCCTCAGCCCCAATTAGTCCGTTAAATCGAGGTTTACTGTACTTACCTCTAGCACGCATATTGTAATACAGTACTGTAAATTAATACCAAACAGTGTTTGAAGAAAATGCGGTTTGAAAATCTGTACGCAACTAAGAAATAACTTCAGTACAATAGAACGCACACGAATACAATAACAATGACGCACACACTACCAAAGCAGCAGTTGAAACTGGACTAAACTGGGGGTGCGTATCGCACATTTTGCCAACATAACACTTTAATAATTCCCTAAAGGCAAATGTTTCACAAAGAATTCACAAAATTAATTTTTTTTTGTGAATTATAATTTTTTTTAGGGAGTCCGAATTATCGTAAATTCCGAATTAGAGAAGTCCGAATTAGAGAGGTTTCACTGTAATTTGAATATTATCCTTAATTTAGGCTTTTCCTTTAGATTACAGTGTTATTACACTTGCCTTTTTTCTTATAATATTTTCTACATTCCTTCAATACCTTTACAAAGTATTGTTACAGTTATAATACACAGTGATTGATTTACATTATATAATTTTCATCAATTTAATTAATTTCCTTTACCTATTTACTAATTACAAGGTTGGTGAGATTTACCATTTGGCCTAGATTTTATGTTAGTTCATTTACAATTTTTATTATTATTCCAGCTTGCTAATACCCTCTCTGACCTAGAATTCTTATAACATCTTAACTAAATTACCCTTATTTAATTACAGTAAGGTTTATTATTAATTAATATCATTAAAACATAATAAATATTCTATAACAAAAAAAATTATACTCAATCTCAAACATTCGAGCCTCGAGTTCAATGAACTGTTAATAGGCTATAAACAAAACACATCTGTTCTTTCTTCATTTAAATTATTCATTAAAATTAATTTTTATGCAGTCTTGCTGTTTTCGGTTTTAGTTTGGGGATTTCCCCTTGTTCACTTCACTATTTATTGCATACTCTTATATTATTTTTTGTCATTTTGTCTGGTGTTGTATGATAAAGAATATCACTTATATGAGATCATCAGGATTTGCTTTTCATTATAAAATTAAATTGCACTGGTACATTTTTAAATTTATATCTAGAACCTTTACTTACACATATTTTACATTTACTCTTATTTTATTGCATTGTACTTTTCTTATTTATTTTCATCTTTTTTGGGGTTCCTAATTTTATTACATGTGGTTGTTTTTCCAATAGTCATTCTTTTTATTATAGAGGTTTGTTTATCCTGGGCATTTCCTGACCTGCTCCTATACTACCTGGGTATAATTACTTTATGCATTGGCCTATCATTATTTTTCTATAATTTCATATATATTGCATGGTTGGTTTTAATTTATTTTATCTCTTCGAACTATGATTTCACTTCACTGTGGTCCTTGATTAATTTTTATAGTAGTTTTCCTTGAAGTCATTTTATTTTTATTTTATACATGATTATTTTTTAAATTAGAATAATGTGGATAATCTGTAACATGTGTGTGTGTGTGTGTGTGTGTGTGTGTGTGTGTGTGTGCACGCGTGTGGATATATATATTGTAACATTACATAGTGTAGCAGAACAATAAAACACAATTACCATTGAAAATAGGTAAAAGTTTGCAACCTTGAAGGAGTAAAGAGAACTATCTACGAAGGAATTAACGAACAGAAATATTAGAATAAAGAACCAAAACCGACATATGGACTAGACAATAACACTATGACTATGACAATACCCAATTGATTTGGAGAGTGAGTGAGAAATATAATGAAGGTGATATATGACAACAATGTAAACTAGAATATAAGAGATAATAAACAATAAAAAATAAATAACTGTATAAGTAACAGGTTAAATAATGTATAATCAAACTTAATCAATGTCATTTAGTGTTAATAAAATATACTAAGTATGTCAAATATAACAGTCCACCATAAGGGACATAAGAACCAAACTAGCTTTGCAAATACATACATAAAAGAAAATGTAAATAAGTCAGTAAGAGTAACCATTAGTATAAGTAGTAAAAGAGAAATATGATAAGTAAGGGTAGGCCACCAGAATACAAACACAGTGTATAATAAATGTGCATTCAATGTGACCAATATAATGAATCTGGCACCCTAACCTAACCAGGGAAAGACCAAAACTTATAAACAAATAAAACGATAGTAAAGATAATACTAAATTAGAATTTGATGTGTATAGAAGTAACTAGGAAACCTAGAGACCAGTTTAAGTGTAATCTTGACACTATAAAGTGATTAATATGTTTGTATTAGTATATTATAATGAAGTGTTGAAAATTGATAATGAGCCAGACCAAATACTAAATAACAAATGAACAATGGAAGAATGAAGTATAAACTAACTTAAACAATATTAGAAGGTCCAGTGATATTTAAACTGACAATGGAGCAGTCAAGTAAATGAGAATAATAATAATTATTTAATAATAATATTATTTATTAATAATAAAATAAATTTAATGAAAAGTATAGTGAGAAGAACTAGGTGAGCCTAGATGTAAGTTTAATTACTGATCTAAGCAACAATTCTAATAGATTAATAAACATTAAATCTGTACCAATAGTGGTACTATTCAACCATAAAGAATGTGTACGCATAGACTTTAAGTTAAATGATACTGGATGTTTGTAATTTAGTAAAAAAGAGTGTCATGTACAGACTGCCTACTGGAACATGGAACATGAATTATTTTGTAAACAATATACTAGGTAAGGGGCAGATCTAACACACAAATTATTACAAAAGTTGATTGTATTATTTAATAATAATTATCTATTGTTGTAATGTAGTAATAGTCAAGAAATATTGTGTAATTAACAAAACCAAGTCATGGGACTATAGGCATTACTAAGCCTAGAAAGTAATTTAGTATGTTTATAGAAAATAGGATTTATTATTGTTACTAAGTGTAACTACATAAGTGGTAAGGTAAGGTAAAGGATACAAGGCGTAGAAATCCAAAATAGAATCAAAAATGATAATTTAAGAAAAGAAATGAAATAAAACTAAGTAGAAATTGTTATTCTCTTATAAATGAACGGATTTATGCCATGTGAGATGTCATATTAATCAGAAAAAATATAACCATTTAATGGTAACCACACATTGTTATTAAGATTAAGCATAAGGAAATTATGTTTGTAATAATATTTATTGTCAATTGTATTCCATAGAAAAGGCTTTGTGAAACCTAGACATTGGCGTGGGTCACACCACTTAAACCAAGGAGTGCACAATTTTAGCCAATCAGGCGTGTTAATTTTTATAATTTTACCCATACTCCCACGCGAGGTATGCGGAATGACGCTTGGAATTAGGACAGTTGATCAAGGTACATTGAAGAAGAAAGTACACGTCTCCGCGACAATTATTGTAAACGGAATCGACACTGTGTCCGGAATCACAGCTGATAGCCGGTAGTCAACAATCGAACATAACCTAAGTTACATGAAGTCAACAAACCGTGTCGATCAGGTTCAGTGATGTGATGTGATTAATAAAAGACAACTAAACGTTTATAAAGTGCAAAGAATAGTGAATAGTGAATAATACATAAAAGAAATAAACGGAAAGTATTGTGATTTTTATGAAATTTTATAATTTAATGATCATCATACCCTAGAGGTTGATAATGATACAGTCACTACACTATAACCTTATTGTACATTAACACTGCACAAACCCTATTAAATTTCAATTATTATTCAGCAGAATCAAGGTGATAGTCGAGGTTAAGTCAATACGATGAATGGACATTATCTAACCTCGAAATGAACATTGAATATAATATGTAATCATTGTTAAATTTTATCCATTGTTAATTTGTTCCACTATAACACATATAAACTATTACTTTTATTATGTCATTAATTATTTTGTAAATCAACATTAATTTATTTTAGTGGTTAGAAACTTGTTAATTGTAAACATTATTTAACCTCGAAGGCGAACTAGAGAATACCAGCTAACGTTATTCTTACACGCTAAGCTTGTTGTATTGGAATGTTATTAGTTATAAGGTATATGATATACCAATTCAAATCAGTATTGTTCAGTATTTTGCAGTCACAAGAACTCACTATTTATAATTAAGAAATTTAACTATATTTTGTTCCCTGAGATGAGAAATCGTGTAGCCAACTGTTGGCAGTTAATTTTAACAACGGTATTCATTGGCCATACAAGTAAGATGTAATATGGTAGAATGTTAGTTTAGTTGATAGAACAAAAAACTTATTGTAAATAAACCAAATTAATTGATTATGAAGAGTGGAATTATTTTGATAAATTAATTAATGAGGAAAGGTTGAAGGTAACTACTAGTGATGGAAGAAAAGCGAGTTGGTAGCATTGCTAGCCCAGAATAAACAAATGAAGCGAAGAAATAGGTGAGTGGTATTTATTGAACAGAAATCCATTAAGACTGATTATCAGACCGTATTAAAATTCATTCCTTATCATAATCTTAATAATAATTAACCATCAGTTAATGGAATTAAATAAATAAACATATTTTGAATAATAACATGGCTTCCAACGCGAGACTAGTACTTTGAAGCTATCAATAGCTTGGGGTAATAACAATTTATATTAATTGTATATTACAATATATATATTACAACGATTCATAAAGCCGATTCATCGGATCGTTATATGAAAGTGTCATACTGTGCGAGTACAGTGGCGTAAGCAAGAGATAGAGGGTATAATCACAGCTATCTCTGTCTAACATCGCCACTGCTACGAATGTTGCCGGCACAGACATGAATTTTTATTCAATTATTTTTATTAGCTAAAACTGCAATATCTTCAAAACTAATAAATATACAGCAATTCTGAAACCTGCATAGTGTTCAGCAATTAAAGCTCTATAAGTAGCCAAAATATCAACAAATATAATTAACAGTTACAGAAGTTATACAGAAGAAGAACGCCAAGAGAAATAACTAGATAATTAGGCTAGGTACGAATTAGGTGTTTTCACACACTTACAGAGAAAGACCTAAGCAATAATATTCTGTGGTCAAATCTGTGAAATCACGTTTGCAAATACCCATAATAAAACGATTTGCAAACAGAGGAAGTATGAAATTAGCCAGTAATTCTCTACCATCTCAAACCTGTTAAGGGGCGTTTGGTCGTCTTGTTTGATATTGTTTCAAATGGAAAATGCATGATTTATTTGGAACAACCAATCACAAAGCTGTATTCAGAAGAGACGCCAACTCAGACTTGGGGAATCGAGCACTCTTCATTCGAACATTAAATAGGCAAAACGTGTGTTAGATACGAGTTCAATTTCGCAAACCACGCAAAGTTTTATTTAATTAACCGTTCGAGAAGTGGTCCGCAGTAGCAGAGGAACTAGTAAAGTTCACTAATAAATACTCTCGCTGTGTAACAACTCATTAATTAATTAATTAAATAATTAATTAATTGTGAAGTGACCTGTGTACCAGAGTAGCTACTGCATCTGTAAGCGCCCAGGGTCATCGTTCAACAGGATTAGTCAACATCATATCTTCTGTGCTGAACCATCAAAAGGAGGATCTCTACGGATTCCTATCTACGGTCGACGCATCAAACAGTAAGAAATAGATTCATTGATCAATGAAATAAATAATAAAAAAAAAAAATAAATCAATAAACAATTTTAAAAGACACTAAGTAAATTCATAATTTGTATTTAAACATTAAGATTAGTAATAACGTAATATAGGAGTGTTGAATGGAGAGTGAGGTGTAGTATTGAACGTGCAAATTATTGCAGACCCGTTCTTTAGCACTGGTTTGGGAGATATAAATTTTCCTAATTAAACCAGATAAGAACAATTGGTCGTTTGAACGTTTTAATCTTCACTTTTCACGCACACTCATTAATAATAGAGTTAGGTTAGCAAAAAGTCCTTAACTTAGCTTTGAAAGAACATTAATAAAATAACATTTAATCGTTAATTAAACAAACTTCAACAAATTTTAAAGGGTTATTTGTAACGATTCCCCTTGAATTCCACACTCACTGAACGAATCCTGAGATAGTGTGTCTCTATGCTCTGAGCTAAGCTGAATCCGTGTCATTTGTATCTGGGATTTGTTCTGGCGCCCAGGTAAAGTAAAAAAGTCACGGGTAAGTAACATTTTTCTATCATTATATTTATAGAAAGTAGATTGATAGTGAAAAAGTCTTTATATAATTTGTCGCTGCAAATAAGAAGCATATGTAAATTGACAAATATAATATATAAAGAAAGGTGTTATATATAAATTTGGCGCCGCAACTAAATGGGCACGAGTGAACTCACAAATTTATATATAAATAAATAAGTTATATATAAATTTGGCGCTGCAACTTAATGGGCCGATTAAACTCACAAATTTATGTATAAATAAATAAGTTATATATAAATTTGGTATGCAAATATTAACCTAAGTGACTAGTTTGAATGGTAATAATATTTAATTTGAAACGAAGTGGAATTTAAGGTTACAAAAAACTGTTGAAGAGTTAAATATTAAAATAAATTTTGTTAAATAATAATAAAATTAAAAAATGGCTAAATCACAAGCAGTAGATATGGCAGCAATTGAACAGATGTTTAAGCAGTTGACCACTAAAATGGACGAAACTAATAGTAAAATTGAAAGTAAAAAGAATCAATTATCTAGTGAAATTGAAAAAACAAATAGTCAATTAACTAGTAAAAATTGAAAGTACCAATAATAAAATAGATGAAAATAATCAAAATTTAGAAGAGAGTAATAAAAAATTAATAAATGATGTTAATAATAAAATCGAGCAAACTAAGTAATACTTGTCTAGCGAAATGAAACAAATAAATGAGAATTTAACTAGTCAAATAGAACAAAGTAGTAAAGAAACTACATTTAAAATAGATGAAGAAATAACTCATTTAGGTAGTAAAATAGATGAAAGTAATCTTAAGTTTGATAAGCATACTGAAGAGGTTAAAGCTACCATAGAGGAATTTAAGAAACAAGTAAATACTCATTTTCGCCGCCAAGACGAAAAACTAAATAAATTTAGAAACGAATTTTATGAACGGTTGGAACAGAAAGTAACCCTTATTAATCAACAATTCAGCGAAGTAACTGCTGAGTTAAAAACACAAACGCTTCTAAATAAAGAAGAAATACAAAGTACTAGGGTAGAGTGCACCCAACAGGGTGAAAATATTAAGGAGTTTAAGAAACAAGTAGAGAGTAAGGCTGACCGAGACGAAGTTCATCAAAACGTAGAACAGCAATTAAAGGTAATGCGGGAAGATCTGACTAAGGCAGTGAAGTCACACCAAACCAAAGTCGTGAGGTGTGGCAGCTATAAGGAAGAACCGGAAACCCTTGTATTCTCAGGAAACCCACATGAGAATCCTGTGGAATTTCTAAGGCTGTTTGAGGCTTATGTAACTCGCGTAAACCCAATGATGGAAGACGAGGATAAGAAGGACATGTTAGGCCGATTTCTCAAGAATTGGGCAGGTACGTGGTGGAAAGTCATCTCGGACAGAGTCCAAACCTACGCCGACTTTAGAGAAAAATTCCTTGCTCAATACTGGAATATTCAGATCCAAAGAAGGGTGCGTGATCATCTGGAATTTGGTAATTATCACCCGTCCATGAATATGACAACCACCAACTATGTGCTAAACGTAATGGCACAAGTAAAGCATTTAACACCACCAATGGAGGAGAGAGACCTAGTGTATAAGCTAGCGCGTCATTTCTCGGAGCGCACTAGAGTAGCAACCACTACTAGAGGAGTGGATACCCTAGAAAAGTTTATAATGGTCGTGGATGAATGTCAAGATCTAGAGAGGGACCTGAAGCGAGTAAATAATCAGCTGAGTAACCACCCTAGAGGCGATCATCAGGAACCAACTTTCTATACAACGAAGAGAAGAGACAATGAGCGCCCAAAAGAAAAAAGGTTTACCCCATATCCGGGTAACAAACCCCAAAATCTGCAGGAATTGGAAGAAAAGGGTAGAAGTAGGAGTGTGGAAAACCGACCAAATAAAGGGTTTAAGGTATGTAAAACAGACATAACATCTACCGAGCCGCAACCGTCTACTAGTAAAACGAATACGGGAAACGGGAAGCCACTGCAGGTAGAAAAGAAACAAAACTAAATCTACCATTACCTGCAGTGAAACAACCCACGAAAACAAGTAAAAAGAAAGTAACAAATAATATAAAACAAGTCAGCGATAGGGAGTTCTTGTTAAAAGGGAGAGCAAGAAGTGGGTAGAAGCCATTATCATGAATGTCCGGAAATAATTTGTAAAATCAGTAATCTACTAGTACGAGCGTTAATAGACACTGGCAGTGAGGTAACCTGTGTCAGCTCAAAGTTTGTAGAAAATAATAGTCAGTTGCGTAATTGTCCCAGACTACCCGTAAAAAATTGTAATGTACAGGGAGCCACTGGAGCCAAAATGCAAAAGATCACTGAACAAATTTATTTACAATAATTTAATTACCTTGTATCCGTCAGTGACTTCGGTCTAGCGTTTTTTATATAGACGCGTTTCGTGACATGTGTCACATCATCCTCTGATGATGATGTGACATGTCACGAAACGCGTCTATATAAAAAACGCTAGAACGAAGTCACTGACGGATACAAGGTAATTAAATTATTGTGAAAAAGCGACTTGGATACTATATAAAAACAAAATAAAATTTATTTACCTGTCAATATAAATGGTACCCAAACCCATATTGTAGCTCTTATAGTCCCGAAACTCGTTCATGATTGTATTATTGGGGTAGATACATTACTTGAATGGAAGGCAGAAATACATTTCAAAAGGAATACCATCACGATGGAAATTGATACAAAATAATCAATGTAAACATTAAAGAATTTAAGCATTGGAAGTCGGTAAGTGTCATAAAAGAACTGCAAGCAGCTAAAGTCATTTCTAGGTTTAGCTACTATCAGAGGTTTACAAGTAAATACGCGGAAAGTACTGTTCCATTGTTGAAGTTGTTAAACAAAGGGATTAAATGGAGGTGGACAAGGGACCGCGATGAGGCGCTACAACAAGTGAAAAGTCTTTTTATAATTACTGTTGTATTACATCATCCGAGGGTAGGAGAAAGATTTTATTTGCAAACAGACGCCAGCAATATTGCTATAGGAGCACACTTGTATCAGATAGATGAGAAGGGGCAAAAAGCGGTATTAGGATTTGTAAGTCGCACACTTAAAGGGGCGGAATTAACCTATTTTACGACAGAAAAAGAGCTTAACCTGTCAATGTTTAGAAGTTATATTCTGGGTGCTAAACTTACTATAATCACCGACAATAAGTCGTTAGTATTTTTATTAAAGTGTAAATTGCTAGGTGCTCGTCTGACTCGTTGGATCTTGGCTATACAAGAGCACCAGTTTGAAATACAGTGTTGTAAAGCGAAAGACAACTTGGTAGCAGATGTACTCAGTAGAAATCCACCATCAGAAAACAACATGGACACAGTTAACAGTAAAAGTAGTAGCACTGATATAGGTATTTACGCGGTAAACCATGTAACAAAACCTGAAGTAGTTAGACGACTTAAGGAAATAGGGACCCATCAACAACAAGACCCTAGGATTAGTGTAGCTTGGAGAAGTGGAGTTACCAACACCAAACCAGGATTTTCCATGTATGAAGGGAAACTATGTAAGCTATGTTCCCATAGGTGGAAATTATAAAAAACAAAATTATAGGAAAGTACCATGGGGATAGTTTGAGGAAATATAGACAAAATATAGAGCAATAAAGAAACAATGGTTTGAGCCAAAGAGGCATGTGAATCAAACGTAGTCAAACAAGTATTTACAAATGTCTTGGAAGCAATGTCAATGTTAATAAGTAGTAGTTAAATAAATGTTAGTATTGTCGTTTTGATCATTGCCATCAATTAAATCAAACTTGTGATTAAAGCATTAATGTTCAAATAAATCTCTAACCACTTTACTAAAAATGAACTTTTTCTTGTGAAAACTTACTTTTTTCGTCGGACGCGTTTCGGCGTGCGTATCCGCCTTCTTCAGCTTTTTGTAAGTTTTCACAAGAAGGCGGATACGCACGCCGAAACGCGTCCGACGGAAAAAGTAAGTTTTCGCAAGAAAAAGTTCATTTTTAGTAAAGTGTTTAGTGCTGTGAAAGAAGAGATGAACAATCAAGACAACTATAAATCTCTAATATGTGTATGCCATGTTAGGATTAGTAACCTATTGTAATAATTAGTTATAAGGTAGAAGTAAGCAAAATTGTAATAGTGCAAAATATGTGTGAGCAAAACCAACAGTGCAAGTTTTAAATTTTAAAAAGAGCGTAACTTTACAAGAAAAAAAAATTAAAGATTTCTTAAATAATCAATTTTTTTTATAACAAGTGGGGGTATAAATAACGATTCATAAAGCCGACCCATCGGATCGTTATATGAAAGTGTTATACTGTGCGAGTACAGCGGCGTAAGCAAGAGATAGAGGGTATAATCACAGCTATCTCTGTCTAATATCGCCACTGCTACGAATGTTGCCGGCACAGACATGAATTTTTATTCAATTATTTTTATTAGCTAAAACTGCAATATCTTCAAAACTAATAAATATACAGCAATTCTGAAACCTGCATAGTGTTCAGCAATTAAAGCTCTATAAGTAGCCAAAATATCAACAAATATAATTAACAGTTACAGAAGTTATACAGAAGAAGAACGCCAAGAGAAATAACTAGATAATTAGGCTAGGTACGAATTAGGTGTTTTCACACACTTACAGAGAAAGACCTAAGCAATAATATTCTGTGGTCAAATCTGTGAAATCACGTTTGCAAATACCCATAATAAAACGATTTGCAAACAGAGGAAGTATGAAATTAGCCAGTAATTCTCTACCATCTCAAACCTGTTAAGGGGCGTTTGGTCGTCTTGTTTGATATTGTTTCAAATGGAAAATGCATGATTTATTTGGAACAACCAATCACAAAGCTGTATTCAGAAGAGACGCCAACTCAGACTTGGGGAATCGAGCACTCTTCATTCGAACATTAAATAGGCAAGACGTGTGTTAGATACGAGTTCAATTTCGCAAACCACGCAAAGTTTTATTTAATTAACCGTTCGAGAAGTGGTCCGCAGTAGCAGAGGAACTAGTAAAGTTCACTAATAAATACTCTCGCTGTGTAACAACTCATTAATTAATTAATTAAATAATTAATTAATTGTGAAGTGACCTGTGCACTGCAGCATCTGTAAGCGCCCAGGGTCATCGTTCAACAGGATTGGTCAACATCATATCTTCTGTGCTGAACCATCAAAAGGAGGATCTCTACGGATTCCTATCTACGGTCGACGCATCAAACAGTAAGAAATAGATTCATTGATCAATGAAATAAATAATTAAAAAAAAAAAAATCAATAAACAATTTTAAAAGACACTAAGTAAATTCATAATTTGTATTTAAACATTAAGATTAGTAATAACGTAATATAGGAGTGTTGAATGGAGAGTGAGGTGTAGTATTGAACGTGCAAATTATTGCAGACCCGTTCTTTAGCACTGGTTTGGGAGATATAAATTTTCCTAATTAAACCAGATAAGAACAATTGGTCGTTTGGACGTTTTAATCTTCACTTTTCACGCACACTCATTAATAATAAAGTTAGGTTAGCAAAAAGTCCTTAACTTAGCTTTGAAAGAACATTAATAAAATAACATTTAATCGTTAATTAAACAAACTTCAACAAATTTTAAAGTGTTATTTGTAACGATTCCCCTTGAATTCCACACTCACTGAACGAATCCTGAGATAGTGTGTCTCTATGCTCTGAGCTAAGCTGAATCCGTGTCATTTGTATCTGGGATTTGTTCTGGCGCCCAGGTAAAGTAAAAAAGTCACGGGTAAGTAACATTTTTCTATCATTATATTTATAGAAAGTAGATTGATAGTGAAAAAGTCTTTATATAATTTGTCGCCGCAAATAAGAGGCATATGTAAATTGACAAATATAATATATAAAGAAAGGTGTTATATATAAATTTGGCGCCGCAACTAAATGGGCACGAGTGAACTCACAAATTTATATATAAATAAATAAGTTATATATAAATTTGGCGCTGCAACTTAATGGGCCGATTAAACTCACAAATTTATGTATAAATAAATAAGTTATATATAAATTTGGTATGCAACTATTAACCCAAGTGACTAGTTTGAATGGTAATAATATTTAATTTGAAACGAAGTGGAATTTAAGGTTACAAATAACTGTTGAAGAGTTAAATATTAAAATAAATTTTGTTAAATAATAATAAAATTAAAAAATGGCTAAATCACAAGTAGTAGATATGGCAGCAATTGAACAGATGTTTAAGCAGTTGACCACTAAAATGGACGAAACTAATAGTAAAATTGAAAGTAAAAAGAATCAATTATCTAGTGAAATTGAAAAAACAAATAGTCAATTAACTAGTAAAAATTGAAAGTACCAATAATAAAATAGATGAAAATAATCAAAATTTAGAAGAGAGTAATAAAAAATTAATAAATGATGTTAATAATAAAATCGAGCAAACTAAGTAATACTTGTCTAGCGAAATGAAACAAATAAATGAGAATTTAACTAGTCAAATAGAACAAAGTAGTAAAGAAACTACATTTAAAATAGATGAAGAAATAACTCATTTAGGTAGTAAAATAGATGAAAGTAATCTTCAGTTTGATAAGCATACTGAAGAGGTTAAAGCTACCATAGAGGAATTTAAGAAACAAGTAAATACTCATTTTCGCCGCCAAGACGAAAAACTAAATAAATTTAGAAACGAATTTTATGAACGGTTGGAACAGAAAGTAACCCTTATTAATCAACAATTCAGCGAAGTAACTGCTGAGTTAAAAACACAAACGCTTCTAAATAAAGAAGAAATACAAAGTACTAGGGTAGAGTGCACCCAACAGGGTGAAAATATTAAGGAGTTTAAGAAACAAGTAGAGAGTAAGGCTGACCGAGACGAAGTTCATCAAAACGTAGAACAGCAATTAAAGGTAATGCGGGAAGATCTGACTAAGGCAGTGAAGTCACAGCAAACCAAAGTCGTGAGGTGTGGCAGCTATAAGGAAGAACCGGAAACCCTTGTATTCTCAGGAAACCCACATGAGAATCCTGTGGAATTTCTAAGGCTGTTTGAGGCTTATGTAACTCGCGTAAACCCAATGATGGAAGACGAGGATAAGAAGGACATGTTAGGCCGATTTCTCAAGAATTGGGCAGGTACGTGGTGGAAAGTCATCTCGGACAGAGTCCAAACCTACGCCGACTTTAGAGAAAAATTCCTTGCTCAATACTGGAATATTCAGATCCAAAGAAGGGTGCGTGATCATCTGGAATTTGGTAATTATCACCCGTCCATGAATATGACAACCACCAACTATGTGCTAAACGTAATGGCACAAGTAAAGCATTTAACACCACCAATGGAGGAGAGAGACCTAGTGTATAAGCTAGCGCGTCATTTCTCGGAGCGCACTAGAGTAGCAACCACTACTAGAGGAGTGGATGCCCTAGAAAAGTTTATAATGGTCGTGGATGAATGTCAAGATCTAGAGAGGGACCTGAAGCGAGTAAATAATCAGCTGAGTAACCACCCTAGAGGCGATCATCAGGAACCAACTTTCTATACAACGAAGAGAAGAGACAATGAGCGCCCAAAAGAAAAAAGGTTTACCCCATATCCGGGTAACAAACCCCAAAATCTGCAGGAATTGGAAGAAAAGGGTAGAAGTAGGAGTGTGGAAAACCGACCAAATAAAGGGTTTAAGGTATGTAAAACAGACATAACATCTACCGAGCCGCAACCGTCTACTAGTAAAACGAATACGGGAAACGGGAAGCCACTGCAGGTAGAAAAGAAACAAAACTAAATCTACCATTACCTGCAGTGAAACAACCCACGAAAACAAGTAAAAAGAAAGTAACAAATAATATAAAACAAGTCAGCGATAGGGAGTTCTTGTTAAAAGGGAGAGCAAGAAGTGTGTAGAAGCCATTATCCTGAATGTCCGGAAATAATTTGTAAAATCAGTAATCTACTAGTACGAGCGTTAATAGACACTGGCAGTGAGGTAACCTGTGTCAGCTCAAAGTTTGTAGAAAATAATAGTCAGTTGCGTAATTGTCCCAGACTACCCGTAAAAAATTGTAATGTACAGGGAGCCACTGGAGCCAAAATGCAAAAGATCACTGAACAAATTTATTTACAATAATTTAATTACCTTGTATCCGTCAGTGACTTCGTTCTAGCATTTTTTATATAGACGCGTTTCGTGACATGTGTCACATCATCCTCTGATGATGATGTGACACATGTCACGAAACGCGTCTATATAAAAAACGCTAGAACGAAGTCACTGACGGATACAAGGTAATTAAAATATTGTGAAAAAGTGACTTGGATACTATAGAAAAACAAAATAAAATTTATTTACCTGTCAATATAAATGGTACCCAAACCCAAATTGTGGCTCTTATAGTCCCGAAACTCGTTCATGATTGTATTATTGGGGTAGATACATTACTTGAATGGAAGGCAGAAATACATTTCAAAAGAAATACCATCACGATGGAAATTGATACAAAGATAATCAATGTAAACATTAAAGAATTTAAGCATTGGAAGTCGGTAAGTGTCATAAAAGAACTGCAAGCAGCTAAAGTCATTTCTAGGTTTAGCTACTATCAGAGGTTTACAAGTAAATACGCGGAAAGTACTGTTCCATTGTTGAAGTTGTTAAACAAAGGGATTAAATGGAGGTGGACAAGGGACCGCGATGAGGCGCTACAACAAGTGAAAAGTCTTTTTATAATTACTGTTGTATTACATCATCCGAGGGTAGGAGAAAGATTTTATTTGCAAACAGACGCCAGCAATATTGCTATAGGAGCACACTTGTATCAGATAGATTAGAAGGGCCAAAAAGCGGCATTAGGATTTGTAAGTCGCACACTTAAAGGGGCGGAATTAACCTATTTTACGACAGAAAAAGAGCTTAACCTGTCAATGTTTAGAAGTTATATTCTGGGTGCTAAACTTACTATAATCACCGACAATAAGTCGTTAGTATTTTTATTAAAGTGTAAATTGCTAGGTGCTCGTCTGACTCGTTGGATCTTGGCTATACAAGAGCACCAGTTTGAAATACAGTGTTGTAAAGCGAAAGACAACTTGGTAGCAGATGTACTCAGTAGAAATCCACCATCAGAAAACAACATGGACACAGTTAACAGTAAAAGTAGTAGCACTGATATAGGTATTTACGCGGTAAACCATGTAACAAAACCTGAAGTAGTTAGACGACTTAAGGAAATAGGGACCCATCAACAACAAGACCCTAGGATTAGTGTAGCTTGGAGAAGTGGAGTTACCAACACCAAACCAGGATTTTCCATGTATGAAGGGAAACTATGTAAGCTATGTTCCCATAGGTGGAAATTATAAAAAACAAAATTATAGGAAAGTACCATGGGGATAGTTTGAGGAAATATAGACAAAATATAGAGCAATAAAGAAACAATGGTTTGAGCCAATGAGGCATGTGAATCAAACGTAGTCAAACAAGTATTTATAAATGTCTTGGAAGCAATGTCAATGTTAATAAGTAGTAGTTAAATAAATGTTAGTATTGTCGTTTTGATCATTGCCATCAATTAAATCAAAATTGTGATTAAAGCATTAATGTTCAAATAAATCTCTAATATGTGTATGCCATGTTAGGATTAGTAACCTATTGTAATAATTAGTTATAAGGTAGAAGTAAGCAAAATTGTAATAGTGCAAAATGTGTGCGAGCAAAACCAACAGTGCAAGTTTTAAATTTTAAAAAGAGCGTAACTTTACAAGAAAAAAAAATTAATGATTTCTTAAATAATCAATTTTTTTTATACCAAGTGGGGGTATATATAACGATTCATAAAGCCGACCCATCGGATCACTATATGAAAGTGTCATACTGTGCGAGTACAGCGGCCTAAGCAAGAGAGAGAGGGTATAATCACAGCTATCTCTGTCTAATATCGCCACTGCTACGAATGTTGCCGGCACAGACATGAATTTTTATTCAATTATTTTTATTAGCTAAAACTGCAATATCTTCAAAACTAATAAATATACAGCAATTCTGAAACCTGCATAGTGTTCAGCAATTAAAGCTCTATAAGTAGCCAAAATATCAACAAATATAATTAACAGTTACAGAAGTTATACAGAAGAAGAACGCCAAGAGAAATAACTAGATAATTAGGCTAGGTACGAATTAGGTGTTTTCACACACTTACAGAGAAAGACCTAAGCAATAATATTCTGTGGTCAAATCTGTGAAATCACGTTTGCAAACACCCATAATAAAACGATTTGCAAACGGAGGAAGTATGAAATTAGTCAGTAATTCTCTACCATCTCAAACCTGTTAAGGGGCGTTTGGTCGACTTGTTCGATATTGTTTCACATGGAAAACGCATGATTTATTTGGAACAACCAATCACAAAGCTGTATTCAGAAGAGACGCCAACTCAGACTTAGGGAATCGAGCACTCTTCGTTCGAACATTAAATAGGCAAGACGTGTGTTAGATACGAGTTCAATTTCGCAAACCACGCAAAGTTTCATTTAAGTAAAAAGTTCGAGAAGTAGTCCGCAGTAGCAGATGAACTAGTAAAGTTCACTAATAAATACTCTCGCTGTGTAACAACTCATTAATTAATTAAAAAATTAATTACTTAAATAATTAATTAATTGTGAAGTGACCTGTGTACCAGAGTAGCTACAGCATCTGTAAGCGCCCAGGGTCATCGCTCAACAGGATTGGTCAACAACAACTTCTTCTGAGCCGAACCATCAAAAGGAGGATCTCTACGGATTCCTATCTACGGTCGACGCATAAATCAGTAAGAAATATATTCATTGATCAATGAAATAAGTAACAAAATAAATAATAAATCAATAAACAATTTTAAAAGACACTAAGTAAATTCATAATTTGTATTTAAACATTAAGATTAGTAATAACGTAATATAGGAGTGTTGAATGGAGAGTGAGGTGTAGTATTGAACGTGCAAATTATTGCAGACCCGTTCTTTAGCACTGGTTTGGGAGATATAAATTTTCCTAATTAAACCAGATAAGAACAATTGGTCGTTTGGACGTCTTAATCTTCACTTTTCACGCACACTCATTAATAATAAGAGTTAGGTTAGCAAAAAGTCCTTAACTTAGCTTTGAAAGAACATTAATAAAATAACATATAATCGTTAATTAAACAAACTTCAACAAATTTTAAAGTGTTATTTGTAACGATTCCCCTTGAATTCCACACTCACTGAACGAATCCTGAGATAGTGTGTCTCTATGCTCTGAGCTAAGCTGAATCCGTGTCATTTGTATCTGGGATTTGTTCTGGCGCCCAGGTAAAGTAAAAAAGTCACGGGTAAGTAACATTTTCTATCATTATATTTATAGAAAGTAGATTGATAGTGAAAAAGTCTTTATATAATTTGTCGCTGCAAATAAGAGGCATATGTAAATTGACAAATATAATATATAAAGAAAGGTGTTATAATATATTATAACGATTCATATTGTCGTCCTATCTGAGCGTTATATGAAAGTGTCAAACGGAGCAAGTATAGCGGCGTAAGCAAGAGAGAGAGAGCGTATAATCGCAGCCCTGTCTGTCTAACCTCGTCACTGCTACGACAAATGCCGGTACAGACAGGAAATTTTACTCAATTGAAATTATGTGTTAAAACTGCAATATCTTTAAAACCAATAAATATACAGCAATTCTGAAAACAGCATAGTGTTCAGCAATTAAATCTCTATAAGTAGCCAAAGTATCAACCAATATAATTAACATTTACATAAGATATACAGAAGAAGAACGCTAAGCGAAATAACTCGAGAATTAGGCTAGATACGAATTAGGTGTTTTCACACACACACAGATAAAGACCTAAGCAACAATATTCTGTGGTCAGATCTTCGAAAACACGTTTGCAAATACCTGTAATCAAACGATTTGCAAACAAAGGAAGTACGATTTTAGCCAGTAATTCTGTGCCGTCTCAGACCTGTCAAGGGGCGTTTAGTCGACCTGTCCGATATTGTTTTAAATGGAAAACGCATGATTTATTTGGAACAACCAGTCAGAATCCTGCATTTAGAACAGACGCCAACTCTGACGGAGGGTAGTGAGCACTCTTCGTTCGGATCTTCAATGCGCTAGACATGTGTAAATTACGTGCTTAATTTCACAAACACGCAAAGTTTCATTTAAGTAAAAAGTTCGAGAAGTAGTCCGCAGTTGCAGAGGAACTAGTACAGTTCGACAACAACTCTCGCTGTGTAACACCACATTAATTAATTAATTAATAATCAATTGTGAAGTGACTGGTGCAACAGAGAGCTACAACATCTGTAATTGCCCAGATCATCGTTCAACAGGATTGGTCAACATCATTTCTTCTGTGCTGAACCATCAAAAGGGGGATCTCTACGGATTCCTATCTACGGTCGACGCATCAAACAGTAAGAAATAGATTCATTGATCAATGAAAAAATAATAAAAAAAAATAAACAATTTTAAAAGACACTAAATAACTTCACACTTTGTATTTAGTTAGTATGATTAGTTATAACATAGTATAGGAGTGTTGAATGGAAAGTGAGGTGTAGTATTGAACATGCAAATTATTGCAGACCTGTTCTTTAGCACTGGTTTGGGAGATATAAATTTTCTTAATTAAACCAGATAAGAGCAATAGGTCGTTTGGACGTTTTAATCTTCACTTTTCACGCACACTCATTAATTATAAGAGTTAGGGTAGCAATAAGTCCTACAATTAGCATTTTTCAAGAAGTTAACAAAATAATTAAAACGGTAATTAAACAAACTTCAACAAAAATTTTAAGTGTTATTTGTAACGATTCCCCTTGAATTCCACATTCACTGAACGAATCCTGAGAAAGTGTGTGTCTATGCTCTGAGCTAAGCTGAAACCGTGTTATTTGTATCTGGGATTTGTTCTGGCGCCCAGGTAAAGTAAAATCACGGGTAAGTAACGTTTTATCTATCATTAAATATAAAATAAGTGTTTTAGATAAAAAGTAGCGTTGTAATATATATATATATATATATATTGCAACGAATCACAGGATCATGATAGGCGGGGCAAGTTCATATATTACACAGACAATGGACATTCATATTATATTGGTAGATGGTTAAGTTTGGTTGTTATCAATTGTATTTAGTAAGGTTAAGGGTTTAGTTTAGAAAAACTGTGCATTATTATTTATGGTTATTCATGTACTGTGTTAGTGGAAATGTGCGCGCGTGCGCGAGTGGGAAACGTTTCCCGGGCGGTGCGTGAAGTATTATCGTTGTTTTGACATTAGCTGAACTGAGACATGTGTATCGCTACAATCCCTATACCTGTCGGACTATTGTTTACGTTCATGCATATTATTAGTATGTAGGCAGTCATGCATGAGATACGAGTAGTCTGATTACCGCTATGCATGCTGTTACAAAGTAAATGCACTCTACTGCATGAAAAGTGCATGGTCACTTTATACTAACCATGTGACTTCCATCCACCAATAGAATGCTGACTGGTGGTTGGAAATTTTCTTAAGCCTGTCGTTACACAGGCAGTTCTTCTACGCCATCTACCGCGAACGGAACGTGCACTCCTTGTACAAGATTCTACCGCTTGCAAGGTGTTGTAAAAACTATTCGTCGTTAGTGAAACGGGAAGACTCAGAACTGTGTGTGTAGTACATTTGCACACACCAGTGTTTTAACGCATTGTGCGTAAAATTACAAGCAGTTCTTCACTGCTGCTACCGCGAACGGTACATACAATCCTTGTACAAGACTCTACCGCTTGCAAGGATCTGTTAAGACTTTTCGGGGATAGTAACGCGTGTGACGCATAACAATTGATTTTATATCTTTACACACGATATTAATATTGTAGTATTACGTGTGTAAGAAGTGAGTGTAACTGTATCACTGTGCGAGATTTTCCGCAGTGACAGTATCATTAATTGTTACGCAATAGTTCCATCAAGACGTTTCCGTGCTAGTGCAAGATTTCCTCATAGGGTGGTCTGCTGATCGCGGTAGACCTTGGTATTCGCGAGAACACTTGAAGAAGCCGGAGAGGTATAAGCTCAATATACCGTTATTAGATTAAACTCACTGTCACCTGAGATATTACTTGGTCTTAAACTCTATATAAGTTTTGCGAGTAATAAAATCCGTAGTACCGTTGTGTGTGCGAAGTGTCGGATTCATCGTGGGAATTGCAGGACATCAGCCCAGCTGTTACAGGACATCAGCCCAGCTGTTATAGGACATCAGCCCAGCTGTTATAGGACACCAGCCCAGCCGTTATAGGACCAGCCCAGCTGTTACAGGACGCCAGCCCAGCTGTAAACGTTTCTGGGGAAACGTCTGTCATTTGTGAGCCACACCTGACGAACCAACTACACCGCAAAGACCGGCCTTTCTCTTCAGCAACATCATCGTGGGAGTCTTCTTATGTAACGTATCACGTCTTGCGTATGAACATTATTTAACATTTTAAAAGAAAGACTCTATATCAAACATTACATTCTGTACATTTCAAATATACCATATAAACTATAACTTGTGTTTGTACAATAAATAATCTTAAACCCTCCAATATAGACTTGTAATTTGAAATACACATACTATCATATCCTATGCGCCAATAGTTTAGTAATTTGTGTTGTCGCAATATATATATATATATATATATATATATATATATATAATATTTAATATTTATACTGAAATTACCTCAAGATATTTTTTTCCCTTATTAGGAACATGTTTCGATAACCATTGTGTTCTCATCCTCTGCTTTCGTGATTTTGCGTCTGGTGAAGTATTTGTGTGTTGGCTGGTGTTTATTGTGGTTTCTTGTTGGTCTCTGGTATTTTAAAGTGTGTGTGATTGTGGTGTATGTATGTATTAGTGTTTTGTGTATTTTCGATATTGAGTGCTTTGAAAATTGTGCCCTGTTTTGTATTGATTTGTATTTGTTCAGGTATTAGTGTGTTTTGTGTTTTATATCTGTATATTTGTAAATTTTCCCAAATGTTCATTATGGTGCCTTTGTGTGGTATATGTTTTGTTAGTGTCATGTTGGCTATGTCTGGGAACCACAATCACACACAATAATACCACTTTAAAATACTAGAGACCAACAAGAAACCACAATAACTTCACTTGACGCAAAATCACGAACCCTGAGGATGAGAACACAATGGTCTCGAAACACGTTCCTAATAAGGGAAAAAAATATCTTGAGGTAATTCCAGTATAAATATTAAATATATTATATACATCAAGAAACGGACTGTAGCAAAAAGTATTTGTGTGTGTGTATATTTATATATATTGCAACAGAACACGGGATGATAAGATATGCTGTTTATATCAGAGTACATGAATGACAAGCATTTTCTTGTTTAAATTTGTTTTGTGTAATACAGTAGAACCTCGTTATAACGGACCCCGTTACTACGGACTTCTTTTACAACGGACACGTCTTTTACGTCGTACCCCCACCCCCTAATAACTAAGTCAATGCACCAGAATGACTCACGTCTGCCCGCCAGTGCCGAATGACAGTTTTCAGAGACAAACACCCTTGTCAGGTATAAATCGTTGAAAGTTAAAACCCAACCCCAATCCACCATTGAATTAACTGGTTTGAGAATTAACTGTTGAGATAATAACAACAAATACAGGAAACTGTTTGTTTGAATGGTAAGGGAAAGGGAGTTGAAAACAAAGAAAGGTTAACGCCTTAGCCAGGTATACTTTCACTCCCAATAGTTAATAATACATTTGTTGGTAGTGTCACTGAGAAAGAAGACTCTTCGGAGGACGAGGAGGAAGACTTACAAGAGGAAAACAATACTCAGGCAACAATAAAAGTGAGCGAAGTGAAAGATCATTTAAATTTTGTCATTGAGTATGCTGAACAATCAAAAAAAGAAAATGTGTTTGCTTACTATGAACACTTCCGGCATCTTCGTCAGTTACTGACCAACGAAATAAATAACAAACAAACACAACAAAAAATCAATACTTTTTTCAAACCAGTTAATGTTATTAGTAATAACCTAATGAATAATAATGAACCAGGCCCTTCTTGTTCAAGAGAATAAAACAATAGAATGTATATAAAGTTTCAATTCTGCTCTATAATGTAAATATGAACAGTATGATCTCATTGTCATGTATGCTATGTAAAATGATGTCAAGTAAAAATAAACATCTTTTATACTAACTTACCGAGTTTTATTGATGTAAATACGACCTAACAAGACTTATTTGTTATATAACGGACTTTCATTACAACAGACAACCTTTAGCCCCAATTAGTCCGTTATAATGAGGTTCTACTGTATTTTGTTTTTTAGTCATAAGTTTTGTATTTAAAAAATAATAAGCATATATGTACACCAAACTCTTCATAAAAAATTGTACTATATTGTCATGTATTTTTTGTATGAAATGGTGCGCGTGTGCGGGTGTGATAATCTGCGATCGATATAGCGGCAGTGGTAGTTAACCGATTTACATGAAAATTTGACAAGGAATTATTTAAATAAATAACTTCGATTTGTGTATACTCTGAGGTTTGTAATTATTTTAGAAATATGATTTTTTAAGTAAAGCAAAACTCAAGTGTAACTCTTATCAATGATAGGGTAATAATAATTGTAGATAATTTCCATGCAGGACTATGCAAAATTATACAAAGTTTTTCATGAATTTTGTGTATCTGGTTGTTCCATCAATCATGTGACTTGGGCTTGGCCTATCAAATTACACCAAATTCAGTGAGATTCATACGTTGCAGAGCTAGGTTGAACACAGTCTGTCTGTCGACGTTGCTAGGGGAAGTTGTGCCCGAGTAAGAGAGTTGTTCTCTTACAAATGTAGGAATATTTTATATAAAGTAAACTATAAACCTTGTAATTCTTAACGAAGTTTTGCGGTAAGAACCAAGGGGATAAATAATTAAGTAAAATTTAAAATAAAATTCAGTGCTGTGTCGTGTAAGTTAAGATATCCGCATAGGGAACTTAAAGGCACTACAAGATATCGTGGAAGCAGTTAAACATAACTACGAGATTCTGAAATATCGCCGCTGGAGCTGCTTGCTGTACAAGGACGACGAGACGAAGAGGACACCAGGAAGGAGTGAAGCTGTAGAAGAGGACGACGAGACGGGACCGACGAGACGAGAGGAGGACGTTGCAGCAAACAAGTAAAAGCGATTTATATTAATCGAACAATACAAACAATTTAATATACTATCAATACATGACAATTTAAAAAAACATTATACATCTTTATAAACAATATTTGTATGTAATAAATAATATTTCATCTCCTCCATAATAGACTCTTATCGATTTCTACACACTCACAATATCCTTATTAGAATAATAAAGTTTGATCTGTTGCATAAGGATATTTGGCGCTTGCCAACGTTGGGCTCGATTAATGAATTAATTTAAAAAAAAAAGAAATATTTATTTGAGTGTGTAGAGACTAAATTCATTGAACTATTTATAGGTGCTGTTCTATGTTGTCAGGGAGTGTAGATAAAAGTTGGAATACTCTCTCTTATCAGATATTTGAACAATAGAGTTATTATCTATATGGAGGTTGAATTATTATTGTTATCTGTGTTAGATTAAGTGTTTACATTTGATTGTGAGACTGGACTATAATAATAATAACATAAACGGACATTATTAGAAATAATACGTATAAAAAAATATTGCCGTTACTATAAATAAAACTATATTTTATAAATTTAAAAATAAATAATCAATATGGCCGAATCACTAGAATTACAAAATACATTAGCGGCTTTAATGGCCAATATGCAAAAGATGTCCGAAGACAGTAAGGCCAATATGCAAAAGCTGTCGGACGAAAATAAAGCAAATATGCAAAAACTCTCAGAAGAAGTAGCATTAAAGCAAAATAAGTCATTACAATCACTTCATGATGAGAATACAAAAATTTATACAGCCGTTCATGAACAGGCTAAACAAAATAAACAACTTTTAGAGTCAACCGAAAAACGTATAGGCGAAAAGGTAGAAATAATTTGCAGCAATGTTGAGACCGCTTTAGAAGCGAACAATTCTCGCATCAGTGAATGTGAAGCTAAAATCACTGGAATAGAAGAAAGAGTAGTTCAACACACATCTACTGTGTGTGAGCTCGCAGCTGAACAAGATCAGCAAATACAGGAGCTGGAACAAAAGCTGACCCGACTCCAGAATTCCTCGACAACGGGGAACCAGACCACGTTCATCTATAGAACTTTAGAAGAAAACAATTCACAGTTGAAATTCTTCGGCAGGGAATCCGAAAATCCGCTTCTCTTCCTGAATAACTGCCAGCGAGAAATGGACACGATAGGCGACAACCTGAGTGAGATGGATAAAATAAACTATGTAGTCAGGAGATTAAAGGGTACTGCAGCTGAGTGGTTCACGGTAGTACAAGATAAAATAATCACATATCAAGATCTGGTACGACATTTTAGGGCGAGATACTGGAACAGCGAAATACAGCGAAAAATATGCGTACAGCTGGAGTTTGGTAGGTATTCCAGTTTAAAAGGGTCTAAAGAAAATTATTTAATCCAACTCATATCTCGTGCGAAATATCTTGAACCAGAATTTACAGAGTCAGAGGTAGTTAATAAATTAGCTCATCATTTCGGACGAGGTATTCATATCGCCGTAATTACACAAGGTCTTAAGTCATTGGAGGAACTACTCCTATTGTTAACAAAATGGGATAATGTTGACAGTCAAAGTAATAGTAATAATAATAGTGAACTGGCTCGTAAGCAATTTCAGCCACAACAACCACAACAATTTAAAAATAAACCTAATTTCCAAAAGTGCAATCAAAGAAATGTATCGGCAATTACCAAAGCAAGTACCAGCGAAACAGAGCAAACAAAAAACGAGTAGGGTTGCACGGCATGAGTCCGTGCGATAAATTGAAAATTATAAATAAAACATACCATAACGAACACCAGTGTCGAAAATCTTATGTAAACGATAATAGTAGTGAGAAAATATACATTGCTTCAGGCATATATCCTATAGACGTTAGAGATGAATTAATATATAACAATTGGGTTGATGATGATGTGGAAAATGTTAGAAATAAGAATGATAATGAGGTTGTTGTGAGAGCGAAAATAAATGGATGTGTCGGAAATGTATTATTTGATACTGGTGCGCAAATTTCTCTAATCAGCGAAAAATTAATTAACAAACATAAACACCAATTAAAAAAAACACCGATCTTACCTGTCAACAATACATTTGTCACAACAGCCACAGGTGATTCACAAACTATTAATAAGCAAGCACTTATCACAATAAATTCACAAGGGATGGAAATGGAAATACCTGTTCTTATAGTCAAAAATCTAGTGTACGACGTCATAGTAGGTACGGACACATTAAGAAACATACACGCAACAATTGATTTTACTAATAAAACGCTTGAATGCACAGTTAAAAAGTCAAAACATAAAATTAAGTGGGGTTATTCCCTTAGTCAAGGAAGTGAATATGACAATTCGGTTGACCGATATAGTCCCGTCGACTTACAGAAGCCAGCTGTTAATCGCTTAGATAAGATAGCAGCTAAGGGTGGTGCGCCTGATAAGGAGATAATGGATGGTCAAAAAAGCATTTAAATAATCTTTTAAATAAATATGAATCAATTTTCAACACACAGCACACAATTACCAACGTTTATGAACATAAAATTACAAATAATATTTTAAATAAATTTGAAATGAGAAATAGGGAAAACCTTATCAAAGTGTTGGTTCACATCTATCCAGATTGGTATGATCAAAGGGTAAACGGTGGAGTATTTAAAAACAATAAATGTTATTTGCTATACCGTGTCTGTAAGATGCAGATCCATTCTGGTAATGTTTTATCAGTCAATAATGAAATGTATAAACACTTGAGAAGTCCATACAGTTGTAAAAATGAATATTGTAACTTAACGAGATTCTTACCAGTTTAAAACTGATTTATAAAATATTTAAAATGTTGTAGTATTTAAAGTTATAAGTGTGTTTACAATTGAAAATTAAAGTTACAAGTTATGATGAATTGAGAAAAAATTATAATTGTCTTAAAAGAACTCCTTTAGATAAAAATAAAATGATTGCAGTAATGTTGTTTGAAGAATAACGTTGCTTAATTCAATAAATAAAGCGCACTAGCTGGTTGCTTGATGAAGGTAGCCGTCGTGTTGATTCTGGCAGCGAGACTCCTCTTCCAGGATGACAGTCATCTAAGTACGTAAAGTCTAGTCGCGTCTGGACAATAAAATTAATAAAATACACTTCCACGTACCTGGTCGTGATTCTGGAAGTTCCGAAGTTCACTTTTTTAATAAATTAATAAGCTGCCAAGACGGTTTACAAAACCAGCTTACTTTATTTACAAGGTTAGGTTACCTTGTTTAATAATGGGCGCCACACAGGTTTATTTCGGGAAAATCCCGTGTAAAACCCATTAAGAGAATCAAGTAATTATTTTTAAAAAAAACTGAAATTGTGTTTGTTGCCCTTATGGCAATTCAAATTCAACAACGTAAGATCTCTACTAAAAATGACTTTGATTATTTTGAATTAATTCTTTATTTATTTTTAAAAATAAATTAAGTAAAGTTATACTGCAAATAACTGGGTTTTATTTGTACCCTTGATAATGAATTCAAACAAACATAATTAAGAAAATACATTGATATACAATTGAAATTGGTTCGTTAACTTACCCTATTCTACTAGCTCAGAGTATAAACAACAGTTCTGGTTATGTCCAGATAAACTTTACTTTAGATCAGTGGCGGCTCGTGACTTAAGAGGCTGGAGGGCGCGACCTTTAGGCTTCTTAATTATTTATCAATATAGAATTTAACGCACAATAGAAATGTCGCCAATATTTGATCACATAATTCATTAATAAAATAAGAATAGTAACACATGCAGCATGCAACGATTATTTAAAAATTTGATCTCACCTCAAATATTGTGAGCTGTTGTAGAGTCAGCAGTTTTATTAATAAACATAACCACAAACTGTCCACAAAAATGTCTATGCTGTTTCCACAAGAAAAGTAATATACTATATTTACATTATATTATTTCTATGATACCTACACTTTAAACAGACCCTTTATTTATATACAAAGTCCATTCGCCTTCCCTTTAAATTAACGAACTTTTCTAGCATCAGAGTCCTTCATTTCTTTAACAAGTTCTTTGTTGATAGATAACATCGCAAGGGCATTCAGTCTATCGTTTTTCATTGTACTTCTCAAGAAAGTCTTTAGCCTTTTCAGAGTCGAAAAGCAGCTCTCAGGTTCGGCACTTGTCATGGGGTAGTTATGATAATTTTCGGAAGTTTTGACACTTCTTTGAAAACTGACGTAAGATTGTTTTCTTCTATAAAGTTAAGAAGTTTTATTGCGCCTTTAATATTAAAATCATGCCGTCTGTATAATAGTTCTAATTCACTCCGAAGTTTGTTTTCTTGTAAGGAAGGGTAATGTTGAATCACTTGCTTGAATTTTTCTTCCGGAAAGTTTGTAGAAACAAGTGGAAATAAGTCACTTGGTTCCTCAGGGAACTCCTCATTTATTTGTGTTTCTATTTCATTTATTTTCTCCCTCTCTGCATCTCATTTTCAAAAATTCCGATGTCACTTTGCCACATTACACTGTCTTTGTTCCTACTCTGTAGTTGTTGGTACAGTTTGTCCACATGGGATAGAATTCTATGGAAAAAAGTTAGCCAGAACATGAAATTTTGGTCCTAAAGAGCCGTTCTGTGACCACTTGTCTCATTAACTGTGAGTCTGGTTGTATACTTTTCTTCAAGAACTTCGAAACATTCCTCCAACTTATATCGGTTTTCGTACACAACGTTGACTGTACGAATGTTGTAATTCCATCTTGTTATAGAGACTCTGGGTAACCTGGCTTGCACTACTTCCTTCAAAAGGTCCGTTCGTAGAGATGAGTGTGAAAAAAATGCTGGAATGGCAGAGAGATTTGAGAAAAAACTCTTAACTTTGTTGTTTACACTTGTTGCTTTTTCTAATAGCAAATTAAGTTCATGAGCGTAACAGTGTACAAAACATGTGAACGGATACACTTCTCTAATTTTTGCCTTTACACCTCCAATAGAACCACACATAACATTAGTGCCAACATAAGTCTGAGCTATTAACATTTCCTTTGACGTGTGAAGAAGGGGATAGATATTGTTCATTATGCACTTTGCTAATATTTCTGCACAAGTATCTTCAGGACTGAGAAATCCCCAAAACCTTTCGTACACCGACCCCTTAAACACGTAGTTAAAAACTAATACCATTTGACAGTGGTTTCTCATCATCAACATCAGTTGTCTCTTCACATTCGATTGTCACAAATTCAGAAGCTTTTATCGACTTTTCTATTTCTTCCCTGCAGACACTAAGCATACAGTCCAATATATCATTCTGTATTATTTTCTATGTACCTTTGAATACTGTCGCCGATTCTAAGTGGTCTTTCATTGCAGAATCCAGCTCCGCAGTAAAATTAATTAAGCCTTTGTATACCCCTGGATTTGTAGACGATGCTCATTCGTTATGAACTCTTGGAGACAACTGTAAAACACTACAGAATTTGACACACGAAATCAGCTGTTTTAAAACATGTCTGTTTTTGCTGACTTACTTACTACTTACTAGCCAACGCCCACCCTTGGCTGTTGAGCCATTAGGCGACGCGCTGACCAGTAGCGTCGGGCTTCGGCGATCTCGATGTCCTCGTTGGACGGGGTGTGGTCCAAGGCCGGGCAGTGTCTCAGATGGTCAGCGTCCATCGTCGCGTGGCCGCACAGCTGGCACTCAGGGGTTGGCAGGGCGTGGAGGCGGTGCAGATGTGAAGCGAGATAGTCGTGTCCGGTTTTTAGTCGGAAGTTGGCGACACACATTGCACGAGGGAGGTTGGGGTTGATTGGACCGTCGGTGACGAGGCTTTCCCATTTTTTACCGGCGGCCGCCTCAGACAGTCTTCGCTTATTCCATATGCTGACGGCGGAGTTTGTTTGAGCTTTGGAATATTGTAGGGACTGCGGGCGGGTAGGCTCGGGTAGGGTTGTGCCTTGCTTGGCCAGTTTATCGGCCTCCTCGTTGCCCCAGATGTTGACATGACTGGGTATCCATTGGAGTTTTAGGATCCACCCTCGGTTCGCCAGGGTCTCCAGTTTCCTTCTACAGTCGATAGTCCTTTGGCAGTCGGTTTGAGAGTTCCGTGATAGACTGCGTATTGCGGCCTGCGAGTCGACTAGGAGCACGGCTTTTGAAGGGGGAGTGATTTTTTCCAGTTCATAAACGGCAGCGTGAACTGCTTCGATTTCCCCATCGTAGTTACTAAGGGGGCTGCCCACGGCTAAGTGTCCTTGGAAAAGGCGGCTATAGTACCCAGCTCCTGTTTTTCCATTGCCCGGAATTGATGAGCCGTCAGGGTAGATATGGATCCACTCTTGCTCGGGATAATCTTCGTGGATGGTTTGCAAAGCTGATTGCTTTAGTTCTAAATCTGTGGATGCATGTTTAGGTGCTGAGTGGTTCTTAAGATGGTAGCTGGTTTGGGGTAAGAGACTGAAGAAGTCCTGATGGGTATTCAGCGGCGCTGTTTCTGTGAGGGCAATATCGTATTTTTCGGCGATGTTTTTGTACATGGTTAATGGGGTTATTTGTGTCTTTAGCCTGGGAGTAGGTTGTCGGTAGTCGTTCCATAGACGCTTGTAGAGACGCCTGGAGCGCTCCCAGAATCGCAGTGCTGACCTTTCTCTATATGACTGTAATGGTTCTATCTGGGTTTGTGCCTCAATGGCCTCGATGGGGGTGGATTTTGCAGCGCCTGTTATTACTCTTAGGGCTGTATTTTGTGCGAGATCGAGTTTGTTTTGTACGCTGGCGCTTGCTGTGACGGTGACTTCGCTTCCATATTCTGGCATGGGTCTAATATATGTTTTATAGGTAGTCTTTAGGACATCTTGGTTAGCTCCCCACTTAGTGGCTGTCAATCTCTTTAGTAGTCGTGTTCTTTTTAAAGCCCTTTCCGCGCTTTGGTCCACATGATGTTTCCACGTTAAGCGCCTATCCAATTGTACTCCCAGGTATTTAGAAATGGCGCTTTCTTCCAGCGCTGTCCCGCTGTAAAATAGGCTAATTGGCGGTATTTTTGTAGAGAGTGAGAACAGTTGAAAGGTGGTTTTGCCAGAATTTACTGTCATTGCGTTTCGCTTTGCCCACATCTCGAGTTTTATTAAGGCCTCGTTCAGGCACGCCTCAAGTGACAGTGTGTTTCCACTGGTTGCCCAGATGAGAAGGTCGTCCGCATAGAGGAGCGCTTTGACGCCTGGCACACTTCTTACTGCTTCGAGAATGTCGTCGATCATGATATTAAACAGCGAGCAGCTCAGTACTGCTCCTTGGGCTAGTCCTTGCTGTTGGATGCGAAATTTCGATGTGCAATTTGAATATTGGACTCGGATTTGTCTTTGGGACAAAAACGACTTAATCCATTTGAATAGTTTGCCAGATATTCCGTGTATGGCCAGCTTATGGATGAGCATGGGTTTCCATACCGTATCATATGCAGCTTTTATATCGACTAGCACTGCTAACGTTGGCATTTTCCTGTGGAACCCGTCTTTGACGTGTTGTGTGAAATTGGTTACGTGATCCATCGTGCTGCGGTGTCTGCGGAATTGGGCGTGGTCAGCAATTTGTTTAGCCTCAACTAGTTGATTCAAACGGTTTGTGATCATCTTTTCTGTTAGTTTACACAGGACGCTCGTCAGGGAGATAGGCCTGTAGCTTTCTGCTGTCTGCTTGTTTTCCCTTTTTTAGGATAGGGATGATTTCGGCCTTCTTCCATATGTGGGGCACGTGTTTTTCCCATGTCAAATTGATGGCGGCTAGCACGGGTTTCTTGGCTGTATTGGCCATGTGTGTGAGGAATTCGGGGAAAATTTCGTCCACGCCAGCAGACTTCTTTTCTTTGGTTTGCACAAGGGCATTTTCTAGCTCAACAATAGTAAAAGGATCATAGGAGAGGTCTTGGGTTTTCTTATCTAAACATGTGGCCGAGGGTCGTTTTAGCAGAGTTCTGGTTATGGCTTTATCTCCGTGTGCTCGGCTTATATTCGCATAGTGCTTGCATAAGGCATTGGCGATGTCCGAGGGATCGGTGAGTGGGCGATTGGCACAGAGCAATGGTTGTTGTGCCTTTGGCGGGATGTCGTTATTAAGCCGTGAGATATATTTGTGGGTTTGGGTGCCGTTATTCCTAAAGTCAAGTTTGGCTATAAAAGTCTTGAAGGCAGAGCGCTTAGCACTCTTTATTTCTGCGTGCAGCCTGGCTTGGTGTCTCCTGAGGGAGATGAGGTCTTCAGTTGCTCTCGTCCGTTCGGCTGTGCGGCGGCAGTGGTTTCGTTTTCCCTTAAAGTAGGACAGAGTAGAGTTCCAAAAGGGTTGGAAACTTGTTTTGCTGTCCACGGGGTATACGAGAGCGCAGTATATTGGAGAGCACAGTCGAGCAATGTTTTATTTACCGCCTCAATAGTCTTCTCAGGAGAGTCTGATACTAACGCGAGGGAAAGAGCTTCATCTGTAAGTGTGCGGAATTTCGCCCAATTTGCCTTCTTAAAATTCCAGCGCGGGGCTCTGCAGTTACTGTACGGTGTCCTTGTAGTAAGTGACGTGACTAGGAGGGCTCTATGGCCATGCCCGCCGGCGTCGTCAAGTAATCTGACTTTTGTTTTGTCGGAGATGTGCAGGTGGGTGATGACTAAATCGGGCCTTGACGTTTGACCCGTAAAGGAAAGGAAAGTTGGAAGTGTATCCAAAACATCCAATTAGTTATTGTCGATTAACTCCTCCAGGCATTTTCCAGATGCAGTACGTCTTGAGTATCCCCATATTGGTGACTGACTATTAAAGTCTCCGACAATTATGCTATTTGCCTGTATTGTCCTCTCAATCACTTCTAAAGAGGGTACGTTGCCGGGTGGGTTGTACAGATTTATTACACTAAAGTGTTGCTTGTTTTTCCATGCCTCGACCAGGACGGCCTCCAACTTGTCATCCGCTTCCATTTCATGCAGAACTTGTAGTTTTGTTGTTAGGTTATTTTTAACACCAATTAGGAGCCAGAGGCGATCTGTCTCGATCTCTTCATCATAGTAACGGTGTAGCCGTTCGTCTGATAATAATCAGGGGTTTCAGTAGCGGCTCCTGCTTCAACAATAAAAAATAGATCCACGTCTACGTGGTTGACGTTTCGTTTGAATTGCAAAAATTTTACATCATTGAGGCCTCCTGCATTCCAATAAATAGTACGGAGGCTAGTGTCAGAGCTCTTAAAAGAACTGTTTTGTGTTTGTGTGAGGTTTTTTGAAGCCATCTTCATTTTGCTGACTTGAACATTGTGCTTTTTAATTTTTTGTCTATATTGCGAATCCAGACTAGACAGTATGTTTACTTTGCCTAACAAAGAAAAATCAACAACACTATTCATGTGATGGACGGATATTTCATGCTTCTTAATTTTTTCTGTAAGATGTTTTATATCATTAACCTCTTTTAGGGTCAAACACAATCACCATTTTCTCTGGGAGACAATAAAATATATGGAAAACAGAACATTATTCGTGAAGCTATTAAAAAAAACGCACACAAACTCAAAACCTAAACACTAAACTAATGCCCGCACTGAATTAACCACGCCAGAGAAACATATAAACACTAAACAGAGCAAATCTCATATTATTATCAATAGTCTGCGATTAGTTGTACTGAGTGAATTACGCGTCTTTCTGCTAATCGTGGCGCGGGAGCCGGCGCGCCGAGCGACAGTGTAAACGCCGCCTATAAGCTTACAATTTCATACAACTTTGGATAGAGTGGGGGAACTGAGAAATGGGCGCGCTTGTCAGAGCGCCGTAATGCATGCTGTTCCGAAAACATTTCTGCTATTACCTAACACAAAAATATTTTCTTGTCCGAAGCGTTAAAGAAATATGTACCGTAATTACTTTCCACAAGTAGTGATAATGGGTTGTTTAATGATATGATTTACTCTGGGAGGCGCGCGCCTTAGCGCCCTATGAACGAGCCGCTTCTTCTGGTTATCTTCCATCATTGTTCTTATCATCTCGAACACGCTCATATCGCCTGGTTGTGGGAGTCCTTCAGGTCGTCTGGGTCGGTTGTCGACCCTCACTTCCACTTCCGGTTCTGTATGGGGTGTTTCTTCTGGTCGAGTTTCTATGTTATTAATTGTAATGACTTCCATTTCGGGTGTTGGTTGTGCCTCATATGTCTCCGTATTTGGTTGTACCTCTCCTACTCGGCTGTCCTTGTACCTTGTGTCGTATTGATGTGGGAGTGGCATGTTTGTTCTTTTGTGTCTGCCGGGCTGATTATAAATATAAAAAATATTTTTATCTAATATTTTTTCAGCCTCACGTTGCTGGTCGCCAATTTGTAACTTATCGAGATTCTTACCAGTTTAAAACTAATTTATAAAATATTTAAAATGTTGTAGTATTTAAAGTTATAAGTGTGTTTACAATTGAAAATTAAAGTTACAAGTTATGATGAATTGAGAAAAAATTATAATTGTCTTAAAAAAACTCCTTTAGATAAAAATAAAATGATTGCAGTAATGTTGTTTGAAGAATAACGTTGCTTAATTCAATAAATAAAGCGCACTAGCTGGTTGCTTGATGAAGGTAGCCGTCGTATTGATTCTGGCAGCGAGACTCCTCTTCCAGGATGACAGTCGTCTAAGTACGTAAAGTCTAGTCGCGTCTGGACAATAAAATTAATAAAATACACTTCCACGTACCTGGTCGTGATTCTGGAAGTTCCGAAGTTCACTTTTTTAATAAATTAATAAGCTGCCAAGACGGTTTACAAAACCAGCTTACTTTATTTACAAGGTTAGGTTACCTTGTTTAATAATGGGCGCCACACAGGTTTATTTCGGGAAAATCCCGTGTAAAACCCATTAAGAGAATCAAGTAATTATTTTTAAAAAAAACTGAAATTGTGTTTGTTGCCCTTATGGCAATTCAAATTCAACAACGTAAGATCTCTACTAAAAATGACTTTGATTATTTTGAATTAATTCTTTATTTATTTTTAGAAATAAATTAAGTCAAGTTATGCTGCAAATAACTGGGTTTTATTTGTACCCTTGATAATGAATTCAAACAAACATAATTAAGAAAATACATTGATATACAATTGAAATTGGTTCGTTAACTTACCCTATTCTACTAGCTCAGAGTATAAACAACAGTTCTGGTTATGTCCAGATAAACTTTACTTTAGATATTAAATTTATTTATATCTCGGGCGTAAATTCTTTGAAACACAAGAAAGAATGCTCATACCTACACAATAGTTAATTATTTTATAATACAATATTGACTAGTAATGCCGTGTTGTTTACTAACAAAAAAATCAAACCTATTTTATAGGTTAGGTGTTCGTCACGCTTGCTTAATTATTCACAAAGTTATATAGTGAGACCACTTAAGACTAACATCATTCTTAACCAGGATTGACAAATCCACTAAATAAATTCAGACATTGTGTAATACAGAAAATGTTTTTGTGTTATGCGTCAGTACAAATTTTGTTTTACAAAATATATAGGTTAGTGCACTCAGTGTAATGGAATAAATTGTCACGCTGTTACCTCTGTATTTTAATCTTTTCGATTAAAATTTGATTACACACTCCAGGTCGGATAATAATGACCTGGCTTTACACTACACACGCACTTGAACAGAGAATATTGGTCCGCTTCTTACTAAAAAAGGACCTTTTAAAATACTATTTAATTATTTTCTCCTGTTCGATGTACCCCGCACTAAATAAAATAATACTTCACTTCGATGCACTGATTCTATGTAGATTATATTGTAGTTATTGGTTGATGCCGAAATAATTCAATGGACGCACTATTACAAGAAGCTATCAGTTAATAAAAATTTTGATGAGACGAGCGTCACCTTCCGCTCTCGGTGATTGTCAAAAGTGTCTAACGGTAATTAGCTGCATTCCTTTATATACCCTCTATTTTGATAAGGCTTAGGCGAATGTTTCATTTAATAAACTATTTTCTGATTGGCTTAACCAGGCGTTACGAAAGTGACGCATTGTTTTTCCAACGGTCATTAACCGACTTTTCGCCAGAATGATTGACAGCTATCGTTGTAGTTGGTCTTAACAAACCGATTTTTTACTTTCTATTTACAAATGATGCTAACGCATGTCATGCACTTATTATAGTTGCGATCGGGGTTGTATCGCTATCAAATTAAAGGATATTTTTTACTCTTTCATTTGATATAGTTTGACAATGGTTTATTTACACTTTCACTGACATTTTTTAATAAATAATGTTCATGTATATGGCTTCGCGCTGTCGTCTGCTAGCGAAGCCGACTATGATTCTCTCTTATCAACACATTATTTGTGTTCCACATCGCATTTTCACTTAAACGTCTGTGTTGGAACACTAACATATCCGTCTTTATACTTATTTAACGACTATAATAATTAAATCTTAACTTATTGGTGTAATACATAGCTATGAACTATTCTTACTTCCTAATGACATTTTGGTTTACACTATTTTGCTCTATGCTAATTATTAATAATTGAGTTATTACTTGTATAATATATTAACAATGCTTATTGCTACGTTTGGTATAAAGATTGTTCAGTGTATGTGATTTACTCGTAGTACTTTCTACTTATCACCTTGCTCACAATTGTTCGTTTTAGGCATTGCCTAGGCATACCGTTTGCATCGGATTTATGCCTTAATAATGTTTATTAGTCACATTTGGTACCTTGGTGAGGTAACTTATTTATATAAGGTTCCCTCTTACAATTATTTTTACTTATTATGATTACATTTGAGATTGTAATACATTTTTAATTTTATTGTGGCCATAGCTAATCTTAGTGATTGGCATTAATAGTTACTAGTTATGGTTGGTTTATTCTCAGCCCAATACTGTTGCTGATATCATATTATTCGGGTCGTTACTTAATTATTTTTATTAACATGTGAGATTACATTCAAGTTATTCACTGACTCGCTTGACAGCTTAAAGTGAATTTAATTTGTCCATTAGTTTGTGTCAGTTATAGTATTGGTTGTAGTGTCAAGCAGTGTCTTGTTTACTGCTTCTTGTGGCACTTCTTCTTCTTTCTTCTTCATTGGTCCCTCTCTTCTTCGCTACTTTCATCATTATATTATTTATTTACATTACCTTCATGTATTTATTCATTCTATGGGCATATGTCTAGGTTATGTAACACCTGGTCATGTTACATATACTCCCTTCTCAAAATTGATAATTTGAGAGAAAATTTTATTTTTGATAAAATTATCATTTCAGTTTAAGTTTAGTACATTATTACTGCTTTTGTCTTGTACTCTCTGCATTGAACTTAACATTCTATTAGTGTGTTACACTAGTTTGAGTTCTTGGCTAGTGATACAATTCTTAGCTTACTAGTATTTTTTCAAGTTTCTCATCTTCTAAGTTATTTAATTACAATAGGTTTCACTTCTTAAATTAACAATTTCCTGTCTTACAATAATACATTCTTCTTTCTCATTACATATCTTTATTTTTGTGATAAATTCTATGGTTTTTTCATTCTTTACCTCACAGATTCTTTATTAATAGTCCTTGATATATTACTATGTAATTCCCTAACATTTGTAGTGGGTTCGGAGTCAGAGGGGCTCTTATTTGGCTTCCATTCTCCGCCGTTCCTCAGTTACACGTCCTCAGAATCAGAGGCATCCTCATCTCTGTCTGAGACAAAATAAAAATTGCACGTAGCAACAGTTGCACTATCACAACACATAAAATATAACATATCATTCATTTTTCAATAATATTACATATTCAATATAACATTCAAGGTATTAGAGGTTTCATTTGTATCACATTTCATTCCTTTATACTTTCTAACATACTTCCTTCACAGGTAATCATTCCTTTTCAGACTTGATATATTGGCTATGTTCTTTATTAGCCTTGTGGTTACTTGACTATACTAGTTGGTAATTGGGTTTGGTTCATTTGAGTATTCTTAAAATTACACACTTATGTTGATCATCATACCATTATGCAGTTGTTTCTTAAATATAGAGTTTACAACATTTCACTTTTGCAATAGTTTACAATTATCCTGAATTATCAGGGTTTACAGTATTCATATACTAAATATTTTTGTTAGATATTCTCTGACATATCTTGTTATATACAATATTTGATAATTCAATAATACTTTTCCTTCTCTTCATCCCATAATAATAATAGCCATCTTCTTAAAATTACTCACTTTTGGTATTCTGCCTCTCTACTCCTTCAAGTGTCTGATAATTTACACTTATTCTGGATGGTTTTAATATAATTCCTTGGTTTTGTGAGGGGTATACAATATTTGACAATTACATACAATATAATGATACACTAATAACACATTAGTAGATAACCCTCTTGTTACATACAATATTTGGTAATTCAATAACATTTTTCTTTCTCTTCATTCCACAATAATAATAGCCATCTTTATAATTAACTCTCTTTGGTATTCTGCCTCTCTACTCCTTCAAGTGTCTGATAATTTACACTTATTCTGGATGATTTTTTAATATATATTTCTTTGGTTTTGTTTAGTTTAACATAGGAGTATTAGAATAATTTTATGTCACTATCTTATGTACATTTTTGTTATATGCTACTTTTTGGTTCTCTATGATATAATAGATATCTTTCTTCTCATTAAATTATTTGGTTTACAATATACATTTTTTCTATTACTTAATATGATAAATCTGGTTCTTATTTAATATGTAACAAATAGTTTTGGCATATACACTAATACTACACACTTTTTATAACACAATATGGTAAATAGGCTTGCTATAGGCAATTAGCCACTTTCAATACCTTGGGTATAATACATGATCCTCCTGATCACTAATTGAATCCTTTTATGGTAGATACTTTTAAAATTTCTTATACACTAAACACTCTTGTGGTAATCGTCGTACACCACTATAATTAGTCCTTTTATCATAATGATTACATTTATTGTTTATGTATTTGGGGTTATATTGGGCTTTTCCATTCTATTGGGTTCATTGTTTGGGACAATTATGTTTCACAGGTACCCTTTTTCATAGCTGTCTCTAGTACAACATGTTTATGATATTTGGCACCCTATAATAACATCTCATAACAAACTTCCTTACATATAGTATTGCTTTAACGATGCTTGGTTGTAGGTACCCTTGACCTTTTTATTTATTATATCGGTAAGTTCATATGTATTATTTTTATGGTCCTTTGTTATGGTATAAGGGCCTATGTATAGTACTAGTAGTTTTTTGGTGATGCCCTCCATTGTGCTGGGCAACTCCCTATTCTTCAGTAGTACCTGATCTCCTACGTTATATTTTATTACTCGGGTTGGCACTTGTTGTTTATATTTTCTTTTGCGTTGTTCCAATTTTTCCATGATCTTGTCGTGGTATTGGATCTTGTTAAATTGATACTCGGGACTCTGGGGAAACTGAATTATGTCACTTATCTCTCTAGGTGGAGGCTTCTCGAACATTGCATTATAAGGTGTTGTTTCAATTGACTGGTGGTGTGCTAAATTAATAAAATCTTCCGTAGCTGGGATGTATTCACTCCATTTCCTTTGTTGACTAGAACAATAGGTTCTAAGAATCCGTCCAACTTCTCTTAACACCCTTTCGGATGGATTGCTGCTGGGATGGTACACTGAGGTTTTATATGTTTTTACTCCATGTTCCAGCAGTGTGTCTCTCCATCTCTGTCCTTTGAACTGGGTACCATGGTCCGTTATTATGGTCTTCGGACAGCCACTTCAGGTATGTAATTCAGTGTTACTATGTTGAGTATCTTGTTGGTGGTTGCGCGATTCATTGGATACAGCTTTACAAACTTAGTATAATGGTCGAACATGATTATAAATATTTGTACTGTCGTCGACCTCCACTTCTGGGAAATGGACCACAGATGTCCACAAAAACTTTCTCTACATTGGCTGATGAGGTTATGGGAATCATCTGCCCCTCCTTCCTTTCGTTGGTGCACTTCACCATCTGGCATATCTGACAAGTTCTAATATACCTTCTCACCCTTCTGTTGATGTCCTTGATGTACATGTGCTCCTCCAGTGCTTTTATTACTTTAACTGCACTCATGTGCCCATAACGAATATGGTAGTTCGTTATGATGTCCTTCTCTAGTGTCTTAGGTATTACTAATTTCCAGATATTATAGTGACATTTCGTTTTAACAAATAATACATTATTAAATACACAGTAATAAGGGGTTATTCTCTCATCTAGATCATTCAACCTTTGGAAAATTTGTACTAATTTACTGTCTTGTTTTTGGTGTAGTTCTACCTCCTTGACTACGTCTTCCAACTCTGTCCGACTCTTTAAAATGTTGTAAACCTTTGCTATTGTTTCTTTCTCTCCTTCATAAGTTTGGTTGGTAATATTCACACGGGACAGTATATCAGCTGCTATGTTCTTTTTCCCTGGGACATATTCCCAACTGATGTTGTATTCCTGTAAGACTAGGGTCCATCTTGCTAAAAGACCATGACTTAGTTTGCAGTTCTTTAAGAAGGATATGGACTTGTGATCCGTCCGAACAGTAATGGAATATCCTAGTATGTAGGTCCAGAATTTTCCGCATGCAAATACTACGCTTAAAAGCTCCTTCTCCGTTACATTGTAATTCCTTTCGCACTTATTTAGGGTTCGGCTAGCGAAACTTACTACAAGATGGTTTCCATCTTCGTCTTCTTGGTAAAGAGTAGAACCTAGACTGATGTCACTTGCATCACAGTTGAGATAGAAAGGTTTGTTGAAGTCTGGGTGATGTAGTATCACTGTCTCTAAAAATTTTGTTTTGATTTGTTGAAATATAACTTCTTGAGTTGGTCCCCATGTCCATTTGTCTTTTGAGGACAACTGTGGAGATAATCTGGTTGTTAACTCCGAATAATTGTTCTGAAATTTACGATAATAATTGCATAACCCTAAAAATGATTGTAGTTGTTTTTTATTTCTGGGTGTGGGAAACTTTTGTATGGCTTCAATCTTTTCTGTGGATGGTGTTATTCCCAATTCTGTCAGTTGGAATCCTAGAAATTGCACCTCTTTAGCAATGAGTTGGGACTTTTCTAGTTTTAAGGTGATATGGTTTTCTGACAGTTTGTTCAGTACATGGTCTACCCTCCGACAATGCTCCTCCCAGTCAGTAGATGTAATTAATAGGTCGTCCACGTATACAGTAGTGAACTTAAGTGCTTCCTGACCCAGTACTTGGTCCATACATTGTATAAATAACGCCACAGAATTTATTAACCCGAAGGGCAACCGTTTGATGTGGTAGTTGCGTCCCTCGAATATAAATGTGAGCCGTATTTCCGGCTGTTGGGGTGCAGCTCCACTTGCCAGTAGCCGCAGACCGTATCCCATGAACTGATGAACTGTACTCCATGAAACTTTTTCAAAATCTCCTCGATTTCACCCGGAGATGTCCGGTTATTAATTAAATGTTTATTTATTTCTCTCGCATCTAAACAGAGTCTCACCTTCCCATTCTTCTTTTTAATTGCGACAATGGGGCTGGTATAAGGTGATTGGCTGTACTCTATAATATCGTCCTTCAACAACTGGTTGATTTCAGTGCGAACTGCTTCTTTAAGAGAGTATGCAATTGGGTAAGACTTGCGGTTGAAGTTGACAGGTTCCTTAAAATTTAATACACATTGGTAGTTCTTTATCTTTCCAGGAAGATCTGAAAATACATGTCTATACTGGCAATATATATTGATTAACATTTTAAGTTGGTCTGGACTTGGTGAGTGGGTTCGGTTGGTTGACTGGAATTGTCATATCTCCCTGATCTTCTCCTCCCACAAGCTGTCGTTAGTGGTCGGGTATTCAAGTTCATGTCTGGACATTTGATATCTTGGGTTGTTCATTCTTTGGATGTGGTAAACAGTTCGTTCTGGAGGAAATTCCATGTTTCCAACAATATCTGCCGTCCACTCTGTACCTGACATATTCAAAGTTAACTTGTCTATAATTAGATCAATTATAGCTGAGTATCTTCGTAAAATGTCGCAGCCGATTAAACTGCGAAATGGCTAGCCTGTTGCTATTAAAAATATCATTGGTACTTTAACTCCTCTACTGGTTACTTCTAGACTAACCTGTTTCTTCACAGTCTTGTTCTGGCGTCCAGTAGCTCCCATCAGGATAATATTGGTAATAGGTAATGTTGGTATGACTGCTCTGCTTTCCTCCTGAATGCGGTTGAGCTCGGTGCTGTCCATTAAGGAAACGTTCGCTCCCGTGTCAATCATTAAGGTGGCAGTTACTCCATTAATTTGTGCCGTCACGTACACGATATCGTGGGTGCACTGACGTTGATCGGTCCCTTCCTCTTCTAATAATTCTTGTCTTATATTTTTAAGGTAGTGATTGTATAATATTGTAATTTTATTTGGATTTGTGCCGTAATCGTACCCAATAGAATGGATCAGCGAGGGGTCTATGTTGTTATAGTTTCTCACTGCCGCGAGGCGTTTAAAGAGATGGCGTTCTCTTCATGGCGCCTGTCCTGAGTATCTACCTGATTTCTATCGTCAGTTTCTGGCCGTCCTCCATGATGGTTTGGTTCATGGTCAGGAACGAAGTGCACTTGCGGCCGATAGTCGTTGTTGCGGTTATCGTCCTCAATACTGTTACTCCTCCACCGTCCTCTTACATTTCTTCTATCCCCACTGAAACCATCTCGTCGCTGGTAGTACCGCCTTCTACTGGGGTCGTAGTTAGCCTGCACATAATTAGCTCTACGATATTGTTGCGGTGGATTATTCCCGCCTTTGTTTTGTGGTCGGTTTGGATTATTATTGTAATTTTGTCGCCTATTATTATTATTATTATTATTATTATGGTAGTTACCATTATTATTATTATGGTTATTACCTTGGTTATTAGGCCTACTGTTATTGTCATTATTATTGTTATTATTGTAATTTTGATTTGAGTTGTTATTATTATTATTAAAATTACCTCTGTAATTTCTGAAATTCGGATTATTATTATTTAGGTTACCTCCCCTGTCCTGGAAATTGTCATTCCTCCGACGACTTCTTCTGTAATACCCTTCGTGCCCTTGATCTTCGAGTAAGGCTGACATGGCTTGTATTGTCTTAATCTGTCCCCACTGGCGTGCTTTGGCGACTCCCTCCTCAAAGTGGTACGAAAGCTTGGTAACGAGGCACTCCTCTGGTATTTTTGGTTCTAAGTTGCGTGCTAAACACACCTTACATAAGAAATAGGATGTCATTGTAGTTCCTCTGCCTGCATCATATTTACCATGGCATATGTTATCGCGCACTATATTTTGTGTGGCCTCCGACCAATACTTCGCGCGGAATTGTGTTTTGAACTCTTCATAATTGTTGACTTCATGGCGCGTGGCAGTCCACCAATTGTCATAAATTTCCTTGAAATATTCATTGATTAGGCATCTTATTACATTCCACCTGGTTTCTCGTATCCTCGCCAAGTTTTCATCGATGCGTGCTAAAAATTCAATCGGGTTCTTCCGGTAGTTTTTGAAATTGATGACGTCACGGTTGTCAGTCGGTTGTATATACTGACCTTGTATAGGACGGTTGCGAATGACTTCAATTTCCTCTCTCATTTGTACGATTTCTCTTTGTCTTAACTCTTCAATTTTTTCCCGGTTAGCGACGGTTAAAGTTCTTACCGTGTCTACTGATGCACTTATCTCCTCACATCGCTCACCTACATCGGTTCTCACCCGCTTGATTTCATCTTGGCTCATTCTTTTCAGTGATTCTATCCAGGCTTCAGTCATCTCCTCTATGTTGTCAATCCTCCCGTCGACCTCTTCTCTCGTTCATTTTAAATCCTGGCCATGCTGTTCACATCTTTGGTTCACTTCCATAATTTCTTCTCTCACGATTGCTATCGCCGTGTCCACCCTGGTATTAATTTTTTCGTTACCTTCCTCCATCTTCCGGCTAATCTCATTTAACGTGGTGTTCAACTCTTCTTTTAAGGCTCTGCTGCTGTCATCTATTTTATTGTTTAACGTGTCCATGGCTCTATTGGTATTGTCTATCTTTTTATTCAGGTCTTCCTTCAATAGTTCGAAGTTCTTATTCTGGTCGTCTAATCGTGCATGTAGGCCGGCTCTTAATGACTCCATATTTCTATTGTTGTCGTCTAATTTCGTATGGAGATCTTCCTTTAATGCTCCATGTTTTTATTTAATAACTCGACATTCTTCTGATTCTCTTCCCGGGATTTCCTACCTTCTTCTTTTAATGACTCGTGATTTTTATTCACGGTTTCTTCCATCTTCTTCTGGTTATCTTCCATCATTGTTCTTATCATCTCGAACACGCTCATATCGCCTGGTTGTGGGAGTCCTTCAGGTCGTCTGGGTCGGTTGTCGACCCTCACTTCCACTTCCGGTTCTGTATGGGGTGTTTCTTCTGGTCGAGTTTCTATGTTATTAATTGTAATGACTTCCATTTCGGGTGTTGGTTGTGCCTCATATGTCTCCGTATTTGGTTGTACCTCTCCTACTCGGCTGTCCTTGTACCTTGTGTCGTATTGATGTGGGTGTGGCATGTTTGTTCTTTTGTGTCTGCCGGGCTGATTATAAATATAAAAAATATTTTTATCTAATATTTTTTCAGCCTCACGTTGCTGGTCGCCAATTTGTAACTTATCGAGATTCTTACCAGTTTAAAACTGATTTATAAAATATTTAAAATGTTGTAGTATTTAAAGTTATAAGTGTGTTTACAATTGAAAATTAAATTTACAAGATATGATGAATTGAGAAAAAATTATAATTGTCTTAAAAGAACTCCTTTAGATAAAAATAAAATGATTGCAGTAATGTTGTTTGAAGAGTAACGTTGCTTAATTTAATAAATAAAGCGTACTAGCTGGTTGCTTGATGAAGGTAGCCGTCGTGTTGATTCTGGCAGCGAGACTCCTCTTCCAGGATGACAGTCGTCTAAGTACGTACAGTCTAGTCGCGTCTGGACAATAAAATTAATAAAATACACTTCCACGTACCTGGTCGTGATTCTGGAAGTTCCGAAGTTCACTTTTTTAATAAATTAATAAGCTGCCAAGACGGTTTACAAAACCAGCTTACTTTATTTACAAGGTTAGGTTACCTTGTTTAATAATGGGCGCCACACAGGTTTATTTCGGGAAAATCCCGTGTAAAACCCATTAAGAGAATCAAGTAATTATTTTAAAAAAAAACTGAAATTGTGTTTGTTGCCCTTATGGCAATTCAAATTCAACAACGTAAGATCTCTACTAAAAATGACTTTGATTATTTTGAATTAATTCTTTATTTACTTTTAGGAATAAATTAAGTCAAGTTATGCTGCAAATAACTGGGTTTTATTTGTACCCTTGATAATGAATTCAAACAAACATAATTAAGAAAATACATTGATATACAATTGAAATTGGTTCGTTAACTTACCCTATTCTACTAGCTCAGAGTATAAACAACAGTTCTGGTTATGTCCAGATAAACTTTACTTTAGATATTAAATTTATTTATATCTCGGGCGTAAATTCTTTGAAACACAAGAAAGAATGCTCATACCTACACAATAGTTAATTATTTTATAATACAATATTGACTAGTAATGCCATGTTGTTTACTAACAAAAAAATCAAACCTCTTTTATAGGTTAGGCGTTCGTCACGCTTGCTTAATTATTCACAAAGTTATATAGTGAGACCACTTAAGACTAACATCATTCTTAACCAGGATTGACAAATCCACTAAATAAATTCTGACATTGTGTAATACAGAAAATGTTTTTGTGTTATGCGTCAGTACAAATTTTGTTTTACAAAATATATAGGTTAGTGCACTCAGTGTAATGGAATAAACTGTCACGCTGTTACCTCTGTATTTTAATCTTTTCGATTAAAATTTGATTACACACTCCAGGTCGGATTATAATGACCTGGCTTTACACTACACACGCACTTGAACAGAGAATATTGGTCCGCTTCTTACTAAAAAAGGACCTTTTAAAATACTATTTAATTATTTTCTCCTGTTCGATGTACCCCGCACTAAATAAAATAATACTTCACTTCGATGCACTGATTCTATGTAGATTATATTGTAGATATTGGTTGATGCCGAAATAATTCAATGGACGCACTATTACAAGAAGCTATCAGTTAATAAAAATTTTGATGAGACGAGCGTCACCTTCCGCTCTCGATGATTGTCAAAAGTGTCTAACGGTAATTAGCTGCATTCCTTTATATACCCTCTATTTTGATAAGGCTTAGGTGAATGTTTCATTTAATAAACTATTTTCTGATTGGCTTAACCAGGCGTTACGAAAGTGACCCATTGTTTTTCCAATGGTCATTAACCGACTTTTCGCCAGAATGATTGACAGCTATCGTTGTAGTTGTTCTTAACAAACCGATTTTTTACTTTCTATTTACAAATGATGCTAACGCATGTCATGCACTTATTATAGTTGCGATCGGGGTTGTATCGCTATCAAATTAAAGGATATTGTTTACTCTTTCATTTGATATAGTTTGACACTGGTTTATTTACACTTTCACTGACATTTTTTAATAAATAATGTTCATGTATATGGCTTCGCGCTGTCGTCTGCTAGCGAAGCCGACTATGATTCTCTCTTATCAACACATTATTTGTGTTCCACATCGCATTTTCACTTAAACGTCTGTGTTGGAACACTAACATATCCGTCTTTATACTTATTTAACGACTATAATAATTAAATCTTAACTTATTGGTGTAGTACATAGCTATGAACTATTCTTACTTCCTAATGACATTTTGGTTTACACTATTTTGCTCTATGCTAATTATTAATAATTGAGTTATTACTTGTATAATATATTAACAATGCTTATTGCTACGTTTGGTATAAAGATTGTTCAGTGTATGTGATTTACTCGTAGTACTTTCTACTTATCACCTTGCTCACAATTGTTCGTTTTAGGCATTGCCTAGGCATACCGTTTGCATCGGATTTATGCCTTAATAATGTTTATTAGTCACATTTGGTACCTTGGTGAGGTAACTTATTTATATAAGGTTCCCTCTTACAATTATTTTTACTTATTATGATTACATTTGAGATTGTAATACATTTTCAATTTTATTGTGGCCATAGCTAATCTTAGTTATTGGCATTAATAGTTACTAGTTATGGTTGGTTTATTCTCAGCCCAATACTGTTGCTGATATCATATTATTCGGGTCGTTACTTAATTATTTTTATTAACATGTGAGATTACATTCAAGTTATTCACTGACTCGCTTGACAGCTTAAAGTGAATTTAATTTGTCCATTAGTTTGTGTCAGTTATAGTATTGGTTGTAGTGTCAAGCAGTGTCTTGTTTACTGCTTCTTGTGGCACTTCTTCTTCTTTCTTCTTCATTGGTCCCTCTCTTCTTCGCTACTTTCATCATTATATTATTTATTTACATTACCTTCATGTATTTATTCATTCTATGGGCATATGTCTAGGTTATGTAACACCTGGTCATGTTACATATACTCCCCTCTCAAAATTGATAATTTGAGAGAAAATTTTATTTTTGATAAAATTATCATTTCAGTTTAAGTTTAGTTCATTATTACTGCTTTTGTCTTGTACTCTCTGCATTGAACTTAACATTCTATTAGTGTGTTACACTAGTTTGAGTTCTTGGCTAGTGATACAATTCTTAGCTTACTAGTATTTTTTCAAGTTTCTCATCTTCTAAGTTATTTAATTACAATAGGTTTCACTTCTTAAATTAACAATTTCCTGTCTTACAATAATACATTCTTCTTTCTCATTACATATCTTTATTTTTGTGATAAATTCTATGGTTTTTTCATTCTTTACCTCACAGATTCTTTATTAATAGTCCTTGATATATTACTATGTAATTCCCTAACATTTGTAGTGCGTTCGGAGTCAGAGGGGCTCTTATTTGGCTTCCATTCTCCGCCGTTCCTCAGTTACACGTCCTCAGAATCAGAGGCATCCTTATCTCTGTCTGAGACAAAATAAAAATTGCACGTAGCAACAGTTGCACTATCACAACACATAAAATATAACATATCATTCATTTTTCAATAATATTACATATTCAATATAACATTCAAGGTATTAGAGGTTTCATTTGTATCACATTTCATTCCTTTATACTTTCTAACATACTTCCTTCACAGGTAATCATTCCTTTTCAGACTTGATATATTGGCTATGTTCTTTATTAGCCTTGTGGTTACTTGACTATACTAGTTGGTAATTGGGTTTGGTTCATTTGAGTATTCTTAAAATTACACACTTATGTTGATCATCATACCATTATGCAGTTGTTTCTTAAATATAGAGTTTACAACATTTCACTTTTGCAATAGTTTACAATTATCCTGAATTATCAGGGTTTACAGTATTCATATACTAAATATTTTTGTTAGATATTCTCTGACATATCTTGTTATATACAATATTTGATAATTCAATAATACTTTTCCTTCTCTTCATCCCATAATAATAATAGCCATCTTCTTAAAATTACTCACTTTGGTATTCTGCCTCTCTACTCCTTCAAGTGTCTGATAATTTACACTTATTCTGGATGGTTTTAATATAATTCCTTGATTTTGTGAGGGGTATACAATATTTGACAATTACATACAATATAATGATACACTAATAACACATTAGTAGATAACCCTCTTGTTACATACAATATTTGGTAATTCAATAACATTTTTCTTTCTCTTCATTCCACAATAATAATAGCCATCTTTATAATTAACTCTCTTTGGTATTCTGCCTCTCTACTCCTTCAAGTGTCTGATAACTTACACTTATTCTGGATGATTTTATATAATTTCTTTGGTTTTGTGAGAGGTATACAATATTTGACATTTACATACAATATAATGATACAATAATAACACATTAGTAGATAACACTCTTGTTACATACAATATTTGATAATTCAATAATACTTTTCCTTCTCTTCATTCCACAATAATAATAGCTATCTTTCTTATTAACTCTCTTTGGTATCCTGCCTCTCTACTCCTTCAAGTGTCTGATAATTTATACTTATTCTGGATGATTTTTTAATATATATTTCTTTGGTTTTGTTTAGTTTAACATAGGAGTATTAGAATAATTTTATGTCACTATCTTATGTACATTTTTGTTATATGCTACTTTTTGGTTCTCTATGATATAATAGATATCTTTCTTCTCATTAAATTATTTGGTTTACAATATACATTTTTTCTATTACTTAATATGATAAATCTGGTTCTTATTTAATATGTAACAAATAGTTTTGGCATATACACTAATACTACACACTTTTTATAACACAATATGGTAAATAGGCTTGCTATAGGCAATTAGTCACTTTCAATACCTTGGGTATAATACATGATCCTCCTGATCACTAATTGAATCCTTTTATGGTAGATACTTTTAAAATTTCTTATACACTAAACACTCTTGTGGTAATCGTCGTACACCACTATAATTAGTCCTTTTATCATAATGATTACATTTATTGTTTATGTATTTGGGGTTATATTGGGCTTTTCCATTCTATTGGGTTCATTGTTTGGGACAATTATGTTTCACAGGTACCCTTTTTCATAGCTGTCTCTAGTACAACATGTTTATGATATTTGGCACCCTATAATAACATCTCATAACAAACTTCCTTACATATAGTATTGCTTTAACGATGCTTGGTTGTAGGTACCCTTGACCTTTTTATTTATTATATCGGTAAGTTCATATGTATTATTTTTATGGTCCTTTGTTATGGTATAAGGGCCTATGTATAGTACTAGTAGTTTTTTGGTGATGCCCTCCATTGTGCTGGGCAACTCCCTATTCTTCAGTAGTACCTGATCTCCTACGTTATATTTTATTACTCGGGTTGGCACTTGTTGTTTATATTTTCTTTTGCGTTGTTCCAATTTTTCCATGATCTTGTCGTGGTATTGGATCTTGTTAAATTGATACTCGGGACTCTGGGGAAACTGAATTATGTCACTTATCTCTCTAGGTGGAGGCTTCTCGAACATTGCATTATAAGGTGTTGTTTCAATTGACTGGTGGTGTGCTAAATTAATAAAATCTTCCGTAGCTGGGATGTATTCACTCCATTTCCTTTGTTGACTAGAACAATAGGTTCTAAGAATCCGTCCAACTTCTCTTAACACCCTTTCGGATGGATTGCTGCTGGGATGGTACACTGAGGTTTTATATGTTTTTACTCCATGTTCCAGCAGTGTGTCTCTCCATCTCCGTCCTTTGAACTGGGTACCATGGTCCATTATTATGGTCTTCGGACAGCCACTTCAGGTATGTAATTCAGTGTTACTATGTTGAGTATCTTGTTGGTGGTTGCGCGATTCATTGGATACAGCTTTACAAACTTAGTATAATGGTCGAACATGACTAATAAATATTTGTACTGTCGTCGACCTCCACTTCTGGGAAATGGACCACAGATGTCCACAAAAACTTTCTCTAATTTGGCTGATGAGGTTATGGGAATCGTCTGCCCCTCCTTCCTTTCGTTGGTGCACTTCACCATCTGGCATATCTGACAAGTTCTAATATACCTTCTCACCCTTCTGTTGATGTCCTTGATGTACATGTGCTCCTCCAGTGCTTTTATTACTTTAACTGCACCCATGTGCCCATAACGAATATGGTAGTTCGTTATGATGTCCTTCTCTAGTGTCTTAGGTATTACTAATTTCCAGATATTATAGTGACATTTCGTTTTAACAAATAATACATTATTAAATACACAGTAATAAGGGGTTATTCTCTCATCTAGATCATTCAACCTTTGGAAAATTTGTACTAATTTACTGTCTTGTTTTTGGTGTAGTTCTACCTCCTTGACTACGTCTTCCAACTCTGTCCGACTCTTTAAAATGTTGTAAACCTTTGCTATTGTTTCTTTCTCTCCTTCATAAGTTTGGTTGGTAATATTCACACGGGACAGTATATCAGCTGCTATGTTCTTTTTCCCTGGGACATATTCCCAACTGATGTTGTATTCCTGTAAGACTAGGGTCCATCTTGCTAAACGACCATGACTTAGTTTGCAGTTCTTTAAGAAGGATATGGACTTGTGATCCGTCCGAACAGTAATGGAATATCCTAGTATGTAGGTCCAGAATTTTCCGCATGCAAATACTACGCTTAAAAGCTCCTTCTCCGTTACATTGTAATTCCTTTCGCACTTATTTAGGGTTCGGCTAGCGAAACTTACTACAAGATGGTTTCCATCTTCGTCTTCTTGGTATAGAGTAGAACCTAGACTGATGTCACTTGCGTCACAGTTGAGATAGAAAGGTTTGTTGAAGTCTGGGTGATGTAGTATCACTGTCTCTAAAAATTTTGTTTTGATTTGTTGAAATATAACTTCTTGAGTTGGTCCCCATGTCCATTTGTCTTTTGAGGACAACTGTGGAGATAATCTGGTTGTTAACTCCGAATAATTGTTCTGAAATTTACGATAATAATTGCATAACCCTAAAAATGATTGTAGTTGTTTTTTATTTCTGGGTGTGGGAAACTTTTGTATGGCTTCAATCTTTTCTGTGGATGGTGTTATTCCCAATTCTGTCAGTTGGAATCCTAGAAATTGCACCTCTTTAGCAATGAGTTGGGACTTTTCTAGTTTTAAGGTGATATGGTTTTCTGACAGTTTGTTCAGTACATGGTCTACCCTCCGACAATGCTCCTCCCAGTCAGTAGATGTAACTAATAGGTCGTCCACGTATACAGTAGTGAACTTAAGTGCTTCCTGACCCAGTACTTGGTCCATACATTGTATAAATATCGCCACAGAATTTATTAACCCAAAGGGCAACCGTTTGAAGTGGTAGTTGCGTCCCTCGAATATAAATGTGAGCCGTATTTCCGGCTGTTGGGGTGCAGCTACACTTGCCAGTAGCCGCAGACCGTATCCCATGAACTGATGAACTGTACTCCATGAAACTTTTCCAAAATCTCCTCGATTTCACCCGGAGATGTCCGGTTATTAATTAAATGTTTATTTATTTCTCTCGCATCTAAACAGAGTCTCACCTTCCCATTCTTCTTTTTAATTGCGACAATGGGGCTGGTATAAGGTGATTGGCTGTACTCTATAATATCGTCCTTCAACAACTGGTTGATTTCAGTGCGAACTGCTTCTTTAAGAGAGTATGCAATTGGGTAAGACTTGCGGTTGAAGTTGACAGGTTCCTTAAAATTTAATACACATTGGTAGTCCTTTATCTTTCCAGGAAGATCTGAAAATACATGTCTATACTGGCAATATATATTGATTAACATTTTAAGTTGGTCTGGACTTGGTGAGTGGGTTCGGTTGGTTGACTGGAATTGTCGTATCTCCCTGATCTTCTCCTCCCACAAGCTGTCGTTAGTGGTCGGGTATTCAAGTTCATGTCTGGACATTTGATATCTTGGGTTGTTCATTCTTTGGATGTGGTAAACAGTTCGTTCTGGAGGAAATTCCATGTTTCCAACAATATCTGCCGTCCACTCTGTACCTGACATATTCAAAGTTAACTTGTCTATAATTAGATCAATTATAGCTGAGTATCTTCGTAAAATGTCGCAGCCGATTAAACTGCGAAATGGCTAGCCTGTTGCTATTAAAAATATCATTGGTACTTTAACTCCTCTACTGGTTACTTCTAGACTAACCTGTTTCTTCACAGTCTTGTTCTGGCGTCCAGTAGCTCCCATCAGGATAATATTGGTAATAGGTAACGTTGGTATGACTGTTCTGCTTTCCTCCTGAATGCGGTTGAGCTCGGTGCTGTCCATTAAGGAAACGTTCGCTCCCGTGTCAATCATTAAGGTGGCAGTTACTCCATTAATTTGTGCCGTCACGTACACGATATCGTGGGTGCACTGATGTTGATCGGTCCCTTCCTCTTCTAATAATTCTTGTCTTATATTTTTAAGGTAGTGATTGTATAATATTGTAATTTTATTTGGATTTGTGCCGTAATCGTACCCAATAGAATGGATCAGCGAGGGGTCTATGTTGTTATAGTTTCTCACTGCCGCGAGGCGTTTAAAGAGATGGCGTTCTCTTCATGGCGCCTGTCCTGAGTATCTACCTGATTTCTATCGTCAGTTTCTGGCCGTCCTCCATGATGGTTTGGTTCATGGTCAGGAACGAAGTGCACTTGCGGCCGATAGTCGTTGTTGCGGTTATCGTCCTCAATACTGTTACTCCTCCACCGTCCTCTTACGTTTCTTCTATCCCCACTGAAACCATCTCGTCGCTGGTAGTACCACCTTCTACCGGGGTCGTAGTTAGCCTGCACATAATTAGCTCTACGATATTGTTGCGGTGGATTATTCCCGCCTTGGTTTTGTGGTCGGTTTGGATTATTATTGTAATTTTGTCACCTATTATTATTATTATTATTATTATTATGGTAGTTACCATTATTATTATTATGGTTATTACCTTGGTTATTAGGCCTACTGTTATTGTCATTATTATTGTTATTATTGTAATTTTGATTTGAGTTGTTATTATTATTATTAAAATTACCTCTGTAATTTCTGAAATTCGGATTATTATTATTTAGGTTATGGAAATTGTCCTGGAAATTGTCATTCCTCCGGCGACTTCTTCTGTAATACCCTTCGTGCTCTTGATCTTCGAGTAAGGCTGACATGGCTTGTATTGTCTTAATCTGTCCCCACTGGCGTGCTTTGGCGACTCCCTCCTCGAAGTGGTACGAAAGCTTGGTAACGAGGCACTCCTCTGGTATTTTTGGTTCTAAGTTGCGTGCTAAACACACCTTACATAAGAAATAGGATGTCATTGTAGTTCCTCTGCCTGCATCATATTTAACATGGCATATGTTATCGCGCACTATATTTTGTGTGGCCTCCGACCAATACTTCGCGCGGAATTGTGTTTTGAACTCGTCATAATTGTTGACTTCATGGCGCGTGGCAGTCCACCAATTGTCATAAATCTCCTTGAAATATTCATTGATTAGGCATCTTATTACATTCCACCTGGTTTCTCGTATCCTCGCCAAGTTTTCATCGATGCGTGCTAAAAATTCAATCGGGTTCTTCCGGTAGTTTTTGAAATTGATGACGTCACGGTTGTCAGTCGGTTGTATATACTGACCTTGTATAGGACGGTTGCGAATGACTTCAATTTCCTCTCTCATTTGTACGATTTCTCTTTGTCTTAACTCTTCAATTTTTTCCCGGTTAGCGACGGTTAAAGTTCTTACCGTGTCTACTGATGCACTTATCTCCTCACATCGCTCACCTACGTCGGTTCTCACCCGCTTGATTTCATCTTGGCTCATTCTTTTCAGTGATTCTATCCAGGCTTCAGTCATCTCCTCTATGTTGTCGATCCTCCCGTCGACCTCTTCTCTCGTTCATTTTAAATCCTGGCCATGCTGTTCACATCTTTGGTTCACTTCCATAATTTCTTCTCTCACGATTGCTATCGCCGTGTCCACCCTGGTATTAATTTTTTCGTTACCTTCCTCCATCTTCCGGCTAATCTCATTTAACGTGGTGTTCAACTCTTCTTTTAAGGCTCTGCTGCTGTCATCTATTTTATTGTTTAACGTGTCCATGGCTCTATTGGTATTGTCTATCTTTTTATTCAGGTCTTCCTTCAATAGTTCGAAGTTCTTATTCTGGTCGTCTAATCGTGCATGTAGGCCGGCTCTTAATGACTCCATATTTCTATTGTTGTCGTCTAATTTCGTATGGAGATCTTCCTTTAATGCTCCATGTTTTTATTTAATAACTCGACATTCTTCTGATTCTCTTCCCGGGATTTCCTACCTTCTTCTTTTAATGACTCGTGATTTTTATTCACGGTTTCTTCCATCTTCTTCTGGTTATCTTCCATCATTGTTCTTATCATCTCGAACACGCTCATATCGCCTGGTTGTGGGAGTCCTTCAGGTCGTCTGGGTCGGTTGTCGACCCTCACTTCCACTTCCGGTTCTGTATGGGGTGTTTCTTCTGGTCGAGTTTCTATGTTATTAATTGTAATGACTTCCATTTCGGGTGTTGGTTGTGCCTCATATGTCTCCGTATTTGGTTGTACCTCTCCTACTCGGCTGTCCTTGTACCTTGTGTCGTATTGATGTGGGTGTGGCATGTTTGTTCTTTTGTGTCTGCCGGGCTGATTATAAATATAAAAAATATTTTTATCTAATATTTTTTCAGCCTCACGTTGCTGGTCGCCAATTTGTAACTTATCGAGATTCTTACCAGTTTAAACCTGATTTATAAAATATTTAAAATGTTGTAGTATTTAAAGTTATAAGTGTGTTTACAATTGAAAATTAAAGTTACAAAAAGTTATGATGAATTGAGAAAAAATTATAATTGTCTTAAAAGAACTCCTTTAGATAAAAATAAAATGATTGCAGTAATGTTGTTTGAAGAATAACGTTGCTTAATTTAATAAATAAAGCGTACTAGCTGGTTGCTTGATGAAGGTAGCCGTCGTGTTGATTCTGGCAGCGAGACTCCTCTTCCAGGATGACAGTCGTCTAAGTACGTAAAGTCTAGTCGCGTCTGGACAATAAAATTAATAAAATACACTTCCACGTACCTGGTCGTGATTCTGGAAGTTCCGAAGTTCACTTTTTTAATAAATTAATAAGCTGCCAAGACGGTTTACAAAACCAGCTTACTTTATTTACAAGGTTAGGTTACCTTGTTTAATAATGGGCGCCACACAGGTTTATTTCGGGAAAATCCCGTGTAAAACCCATTAAGAGAATCAAGTAATTATTTAAAAAAAAAACTGAAATTGTGTTTGTTGCCCTTATGGCAATTCAAATTCAACAACGTAAGATCTCTACTAAAAATGACTTTGATTATTTTGAATTAATTCTTTATTTATTTTTAGAAATAAATTAAGTCAAGTTATGCTGCAAATAACTGGGTTTTATTTGTACCCTTGATAATGAATTCAAACAAACATAATTAAGAAAATACATTGATATACAATTGAAATTGGTTCGTTAACTTACCCTATTCTGCTAGCTCAGAGTATAAACAACAGTTCTGGTTATGTCCAGATAAACTTTACTTTAGATATTAAATTTATTTATATCTCGGGTGTAAATTCTTTGAAACACAAGAAAGAATGCTCATACCTACACAATAGTTAATTATTTTATAATACAATATTGACTAGTAATGCCGTGTTGTTTACTAACAAAAAAATCAAACCTCTTTTATAGGTTAGGCGTTCGTCACGCTTGCTTAATTATTCACAAAGTTATATAGTGAGACCACTTAAGACTAACATCATTCTTAACCAGGATTGACAAATCCATTAAATAAATTCAGACATTGTGTAATACAGAAAATGTTTTTGTGTTATGCGTCAGTACAAATTTTGTTTTACAAAATATATAGGTTAGTGCACTCAGTGTAATGGAATAAATTGTCACGCTGTTACCTCTGTATTTTAATCTTTTCGATTAAAATTTGATTACACACTCCAGGTCGGATTATAATGACCTGGCTTTACACTACACATGCACTTGAACAGAGAATATTGGTCCGCTTCTTACTAAAAAAGGACCTTTTAAAATACTATTTAATTATTTTCTCCTGTTCGATGTACCCCGCACTAAATAAAATAATACTTCACTTCGATGCACTGATTCTATGTAGATTATATTGTAGTTATTGGTTGATGCCGAAATAATTCAATGGACGCACTATTACAAGAAGCTATCAGTTAATAAAAATTTTGATGAGACGAGCGTCACCTTCCGCTCTCGATGATTGTCAAAAGTGTCTAACGGTAATTAGCTGCATTCCTTTATATACCCTCTGTTTTGATAAGGCTTAGGCGAATGTTTCATTTAATAAACTATTTTCTGATTGGCTTAACCAGGCGTTACGAAAGTGACGCATTGTTTTTCCAATGGTCATTAACCGACTTTTCGCCAGAATGATTGACAGCTATCGTTGTAGTTGTTCTTAACAAACCGATTTTTTACTTTCTATTTACAAATGATGCTAACGCATGTCACGCACTTATTATAGTTGCGATCGGGGTTGTATCGCTATCAAATTAAAGGATATTTTTTACTCTTTCATTTGATATAGTTTGACACTGGTTTATTTACACTTTCACTGACATTTTTTAATAAATAATGTTCATGTATATGGCTTCGCGCTGTCGTCTGCTAGCGAAGCCGACTATGATTCTCTCTTATCAACACATTATTTGTGTTCCACATCGCATTTTCACTTAAACGTCTGTGTTGGAACACTAACATATCCGTCTTTATACTTATTTAATGACTATAATAATTAAATCTTAACTTATTGGTGTAATACATAGCTATGAACTATTCTTACTTCCTAATGACATTTTGGTTTACACTATTTTGCTCTATGCTAATTATTAATAATTGAGTTATTACTTGTATAATATATTAACAATGCTTATTGCTACGTTTGGTATAAAGATTGTTCAGTGTATGTGATTTACTCGTAGTACTTTCTACTTATCACCTTGCTCACAATTGTTCGTTTTAGGCATTGCCTAGGCATACCGTTTGCATCGGATTTATGCCTTAATAATGTTTATTAGTCACATTTGGTACCTTGGTGAGGTAACTTATTTATATAAGGTTCCCTCTTACAATTATTTTTACTTATTATGATTACATTTGAGATTGTAATACATTTTCAATTTTATTGTGGCCATAGCTAATCTTAGTTATTGGCATTAATAGTTACTAGTTATGGTTGGTTTATTCTCAGCCCAATACTGTTGCTGATATCATATTATTCGGGTCGTTACTTAATTATTTTTATTAACATGTGAGATTACATTCAAGTTATTCACTGACTCGCTTGACAGCTTAAAGTGAATTTAATTTGTCCATTAGTTTGTGTCAGTTATAGTATTGGTTGTAGTGTCAAGCAGTGTCTTGTTTACTGCTTCTTGTGGCACTTCTTCTTCTTTCTTCTTCATTGGTCCCTCTCTTCTTCGCTACTTTCATCATTATATTATTTATTTACATTACCTTCATGTATTTATTCATTCTATGGGCATATGTCTAGGTTATGTAACACCTGGTCATGTTACAATATGTAAATAAGATATTTGATGAATACTTGGGTAAACAAAGTAGTTTTGTTCCTGAAGCTGGTGCATTTGAGGAAAAGCACACAGGTAAGGTTAATTCTGACAGAAGATCAGAACTGTGAGTCTTTTCAGCCACATATGAAACGAAATGCAGGTGTTATGTATACAGTCAGAGATTCACTGTACAGCAATATGTGTTCGTCTTTTATGAATGCGTATGCAGACAAATCTGAGACATTACAAAATTTTAAAATGCACTTAGATACTGATCCCTGTAAAAACTTGATGAAAATAATGTTTGAGATGATACCAGAAAAATTTCAATCAAACAATGAGTTCATATTGTACAAAGGAGATTATATTTTGTGTAGCCTGGGTAATACAACTGGCATTACATATAAACCTTTAAAAATTAAATCAAAGCAATGTATCGGCAATTACCGAAACAAATGCAAGCGTAGAGCAATCAAAAAATGAGAAAGGTTGCGCGGCATGAGTCTGTGCGATAAATTAAAAATTAAAAGAAGGATAGTACAAATAATTAAACTAGAATGCCAGAATATAAGTAGAATGACTGGTAGGAAATTGTATAAAATTATGTGTAAAATAAGAATAATTGTAATCATGTTGAAAAATGTATGGTTGAACTGTAGATATAGCCGAATGACGTCTGACTTTGACATCCTTATCAGTGTTCAGCAATGTTTGGTGATAAGCAGCCATGTGCTTTTGTTTGTTTACAATTAGAGTTGTCAAAGTGACAGTTGGGGAAATGTTGTTTGATAGAAGCTATTCAGTTATTTTGATTTTTGAAGTTATTATGTTATTATTTCGATGATTATGATTATTGGGAAGAAATTGTCAATTTAAAAAAAAAATGTATTCCATATAAAATTTTTTTTTTTTACACGTGGAGGGGTTAATCCTGCAACAGAACACAGAATGATAAGATATGCTGTTTATATCAGAGTACATGAATGACAAGCATTTTCTTGTTTAAATTTGTTTTGTGTAATATTTTGTTTTTTAGTCATAAGTTTTGTATTTAAAAAATGATGAGCATATATGTACACCAAACTCTTCATAAAAAATTGTACTATATTGTCATGTATTTTTTGTATGAAATGGTGCGCGTGTGCGGGTGTGATAATCTGCGATCGATATAGCGGCAGTGGTAGTTAACCAATTTACATGAAAATTTGACAAGGAATTATTTAAATAAATAACTTTGATTTGTGTATACTCTGAGGTTTGTAATTATTTTAGAAATATGATTTTTTAAGTAAAGCAAAACTCAAGTGTAACTCTTATCAATGATAGGGTAATAATAATTGTAGATAATTTCCATCCAGGACTGTGCAAAATTATACAAAGTTTTTCATGAATTTTGTGTATCTGGTTGTTCCATCAATCATGTGACTTGGGCTTGGCCTGTCAAATTACACCAAATTCAGTGAGATTCATACGTTGCAGAGCTAGGTTGAACACAGTCTGTCTGTCGACGTTGCTAGGGGAAGTTGTGCCCGAGTAAGAGAGTTGTTCTCTTACAAATGTAGGAATATTTTATATAAAGTAAACTATAAACCTTGTAATTCTTAACGAAGTTTTGCGGTGAGAACCAAGAGGATAAATAATTAAGTAAAATTTAAAATAAAATTCAGTGCTGTATCGTGTAAGTTAAGATATCCGCATAGGGAACTTAAAGACACTACAAGATATCGTGGAAGCAGTTAAACATAACTACGAGACTCTGAAATATCACCGCTGGAGCTCCTTGCTGTACAAGGACGACGAGACGAAGAGGACACCAGGAAGGAGTGAAGCTGTAGAAGAGGATGACGAGACGGGACCGACGAGACGAGAGGAGGACGTTGCACCAAACAAGTAAAAGCGATTTATATTAATCGAACAATACAAACAATTTAATATACTATCAATACATGACAATTTAAAAAAAACATTATAAATCTTTATAAACAATATTTGTATGTAATAAATAATATTTCATCTCCTCCATAATAGACTTTTATCGATTTCTACACACTCACAATATCCTTATTAGAATAATAAAGTTTGATCTGTTGCAATATATAATCTTTTGTGCGTGGTGTACATTGATAATATTAGGTATCCTCCTAAACCTCCTAACCCTCAGGCAACTCCTCCCCATTCTCTCTCATCCACTTTATCCTCATAGTCTGTTCCATTTACCAGGCACAAAAATCTTTGGTACTTTCCTTGATCAGCTGACTCCATGGTCAGAGTGCCCGCATTCTGAGCGCCTATGAACAAACTGACCATGCTCTTAGTGCCCACTTATTTTGTTGTCTTCTTGAATTACTTAATAACAAAAATTGTTTCTATAAACCACACTAGAGTATATGTACTCATGCTGTCTGTATGTAATTGGTCACACTTTGACCAGGCATTATTCAAATTTCTAATTCACCATTTAGATTCAATAGTTTTGTAGTTTAAATTGTATACTAACTTTTCTCATTATCTATAATTTGTTGATAATAATGTATAATTTTTAATATTATTTTTTTATTAAATATTTTCTATATTATTTAATAATTATACATCACACATACAGCAACTACAGAAATCACAGTAGTTTCATTCTCAAACTACAAGTGTATGAGTGTGAGCAAGCGCACGCTTCCCCATGAGAGACAGAGAGAGAGAGAGAGAGAGAGAGAGAGAGAGAGAGAGAGAGAGAGAGAGAGAGAGAGACTGACTGTGTGTGCGTACATCAGTCAGAAGTAGTTACGTTTTTCAGGTCTGCTGCTTTTTAAAGGAACTGATAAATATTGTTTGTACATTTTTTCAGAAACCTACATCTTTCTCTTGAAGGTTTTTATTATGCATGTACTAGTCCTTTCTCACATGCATATGTGGTGAATAAGCCTCTTTATTATCTCAGGGTTCTTATTTGGTCAGGACAAACAAATTTGAGCAGAAATTAAAAGAAAGTAGTTAAATATGAATGTAATTAAGCTAATTAAAATATGTTTTTGTGATGGGAAGCTGAGCTGTATATGTGCATAAACACAGGATGTGCAGTGTAAGCAGATTGATGAGAAGGCAAAGCTCACTGGCATAAACATAAACATAAAGCATAAACAGTGGAACAAGTACAAGCTGACAACACTGGGGTGGATAATATTGCCTGCAATTAGACCACATTAAATACCACTTCCCCATTCATTTGCAGACAACTGTCAAAAATTGTAGTATAATTCTTCAGTAGGAATATGATATAACCTTTTTCCTGAGATGTCGACAGTCTTAACAGTTTCTGACATCTTCAAATAGATGTCTTCCAAAACAATATCTTGCACTTTATTGATGATTTCTGGTATAGTTGCACTTTTCGGCCACCCACTGTGGGGGGGGGGGATGTTCCAAATTTGTATGACCGTGTTTAAATTCAGAAAACTCATTTTTTGACTGTAGTAAATAAAGGTGCAGCATCACCCAACACGTCTTTCATCTCATTAAAAATTTCAATTGGCGTTAATTCTTTTTCCAAAAAAAAATTGACGACTGCACAATATTAAATCTTCCCTATTTTGAACAGTGCACTGAGGAATAACATTAAAAAATTACTTTGTTTACACAACTATTTATAAATAACAATGTAGCATAGTGACCTCAGTGGTTCATGAGGCAAATGTGGTGTCGCAATCCAGTGAAAAACACAAAAGTAACACATACCCCTAGATAGTAGACCATGTAGTTTTCAAACTGCCCTTGTATTAAGCACACAAGATAAATAATGAATATTTTTAAGATACACTATTCATTTATCTCTCTTCTATCATCAATATGTGATTGGTTTGATATGGTTCTTTGTATTCTGTGCCTGCTTCTTTATCTGTGGGTGCGTGCAGCCTCCCACATCCTCAAAAGTCAACCTGGGTACAGTCTCTGCCTTCCTCTGGAGGTCTTCCTATCACCACAAGCATTACTCCTGGGTGTCTCAACACTGACTCATCTTTATAAATCTCTATTCTCCCATTGTTTCCAGAACCTATTCACTTTTGTTTTTTAATTTGTCCATCCAGTATATTGTTAATATACTTCTATAGCAGCACATTTCAAATGCTTATGTGGTTGTGCCTTCCGCCTTTCCCTATTTGTCCAGGGTTCACAACTGACTTGTATAATGCGATGCTACAAACATATAACTTGAGGAACTACTTCCTAATTTCTAATCTAGTATTTGACAATAGCAATTTTTTTTCTCAGTTTGGCTTGCGCCATGATACTGATTCCTCTGAGTTATCCTTATTGGTTTTAATATTTACAGAATTCCTACTTTTGTTTCCAACTTCTGTTCTTGCCATAATAGTTTTTCTATAATATTCAAGGTGGTTTCTAAATTTACCTTTTTTTCTACAAGTAGAAACCACATCGGTAGTAGTAACTCTAAACATTCATATACTCTTTCCATGAAATGTTATTACAATCTTAACACCTTTAATATTTTCTTTACAGCCTCTTGTAAAGGATTATCCTATAATGATAATAAATTTATATAAAAGTAAATTTAATTCCTTTTCATTTGCAGGATGTTTTAACGGTTGTTGTAAAGAAAGAAGTGAATGTAGAAGAAGCAGAGACTGAACAGGTAATGTGCACAAACCTGATTATTTAATCCAAAGCTAACATCTTAGGTTGTTAAGTGCCGTGTACCACTTGAGATTAGGATTACATTCATTTATAGATATGTACTTTAAACATCAACAGAATACCAGAATTCTCCTCCTCCAACCTCCCCCTTCTCAGCCTTTGGTGTGCTTTAGCCTTTTCAACAATACTCCTCCATGCTTCCCTGTTCTCCGTCCTTCCTTTCCACCCTCTGATTCCCATGGTAGCAAGATCTTCTGTTACGCCATCCAACCGTCTCATCCTTGGTCTGCCTCTACGTCTAAGAGTATATAATCTTCCCTTCAGCACTCTTTTTGGCATTCTTTACTCAGACATTCTTTCCTCAGATATTCTTTCCACATGTCCCAGCCAATGTAACCTCTGTGATTTGATGAATTTCACTATTCATATATATTCATATATTTCACTGTCTTTTCCATGTGTGGGAGCCTGTAGTTCATTGTTATTCCATATTCTTCAGCTGCCTTCTTCTCTTACTGGGGCATAAATTTTATGCAATATTTTGTGTTCAAATGGTTTTAAAGCAATTTTGTCATTACTCTGTTAAAAGTCCACACCTCAGATTCATATTTAACAACTGGTCGCACAAGAGAATAATATACCTTAAGTTTTAAACCTCTTGTAACAAGATAGTTTGTAAAGATGTTAATATTTGCAAAGTAGTGTCTGTTTGCTGATTGTATCCTTTCTGTTATACTCATCCTAATGTTATTATCATTTGATACCAAGGCACCTAAATAACTAAAGCAGGACACTCCTTGAAACACTTCCCATTCACATTGAAATCTCTAGGAGCCCTTCTTGTTTCTGAGTTGGACATTACCATGTACTTTGTCTTGTTTTCATTTGCCACAAAACCAGTTTTTATTGCTTCTGCTTCCATTAATGCATCCATGTCTTTGAGGCTATCAATGTTTCTTGCTACTATTAAAATGTCATCTGGATATGCACATATTTGAGAAGTTTTCATGAATATTGTGCCTCTTGTATTGATTTTATTTACTGTGCTCTCTCTCTTTCTCTCTCTCTCTCTCTCTCTCTCTCTCTCTCTCTCTCTCTCTCTCTCTCTCTCTCTCTCTCTCTCTCTCTCTCTCTCTCTCACACACACACACACACACACACACACACACACACTTGCACACATGTATACAAACAAAAAATGAAAGTTCATAGTAAAATTATACATTTTATAATTTCTAAATTTGCAGGATGTATTGCCGGATATAAGTTCTATGCTAAATGAAGAACCGCGTGTAAAAGAAGAAATCGTCAAAGAAGAGAATGATGAACAATTTGTTGATCAGGTGTAGTACATAATTATACATTCGTTTATTATTATTACGAGCGATGTGTATTAAATTGTATTATGAGCCGCTGGGCCCAAACAGACATAACACAAAAAATATTTTGACACCAATAACTGTAATGTTACATTGAATGCAATAAATAAGGCATAATAGAAAATGATTAGTACCAAGCTTTAGTAAGCAGAATCAGCATTTGTTTATTTTAGTAGGATTCAGATTTGCCTCTTTATGTGTAAAAAATTAAGCCAGCCAGCAGACTAAAATTAATGTCGGTGTATCAATCAATGTCAGTTTACAAAATGTTAATAGCTATTATATACATACTACCATGAAAACATTATAACAAAAGTTTTTATTGTGTCACATAAACGAATAAACTTGGTTCATATTCTTTTGTATCTGAAGTGTGTAATGGGTCTAAATTTACATAAATATTATTGTGTAATTTCATAAATTCTATAACATGTGAAGATGAGGCCCCTTAGGGTAAGACGATTGCCAGTGCGAATTTCATGACCATATATGGTTTTGAAGAATAACGAAAATCTATTTATAGCCAGTGATTAACTCTGTTAGTATGTCGTTGACGGAAGTCAGTTAATTACGAGTTAAAAAGGTGATACTAAACTCAGCGGAACGTTACAGTACTGAGGACGAGACGAATAGCGGGGAGCGGGGTGAACCAGTTTGAAGACGAAACAAACAGAAATTTTTAACACTGAAAGTCAGTGGACCACTATCTTTTGCACAAGTAGCAAGTTACGTAATGAAATCTCGGGCGCCCGCGTACAACAAAAATGTGAATTTATATATATATTTCAAAGTGAAAACAGTATTTGGCTAAATATTCATCAATAACAGTAACTAATTAAAATAAATTGACACTTCGGCAGTAACACGTAAAAATGTAAAAGTGAAAACAGCAAAATGGTGCGTGCCACGAGTAGACGTCCCATGTGGTGAAAGTCTATGCATCATAACCAAGGGAAGTAGACATTTCAACAATATGTATACAATTTCAACATTTTAAAATACTGGCTTTTAACTAAAATTTTAAGTTGAGTTCAACAAAAAACCTAAAAGTATGTAAATGTGTATGATTGTGTGTGTGAAGAATATGCATATAGGCCTAACAAGAAGTGTTGAGTTTGCATAATCTTTGATATACATATTCATATTTTGTAATAATTATTGGAAATCAGTTTTATGCCTTAAGGCGGAATAAGTGTGTTCATGATCTTTTTTGTTATGAGAGGAAAATAAATAATGTTATGTTTTATTCAATATACGCATTTTGTTATTTGTATTTGCCCACAGCTCTCTGCCAAAATACACTAAACGAATTCCTGGACTAAAACTTTACACTTAAAATCAATATATTACAATATAAAATTAATATCTAATTAACTGATAACACTACAAGTGTTACAAACTTGGAGTTCCAGATGTGCTTTAATTAATAACACAGGCCAACAACAAAAATGTTTTAAAAACTTTTTAAATATTTATAGCCGATTCTTATGGTTTTTGACGTGCTGAATCCATATCTGACTTAGTTTTTCTATCACTCACAGTTTTATCACAATATGATTAAGTTATAATCAAGAAAACTGACAAAAATTCAATAGGAATGAAAATTTAAACCAGTATTACAATATGTACAAAGCCTTTATTCAAGTCAAAACTTAAAAATAACACTTAAATATATAGTTTTTATATGTCCATTGGTTTGTATTTTCTTTCTCCCTTCTCTTTAAAGCTTCTGATGTAGTTTTTTCTCCTGTGCGATGCATGTTGAATTTCTCGCCATCATGTTGATGTTCGATCGGCCCTGATAACGTTTTTCCATCACCTTGATATCTTGGTGGAAACCCTCTCCTTGCCCTTCACTTACATCGCCCAAGTTTTCAGGGAAAAAGTCAAGTTGGGTGTTCAAAAAGTGAATTTTTAGGCTCATCAGACATCCCAACTGTTTGTATTTGTCCAGCATGTTGGTCATGATAGATGCATAGTTTGGGTATTTTTTATTACCCAAGAACTTGGTCACAACTTGTTTAAATGAGATTCAAGCCTTCTTTTCATTTAAAGTCATTTTTTATTCAATGTTGGTATCAAACATACTTTTGCAGATGTCAGGCTCAACGAAGGCTTCTTCTTTCAGTTTGGCTTGTGATAAATGAGGAAACTTCCCACATAGACACTTAAAACATTCTCCATATTTAGACAAGGCTTTTACAAATTATTTCATCATACCTAGTTTGATCTGAAGAGGTGGCAAAAGAATTTTTTTCGGATCCACTAGGTTTTGTTACAAAATGTTCTTCTCTCCTGGCTGTAAGGTTTTTCTTGCAGGCCAGTCTTTCTTGGACCAGTGTTGATCCTTTGGTCTACTATCCCATTCACATAAAAAACATGGGAATTTTGTAAATCATGCCAAGAAGCATGCATAAAACTTTCAAATCCCAGCATATCATCCAACTATGAACAGAATAGTTTATTTTATTTAGAACTACATCTAGGTTTTCATAGCTTTCCTTCATATGCACTGAATGAGCAACAGGCAATGAAGCATACATGTTCCCATTGTTTAAAAGAACAGCCTTCAAACTGGTTTTTGAAGAGTCTATAAAAAGCCTCCATTCCTCATTTTTGTTTTCAATTCCAAATTCACTCATTAAACCAGCAACATCTGAGCACTACACCAAATAGTTTTCTTGCTTACAAAATTGTGTCAATTGCTGCTCTCTTGTCATATACACATAAATAGACGTTCCAGCTGCCAACAAGTTTTTTCTTTTAGTCTAGAGCCAAGCAGTTCAGCTTTCTCCTTAGTTAGGCCCAAATCCCTTACTAAGTCATTCAGCTATATTTGCTTAAACAACTGAGGTTCTAAGTTTTCTGTAATACTTTTAAATTCATCATCCTGTCCATCTTCATCAGATTGGGTATCACTACAAACATATGGACAACATCATTAATAGTCTCTGGTACTTGAGGGACAGAAAGATCCGGACCATGGTCTACTGGCCGAATAGTGGACGGGAGGTTTGAGTAGAAAATTAATTTTTTTATTTTTGGAGTTATAGCCAGTAATATCAAAGCTACAGAAGTAACAATCATCAAAATGGTTTCTTGGATTTCTCCACATCATAGGAACAGCAAATCTAAAGGACTTTTTCTCATTTTTTGACCATTTTCTAAGATCCTCGACACATACATAACATACCTTGTGTGGGCCCAAGACTTATCCTGATCACCAAGTTTTGTTCCAAAATATGAAAAGTACACTTTTTTTAACAAACTCTGTAATATTTCTTTGATGTTTTATAATCACAAACTCTCCACAAATATAACAAAAACAGTTCGTACAACCATGACTAGACATACTTAATCACATGTGCAAACAAACGGAAAAGTGAGGTTAGACTAACAGCAATAATACAAACAGCTCAATCAGTGAAGAAGAACAAATGAAGAGCAATAGGAAGTTTTCAGTGTTCCATTTGCTGCCACTGCCAGTTGAATTTCGCTCAATTTTACTTTTTCTTTACTATATAAAATTCGAGTATATTTTATACGAATGTTGATTTTTTCAAACATTTACTATTCTTTTGTGACAAAATGGTGGGTGATATGACTTTCTTATTGTCATTTTCAGTTTCAGCGCACTGAACAACTTAAGAATGAGGGAAAATCATTAAAAGGTTTTTCATCGTTGTCCTATGTAATTAATCAGTTTACTTGAAAGAACAAAAAGAGCATGTCCTCTGGAAGCATGATGTTGCCGACAATGTTGTGCGGGGGCCTGTTGTAGAGACGTGTTTCTTAGGTGGCCTCATGAAGTGTCAGCCTCTGTCTCTCTAAGTATGTGCAGGTTACATCAATGAACGATAGCTTTCTGAAGAAAATCAAAAACTGCCGGTACTCTTCGACCAAGCCGATGCTTGGTATGTCAAGTTCCCAGCACAAAGGGCAGATTTGAAGAAAATTTCATTCCTGATTCTGCTCACCCAATTGCGAGGTTGGACCCAAGTAGCTGACTGAGCAAAAAAAGGTCGACCGGCTGAGTACTGAATTAGTTTCATAAAGAAAAGGTGGAGTAACATCAAACAACAAAAAAGACAAACCTCGAAAGATTACACTACCAACCCAATATGATCGTCACTGATGCTGCATTGGTTGGATTAATAATAACAATGATATACGCGGTGGCTGTGCCGAATAACTCCAACATTATAATAAACATTTATTGTTATAATGAACAATATTGTTGTTATTTGTGAACTTATTTGTTAAAACTGTTGGAGACCGTTGAGTATCTCATAGGAGTTATTATTATATGTGCTTTCTCAGTCTACATAATTTAGTAAAAACACGTTTTTTCAGGTACCATTTTGTAATTTACAAATCGCAATTCATCATTCATGTTTCCTTACAGCTAAGACTTACTTTAAAGTCTTTATCTAGTCCTCACCTTGAATTATTAGGTGCTTATCTTCTTGCTAAATTGGCACATCACTATATACAGCTCTTCCTACCATTTCTATGCGTTAGTGAAATTTGCCTTTGGACTGACTTCCATGATTGTATTATACTGGAGCATTGATTGTGTTTGCTCCATGCAACAATCTTGACACTTTTGTAAGCAATTGGCTTGCTGCCATTAGTGAATGGATGACCCTGTCATCTTGGTGCTATATTTCTTCTTGTTTGAATCGTGCCGACTATGCTCCTCAAGGTCTTTTGGCCAAAGCCATTGATCACTATTTGAGGTGGTCTGGTCCGCCATTCCTTATTGAAGACCAGTCCATTTTCTCTTCTGTCAGGGAAATTTTTGTGGTGGCCTAGAACTCAAACCAGTCTAGCGTGACAGCAGTGTTGTCTGTCTTTTGTGCAAACATTTCCTCCTAGCCTCATTTGATGGGAGTCTTTTGTTATTTTGTTGTATCTCAAGTCCTAATCAGGGACTATACTGCCGCTATGTGATACTATCACTAATACTAGTGATAAGCATACTTACTGCCTAAGGATCATCAATGTGTACTACTAATTAGGTGTATTCTTCCTTGGTAAGGAGAGATACCAAGTAAAATAAGGAGTTAAAAATAAAAAGTAACTCAAGATCAGTTATCCAGTGTGTGGATTTTGTTTGTGCACATAAGGCAATTAGTAGTTGCCTTAACCACTGCAGTGTAATATGTTTTCAGGTCATGCCCTGTCCATTAGGGTATAATGAAAAATAGGTCAAATTTATACTTGACCCGTTAGAACTTTCTAATAGCCACAAAAATTTCTAAATGCCTTTTGGTATTTTAAAATAGAGTGCAAAGTTTCATTTACCTATGATAAATGTTTAGAGGTGCCATAAAAAGCTTGAAAATTCATATTTTATCTGAAAAATCGTAAAATCATTAAGAATATGTGTGTTTAAAGTTTTGGTTTTTATAGCTGCCTTAACCTACATTTTGATATCATAATGTGCACTGCAAATCGGTTTTCTTCTAAGACAGTTTTTATAGGCACTTCCGAGCTTTAATATTCATGTTGCAAGTTTAAAATTACATTTCTCAGGATTTTATTCATCCTAATAACATGTATCCTGGTTTGAAATAAAAGCTACCTACTACAGTGAACACACATTTTTTATTGCAAAAATAACATTCTTCTTCTTCTTCAGCAGCGCAACCTTTAACAGCCTCCGCCAGTTGTCCCGGTCAAGTGCAGCTGCTCTCCAGTTCCGGTTCCTAAGGATATGGCACGCATCATAGTTCACACCGTCTTCCCAACATAGTTTGGGCCTACCAACTCTCCCGGTGCCTTAGATCTGTTCTGTGAATGCCTTTCTGGGTATTTCATTCTCCGCCATTCTGATCACATGTCCAGCCCACCTGAGTCTACCAAGTTTTATAATTTTCTATTGTCGATTTTATTGTCTAATGGTCTATTGTCGATTTTCCTCTTCTAAATCTGCACTGACATCGACCAATCACCTGATCAGTATGTGGAAGCAGTTTTTGGTACAGCAAAAATAACATTACATTTTATTAAAAATACAGAATGAAATACATGATTATTGAGTTTTCAAAAATATAAGATATAAGATTGCACCAAAATGTTCAGTGTTAATACAAACTCTTACATTCATTTTTCAGGAACTTTAAAATGGTTTTTTATTTCAAATTTTGGCATACATTTGTGGACTTTATTTTAGCTTTTAGGAATCCATTTCTTGTAGATTGGCCACATACAGACAAAGAACGATTCTGTTATTAGTTTTACAACTCTTTTTGACAGCTTGGATTTGGGCAAAAAAAAAGGAAGTTAGTAGCTGGAAGTTGTTTGAGTTTTTGCTGTTTCCTTTATAAACTTCATCAAATCATATTCAGATACATGCTGTGTCATGGGAGCCTCACCTGCTACAACTTTGCTCCAGTTTATCATATCTATGTACAGTAGTCCTCAGCATCAAAGTTTATACTGCGAATTGTGAACTTTCTTATACCTCCACTTTCTGTTCTTGCTTTGAGAAGTCGACGCAAACCAAGTTCTCTCACATGTCTTCTCTCATCAGAGATCATTCTAAGTAGCAAATTTTAATGGTGCCCATTATTTGAATGATAAGACACAAAACCCATTTCATTGAATGGTAAGATCAGGTACCTTTAAAAGATCTTTATTAACGTAATGGGAGTACTTGATCATACACCATAAATGTTTGGAGCCATATTTACAAGAAGACTTTAACTTAATGTGAAACCAAACAGGCGCATAGACCTTGACGATGTATTCTGCCCTAATACAAAGATTTTCTTTGGGTTTTTCTGTTGCTGTATATAGTCTAAGTATACGATTGTCTAATGTAATCCATTGTGAATGGGCCACTTTCCTAGTAGACTATTACGGGAGGCGTGACAAAGGGCCTATCTGCCGATTTTGAGTCAGTGTCCATGTACTTTTTTGATTCCTTTTGCTATCGCTTCCTAAAAGATTCTAGAACAAAGTTAAAGAAAAATGTTGGCCCGATATCACCCCTAAAGGGTTGAAAACTACCCCTAAGGGGGTTGAAAATATGAAACGACACAAGGATGCATTTTAAAGCCCTGAAATTAGGTACTTATAGGTTTTTGGGGGTGCTGATTACGATTCTGACGTCCAAAATTATAGTTGACGCAAAGGGTATTTTTTGAAGCAGACATAGTATTCAAAAGTTGTAGAATATTATGGATAGAAGAGGATATCCACAGCATTTAATAAATTCAGTCAAGATCCTTTACAAAAGTACATCTATAGTCCTGGATCTGAATGGTAGGTTTCAGGTGACATTCCAATAAATAAGGGAGTTAGGCAAGGATGCTGTGTTTCCCCAACCTTGTTTAATATATACATTGACGACATGCTGAGAGCATGGAAATCCAGAGTGACTGCTCGAATACAGCTTAACAAGTCAATTTGTATAGGTTCCCTGCCATATGCGGATGACACAGTTCTTATTCAAGAAAATGACGATGATTTACAAATAGCTATGTTTAAATTACAAGAAGTAGCAAGAGAGTACTCACTGACAATTTCAGTCAGAAAAAGCAAAACCATGGCCATTAAAGGTAATTATCCAGTGAGGATTAAGATAGTTATAAAAAACAGCACTTCAGAACAAGTGAGCTGTTTTTAATATCTTGGCTGTGCAGTGAGCTATGAATCTGAATATGATATAAAAGAGAAGATAAATCAATTTAGGAATATTTGTGGTACGACTCATAGAAATAAAACAAGACACAGCACAAGGATTAAATTTTATAAGACAACTGCAATACCCACATTGACATATTCGAGCGAGGCATGGGTCATGACAAGAAAGGAATGCGGCAAGAGTCAGAGTGCTGAAATGCAGTTTCTTCAAAGTTCTTTAAATTATACATTGCAAGATAGAATAAGGATTGAGGATATCAGAGCAGAACTCAAAGTAAAGAATATAAATGAAATTATTTCATCTTGCATAAGACAATGGTGGACTCATCTGCAAAGGATGACAGAGGATCGATTGCCGAAAGCAGCACGGAACTATAAAACCATTGGTAGAAGAGACGTGGATCATCCGAGGATGAGATGGGTGCCGGAACAGGTTTATGTAACCTAATCCTTGAAGAAAAGAAGAAGAAGATCATGTAACTATCTGTACCTTATAATAAATGTGTTTTGCTGGTGATTAACCAAACTCATTACACAATTGAGTTTCTCTAGCAACTAATAGTCTATTACGTGAGGCGTGACAAAGGGCCTATCTGCCGATTTTGAGTCGGTGTCCATGTATTTTTTTTATTCCTTTTGCTATCGGTTCTTAAAAGGTTTTAGAATAAAGTTAAGGAAACAGTTTGGCCTCCTCTCACTTCTAAATGGTTGAAAATATGAAGCGACGCGACGATGTCAAGTCCTGCAATTAGGGTAGGGACGTATAGGTTTTTGGGGTGCTGCTTACGATTCTTACTTCCAAAATTCGACGCAATGGGTAGTTTTTAAAGGGTTGAAGCAGACTCTAATCAAGTGGTGTAAGTATTAAACTTTGCGAGAATGCCGGTCAAAGCCTCGAAAGTAAATACCTATAGGTTTTTTGGGGTACTGATTATAATTTTGACGTCAAGGAATACATCCGATGCAAGGGTTGAAAACCACCCCTAAAGCCCTTGAACCCTTGAACACATGAAACAACGCGAGGATGTACTTTGATGTCCTGAAATTGTGTACCTACAGGTTTTGGGGGGTGATCATTACGATGTTGACGTCAAGGGATACGTCTGACGTGAGGGTTAGACTTGAAAGGGTTGAAAACCACTTCAAAAGGGTTGAAAACATGAAACAATGCAAGGATGTACTTTGAAGTCCTGAAATTGAGTACCTACAGGTTTTTGGGGGATGTTTAACCTACATTATGTGAACATCACAACAGTAATAATTTTTAACAAAATATTTCAACCCTTGCACAATAACAAAGAACTCCGACGCTCAGCTGATGCTCCAAAAAACACATGTCATTTGTAAGCAGCGAGCATCAGGTAGCGCATCAGCCCTCTTCTGGTCTCCGCTAGAGGGTCCGTGTTTTTAGCAGTCATAATTCAATATTTAGTCAAAAAATATATATATTTCATCCGCGCTTAAAAAATTTAATCATAAAAGTTGAACCATAAACATTATATTATTTTATTAAATCAAGTATTCCATTGATATAACAAACCAGCAGTACAAACAAATTGCAACAGATATTCTTTTGTTTACAATAGACGTTAACAAAATAATAGTGATACTGAATTTTATTGTCAATTTGAAAAAAAAAATAGTTTAGTATAATTTAATAGCCCCTCAGGACTGCACCCGAACATGTAACGTACGATAACAAAATCTAACTGCTGGAGCGCGTTTACATTTTTGGTCATAACTCGGTCAATTTTTAGGAAACAAATTTCAAACAAAATGCATTTTGTAGGAAATTTAAAGAGCTATAATTTTTTTTCCTATGCACTATAGTTGAAAACCCTACTATACACCAGATATTTTACCTTGACGTCAAAAATTGTTTACACGATGTCGGAAAAATACACCTTTAAACTGTTGTAACTAATCGAGTTTTAGTAGTAAAGGGTAAAAAATAATTGAAACTGGAGAACTGGAGACAGAGGAATTGTCCAAGTATGATGTCATCAATTACGCCTGAATCACTCCCAGGTCCTGCAATTGTTATATTATTAATAAAATATTACTTTACACTTTATATGCAATAAACACAGGACATGAATTCCCAGACATAACCAATGTAACAGTAATAAAACATATACCACACAAAGGCACCATAATGAACATATGGGAAAACTTACAAATATACAAACATAAAACAGAAACAAACTAATACCTGAACAAATACAAATCAATACAAAACATGACACAATATTCAAAGCACTCAACATTGAAAATACACAAAAAACTAACACATACACCACAATCACACACAATAAAACCAACTTGAAATACCAGAAGCCAACAGGAATCCACAATTATCAACCAACAACACATATGTACTTCACCAGACAAAAAAACCGGAAGGCTGAGGATGGGAACAAGATAGTACCCGAAACATGTTCCAAATAGAAAAATAACATCTTGAGGTAAATTTATGTATAAATATTAAATGTTATATATATATATATATGCATTTACTTGCACAACCCAGCACTTTTTAAATAGTATACACACTCTCTCTCTCTCTCTCTCTCTCTCTCTCTCTCTCTCTCTCTCTCTCTCTCTCTCTCTCTCTCTCTCTTCTCTCTCTCTCTCTCTCTCTCTCTCTCTCTGGTACAATTATTATTTTTATGAGCTCATTTTTTATTTAGTTTAAATGAATAATTTTTATTGAAATGAATTTACTGAATATTGGTCATTTTACTATTTTCTTTGATCTCAAATGGTTGTAGCTGATACTTAGCTTCAAGTTTGAGTTGATGACATCGCACTACTCGAATCCTTTGGTTTCCTGTGTAAAATCCGACACCGTCTTAGCGCCCACACTCTCGAATTGTAGTGTCCCCCCTCAGGTCACACTTCTGCCAGATTCTTTTATCACGGTTTCACTCGGCCGATGACACCCACTCAAGTTTAGTTACAGTACCAACATTGTTATTTTATTAACAGTTATTAACCCACTTTTGGTGGTGTAAAATTTACATGAACATACTTAGTGAATACGCCGGCCGTGAATAGCCGGCTGGCATACTTCACGGTCCGGACGAAAATGACACAGTTTCTTTGTTAAACATTGCGGAGGTGGGGCAAAACTACGTCACTGGCTCATTGTTCAACCAGCCAAGCCTCGTCGAATACACTGCGCCTCGCATTCCTTAGTTCTGATGTAATTGGGCTTGGTTGTTTACTTGTTATCGGTGACAATCAGTTTTTTGTGACATTTGTAGCATTCCAGCGAATTCGACAGAAATCCTGTTAACTCCAAAGTGCGTTGTTTAAAATATTCTATAGTTTATTCACCAAAACTTTATAGGGATTATGAAATAAAATTATTATTATTACAAAATAAATGGTTAGAGAATAAAAATACAATAATTATGGTTTTTAGGACCATAGGTTTACAAAATTATTATCGTACCAGAATTGTACCGTCACAAAACCCCCTCAATGAAAGATTTTATGCTGAAGCATAAAAACTTTCATTGACACATTCGTACTTCCTAAAGGGATCAGCCAGGATATGTCGCCACAACCCCCTTACAATTTATATGAAAAGAAATACAATAACTCACCCGTGGTCCGATGATGATGACAGTACCTACATGACCTTACTGGACTTCTCCTTTGAGATCCCAACACCATAAGGCCAATCAGGCGCGTAACGCTCCTGCTCTGATGCGCTGGCCAGCTCAGGACTGCCGTCACAACATCACCAAACACTGAAACAATAAATCAAAAATATCACAATAGTGGCTTGGTATATTACTATATCCATAACTGATCTGTTCCCCTTAGCTATGTGCTGGTTTGTGTTAAGAAGCACTGGGTTTGCTTCAACTCAACAATAATTATATAGAAGTGCCATTCTCTTCATGGACTATCCTTTATTTATTAAAAATCTTTTCGATTCCCATCGATAATAATTAACCCTTTCTGTTTTCATAATTAATATAATTATAGAAGAAGCACAAATCTTTATATAAATGAAATATATGGATATAATAAATATATATAAATCCCAAATTTATGGATATAATTACCAAAATCTCCCTTTTTGAGTAAGAGGGAGAAAAACATCTTATATAAAAAATAAAAATCTTATTATTATTAATATTAATATTATTATTATTAACAGTTAATTAAACTGGCGCTGTTAATAATATTAACCCCTCTTTCTCCTTCACACACACTATTTCTTATACATCATGTTCAAATTCCTATGCTAATACATAATACATATTACATAATACATAATAAATTCATAATTAACATTGATACATTAATACGGTTAATACATTGAAATAACCAATTCACATTTAAGAATTTACACATTCTACATCTTGAAATTTGTGTATAAAATTATAAACATAACTTTTTAATTAATTAATTAATTAATACTTTTAATTATTAAACTCATTTAATTATCATAAATTATTTATTGTTTAATTATTCACAAAAAAATCCAAATATATTATTAATATTCATATTACATTATTATTATTTCATTTCCTATTACCTCTCTACTCTGAATTTTCTACCTAACCTTTCACATTTTATCCTGATTAGTCTGGGTGACTCCTGTATTCTCTATGCTTTTACTTATTATATAGGCACTAACATTTATACTCGTACTCACCTCTCCTAACCACTAAATTTACCTATCATGACACCTATTTCTCAATTATAAACACCTTCACTAATTCCATTTTAAAATCCTATGGCACCGCGCGTCTTTGTATTAAGATGGGTGTTCCCTACCTGGCTATATACATTCATAATATTTTGCCCTTCCAAAATATCAGCAAACACTCCCTTAAACTACGCTATTACCTGCCATAACACTATACGTTGGCCACTCCTTATCACCTCACCCCCACTACAAAATATCATCAGCAACAATATATGTTTAACCTTTACTTTACTCACCTCTACATATAATCACTAACTACTGTGTCCCTAAAATATCTAATACTCTCTTTGTATTATTTTCTTTAAAATTCTTATCTATCTAACTCCCATCAACTTTAATTGAATAACTCACATGCCTTTATTTATTAATACACCCAGGCTCTATCCCCTTTTAAACACTTACTGTGATCATTGACTATTACATTATAAGATTTATCTCTCACCTACTCATAACAGTACATCTCAATATTCAAATATATATATCATTTATTATTCATTAGAAATTAATAATTTAATTTCATTACTACTGCAATTATAAATTTAGTACAACTTTCTTTTGTACCATATTTATTCAGTAATTACTCTTTAATTATTATTCAATTATTTAAAATTTTCACTTGTTTTGCAAAATAAAAACATGTTAATTGTTAATTATTAAAACAATACATAATACATGGTGTACATAAAATTTACCTGTAATACACAACATCAAAATACATAAATACATTGATATAATTACAATTAAAAATATACAATCCAACTTGTTATATTATCATTAATCAAAATCAGTCCATAAGCAGTCCATTTCAAAATCACTGTTCACATATATTAAATGTTCATTACACAATAAAACAATCTATCCTCCATCATTGAATAACATTCTAATCTTAGATCTATTTATCTTATTGTTTAGTAAATAAATTATATTATTATAGTCATTATAATATTTATCAAACATTTTATATTCATTCACAATCTCAATATGTTTATTATACACCATGTCACGATCGGGTATGGTTCTGTCTACCTCAGTATTATATGTCATAATCTTGTTAGTCATATTGTCATCAGAATTATTATCATAATTTTCTACTACTACACCTGTTACTTCCCAAGGTAAGTAATTGTATTCATTTTTATCACCATCTACTGTCATTACTAATCTCAATTTTACTACAAGGTAAGTATTCATTATAATCATTCACCATCTCTACTCCTAACCTTTCTACAAATCCTCTATACTTTCTATTTACTTTAAAAATCTCTATTACTCTCTTATTCTCTCTCTTATTCTCTCTCTCAATATATTTCTCACCATAACACCAAGCTACACTTTCTCTTTCCAAATATGCAGGGGTCACTAACTCATAATTACTGCACCACCTATGAGGTACACAAAAACACCAAGGAACTCTATTTGTAGACCTTTCGTCTCCCAAATATAAATCTAAGGAACTCTCGTCCTTCTTAAAAATATGTGAAGACTTGACTTCACCCCCTAACATAACATCAAAGGAAAATTCTAACCCCTGCACTCCTTTTACAAAAATACTTTCTCTCAGCTCTCTCTCTGACTCAACACACTCAAACACATCATTATCACTCCCAGTATTCTCATTATCATTTTCTAACACCATATTCTTAATTATACCATTGTTACTACCTGTAAACTCATTATTCAAATTATCATTGTTACTCACCTTCTGATTTTTTATTTGAATTAAACTCTTATCTAACTTTTTAATTACTTTGTCACATTGTTTATCTAGATTATCGTTACGTTTTTTAATTTCAGACTTTAATTCGTCAAACTTCTCATTAAAATCACTTTTAATTTGAACATTTTGTGTTGTACTTTCATTTTTTATTTCAGTCTTGAAATTATTAAAATTTTCATTCTGTTTGTCACATTTACTGTCGATCTTTAATAGCAACTGCATCATTGCCGTTATGTCTTACTTTCGTCTTGAGTTGAGATGGGGTTTAACGGAACTGGGTTTAATTCAGTTACACTGGTTTCACTGGTCTGACTAATTTGGTTCAGTTTAACATCCATCTCACTCGCAACTGTTTCATCTACGTTATCACCTTTATTGGTATTCATTTTACTTATTTTAATATTACCCGCATGCATACAACCTTATAACATAACCTCGTGGAAGTCAGGTTATGTTTACGTATTTAAAATTATGTCTATTACTTCAGATAACTTTTCCGCTCTCTTCGTAGGCTTACCCACATAAAATAAAATTTTAAGTAGTGTCCCTGTTCGGGCACCAATGTTATATTATTAATAAAATATTACTTTACACTTTACACTTAGCCAATAATGGTATTTAATTTCAAAGGTCGTGCGCCATCTTGTTACATATTACTACGTAAATATAAACATGAAGTTTTACTTACCTTTAAGGGCAGGAATTCGTTTAAGCGAACTTGAGTAGCGGAAAGTGTTATTTGAAATAATGATACTTTGTTAAATGGTTTACCATATGACATTACCCCTGTTTATTTATGGAATTTAATTACATGACACAAACAAGCTATTCTCCGCCAGATGGCGACATTCAAATTAAGTTAAATTTCCCTTTCACAAGCCCTCCAAAATACATAGTTATTACCTTTACATATTTATATTTTTTAAACTCTCTGAAACTTTAAACATTTTAATATGTGTATAGATATATATATATATATGCATTTACTTGCACAACCCAGCACTTTTTAAATAGTATTTTGTTATTCACTCTCTCTCTCTCTCTCTCTCTCTCTCTCTCTCTCTCTCTCTCTCTCTCTCTCTCTCTCTCTCTCTCTGGTACAATTATTATTTTTATGAGCTCATTTTTTATTTAGTTTAAATGAATAATTTTTATTGAAATGAATTTACTGAATATTGGTCATTTTACTATTTTCTTTGATCTCAAATGGTTGTAGCTGATACTTAGCTTCAAGTTTGAGTTGATGACATCGCACTACTCGAATCCTTTGGTTTCCTGTGTAAAATCCGACACCGTCTTAGCGCCCACACTCTCGAATTGTAGTGTCCCCCTTCAGGTCACACTTCTGCCAGATTCTTTTATCACGGTTTCACTCGGCTGATGACACCCACTCAAGTTTAGTTACAGTACCAACATTATTATTTTATTAACAGTTATTAACCCACTTTTGGTGGTGTAAAATTTACATGAACACACTTATTGAATACGCCGGCCATGAATAGCCGGCTGGCACACTTCACGGTCCGGACGAATATGACACAGTTTCTTTGTTAAACATTGTGGAGGTGGGGCAAAACTACGTCACTGGCTCATTGTTCAACCGGCCAAGCCTCGTCGAATACACTGCGCCTCGCATTCCTTAGTTCTGACGTAATTGGGCTTGGTTGTTTACTTGTTATCGGTGACAAACAGTTTTTTGCGACATTTGTAGCTTTCCAGCGAATTCGACAGAAATCCTGTTAACTCCAAAGTGCGTTGTTTAAAATATTCTATAGTTTATTCACCAAAACTTTATAGGGATTATGAAATAAAATTATTATTATTACAAAATAAATGGTTAGAGAATAAAAATACAATAATTACGGTTTTTAGGACCATAGGTTTACAAAATTATTATCGTACCAGAATTGTACCGTCACACAATTACCGTACAACAGTGGTAATATTCGCAATTTCACGATTCACAGTATTTCTTAAAATCATCTGATACGCTTTAGAGAACTTATTGTTTTACCCAATTGCTGAATTAAAAAAGTCACTACACCTACACAGGGATTTAATGCAAGTTGTGAAATAATGTATTCCATAGCATTTCATTTCTCAAATTATCAACCGAATTTCTAATTTTCGTCCCAATTATGTTTTAGATAGTCATGCCGTCATTTGTAGAACTCCCCCCCCCAATTTTTAACAGTCATTGGTGTCTAGGGATAAGGCCGCGGGGTCTATTTTACTTACATTTTCAGTTTTTAAAACATGCCCCTCTAATTAACTGTCGATTATTTCCATGGATTTTACACTGTTCACATTCAGTATAACTATTTCATAATTTGGAATACACATACACTTTTGAGTTTTTGAAGTTTAATTGATCTATATAGGGTTTCTCATATCACACATAAGAAGACGACCCAGTTTCCATGATGTCCAGCTTGTGAGTAACCAGCAATTCACTGTCAGCCTGGTAAATTAAACTCAAAATTAATAAATAATTGCTTATCTAATCCGTCGAGTGACTTACTTGTAATTTTGCTTGACGCGTTTCAGGGCATATGCCCCATATTCAGAATAATTCCTCTTCACAGAACGTCAGATGTTAAGATTAAAATATAATAAATTAAAATTAAAATCAATGGTTAAAACATTAACTCGTCAAAATATTAAAATACACTAAATGCACAGAGGAGCACGCACTGTCACAACATGAGTTCACTTCGCGTTATACCCGATATCACTCACGCACTGACTGTCCGAGTAAACTGTTATCTGTGCAACGCATCTTGTATCACAATGGGCGTGTCGTACAAGGGATTTGACTTGAAGTTGAGTTGGTCGTTTAATATGAATCCGCAGTCTTGTGAGTTGTTCGTCTTTTTAGACTGTTTAAAGGCCTTGTAAATTTCGAATTCTTCTAATGTGTCCATATATCTGCCTTTTTTTGCAAATGTGTAATGGTTTAAAGTTGGTGTCAAAATCGGTGTAGTTATGGTTATTATTTACGGTGCAAAGTTGGATTTGATAATATGGATGTCGTTTTTTGGTAAATGTTCTTGGAAGCGTTTTTTGAACGCTCTGCCGGTTTGTCCGATATAGAAGCTGTTGGAATCGTCACATTGGATTTTATAGACACCTGTCCTCTGTTTTATTGGTTTGGCAGATTCATGGTGAAGAATTTTCTTAATGTTGTTATCAGTCCGGAAAGTTAAAGTTATATTCAATTTTCTAAAAATGTTGGTTAATGTATGGGGTAAAGTTTGGCCATAAATAGAAGTCATGTACATGCTGTCTCGGTTAATACTCGGTTTTGTTTTCTTGTTATGTAACTTTTTCCGGTGTTTTTTGATTAAAGTATCGATCATAGAGCACATATATCCATTGGCCTTAGCTATGTATTTAATGGTGTTCACTTCCTCAGAAAGTCACTGATTTCTAACAGTATAGTAAGTAATCTATGTATGAAACTGTTATAGGCGGTCATTTTTTGCGGAAGAGGGTGATGGGAATCCGCGTGTATCGTGGCGTCGGTGGTGGTAGGTTTTCTGTATATTTGGTATTGAAAACTATTGTCAAACCTTGTTATTGTTAGATCGAGGAAATTAAGTTTATTTTCTATTTCAATCTCAAGGGTAAATTTTATGTTTTTGTTTATATTATTCAAATAGTTTTTTAAATTATTGATCTGTCTTATGGTACCGTTAAAAATGATGAAGGTGTCATCTACGTAACGTGTGTATGATACTATCTTGATATGCCATTTGTTTGCGCTGCTGAACATGTGTGTGTTTTCATAGTGGTTCAGGTATATGTCCGCCAATAATCCAGAGAGTGGGGATCCCATCGCTAAACCTTTCTTTTGTATATAGTATTTTCCATCAAATATAAAATAGTTTTGATTTAAAACAACTTCCAAATCAAAACAATTAATTTCATCAGGACTGCGTATGTTAGCTACAAAAGATTAGACTTGAGAATAGTTATTGTATCATGGACGGGTATATTTGTATAAAGGTCCATTATGTCGAAAGATGCGATTCTGTAATTAGGTTTAATTTGGATGTTTTTCAGTTTGTCGATAAATTCAGTGCAACTTTTTGTGCTATGGTTATTCTTTAAGCTTATACTGTTCTTTATTATTTGTACTAGTTTTTTACTGATTTTGTAACTCAGAGCAGTGGTGAAGTTCACAAGCAGCCTAATTGGTACACTGGGTTTATGAATCTTAGGCAAACCAGTAAACTGGGGAGCCTCTGCATTAATAGGTTTCAATGAGTGACGTGTGGCGCTATTGAACAAGTGCGTACAACGATTAACTGTGTTATTCAAGGCTTTAACGAAATCGGCTGACGGGTCGGCATTTACCATTGTAATATTATTATTTTCAATGAATTGATTAACCTTTTGCGAATATTGGTTTTTGTCCATTATAACGATAGTGTTTCCCTTGCCCTCTTCCCTTGTATATGGACACATTAGAAGAATTCGAAATTTACAAGGCCTTTAAACCGTCTAAAAAGACGAACAACTCACAAGACGGCGGATTCATATTAAATGACCAACTCAACTTCAAGTCAAATCCCTTGTACGACACGGCCATTGTGATACAAGATACTTTAACTTTCCGGACTGATAACAACATTCAGAAAATTCTTCATCATAAATCTGCCAAACCAATAAAACAGAGGATAGGTGTCTATAAAATCCAATGTGACGATTGCAACAGCTTCTATATCGGACAAACCGGCAGAGCGTTCAAAAAACGCTTCCAAGAACATTTACCAAAAAACGACACCCATATTATCAAATCCAACTTTGCACGTCACCTCGTAAATACTAATCATAACTACACCGATTTTGACACCAACTTTAAACCATTACACATTTGCAAAAAAAGGCAGATATATGGACACATTAGAAGAATTCGAAATTTACAAGGCCTTTAAACAGTCTGAAAAGACGAACATCTCACAAGACGGCGGATTCATATTAAACGACCAACTCAACTTCAAGTCAAATCCCTTGTACGACACGCCCATTGTGATACAAGATACGTTGCACAGACAACAGTTTACTCGGACAGTCAGTGCGCGAGTGACATCGCGACGGTGTACACCGGCTATAACGCCAAGTGAACTCATGTTGTGACAGTGCGTGCTCCTCTGTGCATTTAGTGTATTTTAATATTTTTACGAGTTAATGTTTTAACCATTGATTTTAATTTTAATTTATTATATTTTAATCTTAATGTCTGACGTTCTGTGAAGAGGAATTATTCTGAAGATGGGGCATATGCCCTGAAACGCATCAAGCGAAATTACAAGTAAGTCACTCGACGGATTAGATAAGCAATTATTTATTTAATACAGTGACTTGGATACTTTAAAAATGAATATCAAAATTAATGTACTGCTTTTTCTGCATCTACTAAGTTTTTATAAAATTCTGTTTCTTTCAGTGTCTTTGCTATTATACCTTTCATCACTTCTTTATATATATTTTCACTTTATAAAAATATAATACTTGAAGAATTACTTTTATCATGTCACAAAATCACTTTCGCTTCAGTTCAAGTTACCAACCTACCTAATCAATGTAGTTCATTCCTCTTTAGTTTATACATCATACAAAATATAATCGTAGTCCTTCAGCCTTTCGACTGGTTAGTACCCTCCCCGCATATACCCGTGGTGCGTGTGGTACTGAGTCTCTCACAGGTATATGGGACCTACAGTTTAACGCCGGATCCGAACGGCATAGTTGGGGAAGGTGTATACTAAGCAGGATACCTCTCGCTGGTTTGCCATTGCCTTGCGAGGGGGAACGGTCGTATCTAAATCAGATGGTCCCCGGCGGGAATTGAACCCGCGCCAACAGCGTAGCAGCGCCACACGCTAGCCACTACGCCACGACCGCTCCACAAAATATAATATACAATAAAAATGTTTTTTTACCGCTTGTACTTACATTTTCAACCAAGTACTACCTGCCTGTCAATCTACCGATCACACTGTCGATTTTTTAACTGGCATGTTTTTCAAATGTGTGACTTCACATGGACTGTACTATTACAAATGCTGCATGTTTTTACCATATATGAGCTGACAGGCAATGCTCATTCATGTATCATGTTGGTAACGTTTGTATACAGAACCTTGTTGCAACTGGCTTTAAATGTGTTTTTTTTTTTTAATGGAGTTTTGCAGCATGTTTGTATACCATCATGCATACTTAAGGTCTGTTTCTGTAGCAACCAATCATACACATATCTTTGATTATGCACAGTTCTAATATTACATCCTGTGCTACCTTTGATTACATAATTTGTATTCAATACATTGGCATCCTAATTCTGCACCTGTCCTATATAAGTCCCATTACAAGTGTTCTCGCAATTATTAACTGTGTACTTCATAGCTCTGTTCAGACAGCTGGCCAAAATTTCTCTACCATACATCATACATATATATAGGAGACCAATTTAACACTTTAAGTTCTGTTGACTTATGGTCCGCACACACTGCTGTGTCCTGAGCAATTTTTGTAAAAGTTTAAGGGCTAATAGAAAATATTTGTCTCACCTCTATTCTCTAAATAGTGTATTAAAATACACACCTTCTTTTAAATATTATAGCCTCTTTTGTTATAGTGTTTTGTAGTTTTTTTTATTAAGTTGAAAAAAGTAGGTGCACATTTTTATTAAAGTCATTTCATGCCCAGTAAATTATAAACACAGATTACAACTGTAAACAAAATTATATTAATAATGATTTACCTTATTGAAACCGTCCAGTGACTTCAAATTGTAAATTTATGACGCGTTTCGAGTCATATGACCCTTCATCAGATATTATCACTCACAAGGAGATCATCAAATATTAAAATTCATGTCGGACACTTGTATAGGTTTTATTATTGTACATATGTGTGTTTTGTGTTTTTGTGAATTTTAGTATTTGATGCTCTCCTTGTGAGTGATAATATCTGATGAAGGGTCATATGACTCGAAACACGTCATAAATTTACAATTTGAAGTCACTGGACGGTTTCAATAAGGTAAATCATTACTATATAAAGTGACTTGGACCGTATAAAATAATGTTTAAATAAAATTATATTGTTTACACCTAAATATTCTTTTATCAAAAAATTCACTGAACCAGTCAAAAACAGAAGATATCATATCAATTGAGGTTAGGCTACAACTCTTGAACATGGGTAACTGGTTGTTCATCTATCTCGCACCATTAATTTGAATTTGGTATACAAAATTCACTTATGTTACTATGTATATGTTTTAAGTTTTCAATAATATCAACTAAAAACTGAGAAGCTATTATCATTATGTCACTTGAACATCACAACATTAATAATTTTTAACAAAATATTTCAACCCTTGCACAATAACAAAGAACTCCGACGCTCAGCTGATGCTCCAAAAAATACATGTCATTTGTAAGCAGCGAGCATCAGGTAGCGCATCAGCCCTCTTCTGGTCTCCGCTAGAGGGTCCGTGTTTTTAGCAGTCATAATTCAATATTCAGTCAAAAAAAATATATATTTCATCCATGCTTAAAAAATTTAATTATAAAAGTTGAACCATAAACATTATATTATTTTATTAAATTAAGTATTCCATTGATATAACAAACCAGCAGTACAAACAAATTGCAACAGATATTCTTTTGTTTACAACAGACGTTAACAAAATAATAGTGATACTTAATTTTATTGTCAATTTGAAAAAAAAAAATAGTTTAGTATAATTTAATAGCCTCTCAGGACTGCACCCGAACATGTAACGTACAATAACAAAATCTAACTGTTGGAGCGCGTTTACATTTTTGGTCATAACTCGGTAAATTTTTAGGAAACAGATTTCAAACAAAATGCATTTTGTAGGAAATTAAAGAGCTATAATTTTTTTTCCTATGCGCTATAGTTGAAAACCCTACTGTACACTAGATATTTTACCTAGACGTCAAAAATTGTTTACATGATGTCGGAAAAATACACCTTTAAACTGTTGTAACTAATCGAGTTTTAGTAGTAAAGGGATAAAAAAAAATTGAAACTGGAGAACTGGAGACAGAGGAATTGTCCAATTATGATGTCATCAATTACGCCTGAATCACTCCCAGGTCCTGCAATTACCATACAACAGTGGTAATATTTGCAATTTCACGATTCACAATATTTCTTAATGTCAGTACCATCAACACAAACATTATCACTAATTTCCTAATATGAATTTGACGAATCAATTTCAGAGTCAGAACTGTTTGTGATTTCATTAATTTCTTCTTCTATAACATATTCCTTGAATCAGTTTACAATAAACAAAAATATAACAACCAAAACTATCTCATGAACAGCGTTTAGGTAAACAACCAAAACAGGCTTCCCTCATCAAATATGTGTACATCACAAATAAAAATATTTTCCCCAAGCTTGTTCCAGTGCATGCAGTTACAGTTTAAATGGATAACTGAAATGCCGCCAGACCAGAACTCACCTCCTCGCCAGCGACAACATCAAGCTGCAGCGATGGAAGTGGATCTACCGCCTTGCCAGCAAGACGACGCCAAGAAACAGTACACAACTGGGACCTGCCGCACAGTGCCGGTAAGTCAGATAGGTAGCGCTGTCCAGCGAAACCCGGGGAGTCCGAGAGTAGGACTAACAAATAGAGATGCGGGTTGCGCCGCCACTGTGACGGTGTCACAGTTCGGCCCCCGGGTACCCGCTGGACAAAGAGCCGAGTTAGTCGGCAGTAGACCAGCTGTTAGTGCCCCTGTAGCACTGTGCGGCAGCAACGAGCCCCCCGGCCGGCCACTTGGGCCAGTCGGGAACCCTACGACTCGCGCGGGAAGCCCTGCTGAACCCGCGCAAGTTCGTCAGAATAATCGGTCCTTATTAGGGCCGACCAAGCCCGCAAAGGCCGGACCTTCCGGCTGCACGGCCGCTAGTAGGCCAAGCAGCCCTCAACCTCTGCCGGAGCCTGATTCCCCAGCCATGGAGACCTCGGCTCCACCGACTGGGTGGTAGTAGGGCACGGTGGCAAGCCGAGAAAGTCTCCCTCCCTGACCTCCTTGAGTTCGGCTAGCGGGAGTCTACCTAGAGCATTTGCCGGGGTAGGCTGTGACTGTTTTTGCTCTGCAAAATTTTACCAATTTGTGCGGAAATATTCAGTTTTCACCATTTTTCTTACCATCATCGTATTCAGCATCATCATCACTACAGATTTCACCTACAGTTCAGTGCGACTCAGCTTTATTTAATCAGTGCGGGAGTGTTTTTGTTTCCGTGTGCTGTGCGGTCTGTTTCGTGTTCAATTGTGCCTGTGGATAGTTTTCAGTGTCTGGTGATCCCTCAATCCTAGACCTGCGTAGACGTTCATTTCGGCTTGTCCGAAATGGCGTCGAATACGCCACCGAATCCTCTGCCGGCGCCGCTTGTTTCCTTAATGGAAACATGCTCAACCGGCTTCCGTACCACTCCACTTCCTCACGACAGTGAAAGTGATAGTGAAAGTGATCATAGTGCGGTAGAAATGTGCAGTGTTGGGTCGGGGGACGGACAGTTCTCGCTTGTGGAGGGCAAATCTGCCAAACGCAAGCGAAAACTGGCCCAAACTCCGCCGCCCGCCTCAGCTGCAGATCTGCCATCTAATCATGGTAACAGCGGCACTCAGCGCGTGCAACGTGAGTATCCAGCTACCACCCAAACTGTGTCTCCTCCTCGCATTCCTCCTATTGTAATTCCGGATAATAGGAATTATTCTGACCTGTTACGTTCCTTATCCCGAGCTCTCCCTTCGGTCAAGGTCGAGGCGAGGTGCCAAGGCCCCTCGCTAAAGCTGGCGACCGCTACGATCCCGGACTTCCGCTCTGTTCAGTCATTCCTGACAGAGCGTAAGATATCTTTTCATACATTTGCCCTCCCGTCAGAGCGTGAAATCAAGGTCGTTCTGTCGGGAATTCCATCCTTTACCGACCCTGATGCCATCAGGCAGGAACTTGTTGCGCTCGGCTATGCGCCGACCGCGGTAAGCGTCCTGCATGTTGGCAAAGGTGATGACCGCCGTCCTGTCAACAGCTTTCTTTGTAAATTACTGAAAGTAGGCCCCTTCGAGGAGATTTACACTCTCCAGAATCTTCTGCACCTACGGGTGCAAGTCAGAACATTTGACCCGCGGCCCGGCCCCTCGCAGTGTTTCAACTGCCAGAGGTTCGGCCACAGCAGTCTTTTCTGCCATCAGCCCCCGCGTTGCGTGCGTTGTGCTGAGCCTCATCGTGGCTGTGATAAGCCTACGACGGGGTACACAGCTAAATGCTGCAACTGTAAAGGAGCCCATCCGGCTAATTACCGAGGCTGCCCTAACTTTATCGCCGCCATGAAACCGCAGCGACCTCCTGTGCGCCCTGGCGCGCAGGCAGGCCGTGTAGCTGGTCCTGGCCCTAACCGGCGAGCGGCTTTCCCGCCTCTCACCGGTTCATCTGCCCAGGTCCCGGCAGCAACTCCGGTTGCTTCCGGTGCCGCTGTCTCGCCTGCAGTCGTCGCTTCGGCGCCGCCTGCAGCGGCCTCAATCCCGGCGCCTACCGGAGCGCCCGCACCTTCCTACGCGGCCATGGCCGCTAAATCAGCCCCGCCTCCAGCCCGATCGGGCAAATCAAAGCGCTCTCGTCGTCGCCGGAACTCCGCCGGCCGACCTACATCATCACAGGTTCCACCTGTACCCTCTCCGCGGGCTCGCCCCGCCCCCAGCCATCGTCCTCACCCTTCCAGCGAGCAGTCTGCTACTCAGACCACCAGCCCAGCGCCATCTGCTACCCCTGTCGAGGTCAGTCAGGCTTGTCCTCCTGAATCCCGGGAATCTTCCCGGGCTTCGGCGGATCCCCTGACTGCCTGGGCAGATAATCTTGTTGCCTCCATCAGGACTGCTCGCGACACTACCACTGTGCTTGCCCTGGTGTTCCAATCTTTAGCTGCCCTCTTTCCTCTACTCCCCCTAAATGGCTAATAGCCTGAGGATCGTTGCGTGGAACGCCTTCGGGCTACTCCCCAGGCGATCTGAACTGATGACTTTCGTAACGGAGTATGATGTTGATATCATACTTCTTTCCGAGACTCATCTGGCTCATTACCACTCGTTTTCCCTTCCTGCCTATGCCTGTTATCGTCAGGATCGTCCCCTACGGCCTCGCTGTCCCCCCTCGGGGGGCACAGCTGTTTTAGTCCACAGGCGGATATCCCACAGGCTTTTGCCTCCTCTAGATACATCTATTATTGAAGGCTGCGCGGTGGCGGTGGACGCTGGCGGATCGGAGCTGCGCGTTGTTTCTGCGTACCTCCGGCCTGGCCGGCGAACTCCGCCACCGCCCGAGGAGTGGGACGCCCTCCTCGACCACCCCCTCTCAACCATTGTAGCCGGCGACTTAAACGCCAAACACCCTTCATGGAACAGCCGCGTTGTCAACGCCTATGGAAATTCTCTGTTCCGGTTCGTCTCTGGCGACCCGGCACTTAATGTCATCGGCCCTGAAGACCCTACCTACTTCCCCTTTCACGGCCATCGGCCGGACGTTCTTGACATAGTAGTTGTCAAGAACGTTGCCCGCAACATCGAGGTCTCGTCTGTGTCGGACCTTTCGTCCGATCACAATCCCCTTGTTATAACTGTTCGAGAGCTGTCGGCGTCACCCCGACTCCCCGCTCAGATTGTTAGGAGAGTCAACTGGCGATCCTATCATGACGAGCTCTCTCGAAGGTTACCATCTCTCCCGGCGGACCCAATCGTCACTCGTGACGATCTGGATCTCCGCGCCACAAATCTTCAGGAATTGGTCCAAGGTGTCATGGATCGACACACCTACGCACTCGAGGTGAATCATCGTAAATCGGCCTTACCTGCGGAAGTACTCCACGCCATCTGGCTACGGCGCCAGCTCCGCCGCAGATGGCAAAGAACCCGAGACCCAGTCGTTAAGCGACGATTTCAACAACAGTCCCTTTACGTTCAGCAGCTACTGCGGGACGTAAACTCTGATCGATGGGACTCATACCTTGAGTCTCTTGAAGTCGACCACGCCTCCGTCTGGAGAGCGGTGAGTAGACTGACCCGCGAGAAGAGAACTCGCAACCCGCTGGAAACCCCGAACGGGATTGTGTCTTCATCAGAAGGCAAGGCTGAGGTCTTCGCCGACTGCATGGAGTCGCAATTTACCGTTCATCGAGGCGTTTCGGACCCTGCCCACTCGGCAGACGTCCGGGACTTCCTATCTGGTTATTTTTCTCGCCCTCCCGCTGGCCCAGACCTCCCGTTCGACAGAGACGAACTCGTTTCGTCTGTCTGTCGACTAAACCGCCGTCGCGCCCCCGGTCCTGACCGGATCGGGGCCGCTGCATTACAATATCTCCCGGCCTCAGGCGTTGACCTCGTACTCGAGCTGTTCAACTCTTGTCTCCGGCTACAGTACTTTCCCCGCCTGTGGAAAAATGCCAACATCGTTATGATTCCTAAACCCCGCAAGCCGCGCATGCTTCCTGAAAGCTATCGGCCAATATCTCTCTTGCCAGTTATCTCGAAGGTGTTCGAGCGGCTCCTGCTGGCCCGCATCTCGCCGTTGTTGGATAATTTTATCCGCAACGAACAGTTCGGGTTTCGCAGAGAGCACTCGACCACGCTTCAACTAGTCCGCGTGGTAACGCAACTCTCTGACGCCACCAACAGGCGAGCGGCTACGGCCGCCGCACTGCTGGACGTGAGCAAGGCCTTCGATAAAGTCTGGCACGAAGGTCTTCTCTACAAACTTGCTAACTCCCCCTTACCATCGTCCATAGTGTTTTTCCTCCGGTCGTATCTCAGCGACCGAACCTTCAGGGTTAGCGTCGACGGAACCTGCTCTGCAGTTCGTCCTGTCGCCGCTGGCGTACCCCAGGGATCTGTCCTCGGCCCCGTTCTGTACCTCGTGTACACGAACGACCTGCCTGTTTTGCCCGGAGTCACGTTGTCTTTGTTCGCTGACGATGCAATGTATCATTACAGCTCTGTGTCCCCGCGTTTTGCGAGTACACAGTTGCAGCGTCAGTTGGACCAGCTTCCGGGCTGGCTACGGAAATGGCGGGTGACGATCAACACGGAGAAATCCGAGGCGATCTGTTTCACTCGTAAGTCCATCTCCCGATGCCAGCCCCTCTCCCTTGAAGGGAGGCCTATCGCCTACAAAGAGTCGGTGAAGTATCTAGGCGTTCGGCTAGATCGTCGCCTATGCTTCAACGCCCACGTGACGGACACCCTTGCCAAGGCTCGCGGCGTCCGAGCCAAACTTTACCCATACCTCGCGTGCCGCAGCCCCCTGGCGCTGCGCACGAAAGTTACCCTCTATCTGTTGTTTCTCCGGTCTGTATTGACCTATGCGGCACCTGTATGGTGGTCACTTGCCTCCGCCACCAACAGGCGTAGGCTGGAAAGTTTCCAATCCAGAACCCTCCGTTCCTTGTCGGGATCTCCTTGGTTTGTTAGAAACAGTGTAATTCGAGGAGGTCTACGAGTTCCTGCTCTCTCAGCCTTTGTCTGGTCATTAGCTGCGACTCTCTTTGCCGCAGCTGAGACCTCTTCCTTCCCTTACCTCAGAACCATCAGCACCACGCAACCACCTCCCCCTGTCCGGGTCAAACGCCCTCGGGCGATTCTCGATGACCCGCCATAAGTTTAAGTAAACTTAAACCTCACTTAACTTGTATATTCTCTATCTGCCCATGCCCCAGAATTTACCTGTAAAGCTGTTTCCTTCCTCCCTTCCTAGTATGCCGACCGCGCTGAATGCTGCTGCTACGCGCTATCACTGGCACGGAGGCTCTCTGCCTCGCGGGGAGCGACCGACGCATCACGGCGTCTGCACGCGGGACTGGGAAAGGGCGACATCTGTCACCTGAACCCGTCCTTGCGGCAGTGCCCACTGATTGCTGATAATTTAAATAAATAAAAATTAAAAACCTTTCTCCCCCGCCTTCTCAGTTCACTGGTTGGCGGTTGTCCCTTCCTGATATTAGGCACCAGTCGAAGAACCAGACCTATGTATATCTACAGGCAGCCATTGAGCTCGACTCAGATGCTGCAGTCATGCACCGGGTGCAAAGACGCCCCGCTACTACATTGCTACATGCTACATGAGTTCGGCTACGGACTCGGCGGCATTCCAAGCCTAGTCGCACCTCCGAAGGAAGGATCCCGCCGGTGTTCGTAACGAACGTCAGGGATGTTATCGGCTTCGTTCGCCGACTCCGTAAGGTCGTTGCGCTGGCGGATAACGCATCGGTCAAGCTCCTTGCGAGTGAGACTGTGCGCGTTACCTGCCGCAGTGCATCCGAACAATTCGGAGTTGTCCAGTGGCTGGAACGTGAATCGTTCCAGTTCCACACTTACACGCTTAACCGCACCAAGCCTGTAGCCCTCGTCCTTCGGGGCCTGGACATACAGGCGGATCCGCAGGTCGTCCTAGACGAAATGCGCGACGCGGGCTATAAGGTTGTGGGAGCCTCTCGGCTGTACACTACTTATGGTTCGCGTCGGCCCCTCCCCCTAATCAGACTCCTGGTAGAGAAGGGCGACTCCTCCCAGGCCCTGTTAGATTTGAAACGGCTTTTCGGGCTCTGCGTGAGCGTAGAGCCCTGCCGTCAGACCGGGCGAATCTCTCAGTGCCACAGGTGCCAGCGGTTCGGCCACAGCAGCTTCGGTTGTCGGAACGCGCCGACCTGCGTCCGCTGTGGAAATGACCACTTGACGCAGGCCTGCGCTGTCCCGGACAACCACCGATACTGTATTAACTGTGGCGGCGCCCATGCTGCAAATAACAGGCGCTGCCCAGTATATAACAAGCAGCTGGACAAGGGCAATCCTAGAGCATTTGCCCGGGTAGGCTGTGTCTGTTTCTGCTCTGCAGAATTTTCTTAATTTCTGCGGAAATATTGTGTTTACAACATTATCATCATCACCATTGTCTTCAGCATCATCAACTTCATCGCATCAACAGTGCAAATCAGTTTTCATTTAGCTTGTGCGGGAGTGTTTTTGTTTCCGTGTGCTGTGCGGTCTGTGTCGTGTTCAATTGTGCCTGTGGATAGTTTTCAGTGTCTGGTGATCCCTCTATCCTAGACCTAGCGTAGACGTTCATTTCGGCTTGTCCGAAATGGCGTCGAATACGCCCCCGAATCCTCTGCCGGCGCTGCTTGTTTCCTTAATGGAAACATGCTCAACCGGCTTCCGTTCCACTCCACTTCCTCACGACAGTGAAAGTGATAGTGAAAGTGATAATAGTGCGGTCGATATGTGCAGTGTTGGGTCGGGGGACGGACAGTTCTCGCTTGTGGAGGGCAAATCTGCCAAACGCAAGCGAAAACTGGCCCAAACTCCGGATGGATGGATGGATGGGTGCACGGGCGTCTTGCGCCCTAATTTGTGTGCGTTGTCCAGGCCTAAGCCTGATGAACGCCAGGTGCCAACAGTTCAGCGCGGTCGTTTGCTCTGCTCAAGGATGTTAAGGTGCAGTCCGCGGGTCCATGATGAATTAACATGGCCACCACGGTGGCAAGCTAGTGCTTAGCTTCAGCCAATTGTCCGGCCAAGGCGCGACACCATGGTCCCCTCAGGCTAGCCTTTGGGAACGTGGTGACACACTGGCGAGGACAAGAAGCTCGAGCGCCCTAGGGCGTCGGCCGAAAAGGTGGGTAATGTCACCGAGACAGCCAGCTTTCGCAAGGAAGGCACTTGCACAACCTCGCGGGAGCTCATGTCTCAGGTCATTACCTTACCAAATCAACAAAGCAGGTGCTGGCGGGGAACTTAATCGTGATCAAGGCTTCAGCCAATCGCAACGCCTGGTCGCGTCTCATTGGTCGCCGGGACATAGCCCACGGAAACTCAGAAACGCGCCGGCGAATACAAGAGGCTCGTCCGCCCGAAGGCAGCGGCCGAGTCGGCGGAACTTGTCACCGGGGCAGTCGGCTTTCGCAAGGAGGCATTTGCACAACCTCGCGAGATCCATGTCCCGGATCGAGGCCCCGCCGAATCGGCAAAGCCGATGCTGGCAATAAATCTATCCATTCAATCCGCCGCAGCATGATTGACTACAGTTTCGGCAGGCGCAGGTGGTGATTGATGGTGATCGGTTCAGATTTCCAGAAGGTTGGGGGGATTCGTTTCTGGGGTTCATGTGATGAACTTAGGGGGGGTCGTCTAGCAGCGCCCTAGGGCGCCTGACGCGGCGAGGAGGCGGAGCATTCTCCATGCTGTTAAGCCTTCGGAGGTGCGGGTAAGAGGACTCGCCTGCCTTGGCGAACAAATTCGTTGCCAGGGACCAGACGAAGACCTCTAAGGTGGGAACACGGAGACCCCGATGTATGGCGGTATTTCGCACATACCACGGGGACCCCGTGAGGGAGCGTAGGGTCCAGTTCTGAAATGTAGTCAGCCTATGCCTGTTGGTGGCCGACAGGAGAGGCCACCAGGCGGGTGCCGCATAAGTGAGTACTGTTCGGAGGAACAGTAGATACAATGTCAGTTTAGTACGGACAGCCAGGCAGCTGTTCCGCGAAAGCATAGGTGATAGTTTGGCTCTGACGCCACGAGCCAAGTTGAGGGTTGAGGTCACGTGAGCGTTGAAGTTTAAGTGCCGATCAAGCCGAACACCTAGGTACTTCACCGTCTCGGTCCAGTTGATGGGTCTCCCCTCTAAGGAGAGGGATTGGCATCGGGAAATGGACTTATGCGTAAAGCAGATCGCCTCGGATTTCTCCGTATTGATCGCTACCCGCCATTTCCTTAGCCAGTCCGGAAGCATATCCAACTGGCGTTGTAACATTACGCTCGTCCGCCAAGGCGAAAGCGAGCTAAAATGAAACATCGCGTCGTCGGCAAATAGAGATAACGTGACCCCGGGATAAACAGGCAGATCGTTCGTGTACAGTACATACAGAACGGGGCCGAGGACAGATCCTTGTGGGACGCCGGCGGAGACAGGGCGAACCCGAGAGAACGCCCCATCTACGCTGATCCTGAAGGTGCGATCCGTCAGATAGGATCGGAGCAAGTGGACGATAGATGTCGGGATTGGCGAATGCGCCAGTTTGTAGAGCAGGCCTTCGTGCCAGACTTTATCGAAGGCTTTGCTCACATCCAACAGGACAGCGCCTGTTGCCTGATGGTTGTTGGCAGCGTCGGCTAGATAGGTGACAACCCGTACTAGCTGAAGAGTAGTCGAGTGCCTCGGCCTAAACCCAAACTGCTCCTCGCGGATGAAACCATCCACCAGGGGCCGAATACGGGCCAGGAGAAGACGCTCGAATACCTTCGAGATTACTGGCAATAGTGATATTGGGCGGTAGCTTCCAGGTAGCGTGGGCGGCTTTTTAGATTTCTGGATCATGATGACGTTGGCAGTTTTCCACAGGCGAGGGAAGTAACTCAACCGGAGACAGGAGTTGAACAGCTCAAGAAGAACGTCAACTGCCGAAGGCGGGAGATTCTGCAACGCAGCGGCGCCGATGCGATCGGGGCCAGGGGCCTTTCTCTTCTTCAGTCGGCTTAGGACAGACGCAAGGTCATCCTCGTCGACCGAAATAGGAGGATCAATGGGGGGAGCAGAAAAGTATCCAGATAGGAAATCCCTGACGACGGCCACATGAGCCGGGTCAGAGATGCCTCTATGGACGGTGAACTGGTCCTCAATGCAGTCGGCGAAGACCTCCGCCTTGCCTTCTGCAGAGGATACAGTGCCGTCCGGGGTATTCAAGGGATGGCGAGTCCTCTTTTCGCCTTTTAGTCTACCAGCGGCTCTCCATACGGAGGCGTGGTCGACTTCCAAGGACTCCAAATAGGAGTCCCATCGATTCGCGTTTACGTCAAGCAGAAGCTGCGAGACGTGTTCCGACTGGGCTCGAAAGCGCCGTCTAGCGGCAGGATCACGGGTATGGTGCCATCTGCGGCGGAGCTGGCGCCGTAAGCGGATGGCTTGGAGAACTTCCGCAGGAAGGTCGGAGCGTTTATTACTCACCGGAACAGTGTAGGTGTTTTTATCCATTGCAGACTGGACAAGGTCCTGGAGCTGATGTACCCGGAGATCCACATCGTCACAAGAGACGAGTGGGTCCGGAGGGACAGATGGCAACTGCCTGGCCAGATCATCGTGGTAGGATCGCCAATTGACTCTCCTAACAGGATGATCGGGAAGTCGGGGTGAGACCGACGGCAGCAAGACAGTTACAAGTAGGGGGTCGTGATCGGACGATAGGTCCGACACCGCGCTGACTTGTAGATGAAAGGGGATGGCCTTGACAATTACGATATCAAGGACATCCGGCGGATAACCCGCAGTGGGAAAGTGTGTCGGTTCGGACGGGCCGATGATGAGGACGCTGGGATCATCTTCGACAGCCCTACGGAGAGAATTGCCGTAGGGGTTTGACGTTCTGCTGTTCCAAGAGGGATGCTTGGCATTAAGGTCTCCGGCTACGATGGTTGGGAGATCGCTGTCCAGGAGGGCGTCCCACTCCTCATGCGGTGGAGCTCGATGGCCGGGCGGGAGGTACGCAGAAACAAAGCGCACCTCCAGGCCGGCTACATCCAGCGCCACAGCACATGCTTCGATGAGGGTAGTTTCAGGGGCAGGGAGTTCTCTATGAGAGTGTCGCCTGTGGACTAAGATCGCCACTCCGCCAGATGCTCGGTGGCGATCGGGACCATTCCTGTCTTTCCTGTAGCAAGCATAGGCTGGCAGGGAAAATCGCCGGTTAGGGGCAAGATGAGTTTCGGAGAGGAGTACGACATCTGCGTCGTACTCGACAAGGAAAGCTGCCAGTTCGGCCCGACGCGCCGGAATGCCATCTGCATTCCACGCGACGAACCGGAACTGTCTAGCCATGGTTAGATGAGGGGACGATCAGGGCGATCAGCGATGTTAGGATCGCCATGAGTATTGTCGGGACATCCCGAGCAGCAAGAATTTTCGGAACAATGCCGCTGACCCAGGCCATCAGCTGAGCCTCAGTGACCAGTGGTGATCCACCGGCCTCAGGGGCCTGACTAGCCGGCTCTGGGGCCGCGGAAGGTGCAGATGCCGCCTCCAGGGGAGGGTGGGCAATTGGAGCTGGCTGCTCGGGGGCTGGCGAGATTTCCATGGAAATCGCAGGGGCCTGGGCAACAGGAGCAGGCTCCTGGCCGGGTAGTTGCTGGGCAGCCGGAGGGGCGTTGTTAGCCTCCGGGTATAGTTGTTTTGCCACAAGTGGTTTACGATTCTTGCGCTTAGCGCGCCGTTTCTTAGGCGGCTGGGTCTGTGAGGGGGGTACTGCGGGCGTTGCCGCTTGAGGAGAAGGCACTCCGGCAGGTGCTGAGCCAAACTCCGCCGACCGCCTCAGCTGCAAATCTGCCGTCTAATCATGGTAACAGCGGCACTCAGCGCGTGCACCGTGAGTATTCAACTGCTACCCAAACTGTGTCTTCCCCACGAATTCCACCCATTGTAATTCCTGATAATAGGAATTATTCTGATCTTTTACGTTCCATATCCCGAGCTCTCCCTTCGGTCAAGGTCGAGGCGAGGTGCCAAGGCGCCTCGCTAAAGCTGGCGACCGCTACGATCCCAGACTTCCGCTCTGTTCAGTCATTCCTGACAGAGTGTAATATTTCTTTTCACACTTTTGCCCTCCCGTCAGAGCGAGAAATCAAGGTCGTTCTGTCGGGAATTCCTTCCTTTACAGAAACTGATGCCATCAGGCAGGAACTTGTTGCGCTCGGCTGTGCGCCGACCGCGGTAAGCGTCCTGCATGTTGGCAAAGGTGATGACCGCCGACCTGTTAACAGCTTTCTGGTCAAACTTCTTAAAGTAGGCCTTTTCGAGGAGATTTATAGTCTCCAAAATCTTCTGCACCTACGGGTGCAAGTCCGAACATTTGACCCGCGGCCCGAGGTGTTTTAACTGCCAGAGGTTCGGCCACAGCAGTATCTTTTGCCATCAGCCCCCGCGTTGCGTGCGTTGTGCTGAGCCTCATCGTGGCTGTGATAAGCCAAAGGTGGGGTACACAGCTAAATGCTGCAACTGCGACGGAGCCCACCCGGCTAATTACCGAGGCTGCCCTAACTTTATCGCCGCCATGAAACCGCAGCGACCTCCTGTGCGCCCTGGCGCGCAGGCTGGCCGTGTAGCTGGTCCTGGCCCTAACCGGCGAGAGGCATTCCCACCTCTCTCTGGTTCATCTGCCAAGGTCCCGGCAGCAACTTCGGTTGCTTCCGGTGCCGCTGTCTCGCCTGCAGTCGTCGCTTCGGCGCCGCCTGCAGCGGCCTCAACACCGGCGCCTGCCGGAGCGCCCGCACCTTCCTACGCGGCCATGGCTGCTAAATCAGCCCCGCCTCCAGCCCGATCGGGCAAATCCAAGCGCTCTCGTCGTCGCCGGAACTCCGCCGGCCGACCTACATCATCACAGGTTCCACCTGTACCCTCTCCGCGGGCTCGACCCGCCCCCAGTCATCGTCCTCAACCTCCCAGTGAGCAGTCTACTACTCAGTCCACCAGCCCAGCGCCGTCTGCTACCCCTGTCGAGGCCAGTCAGGCTTGTCCTCCTGAATCCCGGGAATCTTCTCGGGCTTCGGCGGATCCCCTGACTGCCTGGGCAGACAATCTTTTTGCGTCTATCAGGACTGCTCGCGACACCACCACCGTGCTTGCCCTGGTCTTCCAATCATTAGCTGCCCTCTTTCCTCTGCTTCCCCTAAATGGCTAATAGCCTGAGGATCGTTGCGTGGAACGCCTTCGGGCTACTCCCCAGGCGATCTGAACTGATGACTTTCGTGACGGAGTATGATGTTGATATCATACTTCTTTCCGAGACTCATCTGGCTCATTACCACTCGTTTTCCCTTCCTGTCTATGCCTGTTATTGTCAGGATCGTCCCCTACGGCCTCGCTGTCCCGTAAGGGCACAGCTGTTTTAGTCCACAGGCGGATATCCCACAGGCTTTTGCCTCCTCTAGATACATCTATTATTGAAGGCTGCGCGGTGGCGGTGGACGCCGGCGGATCGGAGCTGCGCGTTGTTTCTGCGTACCTCCGGCCTGGCCGGCGAACTCCGCCACCGCCCGAGGAGTGGGACGCCCTCCTCGACCACCCCCTCTCAACCATTGTAGCCGGCGACTTAAACGCCAAACACCCTTCATGGAACAGCCGCGTTGTCAACGCCTATGGAAATTCTCTGTTCCGGTTCGTCTCTGGCGACCCGGCACTTAATGTCATCGGCCCTGAAGACCCTACCTACTTCCCCTTTCACGGCCATCGGCCGGACGTTCTTGACATAGTAGTTGTCAAGAACGTTGCCCGCAACATCGAGGTCTCGTCTGTGTCGGACCTTTCGTCCGATCACAATCCCCTTGTAATAACTGTTCGAGAGCTGTCGGCGTCACCCCGACTTCCCGCTCAGATTGTTAGGAGAGTCAACTGGCGATCCTATCATGACGAGCTCTCTCGAAGGTTACCATCTCTCCCGGCGGACCCAATCGTCACTCGTGACGATCTGGATCTCCGCGCCACAAATCTCCAGGCATTGGTCCAAGGTGTCATGGATCGACACACCTACGCACTCGAGGTGAATCATCGCAAATCGGCCTTACCTGCGGAAGTACTCCACGCCATCTGGCTACGGCGCCAGCTCCGCCGCAGATGGCAAAGAACCCGTGACCCAGTCGTTAAGCGACGATTTCAACAACAGTCCCTTTACGTTCAGCAGCTACTGCGGGACGTAAACTCTGATCGATGGGACTCATACCTTGAGTCTCTTGAAGTCGACCACGCCTCCGTCTGGAGAGCGGTGAGTAGACTGACCCGCGAGAAGAGAACTCGCAACCCGCTGGAAACCCCGAACGGGGTTGTGTCTTCATCAGAAGGCAAGGCTGAGGTCTTCGCCGACTGCATGGAGTCGCAATTTACCGTTCATCGAGGCGTTTCGGACCCTGCCCACTCGGCAGAAGTCCGGGACTTCCTATCTGGTTATTTTTTTCGCCCTCCCGTTGGCCCAGACCTCCCGTTCGACAGAGACGAACTCGTTTCGTCTGTCTGTCGACTAAACCGCCGTCGCGCCCCCGGTCCTGACCGGATCGGGGCCGCTGCATTACAATATCTCCCGGCCTCAGGCGTTGACCACGTTCTCGAGCTGTTCAACTCTTGTCTCCGGCTACAGTACTTTCCCCGCCTGTGGAAAAATGCCAACATCGTTATGGTTCCTAAACCCCGCAAGCCGCGCATGCTTCTTGAAAGCTATTGGCCAATATCTCTCTTGCCAGTTATCTCGAAGGTGTTCGAGCGGCTCCTGCTGGCCCGCATCTCGCCGTTGTTGGATAATTTTATCCGCAACGAACAGTTCGGGTTTCGCAGAGAGCACTCGACCACGCTTCAACTAGTCCGCGTGGTAACGCAACTCTCTGACGCCACCAACAGGCGAGCGGCTACGGCCGCCGCACTGCTGGACGTGAGCAAGGCCTTCGACAAAGTCTGGCACGAAGGTCTTCTCTTCAAACTAGCTAACTCCCCCTTACCATCGTCCATAGTGTTTTTCCTCCGGTCGTATCTCAGCGACCGAACCTTCAGGGTGAGCGTCGACGGAACCTGCTCTGCAGTTCGTCCTGTCGCCGCCGGCGTACTTCAGGGATCTGTCCTCGGCCCCGTTCTGTACCTCGTGTACACGAACGACCTGCCTGTTTTGCCCGGAGTCACGTTGTCTTTGTTCGCTGACGATGCAATGTATCATTACAGCTCTGTGTCCCCGCGTTTTGCGAGTACACAGTTGCAGCGTCAGTTGGACCAGCTTCCGGACTGGCTACGGAAATGGCGGGTGACGATCAATACGGAGAAATCCGAGGCGATCTGTTTCACTCGTAAGTCCATCTCCCGATGCCAGCCCCTCTCCCTGGAAGGGAGGCCTATCGCCTACAAAGAGTCGGTGAAGTATCTAGGCGTTCGGCTAGATCGTCGCCTTTGCTTCAGCGCCCACGTGACGGACACCCTTGCCAAGGCTTGCGGCGTCCGAGCCAAACTTTACCCATACCTCGCGTGCCGCAGCCCCCTGGCGCTGCACACGAAAGCAGTGAGCCCGAGCGAAGCTCCAAAGGCCAAACCTACCACCGCGCCCCCGGAACCGGAACGCGAAGTTCCCCACTATACTCAAGTCCCGCTGCCGGACGATGAGGAAATTGATCCTCCACGGCCGCCGCCACCCAAGCCACGATACCCCAGATCGGGCAAGAAAGGTAGGACCCAGGCCAAGAACACGGGCCAGCCTAAACTACCTGCCACTGGACCCAAGCCCGTCCACCAAAAGCCAGAGCGGCCACCCGCTCCAGTACCTGCCCCCAAGGCTTCCACCGTCTCGCCCCGCCGCAGCTATGCAGCTGCCGCCAAGCGTTCTCCCCAGGCCTCATTTTCCGATGATCTCGCCGTTGTATCAGACTTTCTGGCAAGCTACGACTTGCAGAAAGTAGCCCAGACTTTCCTTAAAATCAAGGAACGCTTGGCAACAGCCTCGCCCCAAGATAAGTTCCTCCTCTTGGTGGAAGCCTGCCGTGTTACAGGTCTGTTATGAACGGACAACCACGGCAATCCCTCAAGCGAGACCTCGAGCTCGTGGCGTGGAACGCCAACGGCCTCGCTTCCCGGCATTCTGAGCTCTTAGAGTTCGTTGCTCGTCACAAGCCCGACGTGCTTCTTCTTGGCGAGACGCACCTGACCCCGCATCGTCGTTTCCGACTACCAAACTACGTGTGCCACCGGGACGACCGGTCGGGTCGCGCAGGAGGGGGCACAGCCATCGCGGTGAAGGCGAGTCTTCGCCATCACCGCGTTGTCCTGCCTCAGCGGCGGAACCTCGAGTGCACCGCGGTCGAGCTCCATGGTGCTCTCGGCGGTCTACTCGTGGTTTCCGCTTACAAGCCTCCACAAACGGAGCTCCTGTCGAACGATCTGGAGGCCGTCTTTGGAGCACACAGGAGGGTAGTCCTGGCGGGCGACCTGAACTGTAAGCACCCTGATTGGGGGAGCCGCTTGGTGAACCCAAACGGGACCCGCTTACGCAGGTATGCTGATGCGGCTCGGGTCACAGTCATGGGTTCTACTGGACCTACGTACTATCCCTCAAGGGCTAACTCCCGCCCTGACGTACTGGACATTGCCGCGGTCAGGGGCGTTTATTGCCCGGTCCACGTCTCCGTCATTTCGGAACTGTCCTCGGACCATTGCCCTATCAGTGTGCATATAGCTACCCAGCACGCCACCGTCCGCGACGAGCGGCGGGTAATCGAGTGGGACCGCTTTGGCCCGGCGTTCAGTCGCCGCCTACCAGAGCATATCCCGCTCGACACTACCCAGCATGTCGACGAGGCAGTTGCCTTATTCGACACAGCCGTAGTCTCGGCGGTAGACGTGTCCTCCCGGATGAAGCTGGGACTCACGCCCGACTATCAGCGGATCCCCGAAGAGGTGTCTCAGCTCGCTTGCGAGAGGAATCGCCTCCGGAGACGCTGGCAGAGGACTCGTGACCCGGCTGACAAGGCTGCGTTCAACAGAGCGGCCGGCAAGTTGCGTCGCGACATGCTGGCGTTCCGTCGACGCAACTGGGAGCTAGCTGTTACACAGATGGACGGCCCTGCCGAGGACCGTAATGTCTGGCGAATTCCCAGTGCCCTAACGGGAAAGCGCAAACGCGCGCCTCTCCCCGCACTGGCCGGACCCGGCAGTCAACCGCTTGGCCGCCCCCTCGAAAAGGCAGAGTTCTTGGCTGACAGTTTAGAGCGTCAGTTCGCTCCCAACCCATCCAAGAACCCAGCTTTCACTGAGCAAATCTGCCGCGAGGTAGAGCGCTTTCTATCGGCCGATATCACAGTCCAACCGGAGCCCATCTCCCCGGAGGAGGTCTCTGAGAGGATTGTTCAGCTCAAGCCTCGGAAGGCGCCTGGCCCGGACGGAGTCATGAATTCCGCCCTCCATCGCCTTCCGGAGCGAGGAACCCAGTTCCTCACTGACCTGTTCAATTCATGCCTCAGACTGGCCTATTTTCCGGTGAAATGGAAAACGGCTACCGTCATTGTGATACCTAAGCCGGGAAAGAATTCTTCTCGCGTGGAAAACCTCAGGCCCATCAGCCTCTTGTCCGCGACGTCCAAGGTTTTTGAGCGTCTGATCCAGCGTAGGATCCGCGACCATCTAGAAAGACTAGACGTGCTGATCCCCGAACAGTTCGGCTTTCGTGAGCTGCACTCCTCGACTCATCAGCTGATGAGACTCGTGGAATGCATTACCGAGGCTGGCTGCCAGGGCAAACAGACGACTGCGATCTTTCTAGACGTAGAGAAAGCCTTTGACCGCGTGTGGCATGAGGGTGTCCTGTACAAACTCACGGAAGTCCTTCTCCCAGACTGCTACGTTCACTTGATCGGCAGCTTTCTGCGAGACCGTAGCTTCCGAGTGAGAGTAGACCACGCTCTCTCTTCGGAGAGGCGTATTACCGCTGGCGTCCCTCAGGGAAGTGTCCTCTTGGGCCTCTCCTGTTCTCGTTGTTTGTCAACGACACGCCCCGAGTTCCTGGAGTGAAATTGTCGCTGTTTGCGGACGACACTGCGGCTTTTGCCTCAGAGCCGAACGCGAGTTATTCGGCAGTTAAGCTCCAGCGCCAATTCGACGCGTATGTCGGGTGGACCGACGACTGGAGAGTTGCCGTTAACGCTTCCAAGAGCGCCGCGGTAATATTCTCGCGAAAACGTAAGCGGCCACGGCCGCTTAAAGTAGGCCCCGTCGAGGTGCCCTGGACCAATAGCGTCAAGTACCTCGGGCTCCACGTGGATTCCCGACTCACCTGGCGAACCCATGTACAGTACATCCGACAACGCGCTTCGGCGCAACTCAGTAGACTCTGGCCCGTGCTTTCTAATCCGGCAATGACCCCCCGGCTAGGTAAACTCATAGTCAACACGTACGTGTTGCCCGTGATTACCTACGCCTGTCCTGTTTGGGAATACCTGGCTCGTGGTCATAGAACAACGCTCCAGCGCGTACTCGACCGGGGACTGAAGCTCTCGTGCAAAGTCCCCCGGAGGTACTCTTCTCGTCTTTTGAGGAGAGGACTCGGTGTCCGCTCTCTTGACGACACCGTGAGACGCCTGGCGCGTAGATTCTATGTTCGTTCCGACAGAGTGACCCACAATTCCCTCATTGCCGCGACCAGGTGAGTCCTGGAAGCGACCTCGTTTGCTAGTCCCGGTGGTATAATCCACCAATCGCAGGTCGTTTCAGACCCCCACCATAATTAGCTAAAAGTATATAAAGAACTCAAACAGACCTGGCGATCCTATCATGACGAGCTCTCTCGAAGGTTACCATCTATCCCGGCGGACCCAATCGTCACTCGTGACGATCTGGATCTCCGCGCCACAAATCTCCAGGAATTGGTCCAAGGTGTCATGGATCGACACACCTACGCACTCGAGGTGAATCATCGCAAATCGGCCTTACCTGCGGAAGTACTCCACGCCATCTGGCTACGGCGCCAGCTCCGCCGCAGATGGCAAAGAACCCGTGACCCAGTCGTTAAGCGACGATTTCAACAACAGTCCCTTTACGTTCAGCAGCTACTGCGGGACGTAAACTCTGATCGATGGGACTCATACCTTGAGTCTCTTGAAGTCGACCACGCCTCCGTCTGGAGAGCGGTGAGTAGACTGACCCGCGAGAAGAGAACTCGCAACCCACTGGAAACCCCGAACGGGGTTGTCTCTTCATCGGAAGGCAAGGCTGAGGTCTTCGCCGACTGCATGGAGTCGCAATTTACCGTTCATCAAGGCGTTTCGGACCCTGCCCACTCGGCAGAAGTCCGGGACTTCCTATCTGGTTATTTTTCTCGCCCTCCCGCTGGCCCAGACCTCCCGTTCGACAGAGACGAACTCGTTTCGTCTGTCTGTCGACTAAACCGCCGTCGCGCCCCCGGTCCTGACCGGATCGGGGCCGCTGCAATACAATATCTCCCGGCCTCAGGCGTTGACCACGTTCTCGAGCTGTTCAACTCTTGTCTCCGGCTACAGTACTTTCCCCGCCTGTGGAAAAATGCCAACATCGTCATGGTTCCTAAACCCCGCAAGCCGCACATGCTTCCTGAAAGCTATCGGCCAATATCTCTCTTGCCAGTTATCTCGAAGGTGTTCGAGCGGCTCCTGCTGGCCCGCATCTCGCCGTTGTTGGATAATTTTATCCGCAACGAACAGTTCGGGTTTCGCAGAGAGCACTCGACCACGCTTCAACTAGTCCGCGTGGTAACGCAACTCTCTGACGCCACCAACAGGCGAGCGGCTACGGCCGCCGCACTGCTGGACGTGAGCAAGGCCTTCGACAAAGTCTGGCACGAAGGTCTTCTCTTCAAACTCGCTAACTCCCCCTTACCATCGTCCATAGTGTTTTTCCTCTGGTCGTATCTCAGCGACCGAACCTTCAGGGTGAGCGTCGACGGAACCTGCTCTGCAGTTCGTCCTGTCGCCGCCGGCGTACCTCAGGGATCTGTCCTCGGCCCCGTTCTGTACCTCGTGTACACGAACGACCTGCCTGTATTGCCCGGAGTCACGTTGTCTTTGTTCGCTGACGATGCAATGTATCATTACAGCTCTGTGTCCCCGCGTTTTGCGAGTACACAGTTGCAGCGTCAGTTGGACCAGCTTCCGGACTGGCTACGGAAATGGCGGGTGACGATCAATACGGAGAAATCCGAGGCGATCTGTTTCACTCGTAAGTCCATCTCCCGATGCCAGCCCCTCTCCCTGGAAGGGAGGCCTATCGCCTACAAAGAGTCGGTGAAGTATCTAGGCGTTCGGCTAGATCGTCGCCTTTGCTTCAACGCCCACGTGACGGACACCCTTGCAAAGGCTCGCGGCGTCCGAGCCAAACTTTACCCATACCTCGCGTGCCGCAGCCCCCTGGCGCTGCGCACGAAAGTTACCCTCTATCTGTTGTTTCTCCGGTCTGTATTGACCTATGCGGCACCTGTATGGTGGTCACTTGCCTCCGCCACCAACAGGCGTAGGCTGGAAAGTTTCCAATCCAGAACCCTCCGCTCCTTGTCGGGATCTCCTTGGTTTGTTCGAAACAGTGTAATTCGAGGAGGTCTACGAGTTCCTGCTCTCTCAGCCTTTGTCTGGTCATTAGCTGCGACTCTCTTTGCCGCAGCTGAGACCTCTTCCTTCCCTTACCACAGAACCATCAGCACCACGCAACCACCTCTCCCTGTCCGGGTCAAACGCCCTCGGGCGATTCTCGATAACCCGCCATAAGTTTAAGTAAACTTAAAACTCAACTACTTTGCATACTCACTATCTGCCCATGCCCCAGAATTTACCTGCTAAGCTGTTTCCTTCCTCCCTTCCTAGTATGCCGACCGCGCTGAATGCCGCTGCTACGCGCTATCACTGGCACGGAGGCTCTCTGCCTCGCGGGGAGCGACCGACGCCTCACGGCGTCTGCACGCGGGACTGGGAACGGGCGACATCTGTCACCTTAACCCGTCCTTGCGGCAGTGCCCACTGATTGCTGAAATTTTAAAAATAAATAAAAAATTGCAAACCTTTCTCCCCCGCCTTCTCAGTTAACTGGTTGGCGGTTGTCCATTCCTATTTTTAGGCACCAGTCGAATGAACCAGGACTAAGTATATCCACAGGCAGCCATTGGGCTCGACCCAGATGCTGCAGTCATGCACCGGGTGCAAAGACGCCCCGCTACCACAGAGCTACAAGCTACCAGTGGCAGGAGTCCCTTCTGAGACTCGGGACACTGCTCTACTCGCGACCCCCAGTTGTGTTGTGTGTAATGTTGCGCACTCTTCATCGCCAAGCCATCAGACGCACTTCATCTCCTCTCCTCTCTCGGACGACATTGGCACGGAGTCAGCCGGAAGGAGCGGCCAAAGAATAGAACCGGCGATCTTGCGTCTTCGCCCTCCTGTTCCGCGCCAGCGATGGATTTCGCTGGGCCGGCAGCCGACTCTACAACCGGTGCCGGAAGAAGAGGAGGACTGCAGTACGCCACGAACAGCGGGCGCAGCCACCGTACATCTCAGCGCGGCACTACCAACATCACCGTTCTCACCGCAAGGTCCTTTTTAGGGCCACCAAAAACACTAGAGTGTACGATTGGCGCCATTTGTCATGCGGCAAGCCTTTTGTCCGGTGACAAGTGGCGCCCAACATGGGGCGATGATCATCTTGCGGATGCAAGATCCAGCCACGCCAGCGAGCTACCAGCCGGCACACCAATCAACATGGCGCCCAACAGACACCTCCACAACATCTGGAGAAGAGCAGTGGGCTGGCTACCGGAGAGCATTCAAGACCCGGTGGAGTTGTGATGGCAGCGGTATGTGAACATCTGCTCTCCGGTACCAGCGGTGGACACAGCGAGCCAATCCAACAACGTGCTCGGAGCGAGCTAACCAGCGACCCCGGTTAGTGCATAAAACCCGGGCCGGCAGAAAAGATTCATGGAAGCAGTATTATTAAGGGCTGTCACTTAATTAACAAAATACTTTTGAAATTGAACATTTTATAATTGTAGGTTAGATCCAGTCCTAAAACATAGAAATAGACACCTGAGATACCTTGCATTGTCACCCAATAAGTTAAGTGCTAGTTGATAGGGGTTGGTGCTTCAATTTCTGTTGGTAGGTTATGCTGTAACATTGATTTTCTACACCAATGAAACACTTGTGTGTAGACTTCTACATCTTTCTCCCTTGTTGACAATCGGTGGTTTGATTATTGTTATCAACACTTAATTTGAATACGTTGTAATGTTAATCAATAATTGAATATGTGAAGCGAGTTCTCAGTTTTTATTGGACGTTTTTCGACATTTCTTTTTCTGTCTGTCTGTTGGGATCATGAGACATGTCTCATGATTACTTTTTCAATGCATCGTCTGATTTTTGAAAACTTCACCTGTGTGTCCATACTTTAACTCTACAGAACCTTATTACTTTTAGACATTGATCTCCAAAAATCTAGTTGGGTGGGAGGCAAAAATTGGAGAGGATCCAAATTTTGAAAAAAAATCACAAAAGTCCATGTGGAATATCAAATTAAAGAGAATTTTAACCATTGTGTATTAAGCTTCATTTTTAAACTTTGAAAATTTTAGGACTCCAGGGGATAGAAATTGTGTGACAATTTTCATAATATTGCAAAACTTCATATAGCATATGAAATTAAAGGGAATTTTAACTAAAATCTCATTGTAGTAATAAGCTTTGGAAATTCAAAATTTTGTGATGCCAGGGCTCATAAAGTGGGGGAAAGTTTCATAAAATCGCAAATTCTAAGTAGGATGTCAAATAAAAAGAATTTTAACCAAAATCTAAATATCCTAATATAGTGTACAGTTTTAGAAATTTAAATTTTTTTGTACCACAGCACCAAAAAATGTGATCAAAAATTGTAAAAATCCATCTGGGTCAGACTAAGAGATATTTAGATCACATTTAGATACACAGATCAGATTATTTGGAATTTTTAGCTTTATGTATGCCTACTGTACATTTGATACTTTACTAAACAAAAAGTAGTATATTTAAACATTTTATTTGCCTCCAGAAACGGTTGAGACTATAAAACAGGTTAATTACCTTTTGTCGCGTTTCTCTGAAGCCAATTGCGGGATTACTCGAGTTTCGATACCAATGGTGTCATCATCAGATCCAATATGATTAAGGTTAAAACTTAATTTATCGATGTATATTCATCTCGTCAAATAATAAAAAACAACACATACATTGCACAAAAATAATAAATAATTAATACATACTAAAACGAAATAACAACTAATGAAAAATAACATGCGGCCGTTACGAACCTGTACAGGAACGCTCCCACGGTAAAACTAATCAATACCGGCTTGACCTTTGTTCAATTTTATTGATCTGATATATCCGATTTCTCGTTCTATATGATTAATTCTATTAAACAAAATATTATTTGTATGTACTGATTTTTCATTTAGGACACGATTGTAATCCTCCTTTATAGCTTTATATATCTCAAACCGTTCGAGAGTGTCCAGCCTTAGTGATTTCTTATATTTATGTAAGATGTCTAAATTATCACCAATACTTTTATGTTATGGTCATGTAAGCTTAAATGTTCAGCAAATGTAGATCTTTCTACATTTGACTTGGAGCTTGGGATGTGTTCTTTATAACGTAATTTGAAGGAACTGTTTGTCCTATGTAGAACTGTGTGCAATCCGAACAATTAAGTCTATATACACCAGTACCGTCAAGTATATCAGAAGGTTTATTTTTGTTTGTAAACGTAAGTTTTTCTCAAGTTTATTATTCGCCTTTGAAGCCAAAATAATATTTTGCTTTTTTAATTGGTTTTTTAAAGTATGATGTAAAATTTCACCATATTCTATTGCAATATATTTTTTTACTTTTTCTTTGGACACATCAATATTTATTGGTCTATTTTGTTTTTTATTAATTATTCTATCTACTATGTGACTTTTATATCCATTGGCTGTCACTATGTGTTTAATAATGTCTATTTCATTTTTATAATCTTCCGTAGATAGGGAAGATTATAGCAATTACAATCGAACCGAGACACACCCTCGCTTCATTCGACATAGTCAATTTATACACGAACGTACCAATTAGTGAAACATTGGAAATAGCAAAAAGTTTATTACTCTCTAAATCCACATTAAACCATGAAACAATCAATGAGCTAATCAACTTGACAAAGGTAATATTGGAACAAAATTATTTTACTTTCGATAACAAATATTATTTACAACGGGATGGATTGGCGATGGGATCCCCATTATCGGTCATCCTGGTGGAAATTTCCTTAAACCACATCGAAACAAATGAAATATTATCAACTAAAACCAAACATTATAAAAAAATGTTATTTTACCGACGATATGTGGATGACACAATAATGATTTATAATGGCAATTGCAGGCAATTGAAGATGCTTAAAAAATATATGAATACTATTACAAATAATTTGCAATTCACATTAGAGACGGAAATGAATAATAAAATTAATTTTTTAGATTTAACTTTAACAAAAATAGATAATAAAATTAACTTTAATATTTGCAGAAAACCAACAATCACAGATCATGCTATTCACGCCTCGTCTTATCACCCTATTTCACATAAAATGGCATTTTTTAATTGTATGATTCATAGATTGCTGGCATTGCCCCTATCTACGGAAGATTATAAAAATGAATTAGACATTATTAAACACATAGCGACAGCCAATGGATATAAAAGTCACATAGTAGATAGAATAATTAATATAAAACAAAATAAACCAATAAATTTGGTTTTCTTTGGATGTGTCCAAAGAAAAAGTAAAAAAATATATTGCAATAGAATATAGTGAAATTTTACATCATACTTTAAAAAACCAATTAAAAAAGCAAAATATTATTTTGGCTTCAAAGGCGAATAATAAACTTGAGAAAAAACTTACGTTTACAAACAAAAATAAACCTTCTGATATACTTGACGGTACTGGTGTATATAAACTTAATTGTTCGGATTGCACAAAGTTCTACATAGGACAAACTGTTCCTTCAAATTACGTTATAAAGAACACATCCCAAGCTCCAAGTCAAATGTAGGAAGATCTACATTTGCTGAACATTTAAGCTTACATGACCATAACATAAAAGTATTGGTGATAATTTAGACATCTTACATAAATGTAAGAAATCACTAAGGCTGGACACTCTCGAACGGTTTGAGATATATAAAGCTATAAAGGAGGATTACAATCGTGTCCTAAATGAAAAATCAGTACATACAAATAATATTTTGTTTAATAGAATTAATCATATAGAACGAGAAATCGGATATATCAGATCAATAAAATTCAACAAAGGTCAAGCCGGTATTGATTAGTTTTACCGTGGGAGCGTTCCTGTACAGGTTCGTAACGGCCTGTCACAGGACAAATGGCGCCAATCGTACACACTATCGTTTTTGTGGTCCTTAAAAGGACCGTTTGTCGAGGACGCTACATCATTTGCGTACGCTGCCCGAGACGCGCTGTGATGTTCGGCGGCTGCGTCCGCTGTTCCGGGCGTACTGCTGTCCTCTTGTTTCAGCAGCGGTATGTAGAGCTCGCTGCTGTCCCAGTCGATTTCCATCACTGGCTCCCCTGTGCTCTCCATTCTACCTTCTTCCGGCTGGCTTCAAGGCGTCCGATGGAGTGCGCCAAAAATGTATGTAGCATCATAGTAGCGGGGCGTCTTTGCACCCGGTGCATGACTGCAGCATCTGGGTCGAGCCAAATGGCTGCCTGTGGATACACTTAGTTCTGGTTCATTCGACATGTGCCTAAAAACAGGAATTGACAACCGCCAACCAGTTAACTGAGAAGGCGGGGGAGAAAGGTTTTCAATTTTTATTTATTTTAAAATATCAGCAATCAGTGGGCACTGCTGCAAGGACGGGTTCAGGTGACAGATGTCGCCCGTTCCCAGTCCCGCGTGAAGACGCCGTGAGGCGTCGGTCGCTCCCCGCGAGGCAGAGAGCCTCCGTGCCAGTGATAGCGCGTAGCAGCGGCATTCAGCGCGGTCGGCATACTAGGAAGGGAGGAAGGAAGCAGCTTTGCAGGTAAATTCTGGGGCATGGTCAGATGGTGAATATGCAAATGTAGGTTTAGGTAATTTTACTTAAAGTTATGGCGGGTCATCGAGAATCGCCCGAGGGCGTTTGACCCGGACAGGGGGAGGTGGTTGCGTGGTGCTGATGGTCCTGAGGTAAGGAAAGGAAGAGGTCTCAGCTGCGGCAAAGAGAGTCGCAGCTAATGACCAGACAAAGGCTGAGAGAGCAGGAACTCGTAGACCTCCTCGAATTACACTGTTTCTAACAAACCAAGGAGATCCCGACAAGGAACGGAGGGTTCTGGATTGGAAACTTTCCAGCCTACGTCTGTTGGTGGCGGAGGCAAGTGACCACCAAACAGGTGCCGCATAGGTCAATACAGACCGGAGAAACAACAGATAGAGGGTAACTTTCGTGTGCAGCGCCAGGGGGCTGCGGCACGCGAGGTATGGGTAAAGTTTGGCTCGGACGCCGCAAGCCTTGGCAAGGGTGTCCGTCACGTGGGCGTTGAAGCAAAGGCGACGATCTAGCCGAACGCCTAGATACTTCACCGACTCTTTGTAGGCGATAGGCCTCCCTTCCAGGGAGAGGGGCTGGCATCGGGAGATGGACTTACGAGTGAAACAGATCGCCTCGGATTTCTCCGTATTGATCGTCACCCGCCATTTCCGTAGCCAGTCCGGAAGCTGGTCCAACTGACGCTGCAACTGTGTACTCGCAAAACGCGGGGACACAGAGCTGTAATGATACATTGCATCGTCAGCGAACAAAGACAACGTGACTCCGGGCAAAACAGGCAGGTCGTTCGTGTACACGAGGTACAGAACGGGGCCGAGGACAGATCCCTGAGGTACGCCGGCGGCGACAGGACGAACTGCAGAGCAGGTTCCGTCGACGCTCACCCTGAAGGTTCGGTCGCTGAGATACGACCGGAGGAAAAACACTATGGACGATGGTAAGGGGGAGTTAGCTAGTTTGAAGAGAAGACCTTCGTGCCAGACTTTGTCGAAGGCCTTGCTCACGTCCAGCAGTGCGGCGGCCGTAGCCGCTCGCCTGTTGGTGGCGTCAGAGAGTTGCGTTACCACGCGGACTAGTTGAAGCGTGGTCGAGTGCTCTCTGCGAAACCCGAACTGTTCGTTGCGGATAAAATTATCCAACAACGGCGAGATGCGGGCCAGCAGGAGCCGCTCGAACACCTTCGAGATAACTGGCAAGAGAGATATTGGCCGATAGCTTTCAGGAAGCATGCGCGGCTTGCGGGGTTTAGGAACCATAACGATGTTGGCATTTTTCCACAGGCGGGGAAAGTACTGTAGCCGGAGACAAGAGTTGAACAGCTCGAGAACGAGGTCAACGCCTGAGGCCGGGAGATATTGTAATGCAGCGGCCCCGATCCGGTCAGGACCGGGGGCGCGACGGCGGTTTAGTCGACAGACAGACGAAACGAGTTCGTCTCTGTCGAACGGGAGGTCTGGGCCAGCGGGAGGGCGAGAAAAATAACCAGATAGGAAGTCCCGGACTTCTGCCGAGTGGGCAGGGTCCGAAACGCCTCGATGAACGGTAAATTGCGACTCCATGCAGTCGGCGAAGACCTCAGCCTTGCCTTCTGATGAAGACACAATCCCGTTCGGGGTTTCCAGCGGGTTGCGAGTTCTCTTCTCGCGGGTCAGTCTACTCACCGCTCTCCAGACGGAGGCGTGGTCGACTTCATGAGACACAAGGTATGAGTCCCATCGATCAGAGTTTACGTCCCGCAGTAGCTGCTGAACGTAAAGGGACTGTTGTTGAAATCGTCGCTTAACGACTGGGTCACGGGTTCTTTGCCATCTGCGGCGGAGCTGGCGCCGTAGCCAGATGGCGTGGAGTACTTCCGCAGGTAGGGCCGATTTACCATGATTCACCTCGAGTGCGTAGGTGTGTCGATCCATGACACCTTGGACCAATTCCTGAAGATTTGTGGCGCGGAGATCCAGATCGTCACGAGTGACGATTGGGTCCGCCGGGAGAGATGGTAACCTTCGAGAGAGCTCGTCATGATAGGATCGCCAGTTGACTCTCCAAACAATGTGAGCGGGAAGTCGGGGTGACGCCGTCAGCTCTCGGACAGTTATTACAAGGGGGTTGTGATCGGACGAAAGGTCCGACACAGACGAGACCTCGATGTTGCGGGCAACGTTCTTGACAACTACTATGTCAAGAACGTCCGGCCGATGGCCGTGAAAGGGGAAGTAGGTAGGGTCTTCAGGGCCGATGACATTAAGTGCCGGGTCGCCAGAGACGAACCGGAACAGAGAATTTCCATAGGCGTTGACAACGCGGCTGTTCCATGAAGGGTGTTTGGCGTTTAAGTCGCCGGCTACAATGGTTGAGAGGGGGTGGTCGAGGAGGGCGTCCCACTCCTCGGGCGGTGGCGGAGTTCGCCGGCCAGGCCGGAGGTACGCAGAAACAACGCGCAGCTCCGATCCGCCGGCGTCCATTGCCACCGCGCAGCCTTCAATAATAGATGTATCTAGAGGAGGCAAAAGCCTGTGGGATATCCGCCTGTAGACTAAAACAGCTGTGCCCCCCGAGGGGGGACAGCGAGGCCGTAGGGGACGATCCTGACGATAACAGGCGTAGGCAGGAATGGAAAACGAGTGGTAATGAGCCAGATGAGTCTCGGAAAGAAGTATGATATGCGCCAAAAATTCTAGCGGCGCTGTTTTTATGCCCTGACAGGTCGTGTGCCATGAATCTATCAGAGTGCCGCTGGTCCCTGGTTGGTTTGCCTCGAGCACGTTAGATGGTCACGTCGAGGCCAATCAAGCTGCTGCTGATCCTTGATTGGCTCGCCTCGCCTTCTCGTGTCACGTCTCGGCTGGCGCCGAGAGCAGATCTTCGCCTCACTACGTCACAACTCCCCCGGGTCTTGAATGCTCTCCGGTGGTCAGCCCATTGTTTTTCTCCGGCGGGTTTGAGCCGTTGGCGGTGAACCTTGTATGGGCGTCCGTCCTTCTCCACTGTGTAAATCTGGCCGCCGAGGTTTGCGGCAACGCTAAAGGGACCTTCCCAGGTTGGCTCCCATCCAGGGTACCTCCGTCCTTTGGCTGATCCGGCGTGGCTCTTGACGTACACCAGCTGCCCTATGGCCAGTGTAGGATCCTGTGTCCTCCGTTCCGGATACCGACGTTGCTGATACTTGGCCTGGTGTGACCTGGCTGCCTCTTCTCATTCCTCAATTGGCCGGACGTCCTGTTCTGCGTGTGGCCGACTCCAGTCGCCGGGTCGGCGTAGGTCTCTGCCCAGCAGAAGCTCGCTCGGTGTCACTCCAGTGGCGGTGTTTGCACGATTCCGCAGCGAGAACAGAACCGCCGGCAAACGCTTGTCCCAGTCGCCATGGTCCTTGCAGTCATGGAGCTGGATCCGCAGCGCCTTCTTGATCTCGCCGTTGCGCCGCTCGGTTGGGTTCGCCCTGGGATGGTAGTTGACTGTAGTCCACGGTCGTATTAGCAGCTTGTCGCACATCTGCTTCCACTTGTGGCCCGTGAGCGGCTTCCCGTTGTCGGTGAGCAACGCCTCTGGATATCCCCAACGAGGGAACACTTCTTCCTCCAGGTAGCGGATAATGGTGTCGGCGTCTGCCTTGTGCACGGCCTTTGCTTCCACCCATCTCGACATCATATCCGTGACCACTACGATGTACCGGTTGCCAGCTCGAGTCAGCGGATATGGTCCCATGACGTCCAGGGCGACAGTATTCCAACATCTCCTGGGTCGGTGAGGTCGCTGTTGGTCCTGTTCGGGATTTGCGCCGCGCTTGTGTAGGGCGCATATTCTGCAACTCCGGACGTATCTGCGGACATCAATGGTTAGGCCGGTCCAGACGAAGTCCTTGCCGATGGCCCGAAACGTTTCTTCGGCCCCCGGATGACCGGCTTCAGGGGAGTCGTGGAAGTGCCTGATGACCTCCATGCGGACACTCGGCGACACGTACAATCCTGGTTCTTGGTTGCGTCTGTCCTTCCAAACCAGGCCGTTGTCCACCCGGTATCCTCTCGCTGTAGCCGCCGCAGGGTCGTTTCTCCACGCTTGGCACTCCTGGTCGCCTTCTTGCGCCTCCTGCACTGCCTGATGGATGCCGACAGCTGTGATTTCTTGTAGTCGCGGTGCAGCTTCCACAACACTGCGAAGTGGCCTCTCTTCAGGGTGCATCCGTGGTTCTTCTTGGACGCCGGCAGTATCTTCAAGCCCAGGTTCCCTCGAGAGGAAGTCCGGCAACTCGTTCTCCTTGCCCGGGCAGTGGACGACGGTGAATTTGAAGCTCTGTATCAGTAGAGCCCAGCGAGCGTACTTCGTCTTCTGCCCCGTCACCTGCTTCAGCCAGGTTAGCGCCTTGTTGTCAGTCCTTAGCGTGAAGTGGCGATCCTCCAAGTATGGCCGGTATTTCTTGATGGCCCAGACGACTGCCAAGCACTCCAGTTTGTTGGAGTGGTAGTTCTTCTCCACCTCGTGGAGCTTGGCACTGGCGTATGAGATGATACGCCTCTCTCCGGCTTTGGTGCATTGATAAAGCACCGCTCCAAGTCCCTTTTGGCTGGCGTCAGTCTGCAGAAACATAGGCAAGTCTCGATCCGGTCGTGAGAGTTTTAACAGCTGCCGGAAAGCGGCCTTAACCTCTTCGAAGGCTCGCTGAGTTGTGTCGTCCCAATGCCACTTTCTTGAACTGTCGCTCGAAACACAAGCCCAAGTACTCGGCCTTCTCCTCCGGGCGACCCAGGGGTCTACCGAACGGTCCAACAATGGCGGGAAGTGGAGGTCGGCGCCTCCGTCCCGTCAATGCGGTAGGTATTCTGTACGGGTGACTTAGCGGGTCCGCATCCCCCGTTCGGGCCACGTCGAGTTCCCAACAGCTACGTCGGAACGCCTTCAGACTGCCACGCAGTCGTCCGGTGAGCCGATTGTATGCTGCCTTATCGGCCGGATCACGGGTCCTCTGCCAACGTTTCCGGAAGTAATTCCTCTCGCGAGCGAGAAGAGAGACTTCCTCAGGGATGCGTTGGTAGCCAGGCGTGAAACCAGCTCGCGTAAGTGAAGACACGCCTATAGCCGAGATGATTGCCTCTTCGATTCCCGCAACTGCTTCGTCTAGGAGGCGAACGGAATCGAGTGGGGCCGCTGGCGGCAATCTACGGCACAAGGCCGGGCCGTAGCGATCCCAATCGATAACCTTCTTCTGGTCAGAACGTGCATAGGCGTGCTGGGTAGCGACGTGGACCAAGATAGGGTTGTGGTCGGATGTCAGCTCCGTAAGTGAGAATACCTCGACCGGACAGACAACTCCTTGGGTCACCGCGATATCCAGAACATCGGGAGCCGCGTTAGGCTGTGACGGAAAGAACGTGGGTTGCGCTAGACCAAACACCATCGCCCGGCGCGATTTAACAAAACTGAGCAAGCGCCTCCCGTTCGGAGTAGTCAGGCGACTATTCCAAACGCGATGCTTGCAATTCAGATCGCCGGCCAAAATTACCCTTCGATGGGAATCGAAGATGACTTCCAGGTCGCCAACAAGGAGTTCAGCTCGTGGGGGCTTGTATGCTGAAACCACGAGGACGCCGCCAAGAGCTCCGTGGACCTCAATGGCGGTGGCCTCTAGGTTGGTAAGCTGCGGCAAAGCGACACGATGATGACCTATGGAGGTCCTCACCGCGATCGCCGTGCCGCCTCCTCGTTGGCCAACTCGGTCATCCCGATAGACCACGTAATTTGGTAATCGAAACCGGTTCGCCGGGGTCAGGTGGGTTTCAGAAGGGAGAAGTACGTCGGGTTTAAACCGAGCCAGGAATTCAAGAAGGTCGGAATGCTTGGAACCGATGTTGTTAGCATTCCAGGCTACGAGCGAGAGATCTCTTACAAATGACCGGAATGGTACGGTGGTTCTAGATACTTGGCCTCATTATATAGTCGCATTACGTACATAGTTACGTTACCCCCTTGGGTCCCATAATTACCTGGTCCCACAATTTTACTCCGTAATATCTCTTGTTCCTCCTCCGACCAATATTTCTCTCTAAAAGCCGTTTCAAAACACTGATAATTTACCCAGTCTACTTTATGCACCTCCGCCCATACCGCGGAATTCCCTCTAAAACACTTCATGATTTTTAACAATTGTACCTCCCAGCTACTTCTACAAAATTGATTAAATTCTCTGACTCTATTCAAAAACTGCATAGGGTGTACCCCCCTGTTTTCACAATTAAATAACTCCAAATCGATATCGCTATTCATATCTTTAGCAATGACTATGTGTTCAGTAACTCTATTAAGTTTTTCGTTTATAGCTATATTCAATTCATCCTTAACATTAACTATACTCTGCTCAATTGACACAAATTTATTGTTATTTAAATATTCAGATTGTTTATTGTTTTTATCTATAGTATTTACTGTATTTTGTATAGCTTGTATCTCTGTTTTACAATTACTTTCTACCTCATTTCTAGCATTTTTGACTATTGCTATTTGTGATTCTAATTCACTGCTACGGTTATCTATAACGTGTATTGTGTTAGTTAAGCACTGCATCTCACTCTCAATACTCTCAACTTTATCATCTACTTTACTTACAAAATTTTCTATTTGTCATTTACTGTAATTATTTGTTGTCCAATCTCTTTCTGATTGGATTCTAACATATTTGTTTTGCTGTCTACCACACACACATACTCTCTCAACTCATGTGTTTCTCTTTTTGTTTCACTACGTATTTCATTGATTCGGTCATCAATGCTACACAGTGAATTAGTTAATACATCGAACTTAGCATCATTTATGTCAAAACGTTTATTTAATTCTTTCTCATTTATGTCAAAACGACTATTCATGTCGCTACTCATTACATTGAATTTGGTCTCAAAAATTACTATTCATTTTCTCGAATTGACTGAGCATGATACTCATTATATCACTATTATTCTCTTTCTTAACTGAGGTCGGCGTCGATTGACTCGTTACGCCTTCCATTATTCTCGATTCAGTCTCGCTTAAATTGCTATTTATTTGACTTTCAGTTTGACTATCAGTGAAACTGACTTCATTGTTAATATTTTCAGTAGTATTCATCATTTTTATTTAATTCTTACTTATTTATAATACACATCTATCAATCATATTATAACCTTACTACTTATGTTTACACATTTTTTAGTTACCTTAAACAACCATTCTGTTCTCTCAAGTAGGCCTATATTTATATAAAAAAAAATATCTTTTATATAAATGTCCCTAAGTTCGGAAGCCAATTGTAATATAAATTTATTACTTTAATTTTTTAATTTCACATAAACACTGGTTAACGTCTATTTCTTTCAGACGTCATCTTTAAAGTTTGCCAACTACGCCTGAAAAAATATGTGTACTTACCATTTTTTGGGGTCCTTTTCGGCGAACACAGGAGCAGAATGGTTTATTTGCAATAATTAATTTACTTCACATTGGCAATGAACAAAAGGTTTATTTACTCTATAATGCACATAACAAAAAATAAAACTTCTTTTCCTGCACTTACTATTGCAAATTTAGCTATAAACTCATGAAATGAATCCCATTAAAATTAATTTCCTTACATCTTTTCCATTACTGATTTGGTCTTATTTATTAATTATATTTCTTTCTTTTATACCCAAACAAATATCTTCCCCTTCATTACCAGTTATGAATTTAACATGAAACAATATCTTGGTTATCTAATTTGTAGACCTCTTGAACAAATAAAATTATTGTTTTATTTCTCTAACAAAAATTAAATGCAAACTTAAATTTAAACACAAACCAGCCTTCTTTGTTTAACATATTTCTCACTCACACACACACACATTATTACCCCATACCTTTAGAGATCTCAGTTTTTAAAAGAAACAATAATAACATTATAATTTTTGTTTGGTCCTTTTTAATTATTGTACTTTACCCCATTTGTTATTCCGCCGCTGAAGAGTTGTTAAGATGCCGCATTGCCCTACGCACACCACTATTTCAACTTCACTGCTTTCATGTGTTTTTTAAAAACCAATTTTTCTATTAATTAACTCTGATCAAGGGTTTAATTAGTTATTTCACATTTTATATGTTATTCACATTTTAATAGCTTGCGGGCGCCCGCGATTTACGTTCCGGAACTTTTGCGTATGTTACTCGCGCGAGTGTTGAAATTAGACTGGGACTAGGCCAACGGCACTATTTTATAAAGTCGCCGTGGTTATATGACCAATTCTCATTGTTTTTAAGTTTGTATTACTACGCCAGCAGACGGTTTTTGTTACATAACTGCATTCCACCGTTAGGCTAGGCTCTGACGTAACATCACCTGATGCTCAGTTACATAATTTGTTTACAGTTTTGTGTGTCATTGGTTGACCTTGGCACAATTCCAGCTTGTAGATTCTGTCGCTTCAGAAATTCACATACAATATTTTCAATCAGTCGTACCACCTTCGCTACCACTGTCGCTAACAATAACTATACCTTTGTTTACGTTTTGTCCCAATTATCGAAAAAAAATGTTATTTGTTTTATTAAAAAAAATACAAACTTCTTTATTACCCCAAAATTAGGCCAAAAATGCCCCGTTACAAGTGAACCTATAACATAAAATCATGTACATTAGTTAAACCAAGCAACTATCCACAATTATTTCAAACAAAGACTAGTTAAGAATAATAATGCAAACCAATAAATACCATATGTACTGAAGGACACAGCAAATGAATCAGATTGAATAAGATATCATAAAGCCAAATGAACGGAACCCCAATGTGACAAGATGGTTAGTCAAAAAGCATTATCAAAACTTATCAAAAGATTGTGACAAATGTTACCAGTAGTTAGAGGAATGTCTAATACTGCTATGAGAACACCTCACAAATGTAATAGTAGTAGTTTAATAATTGAAATATTATAAACTAACTAACTGCAATTGTAAAACCAGATGTAAATAAACACTATACTATGAATTGGAGAGCTTTCAGATAACGAAAAGTTAATAAATACATTGAACCAACAAGGTACAACAATTGTACACTATTTTAATTAATAACATTATATCCCTTGTGTAATAAAATAATTACATAAGTGACAAAATGGAGAAATGAGAACAGAAAGTATTTTGATCATACTATAAGTATATAAAAAATAACATTTTTAGCAAAATAAAATGTGAACAAATGTAAATAAATGTACATATTAGTGTTAGGATGTCAAACATATGTAATAGGATAAGGAATAATAGCGTTACATGTAATTATAAACAATCGAACATGGTCGGTATGGACGCCATTAACAGATATTGTTTAAAATGTAAATATAACTATTTTATGTACTAACATGAAAGAGAAATGGACTCGAGATGTTTAATAATAAGTATTACAGTGTAATTGTAACGAAATATGGTGAAACAGACTTATTTATATTAAGAATTACCATATGAGTTTTTGAGATGGCTAAGTGAATTAATAATTAACGGATTTAGTGCTTGTTTAGACTTAAAATAAAGCCACAAGTGTCCGCGATTTAATGCCACTACCCAACCGACGATACGACAAAAGATAAGAAAGTTATGACAATTATAAACTTTTCAATCATTTTGAGTATCCATGCATACGTCACACATAATCTCGAACCCACGCTTAGAATTGTAAAAAATTAAAAGTTTTATTTGACCAAAGTGTTTTGGGGTTGAGAGTTTGACCTTTTGAATCAATCAAATGGCTTAAAATGACCAGACGAGAAAGAGACGCTTTAGCGAAAAGTATCATTCGTTCTGCATCACTCACGACGAGAGGTCTACGCCAAAAAGTCAGCAAGATATTTTGAAATGTGCGCGTCACCTACAGTAATGCGTAAACAGACATTAACCTATACACCACAATATATTACCGAGTGTCCAGTGAATTAAGTGAACAGTGAAATAACACGACCAGTGTATAATAAGGGTCATGTTTTGTGTATTCAATCAGGGAGTACAATACTTTAATTATTTCAAAGAAATTAATGAAAATAATAATTTTCGTTGATGAACGAAAAATATTGTTTTTGACTGCACTAGTCATAACGCTTGAGTGCTTAAACCATGATGGACAATTATCAGAACCTAATAAATAAATTGCAGCATGGTTTAATGTCAATAATTAATTGTAAAATAATTATTTACAATTAAAGAATAATTGAGAAAGGCGGAATTAACTTAGATACCGCTCATCCGTATATAGTATATAGTCGCTTACTTGACTACGACTTTTGAATGAACAAATAATTATTTTCTTGTGAAAATATTTTAATAACTGATAATTATATGTCAAATGATTTATAAATAGAATGTTTGTGACCATATCATTAAGAATTTTATAAATAACATACTTATTCTAAATAAGAACTTACGTGTACTAGGTAAACTAACCTAGAACCGATGAATATAATTTTGTCACAAAGAAACAATTCTGTTCTTGAATAATCTTACTGAAATGAAAGCTATAACAAGAGTTTTTTTCTCTAGATTTTTTCTCTTTCCAGTACAGAAGTTCTAATAGCTAATGAGTCAATAATAATAATATTTTTAGCAGTGCAAATCTCAGAGCACGTGTTGACCATCAACTGCTGTATACTTTTGCATAACGTACGATAGTACGATATATCGGTTATGGTACCGAGTTTTATAATTTTAAATTTTGTTCTTTTTTATAGTAATAGATAATTAAATATTGTCAATTAAAATCACATCTTGTAATCTGGTATCATGTATCTTCAAAGAACTCACTAATTTGGTAATATAATTGAATAAAGTGAACCTAACCTCGTTCACCAAAAACATTGTACCATACAACAGTGTTACCAGCCTTGAGGTACAGAGATCTCAGGATTTGTTTAAATTTGTTATTGTTTGTAAAAAGATATTATTAATTGTTTTTAAAAGAGTTTATTGAATTTAGTAATTGTCAATAAATCCCCAGTTTATTTATCAGTGGAACCAGAGTTTTGATTTCTATACAATAGATGAAGTAGTTTAATTTTTTCATGAACAGTTCTCTCATAAGGTGGCGGTAGTATTTGAATGACTGATATCATTCAAATTGCAATTGAACATTTAATTTATTTTTATTGTTTATGTGCATTCTTTGTGATATTCAAAAGGAATATCTATGTATGTATGTCAAGTGTTTTTACAGTAGAAGAAGTCACCATCGAGAATATTGAAGACATCCACGTATGGTAAGTGGGGAGGTTGACACAGTGAAGTGATAAATACTCTTTTAAAACACAAACTTCTAAACGTGAACATTAATCCCGAATTTAATAATAATATCCAATAATAATTATAGACAATAACATCACATACTCGACTTGCGTATCTAACTTCTAATCTACACATCTATATCAATATCTATTATCTGTTTTATAATAACAGTAAGAACTAAACGTGCAATGATCACAGTCGCAGACTAAACGGCAGGTCAGAAGTCGATCAATCGTGACCATCTTATATTAGTGTTTTGCGCATGTTGTCCCGGAATTCAGATTCTAAAATATTGTTACGACGGTCTCACTGATCGTCGTGTAGTACAGTGGAAACAAATACAGATACCAATGAAGTCACTAATCACCAGCTTTAATCAATCACAGATAACAGTTTGCAATCAACAAGTTATTCAACAAGATTATACTTGTACAATGATTCAAGTTAAATTTACCCACACGCAATAATAATGTCTAGTAATAGATTTCCACACTAATTATAGCACAGTAAACACTTTCCACTACGCCTCAACAACGACTCGACCGGCACTAAAGAAATCCCTCAATGTAAACTGATTGACAAAGTCAGACGCTATTGTTTTTATAGGTAGCGCAGGTGTTCGAGAATAACTTTCCATCCTTACTGCGGCGCACCAGTTTAATGTCTATTTCAAGTGTTCTTGAACACTCTTGAAGGTACCCTACTTGAGTGCTACGTGAGTGGACGGCCTTGATACGGACGAGGTACCTGGGCCTTTTCGAGAGCACTCCGTAACAGTCGTTGCCATATTTATATATTAGTTTGTTCCCTGAGCTGCAGAACTCCTTCACTATTTTAACGAAGTCCATTCATTATTTCATAAATTTTGATGTTAGATAGTTTTTCAATTACGGGAAAAATTACAAATATCCGACTTCTCTAATATTTCTTTAGTAATATAACAAATTGTATAGAGCACACAATCGTATAGTAAATACTAAAACTTTGAAACATTCGGATTTGGGTTACAGTCCTTTTTAGCCTAACATCCTGCTGGATTTTCATAATTTTTTCAAATATTTGATATTTCTTGGGCCTATTTGTCTCAAAATTTTGAAATTTTCTAAATTTAACATTACTTTAAGATGTTAGTTAAAATTATCTTTCATTTGATACTCTACATGGGTTTTTACGATTTTGTTAAAACTTTCTACCACTTTTTCGGTCCTAACGTCCCAAAATTTTGAAATTTCCAGTGTTACATTTAGATGTTAGTTGAAATTCCCTCTAATCTGATACCCCACATGGGCTTTTGCGATTTTTTTCACAATTTTGAGCCCCTACATTTTTGTCTCCTCCCTCTATTTTTGAGGGATCATTCTCAAAGGGTTCTGTATGGTAAAAGTATGGATACGCATGTCAAGTTTTACAAAAATCTGCTGACGCGTTTTAAATATATCGTGAGACATATTCCAAATAGACAGACTCTCAATTGCCAAACGGTCGAGTCAAAACTGAGAACTCTTTTCTCTTGTTCAATTAAATCAGATTCCTAACTACGATTTCCGGAGTGAAAGCAAAAAAAAAATATCATATTTGTTTTACCATGACATCCGTTTAAGCGCTGTCTCGAATTTGCTCGTACTTTTCCGTTGCTTCAATTCGCAAGCTACAATTTCTGCCGCGTGCTAACCACATCACGTTTCGCGAGCCACAGACTTACCTGGCTACAAGGTAATTACTTATATTTTTGCACAGTTTTTTTTTAAGCTATTGTACTGATTGGTTGTCGTCATTTATTCATATACTCCTACTGTTTCATTATGTCGAGTTAGATGAATTTGTATTTCTTAACAGATCTGATTAGTTGTTCAATAATTAAGACTTAGAGTTCACTGTGTATGAAAATATGAGAACAACAAAATGGCTCGGTAAGTTACACGCACTGGGTAGTTTTATGTAATACTCATTACACATTCACAGTGTCGGATTATCCATAATGCTAGGGTGTGCTGAGCACCGGGCACCAGGGTCTCGGCTGTCGGAGGGGGCACCATGCAGCTGAATGACTAAACGAAGCAAAGCTTACAGAATCATTTGGTTTTCGTAAGCAGTTATTAACCATGGAGAGTGTCGAGTTGGAAACTCAAGCAAAAGCTCTTATAGAAATTTACTCAGGCAATTTAAATAACGATCTTCTAATAGAATTGACCACGAGTAAAATTGCAAGAAAGAGGGTTTTTTTTTTCAAATCGTTCGAATGAAGTTGATAGATTCCATGATACTACAGGTTGTCCGTTCAAAGTATTAAACTGGATTACTGACTGTAAAATTATTGATGTAGTTTCAAATATACACATTGCTTATCGTCTGCTTTTGATGATTCCAACAGCTAACTGCGAATATGAAAGATCATTTCCTGCATTAAAACGCATTAAAGATATGTTGAATACAACTACAGCAGGCGAGAGATTATCTTCGTTAGCGAACTTGAATATTGAAAGTAAGATACTTGAATCGCTCGATTTAGAACGAATTATACACACTTCATTAAGGCAAAATCAAGAAATAAATGGATTGATTAGTATTTTCTAACCTTAAATAGGCCTGCTACTATGCTCATTGTAATCACTATTTAGATAAATATTTTTTGTTTGAGAGTTTAATAAAATAACCGTTAACTTTTAAAATTACGTATGCCATTTATCAGTGTAAATATTGGATAAAAGGTTGAATTTTAAATCGGGGGGGGGGCAGCATAGGGAACCAAGCGCTTCTAATCCAGCCCTGCATACTCATACACAATTTAATTTATTACAGTTAACGTTATTAATTTTACCGCATGTCATTACAACCCGTGTTTGACTTTTAACAGTTTCAACAAGCAAGGATTCTCTTCTTCTTCTTCTCCTCACCCAGAGGTTGGTCGGCTTGCAATTTCTTCCTTTCTGTGGACATTCTCTTCATCACTGGCTACTAAGATCCCTGAGATACAGAACTCGTTTATTATTATCAACGAAATACAATTGTTATTAAATAAAATTGAATTAATAATTTAAATTTTAAAACTGTCAGTATAATTCTTTGTGTACATGATTCATAGCTTTAGCTGAAAAGCACCATGAAGAAGACGTGACCTTATGTCGTTACAGGTATCAAGGATATAATTAGAGATTTTGCGGCATCTTGGAAAGTCTTCTTCTTTTCTTCTTCTTCACTACATTAGCCCGTTCCGACTTCACAGAGTATCTGATAATTTTTCTCAGGAATATTCGAGTAACCTAAATTTTACATGGAAGGGTTACCAGCCTATCGCACAACTCCCAACCTGGAGGACCAGGTGCATTGATTTCGGGGTACACAACCCCTAGACCGGCCGCCTTCTCTACTGCTGATGAGCCCGGTTTGCCCATTCTAAATTAAGAATAATGATGATGACTGTGAGACCAATAATAACGATACAAGGTTATAGTTATATAGTATGTAATATGTATTACCTAAACATTTGCTTCAACTCACGTAAAATGCGTTATCTCTAATTGTGTGGACGTATGATGTGCGAGCGACGTGCATCGCGTGGGAAAAGATTCCCACAAGTGCTTCCCTTAAGCCACGTAGCACGTTATATTTAAACTTATAATATGTATACTTACTATACATTTTAGTTTTATTTTAAAATATTATTATTACCTGTAAATATACTTCGTACCATTTTAATTCTTTAAAGTTATGTGTGTGGGGGGGGGAAGCGCACCCACGTGTGGCCAGTAGTTTAGACGTATACTACGTATTACAGAATAAATTATAATTAAATAATTAATTATTTATATATTCATAATGTTCCGACTTAACAAGAAACTCATTCCTCACAACTCTTACTCGACTCGAGAACGTTGAATAGGCAAAGTCACCCCTTACTAGTACTGCGCGCGCACGCACACACACACACTTTATTGTGATATTACTGAGACATTAAATTTTAAGTTTACTTGTCCATTTAATTTTTAAATAACCTGTGACGTCACAATTTAGATTGCTAAGAACAAGACTGGAATTAACCGAATTGTTACCTCAATATGACTCAACTCATATGACTACTACGCGCTCTGTCAATGCTTCAACATTATCATCATTATTTTTAGCAGAAAAGTTAATATTCTCTTCTACTGAAGAGACGGAAAACGATTATGATGACTACGATGGTAATGATAATGTTGGTGATAATGACGTCACTTCCTCTTTTACTATTCTCTTCGATGTACATACTACTAACGGAAAGTGCCTCGCATTCCTTTGGATTTGTCAGCGCGAACAAATCCAAAACTCCCTGTGTGTTTCAGGCGTTACTGAAAATGGACCGCAGGGTGCAGAAGACGCAACGTCAGAGGATTGTGGAGAGACTGATGCAGGAGCTGAACCTGTGCAACTGCTGCGGTACAGTATTGTCGTCCCTGTCTGGCGGCGAACGGAAACGATTGTCTCTGGCCGTACAGGTAACTGTCGCACTGGGCATGCGGTAATGCAACGCATGTAGCTAGTTATAACGAAAAAAAAACAGTTCTAACCAATAGCGCAATAGCGTAACTACGTGGGGGATCGGGGAACAAATCCTCCTCAGACCTATTAAATATTACAGTAAAATTCCATAATCCATTAACGTAGGTCTGTTCATAATTAAATTCTCTACCATATTTAAAGAAAAACTGTGTGATTTTGAAGTACTTTAACAGTTGTTTTCTACTAAACATAATATTAAAAGCACAGATTCCAGCAGATGATTACATATTTTCATACGAGTTTTGTAAAAGGCATACAATTTATGGCGTTGGAACCAAAATTTTTAAATTATCATCATCTTTACATCACGGCATAGGCAAGGTTCTGCCTGTCCCGCCTTCAAAGATCTTCCTGCATCTACCCACACTCCTGTGTCCTATAGATGTTTTGCCCAGTCTTGAATTTGGCATTCTTTCTAAGTGTTCTTGCCATCATTGTTATAATCTTTTATTCTTTCAGTCAAGTTTATGACTTTATTCTTTATACTATAATACTTATGTTAAATTATATTAAATAACGTTAAAATAATGTAAGTAAATATCATCTTAAGTCTTCAATTTTGTGTTATTATTTTCATTCACATAGATGGAGTCTCGCGTTGTTTTTACTTTTGAGGTAAAAAAACGAGAAAATCTTGGGTTGGACATAAGTAGACGACAAAGCGTTTCCATAACTGTTTATGGAATAAAGCTATGTTTGTATAAACTATTTTCACTATTTGGTGATAGAAATACGCCTATGAAGTTTGGCAGACTAGGATGAATTTTATAAAACAATATTTAAATAACTAGTAAAACAATATGCATAGTTAGACCTACATAAGTATGACAATAGCGTTTCTTCATGAATTAAGTAACAAAATGGACGTACGAGGTGTGTTAAAAAAAAAGACCGAACTTTTTGAATAACCCACCAACCCTAAAAACCACGCGCTGTGACTTTGAGCGCGCCTACCTACAGTTTCTGACAACAAACTGTCATTTATTCTATTCCACCATAAGCATCAGTGTATGAGATATATCAGATTGAGTGGAGGACGTGAGCACGCTGTCCATCGGGTTAGTGACTAAGAAAAACCTGTAAGAACAACGTGTGCTTATAAAACTTTGCTGCAAAACTAGGTTAAAACTTTACTGACACATTCTGGTTGTGCGACTAAGCATACGGGAAGGTCTGCATGAGCCGAATGATTATTTTAAGCATTTTCAAAGAGGGCAAAAACATTAATAGGTGCAGATCAAAGCGATGTCGAAGTCCATGACAAGAGAGTTCGTGATGTGGTAATTGTAAATCGTCGAGAGTTCCTGAGAGAGTGAACATTAATGCACGATCGAAAAATTAAATTTTTGATAGAAAAACTTAAAGGCTTTAAATTTTATCACTGAAAAATTCGTCCTGCGTTTGTTGACTGACGATCAGAAAGAGACGCGTTTTCAGGTCGGTCAGCAACTGCTTACCAATGCAAATTGTAATGACAACTTTGGAATGCAAGGGAAATTCATCTGTAAGGATTTTACGAAGTTACCAGCAAAATTTTTGTATACACACCCGCGCGCACGCGTTGTATTAAAATCTTCATTGTCACTTCGTTATAAATCCGACATACGGTGTGTGCACATACCCACTACAGCGTGTGTAGCTCGAACATTAATGCTTATAGCGGGACGGAATAAATGACACTTTAACTTTTGTCTTAAGCTTATATGGCCAGTGTCAATACCGGGCTGTTAGGCAGTGGTCGGTTGCTGTAAATTCTCGTCGGTAACGTTTACGATCTTCTTCAGGCCGAAAAGTCGCTTTTCTTGAGGTAAAAAGCGACAGAGTGTTACGAAAAAAACAATTACAGTAGATCTTAGGCCGAACGATAGCCGACACCTTTTTCGGGTAAATGCAACAAATGCCAGTTTGTTGTCAAAAACTGTTGTTAGCTGCACTTAATTGTGCACTTAATAGTGACGTGCTGTAGAAATGTTTCGGTCTCTTTATTAACACATCTCGCATTGTATCTTCCCAGATGCTGACGGATCCGCCTCTGCTGTTTTGTGACGAGCCCACGACCGGTCTCGACAGTTACAGCGCATGTACGGTGATCACGATACTGCGCCACCTGACGGACAGAGACAAAGCTGTCGTCGGCACCATACACCAACCGTCGTCAGAAGTGTTCTTCCTGTTCGACAGACTGTGCTTGCTGGCGCCCGGCGGTAGACTGGCTTACCACGAAGACAGCGCGGAGGCAAAACTACATTTTGAAAGGTTGGCCTGCAAGAACCTTTGGTTTGCAAGGTTGATTATTTTTATAGAATCGAAGCAGCAGCGTAACTCTTTTTTGTGCCCCCACCGCAGGAATACTCTGCGCTCCCCTACTACCGTGACTTAATTCATGCCATTGTTCTCTGTTGAATACTAACCTCTGCTTATAGCTGTGGCAGCTACTAACATCATATATCGTAAACAGAATACGTTCTCCTCAAGACTCTTTAAAATCTCTTCTTCTAAGCCTATGCCAGTTTCATCGATTATTTCCATAAATCCTAAAAAGCTTTCATTAATTTTTAAGTTGGTGGGCCTTCCTACTTCATCTTCAGATTTGAGACATTTGATTATTTGATTCAGTTGATCTTTTCTGTTAATTTCTTGTGTAGTGTTCATTATTACAGAGAAAAACTGAGCAAATTCAATCTGTTTCAGAATACCATTTTCAACTTTTTTAAATAACAACCGATTGATGAGTACTGGCGATAGATGCTGAGTAACAACTGCCAGCTGAAATGTAGCGTTGCCCATCAGTCTTGTATAATGTGGGACTAACATAAAACTCTGATGGCAAAGGTTTCATTTTTATACTTAAACAGACATGGAAATTTTGTGTCCAAATTTGATGTCAGTTAGTTGTACTTGGTCTGTCTTTGGCAGTTGTGTATATAATAGCCCTCTGTGTCTCCCAATTCTATACATCAGCTTCTTATTATCTTCCTGATCTCTAAGGTTAATTGAATCTACCATCCTGCATCTACCGCTTCCTGTCTTCCTCATACTAAGAGTCACCTTCAATAAACAGTCTTGTCTCATCCGATGCCCCAATCATCTTACTTTTTCTTATAGAGGGTGATTCGAAAGAACTTTACAACTTTGAAAGAATACAGAAACTCATATGGCTTACAGAGTTGGCTGAGGTGGCATTTTAAAGCAAAACATCAAATTTTTCATCAGTGATTTTGGTTTGATGTGAGCACCATTTTTGATACAGCAGATATCCCACCTAAAGTCAATTTCATTCCAACCTTGAGCTAGTACGTCAGGTGTTACTTCTGTAACTGCGACATACATGCGATTTCTCAGCTCAGGGAGATCAGCAGGTAAAGGCGGAACAAACACTTGATCTTTAATGAAACCCCAAAAGAAAACATCAAGGCGAGTCAAGTCTGGGGAGCCAGGTAGCCATGCATGAGCAATGCAACGACCTGGGAATCTGTTATCAAGGATATCCTGGACACGTAAGGTGAAGTGAGGTGAAGCTTATTGTGGTCATCTTCATCCAACTGTGGAATGAGGAAATGTTTAAGTATATCCAGATACACAATACCATTTACGCTTTAATCTATTAAAAAATTGACCTTTCTCTTTAAATTTGCTGAGGGCACAAAAAACACTCACTTCTGTCACAGTCATGCTGCATGTTTCATGTGGATTTTCACTATCCTGTAGTTGTGGATGTTCACCTTGCCCTTGATGTAAAATGTTGACCCATCATTACAGATTACATTGTCCATGAATGTCTCTTTGGCTTCTATTCTATCCAACATTTCTGCACAGAAGTGTTGACAAGCGACTTTATCTGCTTCATTAATTTTTTGGAACATAAAAAGTTTGCATGCTTTCAGGTGCAAATGTTTGCATAATATATGCCAAATGGTCAGCTGTGGTATGCCAGTGTCGCGAGAAGCATAGTGTAGATTTCATAGAGCTATGACCAAAGTTCTTTCTAAGTTGTTCCACAGCGGCATTAGAAACTTGCAGGCGTCCTGTTGATTTTGTGTGTCATACAGAACAATCAGTCTCAACAAAGATTTTGTGCCAAACATAAATTGTAGTCCTGTTTGGAAGATCTTTAACATACTCAGTACAAAAATTATGTTGGACAGTAGTAGCTGACTTCATTTCATGAAACCAAAACACACAACAAGCAAGCACGATCTGCTAACCAATTTGAAAAACAATGGTGCTAACACTTCTGGTGGCTGTATTTGGAACTATGGTCCTACATTAGTCAAACACAATGTGTTTTGCTTTAAAATGACACCTTAACCAACTCTGTCCATCATCTGAATAAATTTCTATATGCTTTCAAAGCTGAAAAGTCCTTTTTGAATCACCCTGTACTCTTGAGTATATGCTCAACAATCCTTTGCAGCATTACCTCAATCTTTGTTTTATCCTCCCACCTTTCCCCTCTATTCCACACTATATCTACATCTCCAGTGCTCCAATCTTCTCACATTGTCTATCCTTCTTTTGGCTGGCAGGGGGTAGTTAAAGGTTGCCTGGGCAGGAGCTTGTCTGGAACATATGGACCAACCAATGTACATTGGTGTCACCCTAGATAGACCTTTATCATACAGATTTCATTGTGAGAAAACAAAATAAAAAGTAGCTGCAAGAAACAATCTGAAGAAACTGCATGTCAAAAAAAATGGGGAGCAACCCCTAGGGAACAATCACTCGGGGCTTTCGTTTTTCAGCAGCAGAATACACCAGCCCAGTATGATGCACATATACTCACAAAAAAAATGTAGACATAAACCTGATGAAACTTGTACAATTATAACAGGCTGTTTGAAAGTTACTCCCATACAGGTTTTTTACAAAGCAGCTAACCTGTGAACAGGATAGTTATCACAGGATATAAATACAGTATAGAGAGAATTGCAAGCAAGTTTTCAGTGAGAGACACCTTCTTTTCAGGGGAGAAGGGACAACCAGGAGACTGAAGCTTCCTTCAAGACGTTAATATTGAATCTCCAGAGAATTGCCTGCTAAGACAAGATATACATACTAGTTCACAGCTGGAGTGGGAATCGTGGAAGATGCTCAACAAAATAAGAACCAGTGTGGCTCCCACCAGGTAAAACTAATGCAATGGATCTTAAAGATGTGAATGGCAATGAATGTGAATGCAAGAAGCATCAAGGCACCAAGCATCTGCCCAAATAGTCCAACCACTTGAAAAATAGAAGACATGTGGTATGCAAACAAGACAGCTTTGTTGCCGCCCATTAGAAAGTAGCAGTGAAAAATTAGAAAATAAATTAGAAAGATTAGAAACTCAAGTAGAAGATAGTCGTAATAGATTAGAAATTACTATTGAAGAAGTGAAAACTCAGTTAGAAAGTAATATAAAGAGTAATAATACTAGCTTAGAAGAGAAGATAGAACTCGTCAGTAATACTTTGAAAACAGAGCTTAATGCACGCGTTGAAGCAGTCGAACAGCGAGTTCAACAGTCACTTAATGAAAGATTGATAGCTGTAAAGATTGATAGTAAATTCAAAGAATAGCGTGAACATACAACACGTGAAACTAAAGAACACATTCGACAACTGGCTGAACAGTGGAATGAAAAATTTAAAATTACGAAGCAGGAGCAAGACCTCAGACACAAAGACGTGAATGAGCGCATCCTGGACAACACTAATAGAACAAAGGAACTCACTGTGAGGACCGAGACAGTAGAAATAGCTGTGGAGGAGGTCACGAGAAAAACTACGCACCACTCCATGGAAATTAACAACATGAAAGATGGACTACAAGAGGAGGTAGAAAAACTACGAACGGAAGTCAAGAGACGACCAAGTGCTATAATGATGTGTGCTGCAAAGGTAGACGATCGAGAGAAGATCAATTTCAAAGGTAATAAATGGGAGAACCCCATAGAATTTTTACAAAAGTGTGAACGAGAAATGGCAACAATAGGAAGCAACTTAAACGACAGAGACCGTATAGATTTTGTAAGTCGACATTTCCAGGAAACAGCATCCAAATGGTATACGATTGTTCGGGACCAAACAGAAACTTATGAACAGTTCAAGGCATCCTTCGAAAATCGGTACTGGAATATACATACCCAGAGAGAGGTACGAGACCAGCTGGAGTATGGGCGGTATTACGTCAACAGCAAATGTTCCATGGAAGACTACATCATACAACTCGTCGAACGGTGTAAGCATCTTAGACCAAGTTTCACGGAGCACGAACTAGTATTAAATTTAAGTTATCATTTTGACAGACACATTAGACTTCCCGTGTATACCCAAGGAGTTAAAACCATTGAGGAACTTCTTATTCTTGTAATGCAATCATCACAATTTGTTAATAAAGAATACGAAAGAAGAGATAACCGGCCGCAGCAGCAGCAGTACTCTACACCAAATCCAATACATCACAAATCGACGCAGTTCGAGAAGAAAGAAGATAAGTGGAAAGAATATAAACAACCCTTTGAAAAATGTAACCCAACTCCAAATAAAGGAGCGTACGCACATCCAGGTACGTCGAAAAAGCACGTAAAACCGTACAATGCAAATGTACATAACATTAATGCAAATAATAATCATAATAATAATAAAAATAATTATGAAAATAAAAATGTGCAACAATCAAAACGCCCGTCAACATCCAAGGAGGAAGGGGGTGATCGTAGAACAATTGACAATAGAATTGTATGACTACAGAAGGGTAACCAAGCGCCAGCTCGGACAGGTTTCAAAAACGACCTGTACACACATGATTTGCGTAACACCCTAAACAATACACAACAGGAAAGAATGCTGTCGAACACCTATAGTCCTACAAAAGAGGGAACAATAAATAATATAAATAAGTGTAAAGAGATTAGAATATTAAACATTACATATCAAACAGATGATAGAGTTAAATATTTGCTAAATAATATAGCAAATGAACAAAACAAAGATCTTCAAATAAGTCACGTGAAGATATCACCACTATCTAGTCGATATACGATAAAAAACAGTATATTGTACAAACACGTCAATTATGATTGGAAAATAGTCCTATCACCAGAGATGCTAAAAACACTAACTATACCATGTCATCAAAGTTTAGGACATGTGTCTGCTTTAAAATGTCATTTAGCTTTGAAGGAAGACTTCATTTTGAATAATATGTTTAGAAGAATAAAAGCAATCTTAAAAGGATGCTACGAATGTCAAACAGCACGACATCCGAATCTTCACACATATGTAGATATGCAAAATATCAAGACGCAGGAAAAGGGAGAATTAGTAGCAGTAGATTTCCTGGGCCCATTTCCGAGAGCTATTCACGGGGGGTACAAAACACATACTTGTATGTATAGATGGGTTCACCAAGGCAGTTCGACTCTACGCTATTCGAAGACCTACCACAAAAAGTGTACTGAATATCATACTACGCAAATACGTACTGAAGTATGGTCAAATCAAAAAGATATTGAGTGACCAAGGTAAACAATTTCAAAATAAAGCATGGACAGAAACGCTAACTCAGCACGGCATACAACCAGTGTTAACGTCAATACGGCATCCACAAGGAAACCTTGCTGAAAGGGTAAATAAAGAGTTAGGAAAACATTTACGCATCTACTGTAATGAACAACATAACCGATGGGCAGAGTACATATCATTTTTTGAACAAGCTATAAATGCTACATACAGTGAAGCTACGGGATATACACCGGTGGAACTGGAAACAAATAAAAAACTTAATAGATTCTGGTCGAGAAACATTGACAAACCTCCAAACCAAAATCTGCAAATTCCATTGAGTCACAAATACGACAATGCGAAGAAGAGGATGAAAAAACTTGGAGAGAAGAGGATCGAGAGATTCAACAGAACGCACAAACTCATCACATTCCATGAAGGAGAGTGAGTGCTACTAAGAAGCAATCCAGTGGGAAAACGAATCGACAATACAGCAAAGAAACTATTCAGACTGTACGAGGGACCCTACTTATTACAAAGGAGGAAAGGACGACACACATTTATCGTCTACGATCCGACAAGAAGAAAAACTTGGAAAGTACCATTCATCAGCATTCCGTAAATTCTATGGATCAATAAATAAAAATTCAACTTATAAATCCATGGGAGGGACGTAATCCACCCAGGGAAAGAGTGAAAGAAAATTTTAAGAACCCTTATAACCACTAAGTGTGAGGTGTAATAAAAAAAATAAATAATAAAATAAAGAATTTCTGAGCAAAGAAATAAAATTTGAATAAAATTCAAATGTTATTTTATTTATGCAATGATACGTTTAGCATAAGTGTATGTATCAACCCCTGACTGAGGTATGATAACATACGAACGCACGTATGAGATGTATAAGATGTAAATAATAAAAATAATGTAATAATTAAGCATTAGGTATAAGAGATAATATAAGGAATAAACGTAGTATTTAATTTTAAATAAATTAAATATTGTAAGTGAGCCTGCATATGGAATTAAAAGCTTCGTTGGTTTTTAATCATAGCGAAGGGGAGAAACTGACACGCGCTGACCGGCAGAGGTGATGTCATAGTGACAGGCAACTGCTTGTGTATCAGTCTGTGTGTGTGTGTGCTAGTATACATGTGTAAATGAGAGACAGGTTGAATTATGCAAACGAGGGTGGAAGATTTTACACAGTTTTTTCAATACTGAACGAAAACCAGAAGTCACACGAATCAGCGACATATGTAAAAACATCGCTGGCGCCTGGCGCTTCAGTTTGGCGTTAAGTGGTCATTGATCGTGGGAACTGTTCAGCCACCGTGTGAGTTTTGCCATAACTGCCATAATTTACACACTTGGATTTCGTTGTCCATGACGTGTCCGTTACTTAACTAAATACCACTATTGTATTAACGACTCGGAACACTAAGTTTTTTGTAAGTAAAAGCATAAAGTTTTACCTTACAGCCTGAACCGGTTTTCGCCTTTAAAAGGCTTCTTCAGAGGCTGCCGCTGGTAGCGCTGTCCGTCCTGTTGTGGGCGACAGAATCGAATTTTGAAAGATCGATGCTGTGTGTGTGGGGTGAGATATGTTCGAATAATGCGTGCGATTTGAATTGTGTGTTCGTTTAGGATGTCGTTTTTATTTGTTTTCGTGTGTTTGTATATTTCCAATTGTTCTAGATAACATGAACATTCTACACGTACACACAAAAGGCCGAAAACTAGACACTCTTCTAAAAAATGTTCTTCGCAAACTGAGTCGTTAACAATGTGTGCATTATCAAGAACAGTCTCAGTCTCCCAAAACCTCTCAAGAGACGCTAGAATTTGCTCATTGTCGTTTCTTGCCAAAAACGAAACAGCAGGACCCTTTGAATGACAATGCTTAGGCAAATTGCCTGCTAGAATATAGCCTAACTTAGTTTCTTGTATAACAGGAAAGTTAGGACTACGAACATATTTGTTAGCTTGAATCAAGTCTAAATAAAACTGCGCTCCCAACAATATGTCTATGTCAGCTGATACATTAAAATTTGGGTCAGCAAGGAAAATATTATCTGGGATATTAAAATGTTTTACGTCAAAAGATTGTGCTGGAAGTTTATGGGTCAAAGTAGATAACACTGCGCATTGAGCATTAAAAGAAAAACTTTGATAACGGGAAACAATACAAACTGATACCAAATTAGTAGCGCAACATGTTGCATTATTAATACCTGAGATTGGTATATTAGATTTGGTTAAACTGAGTTACAATTTTTTTGCAAATGATGCAGTACAAAAATTAACTTGAGATCCTGCATCTAGCAAGATTCGCGCACGTTGCTTGTTACCACCACGTCGATAACAAATACGACAGCTGTAGATAAGATAACATTGTTCGCTGATTGCAGTTTAAATGAGCAGTAATTACTACTGCTGGCAGGACTGTGTTTTAACTCCTTATTTATATGAAGTAGTGTATGGTGCCGTCTGGAACAGACCTTACACGAATGCTTGACCTTACAATTAGGTGAAAAATGATCCGGTCTCAAACAATTAGTGCAGCATTTATGCTTTAATATAAATTGCCCTCGTTCCGATACACTCAAATCGCGAAATTTGTCACACATATAAATTGGGTGACTTGCCTTGCAGTATAGGCATGAATAATTATTTGAATTAGAATGATAGCTTTTAAATACAGTGCTGCCAGCAGAGTTTCGTAACTTAGATCTTTCAGACTTGTGGTTAAATTTTAGAATTGGTTTGTTGGTTTGTTAACCTGCTGTCTAGCTTCTAGCGGTAACGTGTTTTCTAATAGTTGCCTACGGGCATTTAGAAATTGTAAAAAATTCTGAAAATTGGGAAGATTTTCAGAATCTATAGATTCTTTCCATAGTTTAAAAGTGTAATGATCAAGTTTTGTTGACAACAGCTGTATGACAATAAGTTCAAATGAATCCACTGACAATTGCATGGCTGTCAGAGAATTGACAGAAGACGTTATGGTATTTGTAAATTCTGCTAAGCTCTGTACAGAGTCCTTAGTTGTAGACTTTACTTCTAATAAATTTTGAATATAATGTTTAGCTAATATGAATTTATTGTCATATCTAGCGGACAGCTAACTTAACGCTATTGAATAATTTTCGTTACAAATAGGCAAAGCCTTGATTAAATCTAGTGGTTCATTTTTGAGAGATGAATATAAGTAGTGTAATTTTTGCACTGAGGTTAAGTTGGATCTAGCATGTACCAAGTCTAAAAATATCGAATAGAAGTGCTGCCATTCGAGAATGTTACCTGTGAAGCAGGGCAGCTTTATAGGTTTTAATTGAATGTTACAGCTTAATGTCTGAGATTCAGTCTGGATGTTGAAAATGTCTAATAGTTGTAAAATCTTAGCCTCGGTTGAATACAAAAGCTCTTCAACCTCGACTCTGTCCTCTTGGGCAGTATTTATGTCTCTAGAAATTAGTTCGATCTCAGACTGGACCTCATCGTATTTTATTGATAAACTTTTTAAACTTTCAAGTCTCACAGTTAGAAAATGCTTGGTATTGCTATTTTTATCAAAGTTAACTACTGCGGAATTAATTCTCACTATGGCAGACTTTAAGCCGCCTCTCTTTTTAACTAACACTCTTAAACCTTCTTCCGTCATTTTACGCACCTTTTACTGATGGCGTTGATGTCATGCCTTCGGTGAGATGTCTTGCAGCGTTGAGGCCGTGGAGCAGATGGTAGACACGCACGGACTGGATGGATGAATGCTCTCAACTTGAAACTGCTCAAAACCTGGCGTGTAGGCGTTAACACGTGGATTTTTTATGTACTGTAGTGCTGTCTATGAATTCCACTCTCAACGACGAAAGAAGTGTTAAAATAAATACCGACACGGTCGGATCAGTGAACATACTGAATCGCCCGTGATGGCCAGAAATTGGAGTACAAAATGATTAGGTGAGAAGCCGCTTCGCAAGGTATAAAGTTGTAAAAGAAGGTTTAATGATAAATCCAGGCGCGGAGTGACCAAAAAATGTTAAGAATTGTGAATGATTAATATAAATGTTGACGAATAATTTTGAGGTGTAGATTCCTTGGTTAGTCATTTCAATAATGTGGTGGAGTTAAATTGGCCAGGAACATGAAAATAATCGTAGGTAAGCGGACTGTAGTTAAATACATTTATTGTATGTAAATGGTACAACGAATTTATTTTTCAAGAAGGTTAGCTAAGCCTTCAGGCATTATGACGTCTGATAAAAATCACGTTACACAGAAATTTACATTTTAGAAACGAAACGCAATTATGCAACACTTGAAAAATACATGAAACAATTTAGGCCTAAGGCCTACATAATATGTCGCGACATGAAAATAATTAAACTGACAGGCGAACGCAACAAGCGTAACTAATGTCTGTTGTATTTGAACGCTCAGAGCACTGTAAACGTCATTTTGCAGTAGCAAGCGGAATTAGATTATAAAACAGGTTAGCCTACCTTCCATTAATACAATTCCCACATTACAAATACCAACATTATTGTACAGTTTTACTTACCCGAAAGTGGTCCGAGGTTCTTTTGGGCGAACTAGAGAGCAGAATTTGGTTATTTGCAGTAAATAACTCATTCAAATGGTTCAACATTTTGTTTTTATTGACCTTAGTAACACTTTATCTCTTCTCCTTATTTCATTTTTTATAAATTGCCAAATATATATGAACAAATCTAAAAGTATCTACAATGAATGAAGCTTAATGTTTTATGGTTAGATTGTATTATAAAAAAAACGACAAATATAGAAAATAGAATTACATTTTATATGTGCAAACCAGTACTTCTTTCTTTTTTGTTTTATACATACGCGCACACTCTCATACAATTTAATAACCCCACCCCTCTTGAGACCTCAAATTCTTTGTTTTTTATACTTGTTTTGTAATTTGATTTAACGACAATTTCCATTATAATTTTGTAATTTGTTTATGATTTTTTGTTGTTTTACCCTCCCCGATCCAGTACTTATCTGTTTCATTGTCCAGGAGACGCCAAGCCACTTAGATGCGCACTTTCGATTATCCCTTATATTTTGGTCTAATCCCTGTTTAAATTTTGTTATTTCACATTTTATGCGTTTTGGGCCCACCTGAAAATTCGTCCGCGGACTTTATACGGCCGTACGGCACGAGATGGTACACAGATCTGGCGCAGAAAGCTGCCCGCGTAATAATTTTATTAAATCTCGGTCACGTGATTCTCCTCCTTCTTCAGCAGCTCCACATAGACAGAAACCAAGGCTTGGCTCGGTCGTACCCACATTCCATCATTAGATCATCTCGGGATACGCTCGTGACGTATTTGGCTGTTTTGTTCGAAATGAAATGTTCACAGGTCAATTGGTTAAATATAATGCATTCCACGGTTTTCTGTGACTAACACCAACTCTAATTCACATGTCATTCCTTCTTACTAAAATTTACATTTGAAAATTCCAAATCTCCAAGACATTTCCCATACGGTACGAGTTGTACCGTTACAATCCCCCCTCAATGAGGGGTTTTATGCCGAAGCATAAAAACTCTCATTGACACTCACACACTTCCTAAGAGGATCAGTCCAGATATGGTGCCATAACCCTCTTTACATTTTACTAGAACTATGGGTTACTTACCCCCTTGGTCCAGTGACTGCGGCTGCACCTGAATGACCTTACTGGACTTCCTGGTGTACGATCCCAACACCGCAAGGCAAGACAGGCACTAGATGCCCCTGCTCTGACGCGCAGGCCAGCTCAGGACCGCCACCACAGTATGACCAGATACTGAAACATTCAATCCAAACGTTAATAAATGGCCCTACATTATACAATATCCGGAACTGATTTGGTCTCCTCTTAACCGTACTGGTTTGCATTGAAGAAGCACTGGTTTTTCTTGACTTCTACACACACATTTTATGTCAACAGAACTCCTTAACTTAAAATGATATATTTTCATTCAACATTTTATATGACCACCTCCTTATTATTTCTTATCCCCTAATTCAAAATATTTTTCTGATTACAATCAGAATTTGAATAACCACTTCCCATTATTCTTTTATTTAAACAGCTCATTTCATCTAATAATTCCTAGTTCATTTACTACTGCTAACTCTTTATAATACAAAACCTGGTTATACAAAATCAAAAATTATACAATACAACTTATACATTCAATCAAATGTGCATTTTAACACTATATCATTATTCGTTATTTCGTAATTTAATCATCACTCTCTCTATTTTTATTTTTCAATTTACCTTTTAAACTCCTCCTTCCACACACACTATGACCTCCCCTGGACTGTAGTGCCCAGTTACTTCCACAAGGACTAAGGCGGAAGAGGTGAACATTTTTTTCTTTTATTTCACCCCCATCCTTGCTTTGGCGTTACACAAAGTTACTAAAATAATATTCATGAACCCTTAATTGGTCTATCACCCTTCCTATAGGTGTATAGCCGTGTTCCAAAGTTATATTATATTAGATTCCCCGGATTTTAACCCCAGTTAAATTTCTAAGTTCACCAATTTAGAATAACAAGCCAAATCCACGTTCAGTGTTCGGTGAGGCCGTGACCGCCCGAAATTGGGGATTCGCCTCGGTCTAAAACCACATTTACCCAAAAAAATAAAATTTATACATATATTTTACAATGTTACCGCATGTACACAAAGTTATCTATTACATTAAAACCACCATTTAAAAATTTGCGTTTGAAATAAATTTACAAATATTACATTAACAGAAATCATTAATATTTAAACAAAATTACAAATACTACAATTTTAATATTCACTGTCTATTAATCAGTCCCATGGCATCACCACCATAGCATCACTATGTCTTTTTAATTCATCACAACTAGCGGGTACAAACAATATTTGATTGATTCACCACTACTTTCTTTTCTTTAAAATTTCACCAGACACTGGTTTGTTACTTTTCATGTATTAATTAATATTGGTACAAAATATTTACTACAGGTACATACACATATTCTCCCTTACCTTACCTTATTCGCAAACTGTACTTCTCAGATAACAAAATAGCAATTATAATAAAACACAGTTGGGTGACTCTACAATTGGATTTTTTTTTTTTAATCTTGAAACATTAATTGAAGCAGAAAATTTGTCACTTGCATTTCATTGCTTAATAAGATGGTTCTTCATTGCCTAACATCTTATTAGGCAACGAAATAACTCCCAGCAAATAACACTTGTTTACATTGACAATTTCTATGCTATACTTTTGAATAAAAATAAAGCAACCATTGGTTCATGGGGTAGGCCAAATGATACACCTCTTCCAGTTCCAGTAACGTCACTCCACGAACATTACTGCGTGTAAAATCAAAAATTTTCTACTTACACCAATTTGTTTGCAGAGGAGGACCATCGTTGTCCCACCCCAATTCTGAGGTTAACTCCAACCATGGTCCGCCCCTTTCTAGCCTAAATCCATGATCAGGGTTCGGTGAGGCCGTGACCGCCCGAAAATGGGGGAGAGTCCCTTCTGAAAACTTTTAAATACATATTAAAATTCATTTATTTAATTCTCTATATCTATTGTAACCAATATAACTTCAAATTTGTTGCGTTATGAGTACCTACTATTTCTCGCGTTACCTGGTTTTGCAGCACGTATGCATTGTCCATCTTCACTTCTATTATTTTTTATGGTCCTTCATACGCGTATAACAAAAAGAATTTCTTAATTTCTTTATCTTGGGCACTCGATAAATCGTGTCTCCTTACCAATACTAGCTGCCCTACTTCATACCTGGTCCATTTACCCTTTGTGTCGTGTCTCCGTTTTCTCCTCTCACCCTTCGTTAATAAATTTTAATTCGCTAGTTGAAGTTTTATGTTCACATCTATGGTATAATTCTCAGGCGGATAATTAAAAAGTTGTTCTAAAATCCTTGGTGGGCGTCAGTGGCGCACCCAGGATTTTTTTTTTCTGGGGGGGGTTCAAAAACTTCATTTTTTCTCTAAAAGCAGGGCAGTCGTGAGTAAAAATTATGTAAGCATATAAGAATACTTAATAATTTCAGTTACATAATCCGTAGATACTGATTTTATTGAAATAATTGTTTTTAGTTTATAGCTTATCCTTTAGTAACAGTAAATACAGTCATTTATTTTTGAGGATATAGTCAGTTATTTATAAAAACAACATAACTAGTCAGAACCAACTCTTTTGTAGTTGGAACACAATCATTCACTATTTCAAACTAATGTCAATTTTTCGTGTCTTTTCTGCCATTTTATCTAAAATGGATTCAGTTGATGGAGTCATTTGTTGATATAAGTGTAGAAGAGCTAGCCCATTTAACCTAGTCTCAGAAGTAGAATTTCTTAAATAATTCTTTAGTCTGTGCAAAGTGGAAAATGTCCTTTCATTTTCAGAAGTGGACACAGGTAGAACTGCTAATATGTGCAACAATGTTTTAATGTTTGGAAGAATATTTTCTTCGCAGTGCCTTAAAGCACTTAACGTATCCTTTGGCCAGTCATCCTTCTTCAGCCTAGCAATGGCTCTGTACCAAAACGTCAACTCTATTTTTAGTTCATCAACTGTCCCGTTTAAGTCACTGTTGTAGAATGAAACCAAAGATTGAAACTCATTTAAAGTTTCCTTGGAAAGTCTGTTAGGATCTGCTGGCAAGAGTGATTGGAATGCTGTCAAAATAGACTTGTGTTTTGAAAATCTTTGTTCCAAATTATTTAAAAAGGCATCTAAAAATGGGATGTATACTGACACTCGATAATAATCTTCTGAACTAGCAGCATCCACATTACATCTTAATGTTTGTTTGTTAGCAATTCTTGGTATGTTCAGTGGGAAATCAAATTTTTCACCTTTCATTTTAGCACTTAAAAATAATTTAGTGAACTCTGAGTTAGCATTTTTCCTTAGCATTCTTATCTCCAGCGCTGTGTCTTCGGCAAGATCACATGCCTTTTTCAGGTCAATACTTCTTTGTTGCAGTGATTTACATAAAATGCTACTGTAGGAAAAGATTTGATTTATAACATATAGAGCAATAACAAAATCTGCTCTTTTTACTGTACAGTTTAACCGGTGTGAAGCATTAGCAGAATCTTTATCTGGCCATTCAGCAATCCTGTCTAAAGCCAAAACTATACCATCGTACAATTCAAGAAAAATAGCAACAGAAGTGTATCTTTCAACCCACCTAGTGGCACAAAGTTGTTTTAGTTTTCCGTGGGTTGAACGAATTTCTTCTTGTTCTAAACATTTCTCCAAGACAGACTGTCTTTTTGAAGTATGAAAAAAGTCATACAATTTTCCAATTGTACACCTAAACAGTTCCTAATTGAGGGAACTTCACAAGAATTTGACACAGCTAAGTTTAACGAATGTGCAGCATAATGAACATATAATGCTTTTGGAAACAAAGCTTGAACATGGGCTTGTACGCCATTAAATTTTTTGCTAAGAGTAGAGGCTCCATCGTACCCTTGCCCGCGCAACTTGGTCATATCTATTCCAAGATCCTTCAGTTTGTCAATAATTGTAACTGCAATTCCCTTGCCTGTAACATCATGGAGTGGTACAAACTGCAAAAAAAGTTCCTCCACATTTGATATCGAGAAATCGGTACAACGAATGCAAAGCGACATTTGCTGTATACCAGCAATATCAGTTGTTTCATCAACGAGCACAGAAAAATATGATGATGAATTTATCTTTGCCAGCAGTGCGTCAAGAATTAGGGCATTGCTTATTTCGCGAATTAAAAGATGGTATACGGCAGTATACCATCCACAGTCAAATCAAGCCGAAAGGGTGATGCGTGAAGTAGGTAGGATTTTTAGAGCATATTGCCATATCAAGCACAGTGAGTGGGCAACGTACATAAAGAAGATAGAGGATTGGTTGAATAGTACCACCCATGAATCAACAGGGTTCACACCTTATGAGTTCATAAAGGGGACACGCCCACCAGAGGCGCAACCAGGGGGGTTTGGGGGTTAGAACCCCCCCAAAATATGAACAATCAAATTTTGTAATCAATGAACGTACAAATATACAAATAGTAAGCTGTATTAACGATCTCTGTAGGCTACATGACGAAACACTTTTACGTCATTTAGCGTCGGTAGTTCGAAATCTTCCCGTACGAGCTCTCCGTACAACGCGTTAATTTCTTCTATTTTCAGTGTACCTTGTGACCTTGCGAGTTGTTTATAGATACGTATTTCACTGTTAAGTGTATCATTAAAGATCGCTGTGATTTCATCCGTGTTTCTTCACTCATTTGAACAGATCAACAGAACTGCAGCACTACAGAATATGTCAAAACATCAGCTTGATTTACTAGACTTTTTTCCAAACGGCTGAAGCCAGGAACTAGTAAACATGAAAGTAAGCAGCAACACAACTATATTGATGTAAATGCCTTTTGTTTTTAAATTAGTTGAAGGAATTATTTTGTTACAAAGAACGGTAGGCCTACTTGTCTGTTAGCCAAACGAACGACATATTTTACAATTAATATTTTAACCTAAAATATAACTGTATTCACGTTCTGTCACATGGCAAAAACGAGGTTAACAATCGAACCGATTGTTTTGTTTAATCAGCGTAAATGCAACAAAAAGATACCAGTAATAAAAATGTTCTAACCTCTACAAACGTATGTAAAAGCTTTAAAGCTTTGTAGGCTTACTATATTCGAGTGCTTTTTGTGCGGCTGTTTGTGTTGGCAGTGGTTTGTCTGTTTTATGATTGGAGTGTATTTTCTAAGTAAAAATTATTTAATTATGGAAAATACGTTTTATTGACACACTCGATTTCATTTAAGTTATTATTTCATATTCGTTTTCTCTTTTTTGTCTAGGGAACATATTTAATTTATCTCTTGGAAAATGTACACCGTATTTTTTACGTAAGTCATAAATGTATAGACCTATTATATACAGTATTCAACTAAACGGATTAACCGAATCAAACAGCCTGATCACGCATACATGTAAACTGTATGCAGTTACAGCAGCCAAATTCTGTCAATCTATCGAAACTCATATTACAAATATAAGAAAAGAACTTACAAATCATATTATACCAAACCAAATTTAACCTAACATTGCCTGGGTCTGAACATTATTTTTCTGCTCCAAAACCCCGTTAATACCTATATCGTATCGTAATTCATATTAGCCCAACCGAAAAAATAAATCGTCTCATTTTGTAATTTTATAAATGAAATAATTCTTATGTTTTGTACAGTAAAGTAGTAAGTAATTAGTGTATATACTATGTATATTATACCACTTTAAATTTGGATTACTATTAGTGAATTATGATATTGTTTAGGTAACTGACTACCTACCTGGCTACCTAGCATGGGCGTAACTTGGGGCCTAACTTTGGGGGGGGTAAGGCTTCATAAATTCAAGTGTGTAGTGAGACCATCTATATTATAAAATTAATGAAATGTATTATATTATTACAAAAGAGACGAAGTAAAGATAGCAAATTCCTAGAAATACAGCTGCGCTTATTACTTCATTATGATGTGTTCCAAAACAAATCTTTGTTTGTGTAAAAGACACGCATTTTTGAACTGTTCTTAATTAATACATAATAAAAATACAAAATAAAATCGAATAAACTTCTACTTACCGTCACTCCGTAGCCTCGGCTTCAGGGTTGCGTCATACGAACGTTAGGATACAGGCGTAATTTTCAAGGTTGTGTGAATGATTTACACAACACATTTTTTATGAAGAGAATTACATTTTAATTTAATTTTGAATCATTTAAGAAATTGTTGATACACTTTACCTCTGAAATAATTTTGTGAGAATATATATTGCTTGTTATATGAGGATCATCCTTAATCTACCTTACGCTACTGCTTACCTTAATTTTTTTATACACACATATACACACAAAACTGCCCAGCCTGCATATTTTGAACACACCCAAACACACAAAAGTTATAAATCCCTTAACATTTTTTTAAATGATATTCCCCCCCGTCAGCCACGCGGTCTTCTCGCACGCACTCATTGTTCTGGTCAAATTTTTTTTTGTTATTGTCCGAAAATAGTTTATCTGAGTTCTTCTTTGTAGTATCCGATTAATCGCACTTCGTCCTTTTACTTATTGCACTGGATTTTAATTTAGAAAAGTTCTATTTCTGAGCCCGGTTTGTCGGGCTGCCTGCGCAGGCGAGAGTCGGCAAAAGACTGGTAGCGTCTCTCTGCTCCCCACTCCTTGAGCATTTTAGTTGAGACGACGGACATCAATGCCTTCTATTTAATCGTCACTGCTGTGGCACATTCAACACAGGTGTTTTTTGTGTGGTAACCGTGGACGATATTTGTGAAGCACGGTTGACATCACTAAAAGTGGGCGGTCTTAGACTTTATTTCCTGAGGATCGGCAAGGAGACGATGAATAAATTTGTTCTCCAGACATCTTGGTTTTCGGGCTGACGGCGTCCTTCCGAGCGCGTGCTTGTAATGCTCGTGGGCGCGCGATCACACTTATGCACATTTCTGAGAATTTGAGGGTGGTACGAATTCCTTGCCGAGTTACCCAACAGAAATTGCGCCGTGCCTTTGTTTCAACACGGTGTCTTGCCACGTTTTTGTTCCAATGGAAATAACGTTTGCACAATAATTTTCTAAACTTCCGCAAAAAATAAAATAAATAAAAATGCAAATACCCCATACTGTAAGAAATAAAATGACCCAAATTTGGCACGTTACAATACCCGCTCAATGAGAATTCTGCTGTACAAAAGAAGAAATCTCATTGATAAACCCCGAAGAGGACCGGTGAGGAACTGGTGCCAACAACCCCCTTGTTCTTAATCTTCATGGGTACACGACCCCCCTGGCTTGGCGACCATGGACGCATCTGAACGAGATCACTGGACTTCTCTGTAAGAGATCCCAACACCGAAAAATCGAACAGACAAGTACCACAGCACACCTCGCCGTCTAACATGCTACCCCCAAAAAATCCTCAATCCCTGGCTCAGATTATGCCAGATCCTCCACCGATATGTTTCCCCTTGTATGCAAGCTGGGCTGCCTTTAGCAGATACTGGGCTCACACACACTCACATTACATATTATACATTGAAAAATTCTTTAAAATTTACTATTTCATCTAAGAAACAAAATTCAAAATTCAAAATAAAATATTTTATCAAAAAATTCTCTTCCTTATTTTCTGTTTTATTTAAAATGAGTTAATTTAAACATTTCTCCTAATTAAACATATCCTTAACCTAACATGTGAATACTTAGAGTCTAACAATACAAGTCAATACAATAAATCAGCAAAAATAAACATGGTTAATACACAAACAATAAAATAATCAATACTTAAAATATTCATTAACTGGCAGGCGAAAAAATCAAGATTTTTTTTCAAAAAAAATATTTTCCAAAAAATTTTAAAATTCAAAAAAAATTTAAGTTCATTAAAAGGTTTCCTCTACATATAAAATTTATTTAATATTTGTGTAAATTGATAAAAAAACAAAAGTTGAATTGACTTCCTTACTATTAACTTATATGACCTCACTGTCAGCTGATCCAAACTAGGTCAAGTTCAAAAACCTTGACCCACATACGTTATGTATACTTTCTGACAATACATTTCACATCTGTAACATCCTAACTTGAAACACAAAACATAATAAAACTAGACCTTTAAAATAACAAAATATTATTATAAATAATAAGCAAATTGACATTTAAATTATTCAAAATAAACAATTCTTAATTTTACATTTCCAAATGCTATCAAAATTTGTCACTGGTTTTAAATTAAAATTTTATATTCTTATAAATCCCTTTCTGTATTTGACAATCTTACTCTACATTACTTTGGGTGATTTAAACATTTATCTCATTTAATGTACTACTTGATCTGTATACATATATAATCTCTCTCTCTCTGACTCTAACCTCTAACAACTTCAACTCCCATGACACCCATCTCTATCAAAATATCTATCCCATCAATCTCTAACCCCAACTTATCATTAAACTCAATTCGCCACCTTCTCTCGATATAAAAAAAATACTCTCTAACCCTTTGTACTTAGGATACGTGTTTCCCCCCCAAAAACTCATTTCCCTTATCTGGCCCCTGGATTCTACCTAAGGCGGCCCCGTCCCACTAAATCGGTCCCAATCCCGTCCCAACTTATCATTATGTTGCGGACTCCCACATTACACTACCCCCTACTACAAAATTGCCATCCCCAAAAAATCTCAATCTTATTACCTCACTTCAAATACAACAAAATAACATCATTAATTATAAACATAAATATATCATTCAAAACCCTACATATACTCTCCACAACTACTGTGTCAACATCAATACTTCTCAAAATTCTATAACATATATTAACTCAAAACAACATTACATTATCTTCATCTCTACTATTTCTTTGACTTCAACTTGGACAGATCTATATGTCCCACAAAATATTCATCACCCAAACACTATCTCTTATTAGCTTTCACAAATTGTTACTTTATTTCTCACTTTATCAAGTTGTTTTTATCATTACTTTAAAACATCTGTAATACATTAAAACATTACATTGAACATTAATTACTTGGAACATTTATAACCAATATACCAGTGACATTTTATTGCTGATCAGCTGATCTTCCTAACACAATGAATACACATCTCAAAATTGAACGAATTACATGAAATATATATACTTATTTATCCTTACTTCTAACCTCATTGTTTCCCCTTTTTCTGATTCTGATCATTTATGTTGACCGCCTGCCAGACGGCTTAATTATCTACTTAGGTTCAAAATACACACATAATGAAAACACATATTTTTATCAATACCTATATCTAACGTACAACAATAAAATAATACCTTTAAAATTATGGAATGAGCAGCTTATATTGAATGTCTGAGCAGCTAGTTATTTAAACAGGGCACAAGCATTTTTTATTGGATCAAAATTTGAATGAGCAAACTTTTTATGTTGTCAAATTTAAATTCGTGACTCATCCGAGACACCTCCCAGCCACACACTCTATTGCAAATTATGGAGGACTGTATCGCCCTTTCGCTTCTGCAAAGACGGCATATTTTGGAGTAGTTTGACCTCTCCGTGTCTTTGCTTCCGCTATTACATTTTAAAAGGTTCAGATATCAACATACCTTTGTTATATAGTTACATGCCCTTAATGCGGGTCTACCACCTGGCTTTGCTGTTCCTCCGCGAACAGAGTGGTAGCCGCTGTTCCATAGTACCTGGATTTCCCCTAAAGTTCACCCCCCATTTGATTTCTACTATATACCAATTTCAAGTCAGCTATGGTCAAGGGACTTGATATGACCATAGCTGGCCGCTAGCCAAATCCACGATTAGTGCTGGTAAGGCAGTAATCGCCCGAAAAGTCGGGGAAATCTAACTTGCCTTTCAATGCCTGTTACACTCATCATTATTATGTGCGACACGATCGTCTATCAGTGTGTAAATTGAGTTTACACGAAAAAGGTGTGTCGCACATTTTCGCCATTTTGGCCTCCGATGGAGGTAACACTCTCTGTTACCCCCAACCCATTTCGCTATCTACGAGAGCACAGGCCACCCCCGCAATAGCAACTTAATAACTAACTAATTAAATTTTTATATACATTCTAATATAATATTTTCATCAATAATCATTTAACTCATTCATAACTTTCTACCATTGGACTTTCTTAAAATTTTCAAAATTTATTATTAATAATTAGTATATATCATTATTCAGTGATTATTAAATTTTTTAATTATCATTTTTATTGAACACAAATGTTGAAAATAAACATTTTTATTATATTTGATTAGTACTATAAAAGTTCTATACTTACATTCCATTCAACATGGTATACACATAACATCTACCCCCTACACCCCAATACTTTCACCTCACCTCTGAAACATTTAACACAAATATCAGTTTACATCAAACAATTTATCATTCATTACTAACTTCACAAGTCTCGTAAAATAAATTGAATTCATTTAAAGAATTTAATTAATTAGCATTTACATAATCAATCAAAGTATTTAGAACATCTCAAACTGGTTTAATTAAATTAATTACTGAAAATACAAATTATATAGTTATCACACAATTATAATTAGTCAATTACTGTTATTCAAAATTAATTCTGATGTTTATTTATTTAAATCGCAAAATATTAATATTAGTATTATCACTTGCCTACATACATACATTGTTTAGCTGACCTTCTACAATACACATAAATAAATGCACTACAATTATTTACAAACTTCCAAATCTGCCATGTCAGAACCATAAAACAATGTTTATAACTGTCTTTTATTGTTTTATAGTTTAACCTCCATCGTCCCAGATAAGTCTTGGTGTTATACCACACTGTTCATTTTTATTGACAAACAAATGGTTACTTTGTGTGTCATAACTAGAACAACCAAACTCACTCATTTTACCAAAATACTCATTAAACCAGTCGACGTTAGGTATTTTTGTTAAGTCTCCGTCAGTAACTTCACTCATTATCGGGTTAATTACTTTTGTCAAATCATTATAGTCATTATTATGCAAATATACTTTTAAACTTTCTTTCCATTCGTCATACTTTCTATTCAAATTATACAATTCTGTTACTCTCTCCACATACAATTCTCTGTTTAACTCTCTCTCTTCATAACACCACATCACACTCTCACAATTATTACGGACAGAGAGTATTAAATTACACAACAAAAATAAATACTTCAATTCATCTATCAATACGGGACTCTTGTCCTTCAACAACAACACTTGTGAACTCATTAAATCATCATAAACATTATCAACAATAAGGGGAAAATTTATCCTCTGTCCCCACTCTACCACAACATTAATTTTCCGCTCTCTCTCTAACTCATTAACACACATTAACATCTCATTATCGCATTCCACCAACTCATCAGTACTTTCATTATTTATTTTCACCGTCTCTATCCCCAATACTAATTCTTCAAATACATTACTATACTCAATATTATTATTCTCATTATTTTCAACACTATCGTTATCATTTATTAACTCTTTCTCTGGTATCATATTTTTACATTTGTCACTACAATTTTCATTGGTTTTATTTTTCTCTGTACATACACACTCTCTTGACTCATTTGTTTCTCTTTTTGCTTCACTACATATTTCGCTCAACTTACTCTCAATACTACACAGTGACTTAGTTAATACATCAAATTTAGCATCATTCATGTCAAAACGACTATTCATCACATTAAATTTGTTCTCGAAAATTTTTTCGTTATTGTCAAAACGTTTATTCAATTCAGTCTCATTTATGTCAAAACGACTATCAAATTTATTATTCATTTTTTCTAATAATTTATTATTCATTTTTTCTAATTGATTAAGTATAATACTCATTAAATCATCATCCAGCTTATTGTATTTTGTTGAGGTCGGGGTTGCTTGAATCCCTGAATCCTCTGTATTATCTGTTTCATTTGTGTTACTTGCATTCATAGTTTTGTCGTCTTGACCTACATTCGGTGTTGAATGTATTTCAAGACTATTCATAACAGCTGATTCATCTAATTCAGCTACTTCGCTTGTAACATTTAAGTCGGACAAAACGACTTCACTCTCTGTATTTTCCATTGTTATACTTTTAAATATGTAATTTATTTATTATCTGAACAAGTATTATTTTACGTAACTTTACATATTTTCACTCCACCTCTAAATTATGCTTGTATCTTATTTGTAGGTATGGAATTTCATTTTATTAAATTCTTCCCTGTTCGGGCGCCATTGAACTGTTCTTAATTAATACATAATAAAAATACAAAATAAAATCGAATAAACTTCTACTTATCGTCACTCCGTAGCCTCGGCTTCAGGGTTGCGTCATACGAACGTTAGGATACAGGCGTAATTTTCAAGGTTGTGTGAATGATTTACACAACACATTTTTTATGAAGAGAATTACATTTTAATTTAATTTTGAATCATTTAAGAAATTGTTGATACACTTTACCTCTGAAATAATTTTGTGAGAATATATATTGCTTGTTATATGAGGATCATCCTTAATCTACCTTACGCTACTGCTTACCTTAATTTTTTTATACACACAAAACTGCCCAGCCTGCATATTTTGAACACACCCAAACACACAAAAGTTATAAATCCCTTAACATTTTTTTAAATGATATTCCCCCCCGTCGGCCAAGCGGTCTTCTCGCACGCACTCATTGTTCTGGTAAAATTTTTTTTTGTTATTGTCCGAAAATAGTTTATCTGAGTTCTTCTTTGTAGTATCCGATTAATCGCACTTCGTCCTTTTACTTATTGCACTGGATTTTAATTTAGAAAAGTTCTATTTCTGAGCCCGGTTTGTCGGGCTGCCTGCGCAGGCGAGAGTCGGCAAAAGACTGGTAGCGTCTCTCTGCTCCCCACTCCTTGAGCATTTTAGTTGAGACGACGGACATCAATGCCTTCTATTTAATCATCACTGCTGTGGCACATTCAACACAGGTGTTTTTTGTGTGGTAACCGTGGAGGATATTTGTGAAGCACGGTTGACGTCACTAAAAGTGGGCCTTCTTAGACTTTATTTCCTGAGGATCGGCAAGGAGACGATGAATAAATTTGTTCTCCAGACATCTTGGTTTTCGGGCTGACGGCGTCCTTCCCAGCGCGTGCTTGTAATGCTCGTGGGCGCGCGATCACACTTATGCACATTTCTGAGAATTTGAGGGTGGTACGAATTCCTTGCCGAGTTACCCAACAGAAATTGCGCCGTGCCTTTGTTTCAACACGGTGTCTTGCCACGTTTTTGTTCCAATGGAAATAACGTTTGCACAATAATTTTCTAAAATCCCGCAAAAAATGAAATAAATAAAAATGCAAATACCCCATACTGTAAGAAATAAAATGACCCAAATTTGGCACGTTACATTGTATTCCAGTTAATTAGGTCTCTAGAGTTTTTTTTTCGAACAGAAATATTATTTTGACGTATATCATTCAAATCTGTCAAACATTCTCCTTACAAGTTTCTTCAAAAGAAATAAGAATAATAAACTTTTACTGTGCTCGCAAGTTTAAAAACTGTCTCCTGTTTGACTATTTGTTAGTTTTTATTTATAACAACTGGAAACAAAATTTTATAATCCTCGGAACATTGAGGGGGCGAGTGCCCCCCTTGCCCCTCCCAAGTTACGCCTGTTCTACCTAGCTTGTCTGAGAACAGCTCACGATATCACCTCTGCAAGATTATAATGCAGCTCTTACTCTATTACTTTTAACAGTTTGCAAACGCCTTTATATGTGTAATTAACCCTTTGTAATTGCAAACTATTATCTCAATGTAAAACCTAATTCGTCTGAAAAAGGTCTAACTGTGTGATGTCCAATTCAAGAAAGGAAACAATAATAAAATCTTTGCTTGTGAGTTTGACTCACAGTGATACTGCTGTAATCCCTGAATAAAATGATCAGGAATCGGATGAGTGTGTATTAAATAATAGTAGATACTTAATGGAATCGAATGTAATGGAGTAGAGAATAATGGATAATTAATGATTGCATTTATTTCAGACTCCCATCAAGAGAAAACAATTGCTGGGGATACTGAACAAATCGAGATGAGATCCGTGGGTGAAGAAGACAAGGAACCACAGCAGCAGTGGGACGCATATGACATCGCTAATTTTGTTGACAATGAACTGTCAAATAGTGAGAAAAATGAAGTCTTGACAAAACTGTCACCACCAGAAACTTTTATTTACCAATCATCAGGAAAAAGAAATTTAAAATTTCAAGGAAAATGGTTGATTGAATGGAAGTGGCTAAGCTACTCAAAGAAAGTTGATGGAGCATTTTGCAAGTTTTGTGTATTGTTCAACAAAGATTTTGTTGGTAAAGGAAGCCACCAGAAAATGGGCCAGTTATGTTCTGAAAAATTTTGTAATTGGAAAAAAGCAAAAGAACGTTTCAGTGAGCACCAGCAAAGTTCGTATCACCGAAACAATGTTGAGGTCGCTCACATTATAATGAAAATTGAAACAAAACAGCAAGACTCAATTGACTTGCAACTAGATGAAGAAAGAAAAAAGCAAATCATGGACAACAGAAACAAATTAGTACCAATCGTTGAGACTGTGCTTTTTTGTGGGAAACAAGGTTTAAGTTTAAGGGGTCATAAAGATACCGGCAGGGTTGGCGAAGATGCAGAGGAGAATGAGGGAAATTTCCGAGAGCGTTTACGGTACCGGGCAAAGTATGATGATAACCTACAAAAGTCGTTATCTAATAGCAAAAGTAATGCATTATACACTAGTTGGAAAATACAAAACGAAATTCGCGAAATAAGCAATGCCCTAATTCTTGACGCACTGCTGGCAAAGATAAATTCATCATCATATATTTCTGTGCTCGTTGATGAAACAACTGATATTGCTGGTATACAGCAAATGTCGCTTTGCATTCGTTGTACCGATTTCTCGATATCAAATGTGGAGGAACTTTTTTTGCAGTTTGTACCACTCCATGATGTTACAGGCAAGGGAATTGCAGTTACAATTATTGACAAACTGAAGGATCTTGGAATAGATATGACCAAGTTGCGCGGGCAAGGGTACGATGGAGCCTCTACTCTTAGCAAAAAATTTAATGGCGTACAAGCCCATGTTCAAGCTTTGTTTCCAAAAGCATTATATGTTCATTATGCTGCACATTCGTTAAACTTAGCTGTGTCAAATTCTTGTGAAGTTCCCTCAATTAGGAACTGTTTAGGTGTACAATTGGAAAATTGTATGACTTTTTTCATACTTCAAAAAGACAGTCTGTCTTGGAGCAATGTTTAGAACAAGAAGAAATTCGTTCAACCCACGGAAAACTAAAACAACTTTGTGCCACTAGTGTGACGTTAAAAAATAGGCCGAAAATATCTTCAATATATGAAATCCACTACCAGGACTTACCTGTTATAACTACGCTTACCTGCTGCAGCAATTTTATCAGAAGCCCAGAGTCGCCACCTATATCTTTGAAGGACAGATATGGAGACCTTTACACTTTACCTTAATAAAATGGACAATTTAGCAATCTGACCCCACCCAATTAGTAACTCAGAAAGATTCCGGTTCGTTAGACGAATTTCGCAACACAGAAATGAGAACGTGGTAATGACGAAATAACTTAGTCTAACACATTTTAGTGATTAACTGAATACTTTTAATGTTCAAAATAAAATTATGATCAATTGTAAACATAGTGATTGCATTATGGTATTATATTTGTATCTAAATTAATTACGTTTATTGTTCTGAGTGTAGACATGGTAATAGAATTATTATATAACAATTACATATACTTATAAGTACAGCCCAGCCTGCTCATTCTCTCTTATTATTTACAGTACCTTACGTTCTGAAAATCCCATTTGTTCTTTAAATACGCACATATATATATCGAGGCCTCGCCCGAACACGCGTTCTCGTTTCGTTAGTCCCGGCACCTTATATATCTCACTCGCTGACCACGGCACTGTTTTCGTTATATATTCGTTGCTTCCTCGGGTCCCGGTCGGTATGAAGACGTTATTTCATTTGGTTACTCATACTTAAACAGTACAAACCGACCGGGCCGCGTGTAACAACTACGGCTGGATGTGAACCCTGTTGCTAGACAACGTGCACCGCTTAGCGTCTCTGACTGATGTAGACTGCGCAACGTGGACCGCGAGCGGGAGAAAGAGGCAGTTCACTGCCACCTGATTTTCGTTGTTGTACAATGCTGATTTGCTGTGGCTTATGAGTTTTATGCGTGACACATAGTCATTATATTCGCCACATGTGTAGCCGATATTTGCAGGTGCCACACTGATGTCACTAGTAGTGGGCGGGGTTTACCAGCATTTCCTGTAGTGGTCGGGTAGGAGCTACAATCTGTTTGCTCCAGCGCCATTTTCTGGCCTCGACTTTTGAGTTGAACGGCGTCATTTCAGCGCCCCGCCTCGAGACGTTAAGTGTGAGCGTGGTCACACATATACAGAGTTCTTAGAAATTCGTGGAGATGCAAATTCCTTTGCCTAATTACACAATACAGTAACTGCGTCTCTCCTTTGTCTCAGCGCTGTTCAGCTTACCATGAGTTCTATTGTAATCGAATTAACAGTTGCCGCATAATAAAATTTCACAATATTTTTATAAAACTCCCGCACAAAATGAAATAAATAAAATGTAAATACCCCATACTGTAAAAAAAAAATAAAATGACCCAAAATTGACACGTTACAATACCCCCTCGATGAGAATTCTGCTGTCCACAACAGATGAAATCTCATCGATAAACCCCGAAGAGGACCGGTGAGGAACTGGTGCCAACAACCCCCTCTTGTTCTTACTCCTCATGGGTACACGACCCCCCTGGCTTGGCGACTAAGGACTCATCTGAACGAGATCACTGGACTTCTCCGTAAGAGATCCCAACACCGAGAAATCGAACAGCTAAGTACCACAGCACACCTCGCCTTTTAACATGCTACCCCCAAAAATCCTCAATCCCTGGCTTAAATTATGCCAGATCCTCCACCGATATGTTTCCCCTTTTATGCAAGCTGGGCTGCCTTTAGCAGATACTGGGCTCACACACACTCACATTACATATTACACCTTGACAAATTCTTTAAAATTTACAAAAAATTAAAAAAATCAAAATTCAAAATAATATACTTGACAAAAAAAATTCTCTTCCTTGTTTTTCTGTTTTATTAAAAATGACTTAATCAAAACATATCCTTACTCTAACAGGTGAATACTTAGAGTCTAACAACACAATGCAATACAAATAAATCAATAAAATAAACATGGTTAACACACAAATAATAGAATAATCAATACCTAAAATATTCATTCGCTGGCAGGCGAAAAATCAAGATTTTTTTTTTCTCAAAGAAAATTTCCCAAAAACTTTAAAATTCAAGAAAAATATTTAATTTTATTTAAATGTTTCCTTTATATGTAGAAATTATTTAAAATTTGGTTTAAATTGATTAAATAAACAAATTAAATTGCCTTCCTACTACACAAGCTTAGTATGCATATGACCTCATCAGCTGATCAAAACTAGGTCAAGTCCAAAACCCTTGACCTACATGTGTTATGCACAATTTCTATCTGAAAATACATTCAGCACCTGTAACATCTAATTTGAAACACAAAACATAATAAAATAAAAAAATGAAAATAAACAAAATATTATTATAAATAATAATCAAATTGACATTTAAATCATTCAAAATAAACACCTTATGTCTTTACATTATCAAATTCTCTCAAAGTTTTGTCACTGGTTTTAAAAAATGACAATTTTATATGTTCAACTATAACTTTCTTCATTTTACAATCTCATTCCCTATTACTGTGGGTGATTTAAATTATTTATTCTCATTTAATTTACTACTTGATCTGTTTATACATATATCAACTTTCTCCCTCTGACTCTAACCACTAACAACTTCAACTCCCATGACACCCATCTCTACCAAAACATCTATCCCAAGACGCTCTAACCCCAACTTACTATTAAACTCAATTCGCATCATTCTACCCTTATATATAAAAAAAATACTCTCTACCTGTTTGTACTCAGGATGTGTGTTCCCTCCCAAAAGCTCACTCCCTTATGTTGGTTCCTGGACTCACCCTAGGTAACCCTTTCCGGCGCCAATCGGTCCCTTCCCGCCACAACGCCTGTCGCTGCGGACTCCCTATCACACCATCCCCCTTTACAAAATTGCCATCCCCAGAATCTCAATCCCATTACCTTACTACATTACAACAAAATAACATCATTAATTATAAACATCAATATATCGCTCAAACTCCACAATTATTCTCCACAACTACTGTGTCAACATCAATACTTCTCAAAATTCTATTACATTACATTAACTCAAAAACAACATTACATTATCTTCACCTCTACTATTTCTACTTGACTTTCAACTTGGACAGATCTATATGTCCCACAAAATATTCATCACCCAAAACTATCTCTTGTTAACTTTCACAAATTGTTACTTTATTTCTCATTTTATCAAATTATTTTTCCCATTACTTTAAAACATCTGTAATACATTAAGAACATTACCTTGAACATTAATTACTTGGAACATTTATAACTAGTATACCAGTGACATATTATTGCTGATCAGCTGATCCTCCTAACACAATGAAAATACATCTCAAAATTGAACAAATTACATGAAATATATATAGATATATTTATTAATCATTATTTCTCACCTCCTTGTTTCCCATTTCTCTGATTCTGATCTTTTGTGTTACCGCCTGCCAGACGGCTTAATTATCTACTTAGGTTCAAAATACACACATAATGAAAACACATATTTTTATCAACACCTATATCTAACGTACAACAATAAAATAATACATTTAAAATTATAGCATGAACACCTTATATTGAGTGTCTGAGCAGCTAGTTATTTAACAGGGCACAAGCAGTTTTATTGGATCAAAATTTGACTTAGCAAAAAAATTTTTTATGTTGTAAAATTTAAATTCGTGGCTCCTCTGAGCCACCTCCCGTCCACACACACTATTTCAAATTATGGAGGGCTGTATCGCCCTTTCGCTTCGACAAAGACGGCATATTTTGGAGTAGTTTTACCTCTCCGTGTCTTTGCTTCCGCTATTACATTTAAACATTATCGAATATCAACATATTCTTGTTATATAATTACTCGCCCTTAATGCGGGTCTACCACCTGTCTTTGCTGCCCCCAAGCGGGCAGAGTGGCAGCCGCTGTTTCATAGTTCCGGGAGATTTCCCCTAAGTGTCGCCCCCCATTCAATTTCTAATATATACCAATTTCAAGTCAGCTATGGTCAAGGGACTTGATATGACCATAGCTGGCTGCTAGCCAAATCCACGATCAGTGCTGGTAAGGCAGTAATCGCCCGAAAAGTCGGGGAAATCTAACTTGCATTTCACTGCCTGTTACATTCATTATTACTATGTGCGACACGGTCGTCTATCAATGTGTAAATTTTAATTTACACGGAAAAAGGTGTGCCGCACATTTTCGCCATTTTCGCCTCCGATGGGGGTAACACTCTCTGTTACCCCCAACCCATTTCGCTATCTACGAGGGCACAGGCCACCCCCGCAATAGCAACTTAATAGCTAACTAAGAAATCAAATATACAACATTATAGTATGAGACCTTCATTCATCACTAACCCTTTAACTCACTTATATCTTTCATAATTTTCAACAATTATCTTCCTAAAAATTTTCAAAATTTATTATCAAGATTTATTATAAATTCCATTATCTTTCAGTTATTATTTAAAAAAAAAAATTTTTAATCATCATTTTTATTAAACACAATTATTTCCAATAATATGACTATTGAATTGAAATCTTAATTACATGTAAACATTTTTGTTATACATGATTATCAAATTTTTATACTTACAGTTCAGTTAACATGATATATACAAAACATAATCCCCATATCACAATACTTCCACCTCATCTGAAACATTTAGCACAAAATTTAGTTTAAATCCAACAATTCCTTTAATTACAAAATTCATCTCGTAAAACCATTTGACTTCAAACAAAAATTCAATTATATAACCTTTAAATAATCAATCAAAATATTTAACATGTATCAAATTGTTTTAATTACATTAATTACCAAAAATATAAATTATATAGTTATCGAAACAATTACCATTAGTCAATTACTGTTTTCAAAATTAATTCTGATATTTATTTAACTTGCAAATGTTTCAATATTATTATTACAACAATCATCTTACGTACACACATTATTTACTTAACATTCCACAATGCATACACATAAATTCACTATATTTTTATTTACGGACTTTTGTTATTTACTGTTCAGTTTTCCCACACTTCATTGTCCATTTTTTGCCATGTCAAAAACCATAAAACAAAATGTTTATACTGTCTTTTATTGTTTTAATAGTTTACCCTCCATCGTCCCAGATAAGTCTTGGTTTTATGTAGTATTGTTCACTTTCATCCCCACACAAATGACTGTTTTGTGTGTTGTAACCATCCAAACTAAACCCATTCATCATACCAAAATACTCATTACACCAGTCTACATTAGGTAATTTTGTTAAGTCTCCATTGGTAAATACATTCGTGATCGGGTTAATTACTTTAGTCAAATCCTTATAATCATTGTTACTCAAATATACTTTTAAACTTTCCTTCCATTCCTCATACTTTCTATTTAAGTTATATAATTCTGTTACGTTCTCCACACACAATTCTCTGTTTAAATCTCTTTCATCACCATACCAAATCACACTTTCAACATCATTATTACCGACAGAGGGTACAACATTACACAACAAAAATAAACACCTCAATTCATCTATTACTACGGGACTCTTGCCCTTCAACAACACTTGTAACCACATTAAATCATCATCATAAACATCATAAATAATAAAGGGAAAGTTTGCTCTCTATCCCCACTCTACTACAACATTATTTTTCCTCTCTCTCTCTAACTCATACACACACATTAACATCTCATAATCACATTCTACCAACCCATCAGTACTCTCATTCTTTATTTTTACCGTATCAGTCTCCGATACTAATTCTTCAAATACATTACTATTATTCTCATTATTTTCAACGTTATTGTTATCATTTATTAACTCTTTCTCTGGTATCATATTTTTACATTTGTCATTACAATTTTCATTTGTTTTATTTTTCTCTGTATTCATCACATGTACTCCCATTCGCTCCACACTTTGTTCTAATTTATTTAAACTGGTTCTTATCAATTCATCAGTACTTTCTACACATTTCTTCATTTCTTGTATTTCATTTTTTAACTCGTGAAACTTGACATTGGAATCAATTTGTTGCTCTTTATAATGGCTATTTATGTTTTCAGACATGGTTTTTATTAGATTAAACAGATCGTCTATTGACACCTTTTTTTCTTCCACCCCTACGCTATCGTTAGGTTTATTCGTATCTTGTACATCGGTCATTTTCAAAATTTATTTATATCATACCCTTTATATAACGCCCCCTTAAATCAAAATACCCCATACATAAAACAGTTATCAATACGTAAAAGTAAACACACGCTAGTTCTACCCGAACATAATCTTATTTAGCGTAATTATATACGATAACATTATATAAGTACGTCATTACCACATCCTATTTTCTGTGTATTAAAATAGGTCTATCTCGTATAAAATTATAATTAAACGAAAATCCTGGCAGCGCGTCGACATTGTGACGTTAAAAAATAGGCCGAAAATATCTTCAATATATGAAATCCACTACCAGGACTTACCTGTTATAACTACGCTTACCTGCTGCAGCAATTTTATCAGAAGCCCAGAGTCGCCACCTATATCTTTGAAGGACAGATATGGAGACCTTTACACTTTACCTTAATAAAACGGACAATTTAGCAATCTGACCCCACCCAATTAATAACTCAGAAAGATTCCGGTTCGTTAGACGAATTTCGCAACACAGAAATGAGAACGTGGTAATGACGAAATAACTTAGTCTAACACATTTTAGTGATTAACTGAATACTTTTAATGTTCAAAATAAAATTATGATCAACTGTAAACATAGTGATTGCATTATGGTATTATATTTGTATCTAAATTAATTACGTTTATTGTTCTGAGTGTAGACATGGTAATAGAATTATTATATAACAATTACATATACTTATAAGTACAGCCCAGCCTGCTCATTCTCTCTTATTATTTACAGTACCTTACGTTCTGAAAATCCCATTTGTTCTTTAAATACGCACATATATATATCGAGGCCTCGCCCGAACACGCGTTCTCGTTTCGTTAGTCCCGGCACCTTATATATCTCACTCGCTGACCACGGCACTGTTTTCGTTATATATTCGTTGCTTCCTCGGGTCCCGGTCGGTATGAAGACGTTATTTCATTTGGTTACTCATACTTAAACAGTACAAACCGACCGGGCCGCGTGTAACAACTACGGCTGGATGTGAACCCTGTTGCTAGACAACGTGCACCGCTTAGCGTCTCTGACTGATGTAGACTGCGCAACGTGGACCGCGAGCGGGAGAAAGAGGCGGTTCACTGCCACCTGATTTTCGTTGTTGTACAATGCTGATTTGCTGTGGCTTATGAGTTTTATGCGTGACACATAGTCATTATATTCGCCACATGTGTAGCCGATATTTGCAGGTGCCACACTGATGTCACTAGTAGTGGGCGGGGTTTACCAGCATTTCCTGTAGTGGTCGGGTAGGAGCTACAATCTGTTTGCTCCAGCGCCATTTTCTGGCCTCGACTTTTGAGTTGAACGGCGTCATTTCAGCGCCCCGCCTCGAGACGTTAAGTGTGAGCGTGGTCACACATATACAGAGTTCTTAGAAATTCGGGGAGATGCGAATTCCTTTGCCTAATTACACAATACAGTAACTGCGTCTCTCCTTTGTCTCAGCGCTGTTCAGCTTACCATGAGTTCTATTGTAATCGAATTAACAGTTGCCGCATAATAAAATTTCACAATATTTTTATAAAACTCCCGCACAAAATGAAATAAATAAAATGTAAATACCCCATACTGTAAAAAAAAATAAAATGACCCAAAATTGACACGTTACACTAGGTGGGTTGAAAGATACACTTCTGTTGCTATTTTTCTTGAATTGTACGATGGTATAGTTTTGGCTTTAGACAGGATTGCTGAATGGCCAGATAAAGATTCTGCTAATGCTTCACACCGGTTAAACTGTACAGTAAAAAGAGCAGATTTTGTTATTGCTCTATATGTTATAAATCAAATCTTTTCCTACAGTAGCATTTTATGTAAATCACTGCAACAAAGAAGTATTGACCTGAAAAAGGCATGTGATCTTGCCGAAGACACAGCGCTGGAGATAAGAATGCTAAGGAAAAATGCTAACTCGGAGTTCACTAAATTATTTTTAAGTGCTAAAATGAAAGGTGAAAATTTTGATTTCCCACTGAACATACCAAGAATTGCTAACAAACAAACAATAAGATGTAATGTGGATGCTGCTAGTTCAGAAGATTATTATCGAGTGTCAGTATACATCCCATTTTTAGATGCCTTTTTAAATAATTTGGAACAAAGATTTTCAAAACACAAGTCTATTTTGACAGGATTCCAATCACTTTTGCCAGCAGATCCTAACAGACTTTCCAAGGAAACTTTAAATGAGTTTCAATCTTTGGTTTCATTCTACAACAGTGACTTAAACGGGACAGTTGATGAACTAAAAATAGAGTTGACTTTTGGTACAGAGCCATTGCTAGGCTGAAGAAGGATGACTGGCCAAAGGATGCGTTAAGTGCTTTAAGGCACTGCGAAGAAAATATTCTTCCACACATTAAAACATTGTTGCACATATTAGCAGTTCTACCTGTGTCCACTTCTGAAAATGAAAGGACATTTTCCACTTTGCACAGACTAAAGAATTATTTAAGAAATTCTACTTCTGAGACTAGGTTAAATGGGCTAGCTCTTCTACACTTATATCAACAAATGACTCCATCAACTGAATCCATTTTAGATAAAATGGCAGAAAAGTCACGAAAAATTGACATTAGTTTGAAATAGTGAATGATTGTGTTCCAACTACAAAAGAGTTGGTTCTGACTAGTTATGTTGTTTGTATAAATAACTGACTATATCCTCAAAAATAAATGACTGTATTTACTGTTACTAAAGGATAAACTATAAACTAAAAAAAATTATTTTAATAAAATCAGTATCTACGGATTAAGTAACTGAAATTATTAAGTATTCTTATATGCTTACATAATTTTTACTCACGACTGCCCTGCTTTTAGAGAAAAAATGAAGTTTTTGAACCCCCCCCAGAAAAAAAAATCCTGGGTGCGCCACTGACGCCCACCAAGGATTTTAGAACAACTTTTTAATTATCCGCCTGAGAATTATACCATAGATGTGAACATAAAACTTCAACTAGCGAATTAAAATTTATTAACGAAGGGTGAGAGGAGAAAACGGAGACACGACACAAAGGGTAAATGGACCAGGTTGTAACTTTATTTATTTTTATTAATGATTTAAATTGCAACTTCCACTTACCTTTTGATTCTTGATCTGGCCTGATCTCTAAGTGTGGACGAACCCCGTTCGTCCGGCGAACTTAACAGTACAGCAAATGAAATAAGGTGTTTGAAATGATTTTATTTAACAAAGTATATCATTTAGCAGATAATATTTTATTTTGCAATTACTAAACATCTCTTCGTCCCACTACCTTCCATGTATAAAATATAAAAAATATTAATCTCTCCACATGATTTTTAACTTTTGAAATACATTGTTATAAATTTTTAACATGATAGACATCTTACGTAAGAACAAAATTTACTTACAGTCTAGGAAGACGACCCAGTTTGCCCATTCATTCCATTCACACAAAATTTTACATACCCCTAATTTTAGAGCGCTCGTTGAATTAGTAAAATTAATTAAATAGGGAAGTAGCTCGTTGATTGCCTAACTCTTGGCGCCTCTGATAACCACGCGCCGCACTACAGATTTGTTTGAAAGTTTTTTCACATTTTTCACTTTCCGGTCTCCACGGTATACACTTCGAGCTGATGGACTGCTCTAATTTACGTTTTTATACACTTTGTGGACTTTCTATAATTCGCGAACTTTGTAGGAGGTCCCGGCCGGGAGAAGTTCTTTCGTTGACTGTTTTTTAACTATTTTCCCATTTTTTAATAATAGCTAAAACTTTGCCCGGCCAACGACACACGCCACAAATCACGTCCACTGCCTTCAGATGTTAACAGTCGACTGCCGAGTTTTTTGCGTGCACACAGCGAAAGAATGTACCAGTTCGTGCCGTTTCTTGTGTGAACGTTGGCCGAGGTGTGCGCCCTTACACATTCCCAGACGCTTTAATAGCTTTTGTACCTCGTACGGCTGGTTATGCATGAACTACAAGGTGTTCCAAAAGTTGAAATTTCGTGATCAAAACGTTCAGCTTGGGTTGGTTACAAATTTTTTACAATTATGTGGAAATTAAACTAAACCTCTTGGTTTGTACCATTACAATAGCCCCCCCCCCCAATGAGAGATCTTCTGCCGAAACAGAAGAAATCTCATTGCTAAACCCCTAAGAGGATCGGTGAAGATATGGTGCCAATAACCCCCCATTAATTCTTAATGCCTCATGGGTAAACTACCCCCCTAGCTCGGCGACTATGGCTGCACCTGAACGAGATTACTGGACTTCTCTATACGAGATCCCAACACCATAAAATCACACAGACACGCACCACAGCGCACCTAACCCTCTAACATACCGACCCAAAATCCAAACCCCTGGTCTTATACCATGCCAGCTCCTCAACCGATATGTTTCCCCTTACCATGCACACTGGGTTGCCTTTAGCAAAATACTGGGTGTGTACACATTTCATTATCGATTACATATTACGTCCATTTACATTAAAATAAACTTCACAAGCATTCTATAATTGCTTCTACATGAAGTAATTCTCCCTTTCCAAACAACAAAATTTTTTCTGATATTATTTCAAATTAAGTTCAATTAATTAAATTTTATTCCACTAGTAAAAACAATCTGGGTCCATGATCAAAACCCATTTCCATGTTAGTCTACTTTATTTCTTTCAATTCCTTAATTCATTGCAAATTTTAAAATCTTCCAAAATTATCCAAAATCTGTCAAATACATACTTTATTCTTCTGACATTATAATAAACAAATAAATTATATAATATAATAAACAATACCATAACAAACAAATTTATTATAATAAATTTATAATAAACAACCTATTTTTACCGTAAATTCAAAATAGCTACGCTTGATTACAAAGATAACATAAGATATACATCGGGAATCAGCTGACCTCTCTTCCACTGATAGTGAACCTCAAAATCTAACAAAAACTTCTTTACTGCGATTTTTTTTCCAAAAAGAATTATCTTGTTATTAAAATTTATTATCCCTCCTTTACTTATATAAAAAAAAAACTACAAAACAATTATGAGGCATATATTACATATCTAACCCCAGTCATCAGCTGATCTCTCTGGGTCAGGTTGATGACCTTACCCTAGATACACTTCAAAATTATACAATATAAAATATATGACATATGTTTATAATACTTACACTCTAACATAGTAAAATAATAATACAATAAGACATGATAAATTCCTTAGCATAAAATCATCATATGGAGCAAAACATGGTTGCATCAATTCCTTCTGAACAAACATAAAATCATTCATTTAGCTTATCAGCTATCATTAGGTTTCAAAAAAATTTATTTTAAATCGTTACTCCCCCTGAATAAACCCCCTTCCACACACACTATGACCCCCCTGGACTGTGGCGTCCAGTTGTGTCCACAAGGACTGAAGTTTTGGAGGAATTTTGTCATCTCCTTGTCCTTGCTTCAGCCTTACATTATAAAAAGCATTTAGACATCGTAATATCTATAAATTATATAGTTATACGCCCCTAATGTGGGTCTATCACCTTTTTTTTTACCATTCCTACGCAAACAGAGTGCTAGCCGCTGTTCCATAATTTGGTGATTCCCCTGAATTACCCCCCTGTCAATTTCTAAATTCACTTTTACAACGATAACAGCTATGGCCAGTTAAGGCAGAACGAGACGCAATGAGCCCCGACCATAGCTGTCAAAGCTAAACCAATTCCACGGTCAGGGTTCGGTGAGGCCGTGACCGCCTGAAAAGTTGGGGAATCACAAGTAAAAGATATCTTAGTTTATGATATAACTACATTTAAAATTTACAATTTATATTGCATGAAATTTCTAGTCTTGGTTGTGCGTTTTAACATCATACATTTCGTTCTTAACTTTGACCTTCATTAACATAATATAGTGAGTACAACAAAATATTTACTTAGACACTCAAATTAATCTATTCCTACTTACATAGGCTATCATCAACTAACGATTGAATCTTTAATTACATTTAATAATATAATTGACCGTTTAATAAAAAGGATTCACTCTCTCACTCCATTAAAATAAATATTCAATCGGCATCTGAATAAAATTACAAACATTTCAATTTTAGGTTTAGTTTCAAACCCCATAAACCTTTCATCCCGTTACATTTTATTATTACAGGCCCATTATGAACTTCTAATCATCATTTTCACAGACGGCACTAGTAAATTTTATTTGAACACACTGCCTCACTAAAATTATTTACATACACTCTTAGGCAATGCTGGTACGTGGTATGGTGCACCTTATCTATGCACCTTGAGTGTAAAATATTTTGTATCACATACCTGATGGGTCCCCCTCCCCGTTCAATAATACAGTGAAATTTCTAATTTAGACCAATTTTGCGGAGCCAGACCATCGTCGTTTCACCACCCGAAGGGAGTTCTGCCAACCATGGTCCGCCTCCAATTGCCGAAACCCACGGTCAGGACTGGTAAGATCGTGACCGCCCGAAAATGGGGGAGGATCCCTTCTGAAAACATAAAACATTCAATTAAAATTCATACCTACATTGATAAATTGTTAAAACTCCTGTGATGACCAATACAACTTCAAATTTGTAGCATTCTGTGTACTCACTATTTCTCGCGTTTCCCGGTTCTGTAAAACATATGAATTATTCATTTTGATTTCTATTATCTCGTAAGGCCCTTCGTAGAGTAAGAAGAACTTCTTGATTCCTTGTCCTGACCACTCGACAAATCATGTCGCCGTACTAATACCAGCTGTCCTATCTCATACTGCATCCACTTACCTTTCATATCATGCCTCCGTTTTCTCTTCTCCCCCTTCGTTAATAAATTTTCATTCGCCAGCCTAAGTTTTACATCACGATCAATAACATTGGTTTCTGGTGGATACTCAAATAGTTGCTCCAAAATCCTCGGCAAACGCGTTCTCTTATTAACTCGTAAGGTGTGAACCCTGTCGACTCGTGGATGGTGCAGTTCAGCCAGTCTTCAATCTTTTGAACATATAGCGGCCACTCGCTGTGTTTTGCGTGACAGTATGCTCTTAAGACCCAGCCTATTTCTCTCATGACTCTCTCTGCCTGGTTGGATTGTGGATGATATACGGCAGTGTGCTTTGGGATGATTCCTTCCCATCCTAGAGTCTGGCGCCACTTTCCACTGATGAACTGTGGTCCATGGTCAGATAGTATCACCTTCGGCTTCCCCATGTTGATCATGTAGTCGCGTGTGATCTTTTCACTCAGCACCTTACTTGTCGCTCGCTTCACGCTATATAACCTTACATATTTAGAAAATGTATCTAGCACTACAAAAATATACATTACTCCTCCCCTACCCTTCGGCAAAGGGCCATACAGATCTACTGCTACTAAGTTGAATGGTTTTTCTACTTTAATATAGTTTAACTCCCCTTCCAATCGATAATTTACTACTTTCGATTTCTGACACAGTTCACAACTTTTCAATATTTTTCTTACTCTTCTCTCCATATTCTTAAATATACAAGACTCCCTCAATACACACACACATTTCTTGGCTCCAAAATGGCCATATCTATAATGACAGTCCCATACTATTTTATCTATCAACCCTTCAGGTATAACTAACCTCCAATCCCTTTCTCTCCCCTCTACTTTTTTAAATAAACTCCCCTTAAACACCTGGAAATATTGTTTATACCCAAACTCATCTAATTCTGATTCTACACTAGTTATTATCTTATTTAATTTACTATCAGCTCTCTGCAGTATATTTATATCTTTCAACTCTTCACCAAAAAGTTTATCTTCCCTAGATAGTCTATAAATTTCTATTTCCTTAATATCTCTACCAGTTCTATTTCTATCTGTGTCTACCCGTGATAATGTGTCAGGTATTCGGTTTTCTACCCCTTTTATATACTCCCAAGAGAAATTATATTCTTGTAGAGCTAGTACCCACCTTGTTATTCTGCTGTGAGTGAGTTTGCACGTGTTCAGGAACGACAGCGCTTTATGGTCCGTCCTGATGATGGTTTTACTGCCCAGCAGATATGTACGGAACTTTTTTACTGCAAACACTATACTGAGGAGCTCCTTCTCTGTGGTTGTATAGTTGCGTTCTGATGCTAGTAACGTCCGGCTGGCGAAGGCAATTGTATGGTGTCCTCTCGCCTCGTCTTCTTGATACAGTTCGGCTCCTAGTGCTATATTACTAGCGTCTGTCTGTAAATAAAAATTATTATTGAAATTTGGGTGGTTCATTAAAATCATATCGACGAACTTATTCTTAATTTCGCAAAACGCTTCTCTTTCATTTTCCCCCCATTTCCATTGTTTGTTCTTCTGCAGCACGGCGCTAAGTCTTGCCGTCGTCTGAGCATAGTTTCGCTGGAACTTCCTGTAAAAATTACATAGACCAAGAAAACTTTGTAATTGCTTTATGTTCTTTGGCTCCGGGAATGTCAGGATGGATTCTACCTTGTCCGGATTAGTCCGTATTCCTTTAGGTGTTATGATGAATCCTAGAAAATGTATTTCAGTCTGTAAAAATTTTGATTTATCCCAATTCACAGTTAAACCTCCCTGGTATAATTTCTCCAACACATACTCTAAATGTTCTACATGCTCCTCCAATGTCCTGGAAGCTATCAGAATATCATCCACATATATAGTCAAAAAATCTAAATTATGAGGCTGCAAAATTTCATCAAGACACTTAATAAAACTAGCTACACTGGTGTTCAATCCAAACGGTAATCGTTTGAATTGGTAGTTTTTTCCGTTGAATAAGAAAGCTGTATATTTCCTACTATTCGCTGCCAATGGAACTTGCCAATACCCGGCGGTTAGGTCTAAAGAGGTCATATATTTCACACCGCTGAACTTCTGAAAAATTTCCTCAATGGCTTCGGGTGACTCCCGGTCTGGAATAATTATTTGATTGATTTTGCAGGCACCTAAACATAACCTGACTCTCCCATCTTTTTTAATCACTACTACTAAAGGGTTAGAATATGGTGATACGGATCGCTCAATTATATCTCCCTCTAACATTTTCTCTAACTCAATCTGGACCGCTCTTCTCTTCGCATATGGCACCGGATAACTTCTTTGTACATAGGTTGCGTGTTCCCTTACCTTTAATTCGCATTCATAGTTTCTTGCCCTCCCTGGTATATCGGCAAACACTCCTCTAAAATTCTCTACTACCCGCCACAACGATTCACATTGAGAACTCCCTATTACGCCACCCTCACTACAAAATTTAAGTGCCCTCTCATCCCATATTTGCTCCACACTTTCATCGCACTCTATTTTACTCTCACTACACACATTCATACTAACTTCCGCTTCTTGTTCATTAACCCGATTACGTATCACCCTTACGCCCGAAATTCTTATCGCATCTACTACCCACTCAAAATTAATCCGAACTGGTTCTATTTCATTGTGTAATTCTAACACCCGTTTTTGGAAATCAATCACCGCCTTATGTTTAATCAGAAAATCATTTCCCAATATAACCTCAAGATTTAATCCACGTACGACTAGAAATGTATTATCGTACCCTACCCCATTAATTATCATATTTAAATGTGCTTGTTTAGTGACTTTTACTCCTAACGCCCGTAATACCTACAATCGTAAAGCTTTACGAGCTTATTAAAAATTATTAACTGTGCAATATGGATATTGCTCAGCTTTCTTTTTGTTAACTTCCAGGGTCTCGTCAGGTGTACTCATTAGCAGAGAGAAACAGGTGAACGCAAATGACCAACACTTTTGGTTAACAAACACTTTTTATTTTATGTGACTAACTCCCATCTCCAATTTCTTTTATACTATAATTTGAACATGAATATATTTGGCCACGAGGCTCAATTAATAGAACAACTCATTATTTAATTAGTTATTAACTAAATGAATTTAATTATTATAGAAACAACAAATCAAATGAATTTAACCATTATATAAAAAATTATGCAACCAACACATAGTTTGCTTTACATCGAACTTTCTTCAAGTAACATAATTAGAAGTCCAATTACCCTTGTTACACATTGAAATCAATACAGAAAATTACTAAACTATTTTGCCTTAACGTAAACCAATGCTTTTATATTCAGATAGGTACCTACACACACCCACGCAAAACACACACTCATACTATGTTATACGGTACATTTTTGGTATACCACATTTTTATTTATTGAGCTCAAAATTTAGTATTTTTATTTAAAAAACCAGTATTTTATATAGTGGATATATAATGTCTACTTTCCTGATGCTGCGGATAAATTCCACTCCATAGGCACTAACTCGTGGCTTACAGTTTGCTGTCTCTCGTAGTTCTAATTTTGATTTACGGCCGAAATGTTATATTTTTTTTTCTACCAATTTCACTCACTGTCTTTACATTTTAGTTATAATACTTTTTAAATACCAAAATATATTTTTGTTACATTTTTGTTACATTGCGGGCCCGCAAAATACGTTCCGGAACTTTGTATATGTTGCTCGCGCGAGCGTTGAATTTAGACTGGCAACAGGCCAAAAGCACTATTTTGTGAAGCGGCCGTTGGTTAGATGACCAATTTTCATTGTGTTTAAAGTTTGTATTCCTACGCCAGCAGACTGTTTGTAATCACTTACATTTATTGTTTTATTACTCAGGTTGAAAATATAAATTTTGTCTATACGTAAATAATAAGTTTCGGGCGCCATGTTTGTTATAAAGCAACCTGATCGAAATTTATTGTTAGGGCCAGAAATTCGTGTTAACACGTACCAGTTTAGTGTAACCAATTACCTGAAATAAAGACACATCAAATAACATATAAAAGTATTTATTAAGAGTAAACATTGAGTATAAAGTATTACATAGACATAGGTCTCTGATCGATATATTGCGCCATGGGCGTTGTCCACATGAAGTTACATTATACAAAGAATATACGCTGCATTAATACATGTTATAGGATAAGACATACATTTATTGATTAATTAATTATTTATTCAAATTAACTTTCATATTTTCAACAAAGATATATATATATAGTTATAGGTGTTGCTCAACCCAGCACTTAGAAAGAATTACGCACGCACACAACCACTCACCCTCTCATTCTCATGGTACAAATTTATGCATAGTGGAGCTCCTTTTAAATATAATGAAAAATTACATGATTTTTTAAATACTTGATTTAAAATTTTGTATTATTTCCAAAGGATTGAAAATGTAAAAAGAACGTTCTCACCAATTTCGTGTTGGCTTCCTCGCACTGCTAGTCTCGTTCGTATATCGGCACAATCGGTGTATTTTTACGGCGCTTGACGGGACTTTATGTCAACCCACGTAACCCACCGTCGTGGGACCGATTCTATACGTCGATCTTGTACGGACGATTTAATCGGTCGAGGACGCCTACACCAAACAGAACTATAACTCTCCTTAATACATTTTAATTGTAGATATTATACTGTTTATTAACCACCTATAGTGGTCTAAAAAGTTAAAATTCACTCGTAAGTGAATGAGCAGCCGGCCGGCGCTGCTTAGTTGCTGCAACAGAATGACGGCAATTCCTGGTTGAAATCTGCGGAAGTGGGGTGTACTGACGTCACATTTTCTTTGTCTAAGTTGTTGACATCGCCGTTTGTAGTTGTCAACACATTCTCAGCCTCTGACGTAACGAAGGCTTGGCTCTGCTTATCGCAATAACTGCACACTGTTTTTGTGATGTGACACCGTTTTTTGTCATGAATTAGTTCAAATCCTGGCAAATATTGTAATATAGTCCACTCACTGTAGATTCGATATCGGTTGTTTGAGGTTGGGTTGGGTATGTCAAAAAAATAGAAAAATACAATATTTATGATCTCGTTATCATATTTTAGGTAATTATAAAATGTACCATGATTGTACCATCACAAAACCCCCTCAATGAAAGATGGTGTGACGAAGCACACAAACTTTCATTGACCCTTTCATACTTCCTAAAGGGATCAGTCAGGACAAGTCGCCACAACCCCCTTACAATTTTATATAAAAAATAACAATAACTCACCCTTGGTCTGGTGATGAGGACCGTACCTAGATGACCTTACTGGACTTCTCCTGCGAGATCCCAACACCATAAGGCCACTTAGGCTCTTAACGCCCCTGCTCTGACGCGTTGGCCAGCTCAGGACCGCTGTCACACCACCAAACACTGAAACAATTTATAAAAAATATTAATATAGTGGCTTATTGAATCACTACCTCCTTAACTGATATGGTTCCCCTTAGCTAAGTGCTGGTTTGTGCCAATAAGCACTGGGTTGGCTTACTATTTATAAAATTATAAATTATATTAAATAAAATTATAAGATTATATATTATAATCTTCAAGAATTAAAAAGAATATTATACCAAAATTGAATAAGATAGAATTGAAAATATAATAAGAAAATTACACATTATAATCTCCCAAAACAAATTATAAAAGAATTAATAACTCTATATATTTATTTATTGAATACTCTTAGTGCATGATAAAACAAAAAAAAATTATTATTAGTGTTATTATTATTATTATTCTTATTATTAACAGGTAATTATTTGGCTGATAAATATTATTAACAACGCCATTTTAAAAAAAAATTTTTTTTTTTTTTTTTTTTTTTCACATATACATTATAAAATCATGTAAAGAGTTTTCAAATAAATACATAATACATTAATAATTAACACTGATATATTAATAATACAGTTAATACATTTTAAATACTCAATCATATTCAATCATATCTTAATAAATAATTAAGATATATCAAAATTGAAATATCATTTAAAAATGTTAATTCTTTAGTTACATTAATAAATTTGTAGACACTTTCCAAGTCCAAAACATCACTTTTCTAACACTCCAGGAAAACAATGGATCTTCTGATATGCTTAGTTACATAAAAAAAATATAACTCCTTACTGAGTTAACCTCTTAAGTTACACAATTTTCAAATTTTATTCTATGATAAAACAAAATTTCATGGGATTAATGCCAAAAGATATTTTTTTTTTTTTTTTTTTTTTTATATATATCCCAAGAATTAGGGGTCCCCCTCCCCGTTCAATAATAAGATTAAATTTTCAAATTTCTACCAATTTTGTGTGGAGGAAGACCATCGTTGCTTTCACTTCCTTACGTCAGTTCCGCCAACCATGGTCCACCTCCCAAACTCCAAAATCCACGATCAGAAGTGGTGAGTCTGTGATCGCCCGAAAATGGGGGAGAGTCCCTTCTGTAAATCAATAGCTAAGTTAATACTCATACACTCAAAATATAAAAACGTCAACATAAAAATAACTAAGACGACCAGTACAATTTTAAATTTGTAGCATTGTGTGTTCCTACTATCTCTCCAGTTACGTTGTTCTGTAATACATAAGAATTTTGCATCTTAATTTCTATGACCTCATATGGACCTTCATATAAGAGAAAGAATTTCTTAATTTCTTTGTCTTGTGCACTCGATAAGTCATGTCTTTTAACTAATACCATTTGTCCTAAGTTATACTTAATCCACTTACCTCTTGCGTCGTGTCTACGTTTTCTCTATTCACCCTTACTAATTAAGTGTTCATTCGCCAACCGGATTTTAATGTTTATATCAGTTGTTCTACCTTCAGGTGGATAGTCGAATAATTGTTCTAAGATTCTTGGGGGGCGTGTTCCCCTAACTAATTCATAAGGTGTATAGCCAGTAGACTCGTGGGTGGTACTGTTCAGCCAGGTTTCCACCTTTCGTACCTACAACGGCCACTCGCTGTGTTTAGCGTGACAATAGGCTCTGAAGATCCTGCCTATTTCTCTCATTACACGCTCAGCCTGGTTGGACTGGGGATGATACACAGCCGTATGCTTCGTGAGGATGCCTTCCCATCCTAAGGTCTGACGCCATCTTCCGCTGATGAACTGCGGCCCATGGTCTGATAAAATTACTTTTGGCTTACCCACGTTAATCATATAGTCTTTAGTTATTTTTTCACTCAATACCTTACTGGTAGCTCTTTTTACGCTATACAATTTTACATATTTTGAGAAAGTGTCAAGCAATACAAATATATAAACTACTCCGCCTCTACCCTTCGGCAATGGTCCAAACAAATCCACAGCAACTAAATCAAAAGGTCGATCTACCTTAATATAATTTAACTCACCTTCTACTCTGTAGTTAACCACCTTCGACTTTTGACACAAATCACAACTCCTCAGCAACTGCCTTACTCGCCTCTCCATATTTCTGAAAATACATGATTCTTTTAAAACATTGACACACTTTTTAGCCCCAAAATGACCATATCGTATATGACAATCCCAAATGATTTTCTCTTCCAACACTGCTGGTATCACTAATTTCCAGTCACGCTCACCCCCTACTACCTTCTTAAACAATAACCCTTTGTAGATTTTAAAATATTGATTGTACTCAGAATCATCCAACTCCGTCTCTAAACTGTGTATTATTTTTCCAGACTTACCATCTGCTCTCTGCATGGTGTTAATATCCTTCAGCTCCTCTCCAAAGATTCTGTCTTCTCTACTAATCTGAAAAATTTCAATTTCTTTTAAGTCCCTACCTGTTTTGTTATTTTCACAATCTATTCTGGATAGAGTGTCGGGTACCTTATTTTCTGTTCCTTTAATGTACTCCCACTCGAAGTTGTACTCCTGTAAAATAAGTACCCACCTGGTTAATCGACTATGAGCCAGTTTACAAGTGTTGAGGAATGACAAAGCTTTATGATCAGTCCTAATGATCGTTTTGTTACCTAATATATACGTTCGAAATTTACCAACTGCAAACACAATACTGAGTAATTCCTTCTCGGTGGTCGTATAATTCTTTTCAGCTGGCAGTAAGGATCGACTAGCGAACGCAATTGTCTTATGTTCCTTCTCCTCATCTTCCTGATACAGCTCTGCTCCCACAGCTACATTGCTGGCGTCCGTCTGTAAATAAAACATTTTATCAAAATCCGGGTGGTTCATCATAATCATGTCACTAAATTTTCGTTTTATTTCTTCAAAGGCTCCACGCTCCACTTCTCCCCATTTCCATTGTCGGTTCTTCTGCAATACCGCACTTAACTTAGCGGTTAGGTAGGCGTAGTTCCTCTGAAATTTCCTATAAAAGTTGCACAGCCCAAGAAAACTCTGAAGTTGTTTGATGTTTCGCGGTTCAGGGAAACGCATAATAGATTCGACCTTGTCCGGGTTTGCGGAAATTCCTTCCGATGTAATAATGAATCCTAAAAAATTAATTTTCGTTTGTAGAAATTTGGACTTATCCCAATTTACGGTTAATCCTCCCGCTTCTAATTTCCCTAAAACATATTTTAAATGTTCTAAATGGTCTTCAAATGTACGTGAAGCTATTAAAATATCATCTACATAAACTGTGAGAAAATCTAAATCTTTTGGTCTCAAAATTCTATCCAAACATTTAATGAAACTAGCTACGCTGGTATTTAGCCCAAATGGTAGTCGCTTAAACTGATAATTTTTTCCGTTAAACAAAAATGCTGTGTATTGCCTACTTACCTCTGCTAATGGTACCTGCCAATATCCAGCAGTCAGATCTAATGATGTCATAAACCGTACGCCACTAAACTTTTGAAAGATCTCATTTATAGATTCTGGTGATTCTCGGTCTGGTATAATAATTTGGTTAATTTTCCTTGCGTCTAGGCATAATCTTACTCCTCCTTCCTTCTTGATTACCACCACTAACGGATTTGAGTAGTGAGACACTGACCTCTCTATGATACCATTATCTAACATCTTGTCCAACTCTTCTTGCACCGCTCGTCTTTTAGAGTAAGGCACTGGATAACTCCGCTGCATGAATGGTGTGTGTTCCTTTATCTGTAACATACATTCATAATTTTTTGCCCTTCCTGGAATATCGGCAAACACTCCCTTAAACTGCTCTATTACCTGCCATAACGCTATACGTTGGCCACTCCTTATCACCTCACCCCCACTACAGAATTCATCCGCCCTTATCTCCCATACTTCATTATTAATATTACTCAGTTCATTATCAACATCTTCTAAATACTCACCCTCTATACAAAAATTTATTTTAGTATCTAAGTGATTCTCAACTACTTGTTTCTGTAACATTTTCATACCAGTTGTTCTAACTTTATTTATCACATTTTCAAAATTAATTTTCACAGACCGATCACCCCCATCTAACTCCAACACTTTTTCTTTAAAATTTATTACAGCTTTATTTCTTTGTAAAAAATCATTTCCTAAAATGATGTCTAAACTTAACCCCTTGACTACCAAAAATGTATTATCAAAATTAATACCTCCAATTGAGAAACTTAAATGTATCTGTTTTGTCACCCTTTTACTACGTACCCCCGTGACTCCTATTACTGTAACCCCTGCTACGGGTAAAACTGGAATATTCTTATTCAATTCTTTCAATTCACTTAAAATGTTCTCGGCTATTACTGAAATTTCACTCCCTGTATCAACAAGTGTTTTAAAGTTTCTATTATCTATTGTTACCTGTATTTCCGTGAGTCCAGCTCTCACCTCCAATGTAGTGTTACACTCCTCCTCCAATAAATCTGCAACGATGTCTGCTTTTATAACGTTGGATTGTAGATTCTCGATGGGTCGGACCTCATGAGTTTCCCTGAACAGTGGTCGGGTCCTACTTACCACTGTTGACTTCAGTTTTCCGGCTGTGTCCTATTATGACTTGTTGATGGCACAGGGTGTCCGCGTGTTGGTCCCTGATGGTGGTACGGTGCTCCTCTGTTACTCGGGGCTCCTCTGTTCGCAGGTATGAATTGCTTTACTTGGTTATTTCTTGGTGCTTTACAGAAATAACAATGCTGCATGTGACCCCGATTCTCCTTCCTGCAACTAGAACAACTCCAACCGCCTGGTGTCTGTAAATCATTTCTAACATTATATTTATTGCCAGTATGATTAAAATAAGGCCTTGGCCGATTAAACTCATTGTTATTATTGTTATGGTTATACGTATTTGGTTGTATAGGGCGTCTACCCATTTCACGATCATTTATACTTTGTAGTATATCTAATACCCTTTCCAGTTCATCAAGATTTTCTATTTCTTTAGTCATCAGAGTGACCTGCACTTCTCTAGGTAAGTGCTTACTAACATACCTAACAAATGACTTAAATGGTATAGGAGGCTCTAAATATTTAGCTTCGTTGTACAATTTTGTTACATAAATAGTAATGTTATTATTACTAACGTTACGTCCCATGAAATTACCCGTTCCCATAATACGGCTTCTTAAAGTCTCCTGCTCTTCTTCTGTCCAATATTTACCCTTAAAAGCTTTTTCAAAAGTATTATAGCAATCCCATTCTAACCTATGAGCTTCAGCCCATATGACTGAGTTACCCTTGAAACATTTAATAATTTTATTTAATTTCACTTCCCAGCTACTACTACTAAAATAATTATAATCCCTAGTCTGATTAAGGAATCGCATGGGATGTATTACTCTGTTTTCATGGCTAAAATTCTCTAGTTCTATTTCATTATAGAAATCTCTAGTTACTACTACTCTATCAGTTATGCTTGAAACATTTTTATTTATTTCTCCCCATAATTCGTTTTTTACACTGGTCAAATTATTTGCAATCATATCATATTTATCATGCACATCCATACGATTTTGTACAGTTAAGTCATCAATTTCTTTAATCTTACTTTGTAACAAATTAAATCTACTCTTGGTATTTTTCTCATGTTCAGTCATAGTACTATCTATAGCTTCTAAATTTTTAGTGATATCTATCACGTTTATTTCAATGTTTTCTAAATGATTTTGCAACACATTGGTTTTAACTTCTACTTGACTTTCTACAAAATGTAAACATTTCTGTTGTATTTCCGTACTTGTTGACTGTAATTTACTTTTAATCGTGTTATTTACTGTGTCTTGTACTAGACCAATTTTAGTGTCTAAATCATGTATGGTACTACTGAACTTATCATCAACAATTGCTAGTGTAGTTTTCTGTATGTTATCACAACGTGTTTCTACTGTGTTAATTCGCTCATCAAATTGACAATTTTGTCTTTTAATTTCATCTTTCATCTCATCGAAATTAATTTTAAAACTACTTTGAATTTCTTTAATTTCACTTTTCTGAACATCAAATTTAAAATTCATGTCCCCTCTGAGGTCATTAAAATTGCTACACATCATGTTATACAGACGTGTTAACATTTCGTCTGTTTTGTTTTCATGAAGTGAGATGGAGGTTACTTGTTCAGTCTCTATATTTTCGGTCGCACTCGCCTCGCCAACCTGACTAAGTGGGGTTAATGGAACATCCATCTCACTCATCACTATTTCGTCAGAGAGGCTGACTTTTTCAGTTTTATCTTCATCAGTATTCATGTTGTATTATTTTAGGTTACTAAAACATGTATGTTTATAACCTAGGAATTTAACCCTATTCTACGCACGTGTGTATGTACTTACGCACTTACTTCAGGTAACTATTCCACTTTCCTGGTAGGTATTACTCCACATAAAATTAAGTTTTATGTCGAGTTCCTGTTATTACGGGCGACAAATGTAATCACTTACATTTATTGTTTTATTACTCAGGTTGAAAATATAAATTTTGTCTATACGTAAATAATAAGTTTCGGGCGCCATGTTTGTTATAAAGCAACCTGATCGAAATTTATTGTTAGGGCCAGAAATTCGTGTTAACACGTACCAGTTTAGTGTAACCAATTACCTGAAATAAAGACACATCAAATAACATATAAAAGTATTTATTAAGAGTAAACATTGAGTATAAAGTATTACATAGACATAGGTCTCTGATCGATATATTGCGCCATGGGCGTTGTCCACATGAAGTTACATTATACAAAGAATATACGCTGCATTAATACATGTTATAGGATAAGACATACATTTATTGATTAATTAATTATTTATTCAAATTAACTTTCATATTTTCAACAAAGATATATATATAGTTATAGGTGTTGCTCAACCCAGCACTTAGAAAGAATTACGCACGCACACAACCACTCACCCTCTCATTCTCATGGTACAAATTTATGCATAGTGGAGCTCCTTTTAAATATAATGAAAAATTACATGATTTTTTAAATACTTGATTTAAAATTTTGTATTATTTCCAAAGGATTGAAAATGTAAAAAGAACGTTCTCACCAATTTCGTGTTGGCTTCCTCGCACTGCTAGTCTCGTTCGTATATCGGCACAATCGGTGTATTTTTACGGCGCTTGACGGGACTTTATGTCAACCCACGTAACCCACCGTCGTGGGACCGATTCTATACGTCGATCTTGTACGGACGATTTAATCGGTCGAGGACGCCTACACCAAACAGAACTATAACTCTCCTTAATACATTTTAATTGTAGATATTATACTGTTTATTAACCACCTATAGTGGTCTAAAAAGTTAAAATTCACTCGTAAGTGAATGAGCAGCCGGCCGGCGCTGCTTAGTTGCTGCAACAGAATGACGGCAATTCCTGGTTGAAATCTGCGGAAGTGGGGTGTACTGACGTCACATTTTCTTTGTCTAAGTTGTTGACATCGCCGTTTGTAGTTGTCAACACATTCTCAGCCTCTGACGTAACGAAGGCTTGGCTCTGCTTATCGCAATAACTGCACACTGTTTTTGTGATGTGACACCGTTTTTTGTCATGAATTAGTTCAAATCCTGGCAAATATTGTAATATAGTCCACTCACTGTAGATTCGATATCGGTTGTTTGAGGTTGGGTTGGGTATGTCAAAAAAATAGAAAAATACAATATTTATGATCTCGTTATCATATTTTAGGTAATTATAAAATGTACCATGATTGTACCATCACATGTTTTATTACATAACGGCATTACACATCGAATTCCATTGTGAGGTTCGTCTCTGACGTAATGTGGTATGATGTTAGTTACATAACTTGTTGACTGGTTTTGTGTGTCATTTGTTGACCTTGGCATAATTCCAGCTTGTAGATGTTCTCGCTTGAGAAAATATTATTGAATAATTTTGACACAGCAGTGCTGCCACCGCCGCTACTACCAAAATACCTTTTTGTTTACGTTTGTCCCAAATATTCGAAAAAATGTTATTTACTTTATTTAAATTACCCCAGGTAGGCCAAAATGCCACATTACAATACCCCCCTCAATGAGAGATGTTATGCCAAAGCATAAAAAATCTCATTGACACATTCATACTTGCTAGAGGGATCAGTCAGGATATGTCGCCACAACCCCCTGTATGATTTACAAAAAATATAATCAACTCACCATTGGTCCGGTGACTGTGACCGCACCTGAATGACAATACTGGACTTCTCTCTCGAGATCCCAACACCATAGAGTCAGACAGATACTTAATGCCCCTGCTCTGACGCGCTGGCCAGCTCAGGTCCGCCGCCACAGCATCACCCAACACTGAAACAATAAAGTAAATATCAAATAGTGGACTTATACAACACCATATCCCCAACTGATCTGTTTCCCCCTAGCGGTGCTGGTTTGCGCTAAGAAGCACTGGTTTTTTTTTTGGTTTTTTTTTAACTGCTAATATATATATCAAAATACCTAACAACATGATACCCATTTTAAAATTCCATAATCTCATTCTATCTACTTTCTCTTGTTAACTTTTATCCCAAAATTCAAAATTATTTCCCTGATTCCCATTAGAATTTAAATAAACATTTCCCATTACCATATTCTACATCTCTGTCATCCCCAATTTGCATTTAAAATATTTCAATTCATAAAATTGTCTTACACTAACAAACACAACATAACATAAGAAAACATAGTACATTCATAATTCACATTGTTATTATTATCTTAAAATAAACAATTTGTATTTATAAATTACACACTTTACATCATTAAATTTGCATATAAAATCATAAAATTACCTTTTAATCTCACTTGACTGTTATTAATTCGTTTCTCAAAATTTTTTTTTTTTTTTTTTCATCTACGTTTTACATATCATTTCATTTATTATTCCCTTTCATTAATTTGGGTGATTCTACGTTATTCATTATAATTCACTTTATTAATTTGGCATTTACCCACAATCTTACCCCTTTTATTACTCTAACGCTCCCTTACAAAATCTTTAACTAGTATGACATCTCTGATGTATTATTTAAAATACAACGAAATTTTTTTTTTTTTTATTCGTTACCCCCCTGGATAACCTCCCTGCCACACACACTATGACCCCCCCTGGACTGTGGCATCCAGTTGCGTCCACAAGGACTGAAATTTTGGAGGAATTTGACATCTCCTTGTCCTTGCTTCTGCGTTACATTTGAACATTTGAATATCAATATATTCTCGTTTATAATTATGCGCCCTTAAACGGGTCTAACACCTGGCTTTGCTACCCCCATGCGGGCAGAGTGGTAGCCGCTGTTCCCTAGTTTGGTGATTCCCCTTAATTTCACCCCCCATTAATTTCTAAATACACCTTTACAACGATAACAGTTATGGCCAGTATGGTCAGCGCGAAATCGTAATGTGCCCCAACCATAGCTGTTAAAGCTAAACCAATTCCACGGTCAGGGTTCGGTGAGGCCGTGACCGCCCGAAAAGTTGGGGAATCACAAGTATAATATATTTTTTTTTTTAATTAAAATTAACAATTTATATCACATGACATTTCTAGTCTTGGTGGTGTTTTAACCTAACACATTTCTTTCTTAACTTTCCCTACCTTGATGTTCATTTACATAACATGCATAACTTGTGTATAAACAAAAATAATAATTTATAATAATAGAATATAAAAATGTCTGTTTATGTATGAAAACTTTAATATCTACAAATACATCCATCATCACTCAGCTAGATAATACTTTTTTAATTGGGTCACATTATAAGTTCCTTTTATTTCTCGAGTTTGCAAATCTACTAAAACATAAGCATTCTCCATTTTCACTTGGCTAACCTCATATGGACCGTCATACAATAGGAAGAATTTCTTAATTTCTTTGTCCAATGCTGATGATTGATCGTGATTTTTTATTAATACTAGTTGTCCTACCTCGTATTGTATGGGTGTTAAATTCTGGTCATGTCTCCGTTTCCGTTGTTCAGCCTTACTCAGCAGGCGCTCCCTAGCGATTACCAATTTCCTATCATGTGGTATCTCCGTCCGGGTTGGAAATTTTACTAGCTCTTCTAATATGCGTGCCGGCCTTCTCTGAAACATTAACTCACATGGGCTGTAACTAGTGGATTCATGTAAACTATTGTTAATATACCACTCTATCTTGCACACAAAAGTAGCCCACAAAGAATGTTTTTTATGGCAAAAGGTTCTGAACATTCTCCCTAACTCCCGCATAACTCATTCACTTGGATTCGACTGTGGATGATACACTGATGTATGTTTAACTAAAATATTTTCCCAACCTAAAGTTTCTCGCCAGGTGTTGCTGGTGAACTGCGAGCCATGATCTGATAACGCTTACCTACTTCAACAAGGTATTCATTTACTATTTTCCTAGCCAACACTGACGAGGTTGCCTTTTTAATCGGGTATAGTTTTACAAATTTAGTAAAAACATCTAATACAACAAATAAATAGTTTACACCTCCTCGACCTTTGGGTAAAGGGCCATATAAATCAACAGCAACTAATGCTAAAGGATTGTCTGGCATCACATGCTGCATTAAACCCTCCTGTTTACGATTGTTTACTTTAGCTTTCTGACAAATTTCGCATGTTTGTAATATTTTACGCACCGTTCTTTCCATATTATTAAATTTACATGATTCTTTTAATATGTCACTACATTTCTTGGGGCCTATATGACCATACCTTAGATGGCAATCTCTCACTACTTCAGGTATTATGACTTTAGGGATACACAGCTTCCAATCGTCTCCCTGTTCATTTGCCCGATAAAATAAGTGTTTATTAAACAAACTAAAATGTTTCTCCCACTTATGAGGTACGTTGGGTATTTGACTCAAAGCTAATATTATTTTGTTAAGTTCGGTGTCTCTCTCTTGTTCCGTTGCCAAGTTACTTATTAATTTTTTCATATCTACTTCCCCCGCTTCTTTTACTATAAATATTTTATATGTATTTGCTATGTCTACTTCGGTGTTATTATCAAAATCTGTTCTGGATAGGACATCAGCTACTATATTTTCTTTACCCTTACAATACTCAATTGTTAAGTCATATTCTTGTAATATTAGCATCCACCGCACTAACCTACCATGAGTTAATTTACAGTTCTTTAAAAACGTTAACGCTTGATGGTCGGACCTTATGATTACCTTATTTCCTAACAAGTATGTTCTGAACTTTCTAAAGGCGAAAACTATTGATAACGCCTCCTTCTCCGTCGTAGTGTAGTTCTTTTCACTAGTTAATAGAGACCTACTTGCAAAAGCTACTACTTTGTGGTTATCATTCCCATCTAACTGAAACAACTCTACTCCCAAAGCAATGTCTGATGCGTCTATGTGTATATAAAATGGCTCTGAAAAATTAGGATGAGCTAGTATAACTGTGTTTAAGAATTTATTTTTTATCAGCTCGAATATATTTTGCTCTTTTAAATTCCACCGCCATCGATTGTCTTTATTTAATAAATGTCCCAATTGTACTGTTAAATATGAATATTTGTCTACAAATTGCCTATAATAATTGCACAATCCTAAAAAACTTTGCAACTGTTTAACATTTTTTGGTATTGGAAAATTTTGTATTATTTCTACCTTCTTAGGGTCTGTACTGATACCCCTTGCTGAAATTATATGTCCTAAAAAATTAACTTGTTCTTTCAAAAATTCTGACTTCTTAAACTTAACCGTTATGCCATACTCATGCAGTCTACTTAGTACCCTATCTAACCTTTCACAGTGTGTATCAATGTCTGGTGATGTAATTACTATATCATCTACATAAACGGTTGTGAATTCTAAAATCTCTCTTCCTAGCACATAATCCAGGCATTTGATAAAAATTGAAACACTTACATTTAGTCCAAACGGTAGTCGGCGAAATTGGTAATTCCTACCGTTGTATAGAAACGCCACATACTGTCGAGACTCCTCTTCCAGCTCTATCTGCCAGTAGCCTGCAGTCAAATCCAAGGTGGTGATGTATTTGGTCCCACTAAAACGTTGCAGAATTTCGCTTACTGGTTCCGGTGATTCTCTGTCTGGAACAATTATTCTGTTTACCTGTCTTGCGTCTAAACATAATCTTATCGATAAATCTTTCTTTGTCACCACTACTAAAGGGTTGGAATATGGTGATGTAGATTTTTCTATTATACCTTCCCTCAACATTTTATTTATCTCCTCCTGTACTAAACCCCTCTTGGAGTATGGTACCGGATAGGTTTTAGGTGCAAAGGGTGTTTTTTCTTTAACGACTAATTTACCTTTAATATTCTTTACTAAACCGGGTTCATCTGAAAAAACTGATTTATTCTTGTTTATTATTAGTACTATTTTCTCCCTGTCTTGATAGCTAAATTCCCCCTCTTGATATAAGATTTTATTCATTTTCTCCTCCCAATTATTTTCATTTTCAAATAACTCATTATTATTTACTCTCAAGTTACAATAATTTATCATTAAGGATCTACACTCGTTTATATCATTGTCAGAAATTAACATTCCCTTACTAATTATTCTTAAAGCTTTCATTCCCACAGTTTTCTTTTGTATGAATGGTACTTCAACTATATTATTATTATTGTTTAATTTCATAGTCTGTGTGTAATAGTTTAACTCTACCTTGAAATTATTTAAAAAATCATTACCCATTATAGCTCCCATATTTAGTCCTGGAATAACTAAGAAAGGTACATTTATTGTGTTCTCATTTACTTTTAATTGTAGCATTATTTGTTTAGTTACCTTTTTACTGCGAACACCCGTTACTCCTATAACACTAATTCCCAGTACTGGTAATTGTGGAAGTGTTTCTGTAGTCTGATTTTTGATTTTTTCAAACATTCTATCGTCTATAGCAGTCAGTTCACTCCCTGAATCTACTAGAAAAATATATTTAGAATTAAACACTTTGGCTTCAAATTCTGCCATCCCGAAAGCATTATTACTCTCACCCGCTTCTTCGTCAGATAAATCATTATGTATATTGGTAATTAGTGACCCTATTGTCATGTGATTACTAGACGGCTGGGGGCTTTCTTTTTCAACCGCCCTTATTAGTTTAACGGATGTGGAGGTGGTGGTTCACTGTAAACACCCCTACTGTTTTGATTACGAGCTGGTACTTCCACGCCCCGAGTTTCGTTTTGGTTACTAACATAACCCCCTTTACCTCTATGATTAAAATTTCCTGATACTCCTCGATTACTAGTAAAACCTCTCCCTCTATGATTCCCTCTAAATTGATCGCAACCCCTATTATAATTCTCCCCTCTCCCTTGGGCACCACTCCTCGGACCCTGACACCGGTAACATTGATTCCGCGACCCATTATAATTACTAGCTCCACAACTAGGGTTTGGACATAACCACGCCCCCTCCCCTGATCTACTCACATTACTAATAAAATGGTCTGGTTGTCTTATTTCAGTATTGGTTTGATTCGATTCACTAACTCTAAACTGATACTTATTATCCTCTTCCTCTTTCATACTCTGGTATGCTTCTAATATTTTTTCTAACTCTGCGATATTAGCAAAATCCCGGGTTCTGATTGTGGACCGTATGTCCTTGGGTAAATGTTTACTGATGTATCTTATAAAAGATGAAAGAGGCATTGGTGGTTCTAAATATTTAACCTGACTATATAGTCTCGTCACATACGATGTAATACTCATGTGCTTAATATTAAAATTGCCCCATCCCATTATGATACTACGTAACCCCTCTTGTTTCTCCTCTGACCAGTACTTATTTCTAAATGCTTGCTCAAACTCATTAAAATCTACCCAGTTATCGTTATGAGCATCCGCCCATATTTTAGCATCCCCTTTAAAGTACTTTAAAATTCTTACTAACTTAATCTCCCAACTTTCTTGGTTATATTTATTAAAACTTTTTATAGAGTTCAAAAATTGTATGGGGTTCACTCCCCTACTTTCATTACTAAAATATCCTAACTCTACTTCCACATTCACTCTCTCACTCACATTACTTAATTTCTGGTTAATGGTTACATTCAAGTCTTCTCTGACTTTAACTATTTCACGCTCATGTTCTGCTTGTTTATTCTTTAAACTAGTTACATTAATTTTAATTGCATCAACTTGTTCAAAGTTACTTCTGAATTCATCATTTATATTTTCTTATATTTCACTTGCTCGTTTTATTTGTTCACACTCATTAATTATACATTGAACATTACAGTCAATTTTGTCATTTTGCTTTTTAAATTTATCATTAAATTTACTTGTCAACGTGTCAAATTTTTTATTTGTCTCTAACATTTTCTCTTTTTGTTTTTTGTTATTTATTTTTATATCATTTTTCATCTCAGTTTGTATCTTATTGATATCACTAGTCAACTCACCTTTCACTCCAACAATAACCTCACTCATACTTTCCAAACGGCTATTCATATATATTTCACTCGCTCTCAATTCGCTCCTCACATTTATGAACTCGTTATTTAAATCAGTCAGTTTAACATTTATAGTATTTACTTCTGATTTGATCTCAGCTTTCAAATTGTTGTTTTCTGTTTCCATTTCATTTAAGCTCATATTTACGACATTTATTTCTGATTTGATCTGTTTTCATTCCTGACATCATCTCCATCATCAATGCTAATTGGTTAAATATATTTACCCCCTTGTCTCTACTACCCCCCGCTACTACAGTTTCGTCTACATCTGTTTCAACACTTTCATCAACAAAACATTGGTTGTTACCATATGATCTTGCGTAATATTTAACATTGATTCTTCTACGCTACTTTTACCTAAGTCTGCGTTCATATTTCCCTCTGCCATTTTTCGACCTGTTTGTAAATTTTCTGTTAACTCAATTTACAAAGTCCATGTTAACGGGCGCCATTAAAGCTTTACGAGCTTATTAAAAATTATTAACTGTGCAATATGGATATTGCTCAGCTTTCTTTTTGTTAACTTCCAGGGTCTCGTCAGGTGTACTCATTAGCAGAGAGAAACAGGTGAACGCAAATGACCAACACTTTTGGTTAACGAACACTTTTTATTTTATGTGACTAACTCCCATCTCCAATTTCTTTTATACTATAATTTGAACATGAATATATTTGGCCACGAGGCTCAATTAATAGAACAACTCATTATTTAATTAGTTATTAACTAAATGAATTTAATTATTATAGAAACAACAAATCAAATGAATTTAACTATTATATAAAAAATTATGCAACCAACACATAGTTTGCTTTACATCGAACTTTCTTCAAGTAACATAATTAGAAGTCCAATTACCCTTGTTACACATTGAAATCGATACAGAAAATTACTAAACTATTTTGCCTTAACGTAAACCAATGCTTTTATATTCAGATAGGTACCTACACACACCCACGCAAAACACACACTCATACTATGTTATACGGTACATTTTTGGTATACCACATTTTTATTTATTGAGCTCAAAATTTAGTATTTTTATTTAAAAAACCAGTATTTTATATAGTGGATATATAATGTCTACTTTCCTGATGCTGCGGATAAATTCCACTCCATAGGCACTAACTCGTGGCTTACAGTTTGCTGTCTCTCGTAGTTCTAATTTTGATTTACGGCCGAATTGTTATATTTTTTTCTACCAATTTCACTCACTGTCTTTACATTTTAGTTATAATACTTTTTAAATACCAAAATATATTTTTGTTACATTTTTGTTACATTGCGGGCCCGCAAAATACGTTCCGGAACTTTGTATATGTTGCTCGCGCGAGCGTTGAATTTAGACTGGCAACAGGCCAAAAGCACTATTTTGTGAAGCGGCCGTTGGTTAGATGACCAATTTTCATTGTGTTTAAAGTTTGTATTCCTACGCCAGCAGACTGTTTTATTACATAACGGCATTACACATCGAATTCCATTGTGGGGTTCGTCTCTGACGTAATGTGGTATGATGTTAGTTACATAACTTGTTGACTGGTTTTGTGTGTCATTTGTTGACATTGGCATAATTCCAGCTTGTAGATGTTCTCGCTTGAGAAAATATTATTGAATAATTTTGACACAGCAGTGCTGCCACCGCCACTACTACCAAAATACCTTTTTGTTTACGTTTGTCCCAAATATTCGAAAAAATGTTATTTACTTTATTTAAATTACCCCAGGTAGGCCAAAATGCCACATTACAATCGTCACTCCCGCAACTGGCAAAGATGGAATATTTTTATTTACTTCTTTTAATTCGTCTAGTACGTGTTCGGAAATAACAGAGATTTCACTACCTGTATCTATCAAAGTTTTAATCTCCTTACCTTCAATGTTGATTTTCACCTCGGTCAGTCCATTCTCCCGTCTCACTGCTTCGAAGTCTTCTTCCTCCATTAATTCCTCAGATAAATTGGTTATGATAATGTTGTTTTGATAGTTGTCATTATCATGGACCCCAGAATCCTCCGGCGACAACGGTCGGGTCCGGTGTTCCATTGTCTCTCTAAGTTTACCGCAGACGTGCTCGCCACCACTGGGTTGTATCCACTTTCCCTCTGGTTCACCTGCTTTTCATGGGCGTTACCTCTCGGCGCTCCTCCTTGGCCCTCTCCCCTTCGTTGGTATGCATGGTGGTTCTGCGCGGGTTGTGGTCCCTGTCGCTGACCCAGTCTCTCTTTCCTACATCTAAAACAAAAATTTTGTGAAGCATAATTTCCCTGCGAATACGCCGGACAAGTCCACATTGGGCCTCGATTATTTTGTTCTCGTCTGGGGTATGCTGGTCCATTTGTAGGTCCCCTCGGCGGTCCCTGGTTACCTCCGTTATTCATATTCTGCTGGTTGTGACAGCGACTCATTTCTTGGTCACGGATGTTCTGAAACACATCTAAAATGTTTTCTAACTTGCTAATAGTGGCTACCTCCCGCGTCATCAATGTTATTTGCACCTCCCTTGGCAAGTGCTTACTTATATGCCTCACGAAGGATCTAAATGGCAATGGCGGTTCTAGGTATTTCGCCTCACTAAATATTTTCATTACATACCCTGTTATATTATTATTGGGTCCCCCAAAATTCCCGGTTCCCATAATTCTGCTACGCAACACTTCTTGGTCTTCTTCAGACCAATATTTATTTCTGAATGCGGCCTCGAAACTTTCGAAACACCCCCATTCTGTTTTGTGTACCTCGGCCCATATCTCCGAACTACCCTTGAAACATTTAAAAAATTTTAATAACTGTACCTCCCGACCATTAGTATTAAATTTATTAAACTCCCCCACTCTATTTATGAATTGCATAGGATGCACTCTTTTATTGTCACAACTAAATGACTCTAATTCAACTTCACTGCTCACGTCACGAGTCATAATTACTCGTTTGGTAACAGTGTTTACTTGTTGGCTGATGGCCATACTCAATTCATTTTTAACATCCATAATATTCTTTTCAACGTTCATTCACATCCATAATATTCTTTTCAACTTTATTGTTACTGTCAGATTCAAGGTCACTTATTGTATTGTGTATTGTCTTAAATTCGATCTTACAACTATTTTCTATTTCACTTATTTTAATATTATTACTTTCAATCTTATTTATAGCATAAGTAACCTTACATTCCGTATTGGCGTTGCATTCATTTATCTGTTTCTCAACAATTGTGTTTATTACACTATATTGTTCCGTGATCTGTTTTTCTACTTTATTTGTTATATCATTTTTTATATCAGAATCACGGCACTCTAATTGCTCATTCATAGACTCTGTCAATTGTAATTTAATATTTTCACAACGTTCATCAACATGTTTATCTAGTACATGACTCAGATTATCAAATTTTACACTTATACTCTGCTGAAACTGAATATTTTCTTTAATTTCTTTAAAATTAATATCATTTTTAATATTCTGCTGTTCGCATTTTATTCTCTGTTCCTTCAAGTCATTAGTTAACTGGTCAAATTTGGTATCATTAGAATTAAAACAACTCTCAAATTTACTGTCCATCTGTCGTAAAAAACTCATTATATCCATTTCATCGGATTGTTTATTTTTATTTGTTAAAACTGGGGTCAATTGAATCCCAGAATCAACAGCTGTTTCACTTAGTTGCATTTGCGCAGCAATTGGTGTAGAATGAATTATTACGTTACCGCTAACAGCTATTTCTATAACAGCGCTCGGATCAGCTGTCCACATATCATTTTCATTCAGTGACTGTGGTTCAAGGTCACTTTCACTCATATCTACGTTCGTTATATTGCTTTGTTCAGTATGCTCAGACATTTTTAACTGATTTATAACTTATTTTTACTTACGTGTTAACTACAATTGATTAATCTCCTTTCAAAACATTATACTACAACATACATAAAATAAACCTTATACCATAATTACGTACATTTTATGTAAATAAAATTTCGCTTTCATAACCGTATTTCATTCTTTGTACTGTCAAAATATAGGCCGGTGTAATATAACTTTTTATTACATTACATCCTGCAGTCACGGCACCATTGTAACTTTATTTATTTTTATTAATGATTTAAATTGCAACTTCCACTTACCTTTTGATTCTTGATCTGGCCTGATCTCTAAGTGTGGACGAACCCCGTTCGTACGGCGAACTTAACAGTACAGCAAATGAAATAAGGTGTTTGAAATGATTTTATTTAACAAAGTATATCATTTAGCAGATAATATTTTATTTTGCGATTACTAAACATCTCTTCGTCCCACTACCTTCCATGTATAAAATATAAAAAATATTAATCTCTCCACATGATTTTTAACTTTTGAAATACATTGTTATAAATTTTTAACATGATAGACATCTTACGTAAGAACAAAATTTACTTACAGTCTAGGAAGACGACCCAGTTTGCCCATTCATTCCATTCACACAAAATTTTACATACACCTAATTTTAGAGCGCTCACTGAATTAGTAAAATTAATTAAATAGGGAAATAGCTCGTTGATTGCCTAACTCTTGGCGCCTCTGATAACCACGCGCCGCACTACAGATTTGTTCGAAAGTTTTTTTCACATTTTTCATTTTCCGGTCTCCACGGTATACACTTCGAGCTGATGGACTGCTCTAATTTATGTTTTTATACACTTTGTGGACTTTCTATAATTCGCGAACTTTGTAGGAGGTCCCGGCCGGGAGAAGTTCTTTCGTTGACTGATTTTTAACTATTTTCCCATTTTTTAATAATAGCTAAAACTTTGCCCGGCCGACGACCACACCACTAATCGCGTCCACTGCCTTCAGTTGTTAATAGTCGACTGCCGAGTTTTTTGCACGCACACAGCGAAAGAATGTACCAGTTCGTGCCGTTTCTTGTGTGAACGTTGGCCGAGGTGTGCGCCCTTACACATTCCCAGACGCTTTAATAGCTTTTGTAACTCGTACGGCTGGTTACGCATGAACTACAAGGTGTTCCAAAAGTGGAAATTTCGTGACCAAAACGTTCAGCTTGGGTTGGTTACAAATTTTTTACAATTATTTGGAAATTAAACTAAACCTCTTGGTTTGTACCGTTACAAGGTATGAAGTAGGGCAGCTAGTATTGGTAAGGAGACACGATTTATCGAGTGCCCAAGATAAAGAAATTAAGAAATTCTTTTTGTTATACGCGTATGAAGGACCATACAAAATAATAGAAGTGAAGATGGACAATGCATACGTGCTGCAAAACCAGGTAATGCGAGAAATAGTAGGTACTCATAACACAACAAATTTGAAGTTATATTGGTCACAATAGATATAGAGAATTAAATAAATGAATTTTAATATGTATTTAAAAGTTTTCAGAAGGGACTCTCCCCCATTTTCGGGCGGTCACGGCCTCACCAAACCCTGATCGTGGATTTAGGCTAGAAAGGGGTGGACCATGGTTGGAGTTAACCTCAGAATTGGGGTGGGACAACGATGGTCCTCCTCTGCAAACAAATTGGTGTAAGTAGAAAATTTTTGATTTTACACGCAGTAATGTTCGTGGAGTGACGTTACTGGAACTGGAAGAGGTGTATCATTTGGCCTACCCCATGAACCAATGGTTGCTTTATTTTTATTCAAAAGTATAGCACAGAAATTGTCAATGTAAACAAGTGTTATTTGCTGGGAGTTATTTCGTTGCCTAATAAGATGTTAGGCAATTAAGAACCATCTTATTAAGCAATGAAATGCAAGTGACAAATTTTCTGCTTCAATTAATGTTTCAAGATTTAAAAAAAAAATCCAATTGTAGAGTCACCCAACTGTGTTGTATTATAATTGCTATTTTGTTATCTGAGAAGTACAGTTTGTGAATAAGGTAAGGGAGAATATGTGTATGTATAAAGTATATTCAAAATTGTCATGTATGCCAGTTGATAAAGTGTAGTAATGAAAAACGAGAAGGGGTAATGATACCCATAACATCAACAGCAAAATTGGAAAAAATATTTTTAGATATTTGTGGACCATTTCCACGAAGTGGTGGAAGGCATCAATAAAAATATGTAGTAATTATATTCGACCACTACACAAAATTCACCAAACTTTATCCAATAAATTGAGCTACAACGAATAAAATACTAGACATTGTGATATCCAAGTATATACCCGAAGTGGGAAAACCGCTATCAGTAATTACAGATCATGGAACACAATTCCGAGGACGAAAGTGGCGGGAAACACTAATCCATCAAGGCATAAAAACCTACAAAACGTCTGTGTATCACCCCAACAGCAACCCTGATAAGAGAGTGTTGAGAGAAGTAGGAAGGATCTTAAGAACCTACTGTCACAGCCAGCAGAGGAAATGGGAGGAATATCTATCCCCAGCTGAAGACTTCCTGAACTTAGCTTATCATCAATCAACGGATGAGACACCATATATGGCTATGTATGAGCGAAGACCACCCCGGGAGATTACAGAAATCATAAACTTTCCAATAGAAAACAAATTCAAGTTCAATAAAACAAAATTTTACAACAACGCAGTTGAACGAGCTGACAAACTTAGGCTCAAATACCAGAAATCGCAACCTAAAGTCATAAAGTACGAAGTGGGAGACAGAGTACTCATAAAAAACAGAGAACTCCCAAGTACAGTTGAAGGTACTGCGAAAAAACTGCTACTGCTATTCACAGGCCCATATACTGTAACCAAAAACAACCTCAATAATACTTATGAGTTACAAGACCCAATAACCAAGAAGATAAAGGGCACATACAACCAAGCTTCAATGAAACGGTATCTCGAAGATTAAAATATAAAAATAAAAGTGAAAAATGGCGATGAAAATTATTTGTTATGGATATTAAGTGAAAGATGAAAATATACTTGTGAATATAACTATGAACTATATAAAGATAAGAAGTGAAACATTGCGCTGAAGATTATTGTTTATTAATGAGTGAAAAATGAAAATATAATTATGAAAATAAATGTTGACTATGTGAAGAAAGGATGGAATATTGCTATGAAGATTATTGTGTGTTTATATTAAATAAGAAGTGAAAATATAACTATGTAAATGAACGTTGACTATATTGTAATTTTGTAATGTGAAAAAATATGTTCCCAAAGAAGTTATGTAAAGGATCAAGAAAATTGTATTTACAAATAATAGTACTACCAATGAAAGAAAGAAGTACTTTACGAGGCCGACACACAACAACTATGGCACAAATTAATTCCAAGAGCCACGTCAACAGTAAGATTACCATCATACCCGTACTACCAAAGAAAGGGAGAAGTACTATACGAGACTGACGCACAACATCTATGGCACCAAATTCCAAGAGCCAAGTCAACAGTAAAATTACCATCACACCCGTACTACTAATGAAAAAAATATACTATACGAGGCCGACAACCTACATCCTTGGCACCATAATTCCAAGAGCCACGTCAACAAGTAAATTAACATCATACCCGTACTATCAATGAAAGAAAAAATATACTATACGAGACTGACAAACAAGAACCCTGGCACCAAATTCCAAGAGCCAAGTCAACAGTAAAATTACCATCACACCCGTACTACTAATGAAAAAATATACTATACGAGGCCGACACACAACAACTATGGCACAAATTAATTCCAAGAGCCACGTCAACAGTAAGATTACCATCATACCCGTACTACTAAAGAAAAGAAGTACTATACGAGACTGACAAACAAGAACCATGGCACAAATTATTTCCAAGAGCCACGTCAACAAGTAAAGTTAACATCATACCCGTACTACCAATGAAAAAAGAAGGAGAAAATAAGAAGTTGGAGGAACAAAACTGAATAAGTATCATAAATGTAGATAAGAAACAACACACAACCACACTGTTTTCTAGTGTCTTTTACTAGAAGAACGCCAATACCACTTGGACTATATCTCAATTGGAACCATGAGAGAATATATTCATGAATTATATCTAAAGAAGTAAACCCCGAAATAAAGAATATTATGAGATGACGTTTAATGTGATACTAAGAGAAGAGATTAATCGATGACGAAGAAGAATAAAAAATAATATATTAACGAAGATGATCATGAGAGTATACCAGTGATGAAATGTAAAACAAACTATCCCTGTAATATGTGAAGAATTTAGTTGAGTTGAATCAAGAAAAAGAGAGTATAACAATGTATAAACCGCAGATGCGTGAGATAATCCCAAGGATATTTATTATTTGTCGGAAGAACGACCACTTTATGTTTTTTGATTATTTGAGATGAATTGACTGATGAATAATGCCAGCAATCATTTATTATTATTGATGGAGATGATGTGCCTCCGTATTTATTGAAGTTAGTATGACCAGTGGAGTTGTATGCCAAAGTGAGCCGCTCTGAACTGCCCCAGCTAAGCTTATGTTAGGGAATTAGGGAACTAAATAAACAAGGGAGATAATTACATAGAAGAGAAATAATTATGATTCAAATGGAAGAAAGTGAAGGGATATATATAAAAAGCATATGAATCGACATGGAAACGTACAACAATTGATGAATTCTTCAATGAAAAATAAGTATACTGATTCAGAATTAATCAATTCTTATACGAAGGCATATGTAACGTTACCAAATTTGGTAGTTACATAAAGTAAGCAATTATTACGTCAAGTGACGGGAAGGCATGAAAATATTTCTAAGTAAGTAAAACTATGTGAACAAAAAGTGTGTATCTACAGATATGTTAGTGTAAAGTTCCAACAAAGAGGAAGGAAGTGTAACATAGCAGCATCGTACTCAAAATAGAGAAAGAAAATGTCCATGAGCCAAAATAAAATGTTAGAAACCAGACCCAATAGATTCCAACAGTGAGGGGAACCAACATGACTATAACAAAAGTGTAAAAGAAGACAACAAGATCCCAACAGTGAGGGGAACCAATAAAATGACTATGTAAAATAAAAGAAGAGACAACTCAGGAGCAACAACAAGGATGGCAGACAAACCAATATATTTACAAATATAAATATTATAGAACAACGAATACTACAATGGAAATATTGAAGAAGACGGTCAAACCTAAAGAAGAAAGGAAGAAGAAGGACAAGGAAACATGACGTGAAGAGAGAAGATAATGGATAGACCATACAAGAAATCATCATTCATCAAGTATACTAGAGACAATACTAGTAACCAGAAGAATAGCGATTGTCAACTATGAAGAAACAGTGTTTTACATATTTAAGAAATCACAAACAGTAATAGTGAATACTTAATGTAAGTGTGAGAACCTGTGACCAATTAACCAATTTTAACCTAATAAACCCCACAGACAATTCAAGTGATACGGTTTATAGTGGAAGAAAATGTGTTACTTTCATAGTGGAAACATCAAGGATTAAATAGTCAAAAATACACAGACAGTTAGTGTGACTAATTTAATGAAGATTGTAATCCAAATAGATAATCATAAGACCACCAAGAAATGTAAGATAGAACAGTTATATCATTGTTCATAGAACCTGATAATAAAAACGTTTGTAAATTTCAAAAGAAATGTAACTGAATGCCACGGCAAACCAGAATACAATACAAAGAAAGGCCAGAAAAAATAATAACAAACAAAATAGTTTGTTAAATATCAAACAACAATGTAACAAGAATTAGGTACAAACCATGACAAGAAATGTATTATCATTAGTTTAAGAATATTTGTATTATTGTTTAGAAGAAATAGTGTAAACATGTGTATTAATCAACAATTACACTATTGTAATAGAATACCATACTGAAGTCATGATAGTAGTAGCAAAAGCTGCATAAGAATATGTTGTACATTGTTACATAACCCCATAGGAAATGCACCTATGAAACAAAAAATCATACATGTTAATTAAACCAAACAACCATCAACAATTGTGTCAATCAAAGATTCATTATAAGTAATGATGCATGCTAATAAATGATGTCTTATATTGAAATACACTGCACATAAAGCAGACCAAATATGATAGCACAAAGCTAGATGAAAGGGAACCCAATATGACAAATTAGTTAAGCAAAATACATTGTTAAAACTTGTACATGGATTGATGAAAGTATTACCAGTAGTTAGAAGAACATCTGGTACTGCTATGAGAACAGATTATAAGTGTAATAATAACAGTTTTATGATCAAAATGTTGTAAACTGACTATGAATGAATAGCCAGATGTAAGCAAAGGCAATGTAACCAACTAGTTAAGCAAAATACCTTATTAAAACTTACACAGAGATTAATGAAAGTGTTACCAGTAGTAAGAAGGACATCTAATACTACTATGAGAACAGACCATAACCATAAGAATAGTAATTTTATAGAGAAATTATTAAAAACTAAATGACCATGATGGTGGAATCAGAATGTAAACAAACAATATGTAGCAATCTTAAGGTTAAGTTTTTAAAAGGTTTAGTTAAGTGAATATGTAGCAAGTTATTTAAGCAAAATGCACCATCCAAACTTGTTCAAAAGTAAATAAAAATGTTATCAATAATCAGAAGGATATCTGATACTACTTTGAGAATCTATGTCAAATATAATAATAACAATTTAGTTATTGATTTATCAAAAAATAACTGACTGCCATGTCATGACCTGATGTAAACAAACCCAATACTAGGAGTTGAAGGGTTCTCAGATAGCTAAAAGCTAACAAATATATTAAATGAACTAGGTACTATAGTTGTACACTATTTGCATTTTCAACATTATATACCTTATGTAGAAAAAACAAAAACAAAGTGACAATTTGAAGAAAAGAGATCAGGAGGTAGTTAGATAAGACTACTAGTATATGAAACACAACATTGTGCATATACTAAAGAGTAAACCAATGTAAATAAATATTTATATTATTATTAGAATACAAAACCAATGTTATTAGATAAGGAATAATAGTATTAAGGGCGATTGTGAATAATCGAATATGGACGCTAGAGACGCCATTATCAAACATTGTTTGAATAATAATTATTCCCAAATTTTAGTATTAAGCAATTGAGAAATGAACTCAAAACGTTTAATCAGAAGTGTTATTGTGTAATTAGATAAGATTTGGTGTCATAAACTTATTAATTTTAACATTCACCATAAAAATTTGTGAAATCATTGTAGTGAATTAATAATGGACGGATTATATTCTTGTTTGGACTTTATTTAAAGCTCAGGATGTCTGCGATTTATTGACACCAACCATTCAACGATATGACAACTAATAAGAAAGTTATAACGATTATAAACTTTTTAATTATTTTGTACACCAGTGCTTACGTCATTTTAATCTCCAACTCATATACAAATTTGGTAATAAATTAAAAGTTTTACTAAATCAAGGTGTTTTGGGTCGGAGAGTTCGAGGAATTTAACCAATCAAATGAATGAAAACCGGCAGACAAGCCAGAGACGCTCCGGAGGAGCGTGACAGTCATCTTTCAATCATCAACGAGTCAACACGTATAATTCGACGGGCCAAATCGATGAAGAAGTTTTATTTGAATTGTGCGCGACACACATACAGAAGTCTTACTACACACACCTAACCTGCATATAACACAGAATTGACGAGTGTACAGTGCGGAGTGAATATATTAATAAAATACGACCAGTGTATAATATCGGTCGTATTTTCGAGTTTTGTGTTGAAAATAAACCAGGGAGTACAATATTTTTCATTATTTAGAAAATAATTTCTGTAAAAACGATTGTTTGGATACTACGCTAATCAATAGTAGCGAAGTATAATAATGCTGATGAAAGTTATCAGAATTGACGAAAGAATTATTTCACAATTTTTAACTTAATAAATAAATGGTTTTAATATTTATCATAATTAAAGGAGTCAAGATTAATGTACATATTACAAAATACGAGTGCCGCAAGTAGTCGCTCAATTGACTCATGCAGTTTTTGACTTGATTAAATGTAAAAAGATATTTTTAATTTTTTGCGAAAGAATACTCTGTTCTACTGATAGTTATGCATCAGAAGTATTATGAATAGTATATATATATATATGTTTAGATTAATAAGAAATCAATGAATAATATAATTAACCCTAATAACTACTCACGTTATTAGATAACCTAAAAATAATAACAACAACTTGTCACCTTTTTGTCATAAGTCTGTTCTCAAATAATACAAACCAGATGAAAGCTACCACAAGAGTTTTTTTTTTATTATAACTTTTTCTCTTGTTAATAAATAATTTCTATAGTTAACTATTAAATAATAATAGTACATTTTAGCAGTGCAAATCAACGCACTTGTTTATCAAAGTAACTACTATATACTGGATCCCGCGTACGATAATACGATAGTTATCGATTATATGGTACTGATTTTCAATTTTAATATTTGTTTGTTTATTTTCTATCAATTGTTTATTAAATATTGTTATAAAACACCACGTCTTGTATCTGGCATCATGTCACTTCAAAGATCACACGAACTTGGTAATTTAACTATGTAAGAGGACATAACCTCTCAAAATAAAAATTATTGTATTAACCTACAGTGTTACCAGCCTTGAGGTTAAGAAGAGTTTCATTTTAAAATTGTTCATAGTAATTATTTTTCTGTAAAATTATTAGTGACTGATTGTTAATTTTAAAAGATTTAATAGCATTCCAAACTGTTAATAAACCTCAATATTTTTGTTACCAGTGGAAAAAGTGTTTAATTTCAAACTTAAAATAGTTTATTTTTTCATAGCTAGTTCTATCAAAAGGTGGCGGAAGAATTTGAATATTCCTTATAATTCAAATCAATATTCAGTTTTTATTTTATTTTTACTGTGCATGCTTATCACGTATGATATTCAAATAGAATATCCTCTTGTAAGTGTAGAGTGTATGTTACAGCTGAGCAGTAACCCAACAGAGCAACAATATCCACATATGGTAAGTGGGGAGGTAATCAGCGGAGTGCGAAAATACTTTTTAAATTAAAAGGTTTAAACAGCAATACCCACACAATTATTAATCACAATCAAACTACTAATAATAATTACATTTTTGGAAATCTTATTGTACAACACTGTTGTGGATACCGGAGCGTATCTACAATCAATACAAACACACTTACATACTATATCCTACATACATCGACGGTGTGTTACAACGTGACTAGCCCAACAGTGGGGCTTAAAGGAGAGTATCTACACACATTATTATATACAATCCAATATATAAACATTGTGTTACAACGTGGTGCGCAACGTCTGAGCGCGGATTAGGGAAAAAACAGACAATTTAACCAATAATTTAATAACCCAATCCGTCGAGAGACAGCAAGTGCATTGCCAGAGCGACAAGATGCACACTAGAAGATCAACCTCAAAAAAGAGAGCAGCAGAGGCAGAGAGGGAGGCCAGACTAGAAGAGAAGGAGGCAACATCAACAGAAGATGTTGAAGAAATTCTATTAGAAATCGAGGACAAACAACTTGAACCGGCGGAGGAGGTTCAACAACCTGATGAGGAGCCGGAAGTCATACCACAAGAAGTTCTACCGGAAATAAGCCAACCCGAGAGACCGATGCAACCAGGAGACAGGTACGTCATCGAAATGTTAATGAGGATGGAGGAATCACTAAGCAGAAAAATAGAAGATGGCCAGAAGTCATCGAAGGAGGACAATCGAATTTTGAAAGAAGGCCTGAAATCCGCAGACCAGAAGATAGAAATAATGGATAAGAAGATGGATGAAACCAGCCTGTCCAATAAAGAAGACAATCGAATTTTGAAGGAAGAGTTGAACAATAAAATAGAAGAAACCAGTCGATCCACTAACCAGAAAATAGAAGAAGGCCAGAGGGAGAGCCAGAAAAATATAGAATTGTTGAGGGAGGAATTAAATGACAAGATAAATGAAACCAACAGGAGGATGGAAGACAGACAGAAAAAGACTGAAGAGCTATTGGAGAAGAAAATGGCAATCATGAAGGAGGACTTGTCTGCAGAGTTGGGGATTAAAATCGACCAAACCAACCAGAAAATCAACGAGATCAATGCCAAAATTAGTCGAGATATTGAACTAATGCAAAACGACAACGAAAGAATGTGGCAACAAATGGCCAATAATAGTGACAAGGTGGAAGAGGTTGCCAAAAATACAATCGAGTTGGTCGACAGAAAATTAGAAGAAAATTTAGAGGCAACAGAGGAGCGAATGGCCATATTAACAGCCGAAATTCATGTAGAAATCTCAGAAATACGGAAGGAGGGAGAAAACAACAATCAAAAGTTAATACAGACAGAATTAGACGTCAACCGCCGAATCAGTGATATTGAGAAGACACACAGCGCCCAGATAGGAGTTGTAGCGCGGGAACAAACCGAGATGAAGATAGCACAATCTACACTGAGTGAGAAATGTGAGGAGGTTTCCGTAAAAGTGGATGCCATCAAACAACAAGTAAGTAATGACAAAGACCAGTTGACAGAACGCCAGCAGAGAGAATTTAATGATATTAGGGACAAAATGCACCGATTACGAACACTCCCAAACATTCTGTCAGGACTAACGCACCTGGAAGGTAGAGAGCAAATAGACTTCCGTGCATATGTGAAGAATCCGTTAGAATTCTTGGGAAGAGTGGAAGAAGTCATAAACCGGAATAGAGAAAACAGATGGTCCATTATCAAAGGAATGCTGGACGAGTCATTCAAGAACACTTTCGATAATTGGTGGACGGTGACCCGTCATGAAGTAGAGAGTTACGATACATTCAAAATAGCCTTCAAACAGAAATACTGGTCCGAGATGACTCAAAACATAATTAGAGATGATATTACTAACGGAAAATTTGACATAAACGGCAGACAGTCAATGACCACTTATTTTCTAGGCAAGATCTGTCTGGCCAGAAACTTAGAGCCAGCCATCCCGGAAGAATGCTTAGTAACTAAGTTAGCATATCACTTTAACCAAGGAATCTCACAAGGTAGGCTAAACTCGCAAATCAAGACTATCCAGGGAATGTGTACGCTACTGGAGAGTCATGAGCGAGAGAGATACTACCAACGGAACCGCCAAGGTCCTGGACAAGTGTATGATCGGGGAGGACCCGGAAATGTCAACCCTACAAATAACAATGACAGAACCAATCCTGGAAGGACTTTCAACAATCCTCCACGTTTCCAGAACCAGCAAGGACCACGTCAGAATGGAGGTGGCAACCATGGTGATCACATGGACAGAGGAAATTTCAATAACCCCCGACCAAGTGGATATCAACAGGACGGACATTACCAGAGGGGCAATAATTACTATAGACCCTACAACAACCAATCCCCAAACAATCAACAGCGACATGGCAATGGAAACCACAACAATAATCAGTTCCGGAGAGTGAACTACACCCACGCAAGCAGAGGTGGAAATAGACGGAATTACTACCAAGGACGGAGAAGTTTTCTGAACCACCATAGTAATTCCAGCCACAGCGATCGAGAAGACCGAGAGTCGGGTTATAGGTCAAACAGGAGCGACAGTAGTGAAGGCAACAGACCAGTCACTCAAACAACCGAGACCTATCACAACGGACACGGGCAAGGAGCCCAGGAACCCATAGCATCTACTTCGCAAGACAGGCACACAAACGGTAACCTGCCTTTAAATGGGAACCGGCAGTGAAAAGATTAACCACACCCTCACTGAACCGGACTATTGGGTCTAACATTTTGGCAACAAAATTGGCTTATAATAAAATGTACCACAATAATTATCTGAAGAACATTAGGCAGGACCTAATGGAGGAAAAAGAAGACAGTATCGGAGACACAACTAACAGCGAAATCGCATATATATCTGTAAGAGTCAACAGAATAAGTACCACCGCTATGGTAGATACAGGAGCTAATGTCTCGTTAATCGACAGATTGGAATTAAACCGAATACAATCAGAAAATCAGACTACAATACCAACCCTACCCATCAATAATATAATACTCATTGGAGCCACTGGGCGACAAAATAAAACCATTCGACACCAAGTACAATTGGAAGTGTCGAGTAATGGGAAAACAATCCCAATGGTGTTCCTTGTAGCTAGTGGACTGCCATTCACATTACTTATCGGATGCGACATACTGCGGAAGTATACAGCCATAATCAATATGGACAAAGATACTGTGTTACTGAAGGCAGATGAATGGACTGCAAATCTTATAGAACATAGGAAGGCACCCCCAGAACATGTCATATATTATATACGGGAAGGCCATGAACATAAGGAGATGTCTATCAACCAAGAAATTCGCAGCAATCCGGAAGAAGTATTATGGGTAGATAAGATTAACGAAATTAGAGTATTCCAGACAAACAACATAAACCATGAGTTGACTTATGAACAGCGTGACAAACTAATACAAATCTACCATCGATACCGTCATGTATTCTCCGATACACCTGGTAAGATAAAAAATTTTCAATGTGAACTGAAATTTAAGGACCAAACTGAATTCAAGAGAAAGTCCTATCCAATCGCTTTTTCACTTAAGGAAGCCGTTCGTGAAGAAATACAAAGATTAATTGAGAACGATATCATTGAAGTTAGCAATTCCCCGTACACTAATCCCATTGTAGCTGTACCCAAGAAAAACGGCGCAGTGAGAATTTGCTTGGATGCACGGGAAATTAATAAGTCCATAATTAATGACAGGACATCGCCTGGCGAAATCGACGAGATATTAAAGAGATTTTATGGCACCAGGTATTACAGTATATGGGATACTGTTTGTGGTTATTGGCAGGTTGAGTTACACCCCAATAGCAGGAAGTTCACAGCATTTATCTTCGAAGGCCGTAACTATCATTTTAAAAGGTTACCCTTCGGCCTTGTGAACTCTGTGGCCATTTTTGTTAAATGCATGGATGAAATATTACGCCATAATACTTTACAATTTACGACAGTATATGTCGATGACCTATTAATAGCATCAGATAATTGGGAAAAACACTGTAACCGGGTGGCACAAGTGTTAAAGAAATTAGAAGACAACAATATCACGCTCAAACTGGACAAATCAAAGTTGATAGCCAAGGAAGTACAATTTTTGGGGTTCAAATTATCAGAGTTTGGAATTACACCATCCCAAGAAAAGATGGAAGCAATCCAGCGTTTCCCAATACCGAAAAACAAAAAACAGTTACAGTCGTTTCTCGGAATTTGTAATTATTACAGAAAATTTCAGAGCAACTATTCTGAATTAACGGCTCGATTTTCATCACAATTATCCTCAAAGGAAAAGTGGAAGTGGGGGTCTGACCAAGACACTACCTTTGAGTTAATCAAGAAAAAATTTCTCGATACAGTCATGCTACACCATCCTAATTTTGAAAGACAATTTTTTATGAACTGTGATGCTAGTGATCTTAGCCTTGGTTCAGTGTTATACCAAGAGGACCAAGAAGGTAATCACCAAGTAATTAGTTTCGCAAGTAGGACTCTAAATAAATGTGAGCGAAACTACCACACAACAGAGAAAGAGTTACTGAGTATAGTGTTTGCCTGTGAGAAATTCAGAACCTTCATATTGGGATATCCTATTACGGTGAGAACAGACCACAAGTCCATATCTTTTCTCAAGAATTGCAGACTTAAACGTGGTAGATTAACAAGGTGGACACTGACACTCCAGGAATATAACATCCAATGGGAATATATACCAGGGAAGAGCAACATAGCTGCAGACGTGTTGTCCCGAGTGAACATCATAGACCAGACATTCGAGGGAGAAAAAGAAACCATCGCCAAAGTCTACCACATATTAAAGAACAAATCTGAATTAACCAACATCCTATCAGACATAAACACTCATCAGAACAAGGATCCCAAAATCTCACAAATCATCCAAAGATTGGCAAACGATGATGAAAAAATAGCACCATTTTACTGTACTCACAATCGATTACTATTCACTAAAACTAAAAAAGATAGTGAACAATGGAAGGTCGTTATACCAAAAACCATTGAAAAAGAACTAGCAATTGATTACCATGTGCGCTACGGTCACATGGGCGCAGTCAAAGTAGTAAAAGCACTACAAGAACATGTACACTTTAAAGACATGAACCGAAAAGTGAGAAAGTATATTCAAAATTGTCATGTATGCCAGTTGGTAAAGTGTAATAATGAAAAACGAGAAGGGGTAATGATACCCATAACATCAACAGCAAAATTGGAAAAAATATTTTTAGATATTTGTGGACCATTTCCACGAAGTGGTGGAAGGCATCAATACAAATATGTAGTAATTATATTCGACCACTACACAAAATTCACCAGACTTTATCCAATAAATCGAGCTACAACGAATAAAATACTAGACATTGTGATATCCAAGTATATACCCGAAGTGGGAAAACCGCTATCAGTAATTACAGATCATGGAACACAATTCAGAGGACGAAAGTGGCGGGAAACACTAATCCATCAAGGCATAAAAACCTACAAAACGTCTGTGTATCACCCCAACAGCAACCCTGATGAGAGAGTGTTGAGAGAAGTAGGAAGGATCTTAAGAACCTACTGTCACAGCCAGCAGAGGAAATGGGAGGAATATCTATCCCCGGCTGAAGACTTCCTGAACTTAGCATATCATCAATCAATGGATGAGACACCATATATGGCTATGTATGAGCGAAGACCACCCCGGGAGATTACAGAAATCATAAACTTTCCAATAGAAAACGAATTCAAGTTCAATAAAACAAAATTTTACAATAACGCAGTTGAACGAGCTGACAAACTTAGGCTCAAATACCAGAAATCGCAACCTAAAGTCATAAAGTACGAAGTGGGAGACAGAGTACTCATAAAAAACAGAGAACGCCCAAGTACAGTTGAAGGTATTGCAAAAAAACTGCTACTGCTATTCACAGGCCCATATACTGTAACCAAAAACAACCTCAATAATACTTATGAGTTACAAGACCCAATAACCAAGAAGATAAAGGGCACATACAACCAAGCTTCAATGAAACGGTATCTCGAAGATTAAAATATAAAAATAAAAGTGAAAAATGGCGATGAAAATTATTTGTTATGGATATTAAGTGAAAGATGAAAATATACTTGTGAATATAACTATGAACTATATAAAGATAAGAAGTGAAACATTGCGCTGAAGATTATTGTTTACTAATGAGTGAGAAATGAAAATATAATTATGAAAATAAATGTTGACTATGTGAAGAAAGGATGGAATATTGCTATGAAGATTATTGTGTGTTTATATTAAATAAGAAGTGAAAATATAACTATGAAAATGAACGTTGACTATATAATTCCAAGAGCCACGTCAACAAGTAAATTAACATCATACCCGTACTATCAATGAAAGAAAAAATATACTATACGAGACTGACAAACAAGAACCCTGGCACCAAATTCCAAGAGCCAAGTCAACAGTAAAATTACCATCACACCCGTACTACTAATGAAAAAATATACTATACGAGGCCGACACACAACAACTATGGCACAAATTAATTCCAAGAGCCACGTCAACAGTAAGATTACCATCATACCCGTACTACTAAAGAAAAGAAGTACTATACGAGACTGACAAACAAGAACCATGGCACAAATTATTTCCAAGAGCCACGTCAACAAGTAAAGTTAACATCATACCCGTACTACCAATGAAAAAAGAAGGAGAAAATAAGAAGTTGGAGGAACAAAACTGAATAAGTATCATAAATGTAGATAAGAAACAACACACAACCACAATGTTTTCTAGTGTCTTTTACTAGAAGAAAGCCAATACCACATGGACTATATCTCAATTGGAACCATGAGAGAATATATTCATGAATTATATCTAAAGAAGTAAACCCCGAAATAAAGAATATTATGAGATGACGTTTAATGTGATACTAAGAGAAGAGATTAATCGATGACGAAGAAGAATAAAAAATAATATATTAACGAAGATGATCATGAGAGTATACCAGTGATGAAATGTAAAAAAAACTATCCCTGTAATATGTGAAGAATTTAGTTGAGTTGAATCAAGAAAAAGAGTATAACAATGTATAAACCGCAGATGCGTGAGATAATCCCAAGGATATTTATAATTTGTCGGAAGAACGACCACTTTATGTTTTTTGATTATTTGAGATGAATTGACTGATGAATAATGCCAGCAATCATTTATTACTATTGATGGAGATGATGTGCCTCCGTATTTATTGAAGTTAATATGGCCAGTGGAGTTGTATGCCAAAGTGAGCCACTCTGAACTGCCCCAGCTGAGCTTATGTTAGGGAATTAGGGAACTAAATAAACAAGGGAGATAATTACATAGAAGAGAAATAATTATGATTCAAATAGAAGAAAGTGAAGGGATATATATAAAAAAGCATATGAATCGACATGGAAACGTACAACAATTGATGAATTCTTCAATGAAAAATAAGTATACTGATTCAGAATTAATCAATTCTTATAGGAAGGCATATGTAACGTTACCAAATTTGGTAGTTACATAAAGTAAGCAATTATTACGTCAAGTGACGGGAAGGCATGAAAATATTTCTAAGTAAGTAAAACTATGTGAACAAAAAGTGTGTATCTACAGATATATTAGTGTAAAGTTCCAACAAAGAGGAAGGAAGTGTAACATAGCAGCATCGTACTCAAAATAGAGAAAGAAAATGTCCATGAGCCAAAATAAAATGTTAGAAACCAGGCCCAATAGATTCCAACAGTGAGGGGAACCAACATGACTATAACAAAAGTGTAAAAGAAGACAACAAGATCCCAACAGTGAGGGGAACCAATAAAATGACTATGTAAAATAAAGAAGAGAACTCAGGAGCAACAACATGGATGGCAGACAAACCAATATATTTACAAATATAAATATTATAGAACAACGAATACTACAATAGAAATATTGAAGAAGACGGTCAAACCTAAAGAAGAAAGGAAGAAGAAGGACAAGGAAACATGACATGAAGAGAGAAGATAATGGATAGACCATACAAGGAATCATCATTCATCAAGTATACTAGAGACAATACTAGTTACCAGAAGAATAGCGATTGTCAACTATGAAGAAACAGTGTTTTACATATTTAAGAAATCACAAACAGTAATAGTGAATACTTAATGTAAGTGTGAGAATCTGTGACCAATTAACCAATTTTAACCTAATAAACCCCACAGACAATTCAAGTGATACGGTTTATAGCAGAAGAAAATGTGTTACTTTCATAGTGGAAACATCAAGGATTAAATAGTCAAAAATATACAGACAGTTAGTGTGACTAATTTAAAGAAGATTGTAATCCAAATAGATAATCATAAGACCACCAAGAAATGTAAGATAGAACAGTTATATCATTGTTCATAGAACCTGATAATAAAAACCTTTGTAAATTTCAAAAGAAATGTAACTGAATGCCACGGCAAACCAGAATACAATACAAAGAAAGGCCAGAAAAAATAATAACAAACAAAATAGTTTGTTAAATATCAAACAACAATGTAACAAGAATTAGGTACAAACTATGACAAGAAATGTATTATCATTAGTTTAAGAATATTTGTATTATTGTTTAGAAGAAATAGTGTAAACATGTGTATTAATCAACAATTAAACTATTGTAATAGAATACCATACTGAAGTCATGATAGTAGTAGCAAAAGCTGCATAAGAATATGTTGTACATTGTTACATAACCCCATAGGAAATGCACCTATGAAACAAAAAATCATACATGTTAATTAAATCAAACAACCATCAACAATTGTGTCAATCAAAGATTCATTATAAGTAATGATGCATGCTAATAAATGATGTCTTATATTGAAATACACTACACATAAAGCAGACCAAATATGATAGCACAAAGCTAGATGAAAGGGAACCCAATATGACAAATTAGTTAAGCAAAATACATTGTTAAAACTTGTACAAGGATTGATGAAAGTATTACCAGTAGTTAGAAGAACATCTGGTACTGCTATGAGAACAGATTATAAGTGTAATAATAATAGTTTTATGATCAAAATGTTGTAAACTAACTGACTATGAATGAATAGCCAGATGTAAGCAAAGGCAATGTAACCAACTAGTTAAGCAAAATACCTTATTAAAACTTACACAGAGATTAATGAAAGTGTTACCAGTAGTAAGAAGGACATCTAATACTACTATGAGAACAGACCATAACCATAAGAATAGTAATTTTATAGACAAATTATTAAAAACTAAATGACCATGACGGTGGAATCAGAATGTAAACAAACAATATGTAGCAAGTTATTTAAGCAAAATGCACCATCCAAACTTGTTCAAAAGTAAATAAAAATGTTATCAATAATCAGAAGGATATCTGATACTACTTTGAGAATCTATGTCAAATATAATAATAACAATTTAGTTATTGATTTATCAAAAAATAACTGACTGCCATGTCATGACCTGATGTAAACAAACCCAATACTAGGAGTTGAAGGGTTCTCAGATAGCTAAAAGCTAACAAATATATTAAATGAACTAGGTACTATAGTTGTACACTATTTGCATTTTCAACATTATATACCTTATGTAGAAAAAACAAAAACAAAGTGACAATTTGAAGAAAAGAGATCAGGAGGTAGTTAGATAAGACTACTAGTATATGAAACACAACATTGTGCATATACTAAAGAGTAAACCAATGTAAATAAATATTTATATTATTATTAGAATACAAAACCAATGTTATTAGATAAGGAATAATAGTATTAAGGGCGATTGTGAATAATCGAATATGGACGCTAGAGACGCCATTATCAAACATTGTTTGAATAATAATTATTCCCAAATTTTAGTATTAAGCAATTGAGAAATGAACTCAAAACGTTTAATCAGAAGTGTTATTGTGTAATTAGATAAGATTTGGTGTAATAAACTCATTAATTTTAACATTCACCATAAAAATTTGTGAAATCATTGTAGTGAATTAATAATGGACGGATTATATTCTTGTTTGGACTTTATTTAAAGCTCAGATTGTCTGCGATTTATTGACACCAACCATTCAACGATATGACAACTAATAAGAAAGTTATAACGATTATAAACTTTTTAATTATTTTGTACACCAGTGCTTACGTCATTTTAATCTCCAACCCATATACAAATTTGGTAATAAATTAAAAATTTTACTAAATCAAGGTGTTTTGGGTCGGAGAGTTCGAGGAATTTAACCAATCAAATGAATGAAAACCGGCAGACAAGCCAGAGACGCTCCGGAGGAGCGTGACAGTCATCTTTCAATCATCAACGAGTCAACACGTATAATTCGACGGGCCAAATCGATGAAGAAGTTTCATTTGAATTGTGCGCGACACACATACAGAAGTCTTACTACACACACCTAACCTGCATATAACACAGAATTGACGAGTGTACAGTGCGGAGTGAATATATTAATAAAATACGACCAGTGTATAATATCGGTCGTATTTTCGAGTTTTGTGTTGAAAATAAACCAGGGAGTACAATATTTTTCATTATTTAAAAAATAAAACAGAAAATAATTTCTGTAAAAACGATTGTTTGGATACTACGCTAATCAATAGTAGCGAAGTATAATAATGCTGATGAAAGTTATCAGAATTGACGAAAGAATTATTTCACAATTTTTAACTTAATAAATAAATGGTTTTAATATTTATCATAATTAAAGGAGTCAAGATTAATGTACATATTACAAAATACGAGTGCCGCAAGTAGTCGCTCAATTGACTCATGCAGTTTTTGACTTGATTAAATGTAAAAAGATATTTTTAATTTTTTGCGAAAGAATACTCTGTTCTACTGAGAGTTATGCATCAGAAGTATTATGAATAGTATATATATATATGTTTAGATTAATAAGAAATCAATGAATAATATAATTAACCCTAATAACTACTCACGTTATTAGATAACCTAAAAATAATAACAACAACTTGTCACCTTTTTGTCATAAGTCTGTTCTCAAATAATACAAACCAGATGAAAGCTACCACAAGAGTTTTTTTTTTTATTATAACTTTTTCTCTTGTTAATAAATAATTTCTATAGTTAACTATTAAATAATAATAGTACATTTTAGCAGTGCAAATCAACGCACTTGTTTATCAAAGTAACTACTATATACTGGATCCCGCGTACGATAATACGATAGTTATCGATTATATGGTACTGATTTTCAATTTTAATATTTGTTTGTTTATTTTCTATCAATTGTTTATTAAATATTGTTATAAAACACCACGTCTTGTATCTGGCATCATGTCACTTCAAAGATCACACGAACTTGGTAATTTAACTATGTAAGAGGAGATAACCTCTCAAAATAAAAATTATTGTATTAACCTACAGTGTTACCAGCCTTGAGGTTAAGAAGAGTTTCATTTTAAAATTGTTCATAGTAATTATTTTTCTGTAAAATTATTAGTGACTGATTGTTAATTTTAAAAGATTTAATAGCATTCCAAACTGTTAATAAACCTCAATATTTTTGTTACCAGTGGAAAAAGTGTTTAATTTCAAACTTAAAATAGTTTATTTTTTCATAGCTAGTTCTATCAAAAGGTGGCGGAAGAATTTGAATATTCCTTATAATTCAAATCAATATTCAATTTTTATTTTATTTTTACTGTGCATGCTTATCACGTATGATATTCAAATAGAATATCCTCTTGTAAGTGTAGAGTGTATGTTACAGCTGAGCAGTCACCCAACAGAGCAGCAATATCCACATATGGTAAGTGGGGAGGTAATCAGCGGAGTGCGAAAATACTTTTTAAATTAAAAGGTTTAAACAGCAATATCCACACAATTATTAATCACAATCAAACTACTAATAATAATTACATTTTTGAAAATCTTATTGTACAACATTGTTGTGGATACCGGAGCGTATCTACACATATTATTACATATTATATCATCTAACATCGTTGTACTGTTACAATATTTTGTACCAATATTAATTAATACATGAAAAGTAAGAAACCAGTGTCTGGTGAAATTTTAAAGAACAGAATGTAGTGGTGAATCAATCAAATATTGTTTGTACCCGCTAGTTGTGATGAATTAAAAAGACATAGTGATGCTATGGTGGTGATGCCATGGGACTGATTAATAGACAGTGAATATTAAAATTGTAGTATTTGTAATTTTGTTTAAATATTAATGATTTCTGTGAATGTAATATTTGTAAATTTATTTCAAACGCAAATTTTTAAATGGTGGTTTTAATGTAATAGATAACTTTGTGTGCATGCGGTAACATTGTAAAATATATGTATAAATTTTATTTTTTTGGGTAAATGTGGTTTTAGACCGAGGCGAATCCCCAAATTCGGGCGGTCACGGCTTCACCGAACACTGAACGTGGATTTGGCTTGTTATTCTAAATTGGTGAACTTAGAAATTTAACTGGGGGTAAAATCCGGGGAATCTAATATAATATAACTTTGGAACACGGCTATACACCTATAGGAAGGGTGATAGACCAATTAAGGGTTCATGAATATTATTTTAGTAACTTTGTGTAACGCCAAAGCAAGGATGGGGTGAAATAAAAGAAAAAAATGTTCACCCCTTCCGCCTTAGTCCTTGTGGGAGCAACTGGGCGCTACAGTCCAGGGGAGGTCATAGTGTGTGTGGAAGGAGGAGTTTAAAAGGTAAATTGAAAAATAAAAAAAAAAGAGAGTGATGATTAAATTACGAAATAACGAATAATGATATAGTGTTAAAATACACATTTGATTGAATGTATAAGTTGTATTGTATAATTTTTGATTTTGTATAACCAGGTTTTGTATTATAAAGAGTTAGCAGTAGTAAATCAACTAGAAATTATTAGATGAAATGAGCTGTTTAAATAAAAGAATAATGGGAAGTGGTTATTCAAATTCTGATTGGAATCAGGAAAATATTTTGAATTTGGGGATAAGAAATAATAAGGAGATGGTCATATAAAATGTTGAATGAAAATATATCATTTTAAGTTAAGGAGTTCTGTTGACATAAAATGTGTGTAGTAGAAGTCAAGAAAAACCAGTGCTTCTTCAATGCAAACCAGTACGGTTAAGGCGAGACCAAATCAGTTCCGGATATTGTATAATGTAGGGCCATTTATTAACGTTTGGATTGAATGTTTCAGTATCTGGTCATACTGTGGTGGCAGTCCTGAGCTGGCCTGCGCGTCAGAGCAGGGGCATCTAGTGCCTGTCTTGCCTTACGGTGTTGGGTTCGTACACCAGGAAGTCCAGTAAGGTCATTCAGGTGGAGCCGCAGTCACTGGACCAAGGGGGTAAGTAACCCATAGTTCTAGTAAAATGTAAAGAGGGTTATGGCACCATATCTGGACTGATCCTCTTAGGAAGTGTGTGAGTGTCAATGAGTTTTTATGCTTCGGCATAAAACCTCTCATTGAGGGGGGATTGTAACGGTACAAATCGTACCGTATGAGAAATGTCTTGGAGATTTGGAATTTTCAAATGTAAATTTTAGTAAGAAGGAATGACATGTGAATTAGAGTTGGTGTTAGTCACAGAAAACTGTGGAATGCATTATATTTAACCAACTGACCTGTGAACATTTCATTTCGAGCAAAACAGCCAAATACATCACGAGCCTATCCCAAGATGATCTAATGATGGAATGTGGGTACGGCCGAGCCAAGCCTTGGTTTCTGTCTATGTGGAGCTGCTGATGAAGGAGGAGAATCACGTGACCGAGATTTAATAAAATTATTATGCGGGCAGCTTTCTGCGCCAGATCTGTATACCATCTCATGCCGTACGGCCGTATAAAGTCCGCGGACGAATTTTCAGGTGGGCCCACCGCCTAAAACGTGAAATAACAAAATTTAAACAGGGATTAGACCAAAATATAAGGGATAATCAAAAGTGCGCATCTAAGTGGCTTGGCGTCTCCTGGACAATGAAACAGATAAGTACTGGATCGGGGAGGGTAAAACAACAAAAAATCATAAACAAATTACAAAATTATAATGGAAATTGTCGTTAAAATCAAATTACAAAACAAGTATAAAAAAAGAATTTGAGATCTCAAGAGGGGTAAGGTTATTAAATTATATGAGTGTGTGCGTATGTATAAAACAAAAAAGAAAGAAGTACTGGTTTGCACATATAAATTGTAATTCTATTTTCTATATTAATCATTTTTTTTTATAATACAATCTGACCATAAAACATTAAGCTTCATTTATTGTAGATACTTTTAGATTTGTTCATATATATTTGGCAATTTATAAAAAATGAAATAAGGAGAAGAGATAAAGTGTTACTAAGGTCAATAAAAACAAAATGTTGAACCATTTGAATGAGTTATTTACTGCAAATAACCAAATTCTGCTCTCTAGTTCGCCCAAAAGAACCTCGGACCACTTTCGGGTAAGTAAAACTGTACAATAATGTTGGTATTTGTAATGTGGGAATTGTATTAATGGAAGGTTGGCTAATCTGTTTTATAATCTAATTCCGCTTGCTACTGCAAAATGATGTTTACAGTGCTCTGAGCGTTCAAATGAGAACAAACGATAACCTGCAAACTAAACAAGTACTGACATGTTATACTCTGTGTACATTTATTACATAAATATCATGATCTTGTACTAATTTATTTTATATAATTTATACAATACTAGGCCTCTATCACTTATAATAACATATTTACAACATAATACAATTATTATATATTTTTATTATAACTGAAAATTGATTGCATATATTTTACTGGAATTCAGATGTATATGTAGTAAAGCCATACAACAGTATGAGATTATGTAAAATTGCATGTCACAACACTTACAAAATTCACTTATTGCAAAGAACTAATTAAATACAAAGAACTCTGAAATGTTACTTACATCAAAGTGAATATATTTTAACAGCACATAATGTAACAGTATTTGTTTGAAGATTAAATAACTATTAATATTAGTTTTGTATCTTAAAATGTTTTATAAACTATAAAATGGGTCACAAACCTGGTTTTTCAAACAGAAAATCATAAGCAAGAACACAATTTTTTCCTACAAAAAGACTTTCAGTGTTCATGTTCATGAAACAGTCTATTTCTGACAAATCAGTGGACAGAAAATCAGTAGACACAACTAGGCCAGAAATATGTATAATCTTCACATTTACAATTTTAAATAAGCCATATCTCTTTCAGTGGTAACGTCAGAAATGGTAACCATGTGAACAATATATAATCTTAATTCAAGTTTAAAATATTTATATTTGATTATGGCAATTAAATTGTTGGATTTCGTTGTCCATGACATTCCCATTGATTAACTAAATATAATTATATCACTACAGACTCAGAAGTTTTTTATTGTTTTTTACTTTTATCAGTAATGTAAGAATAAAACAGCATTATCAAGCCAAACCACCAAAACCACAAACCACCAAAATCGTTAATTTTTTTGGTTCTGTTTACTGTTTTCTCTCTAAATAATTCTCATGTTTTTAAGTATTTATCAGTTCTTTTAATTATACTCATAAAACACTTGTCAATTTATAAGTAGGGCATTCAAATGTTATCTCCTTGCAGAAACCAGATTCAGTTATTATGCCTTGATGTCTTGTATCAATACTGTTTTACCTCATGCTTATGAAACTATGAATATATAAATATTTGTAGGCAAAAATTCATGAAAAAAATGGTGTAGTTTAATCATTAGGAATGCAACTATTTTATGAAACTGATGCAATATATTTAAAAAACCATAAACACAACCCTTCTGACTAATCACAGAGGACATTTACATGTTTGTTAGACTTGCATCAACCTAACTACATACAATTTCTTTATTGTACACAACACAAACACAACATTCGTAGTTAATATTATCTGCATGAAGTACAAATGACAATTTTAAATAAGCCATATCTCTTTCGGTGGTAACGTCAGAAATGGTAACCATGTGAACAATATATAATCTTAATTCCAGTTTAAAATATTTATATTTGATTTATGGCAATCAAATTGTTGGATTTTTTGTCCATGACATGTCCATTGATTAACTAAATATAATTATATCACTACAGACTCAGAAGTTTTTTATTGGTTTTTACCAATAAAAAAACTTTGTGTTTTGAGTAGGTAGTGATATAATTATATTTAATTAAATTGTGTTCCTTTATGACTCACAATTACAGTATGCATCCTACTGATGGGAGCACTATGAAAAGCTATGCTGGATACCAAAATAACTAATGCAATGATTTGCATATTAATGAAACAATTACTACTAATAATATAACATTAACTAATACAAGAAAACAAATACAAAAACGAGTATTCTAATACACTTTGCTAAACAAACTGAAAATAAGTTACAGCCTAGGTTAAGTTTACTTATATTTTACTGTTGACATAGTTGTTAGACTCATCGATAGAGGGGCAGTGTTGCCTGGTGTCTCCCGCCACCATTGTGGTTCACATTCTGGATAGGAACACGTGTAGACACAAGTACAAATTTTGTTACAAATATCACATGTTTCCAGTGCCTAATGATACACTACCATTTCTTAAAGCATGTATTAATTTATTTGACTTAATATTCTTGTTTTTGAGGCCTTTGATTTGAATTTTACAAAGTTCAGCATGTTTCAATAGTTTTTCTACAAATTCTTGCATAATTAAACGTTTTCAAACACATCTAACAGCAATGCTTCTTAAATAGAATGGATTAATTTATTCTCAGACAAAAGGTCCAATAAAAAAAGAATTTACTAGAAACAACACAGCACTACTATTCATGATACAAGAAAGTATGCTACAGTAAATAGATATGTTAAAGGATATGTTAAAACATCACAATAATAACAAACAGTTTTTCTGAGAATGTCTTTCTGAACATCACACACTGGAACTTCTTAATGCAAGAATGTATTAACTTGCATTGTGACAACTGTTAGGCACGAGTAAATTTTTTTTTTTCAAACAATGCACTGGTACTTAAACCCAGAACGCATTACGTTGTTAGGGCAAATTTCTTATTGAGTAAAGGATTTTGTACATCACAACGGTAATACTAAATGTCAGAATGTATTAATTTGTCTTGCCAAATTATTTGATTGAGTAAAGGATTTTGTACAAACATCACACTGGTACTTCTTAATGCCAAAATGTGTTAATTTATGTGCTAACAAACCCCTTGATTGAGGAAACAATTTTGTACAAACATCACACTGAAATTTCTTAATGCCAGAATGTATTAATTTATGTAGTGACCAAACCACTTGATTGAGTAAACGATTTTGTACAAACATCGCACTGGTATTTCTAAATGCCAGAATGTATTAATTTATGTGCTGGCAAACCACTTGAATGAGTAAACAATTATGTACAAACATCGCACTGGCACTTATTATTTTGTTTTGTAAAATTGCTTGATTGAGTAAAGGATTTTGTACAAACATCGCACTGGTATTTCTTAATGCCAGAATGTATTAATTTATGTGCTAACAAACATTTGTGATTGAGTAAATGATTTTGTACTAACATCGCACTGCTACTTCTTAATGCCAGAATGTATTAATTTATGTTTTGCCAAATAGCCTTGAGTAAAGAATTTTGTACAAACATCGCACTTGTACTTCTTAATGTCAGAATGTATTAATTTATGTCGTGCCAAACTACTAGATTGAGTAAACGATTTTGTACAAACATCGCACTGGTACTTCTTAATGCCAAAATGTATTAATTTATGTGTTAACAAGTTACTTGACTGAGAAAAAGTTTCTGTACAAACATCGCACTGGTACTTCTTAATGGCAGAATGTGTTAATTTATGTACTGACAAACCCCTTGATTGAGTAAACGATTTTGTACAAACATCGCACTGGTACTTTTTAATGCCAGAATGTATTAATTTATGCTGTGCCAAACCGCCTGAGTGAGTAAAGGCTTTTGTACAAACACCGCACTTGTATTTCTTAATGTCAGAATGTGTTAATTTATGTGCTGACAAACCATTTGATTGAGTAAACGATTTTGTACAAACATCGCACTGGTACTTTTTAGTGCCAGAATGTATTAATTTATGTTCTGCCAAACTGCGTGAGTGAGTAAAGGTTTTTGTACAAACATCGCACTGGTACTTGACGCCAGAATGGATTAATTTGTGTCGTAACAGATACTTGGCATGAGTAAATGTTTTTGTACAAACATCACACTTATGACTGATGTTTTTGTGAACTGGTGTGGAATACTTTAACAATGATGGTGAAGACAAGAAAACAGAATGATTCTGAATTGAATTTCTTGCATATAGTTCACACGCCTGAGTAGAACCCACTTCTTCACAGATATCCTTATTCATGGATGTAAATAAATATAACTGAAACAAACGAGTGCACAACATTAATTCCTTAGTTATTACTGCTTCCCAACACTAGAAACTTACCTTAAAACCATGATTTATCTGTTAACCAGCTTTCAGCTTGAAAAATTTACTTTACCCTATATCATTACGTACAATTTACTGAATTACTATGCACTATAAGAATAGTAAACTTTGAAAAATGGATTTAATGTGGCATCCATTGCAATGTGTCTTCGGTATCTTAACAATCTTAGCAAACATCTTGTTTCTTGGATCTACTGAAGTGTACTAAGATTTTTGTCACAAGTCAGAATGGAGGTGGAATGAATGTATAAAGAATAACAATAGCTGAATCAATATGCCAGCAGGTGCACTCTGTACACTGAATATATAACAATATTTGTTTTAACCATTAGGGAGTGATGTCCAATATACCAGATGTCTTAGTTTTGTTATTTAAAATTGCCACTGTTTTTACAGGAATCGTTTTTGAGTGCTGCCACATGTCAGATAGTAAACAAACATTTGTAGTTTTCAATCCAACCACCAGATAGCATAATTTCCTTTCTTTTTAGAAGGTACATGATACTTAAGTGGCAGTTTTCTTGTGTTGATTTTCGCTGCTGGTATTCTGGTTTGTTATGTTTATATTGTATTTCTAATTTTATAAGGTATGTTGTTGAATACACACAATTCTATATTTATTTAGTGTGGATTTATAAGTGTTTTTGTTAAAATAACTATGCACTAATTTCAAAAGTTGATTTAAACTTTAGTGTTCCTTGAGTGTTTATGTTTTGTGCTACACTCTGCATTTTTTTGCACACAGCTAGACTAATATAGAGTGGAATCAACTATGGCACTTTGCAGTGCCAGATTTTTTTCTAAGACAAGGGGTGAGTTGAATGCAATTTTGTCACCCAACGCTATGGCAATGGAATTTGTTTATATTGTCTGTTTAAGTACTAGTTACATGTGTCACAAATGTTTGCAGTTTGCTCTTTTCTAATTGAAAAATGGCATCTATGATAGAAAATCTGTCCAAAGATAATCTGCATGCTGTTATTCAGTTTTTGGCTGCTGAAGACCAATGGAAATTTATACGAGAATGAAAGCTGTATATGGTGACTATATTGATTCTCATATGGCAGTGGTTGAATGGTGCAATAAATTTTGACAAGGAAGAGAAGCCACTAAAGATTTGGCCCATCCCGGACCTCCACATGTTGCAGCATCACATGAAAATGTGAGACAGCTGGAAACTGCTTTACATGCAAATAAGCGCATCAAAGTTAGAGAACTTTCTCAAATGTTGACCATCAGCATGGGAACTGTTCATTCCATCATTCACAGTCTTGGCTATCACAAAGTTGCTGCTCAGTGGATTCCACGACTCTTACTGATATGCAGAAAAATTTGCGTTCAGCCTTATCATTACATCATTTGATATGCTATCAACAAGGTAATGCCTTTCTACAGCAAATTGTTGCTGTTGATGAGTCTTGGTGTTATCACTACGAACCAGAATCCAAACATCAGAGTATGAAGTGGAAGCATGCACAATCTCTGAAGGCGAAACAATGTCGGTCCCAACCTTCAGGAGGAAAAGTAATGGTGACCGTATTTTTTTTATTATCAGGGTGTGCTGCTCTTAGATTTTAAAGAACCTGGTGTCAATATCAACACAGCGATATCCAGACAGCTTAAAATGCTTACGGGCCAGCATCAAGAATAAACGTCACAGGAAGCTCACAAATGGTGTCATTCTTCTCCATGATAATGCTTGACCCCATGTAGCCCAGACGATTCAAGATCTGCTTGGCAAGTCTTACAACATCCACCTTACAGTCCCAACTTGTCCCAGTGCAATTATCATGTTTTTGCCCCATTAAAGATATCACTAAAAGGACGGCAGTTCAAATCATATGCTGAGGTACAGTTTGCTGTTAGAAAATGGTTCCGCAAACAGCCGCAAGGATTTTACCAGCAGGGAATCTACAGATTAATTCAACAGTCGCACTAATGCCTTAATGTTAATGGAGACTTCTTTTAAAATTGTTGAATAAAAAATTCTTTACAGCCTCTAAACTTGTATCTATTGAACAATCCTCGTACTACAGTATACTATATTCTGTATACCCAAATTACACCTTAAAAAAAAATTTCTACCCAAGTTTGTTTCATGTGTGGAAGAGGATGAAGAAAAATTAGTCACTACAAAAACGGCCTGGGTTTTTCACAAATACCAGTGTAAAAATGATGGTCCTCAAAGGGTTAATGTTTTCGCTTATGTGACATCTGTGGGGTCTGGCTTTGTTGAGAGGAGTTCCAACACCTGTTATCACTAAACCAATAATACTAGACCTTAAAACTAACTTTCGATGGTACGTGAACATTAACAGAAGGGTTAGGTCAGACAATTATCATTGTTATACTGTATTACACAATGTTTCGACCACTAAAGAATCTGTGATCATCTTCAGGTATAAGTTAACTTAGTAAATTAAATACAAACTCATGCATACCCAAGATTTGTTCACTAAGAAGTGTAAACCATCTAAAAATTAGTATTAAACCACCACCAAAGTTACATTACAAAGTTAAATGTAACTACAGAAAAAGCTTATAAAAACCCGCTACTTACCCTCCAAATCAAACTGGAAAGCACTACGACACTGACAAAGTCGCTGACAATATTATCTATTTCTTTTTTATAATATTCACCATTAGAACATATGGCCTCAGCATGGGATTTTCAAGTTCGAATGCCCCCTCTTTGTATGATCAGGATGGTTGGACACATTTTGGTTATATTGTTCCATATGAGTTGGTTTATAGTAAACCTTAGTGTTTATACTATCCTGATTAGGAATGACTAACACATCCTAGAATGCCAGGGAATTATTACTAACTCATATGTAAACTTGATGAAAAAAGTTGAATTTTCAGATACTCGAAAATTCCATTAGTTTTTTTTTTAGTGTGTACCAAATGACAATGGTGTTATCAATATATCTAACCTAAAGCTTAGGTTTGTCGATGTAATGATCAAATGCTCACCTCTATAACCAATCCATGTATGTTAGTCAATGCGAGAGATAGTAATGAGCCCATTCCTTCTGAAAGTAAAACCCATCTTTGAATTGAAAGTAAACCAAATTAAGACATAGTTCCAATACTTCCACAACATCTACTATTGGTAAATCTGTCCATATTTACAGTGTCTCTCTCCACCCACACCTTCATGTGTTAGTTAAAGTATCACCAATAGGGCACTTGGAAAGAGACTGACTACATCAAACACATTTGTCAGTGAAGGAATCGTACGTAGGTATAAGTTTGCATTTTATTTACAAAGTTAGCTTACACCAAAAGGCAACCACAGATTGAATAGTGGTTGAAACGTCGTTTGATAAATTATAACAAAGGGTACTGTCCGATCTAACCTTTCTGTTAATATTCTCATAACATGGAAAGTTAGGTTTAAAGATCATATAAATAACCGGTACAGATCGATTTAATTTAAAAATTAGGAAATAAAAGGTTTATATATAAAATTTGCACATACTCATGTAATTCTAACTTTCTAACTATGTAAAGGCCCAGGGAATTATACTCATAGGTCTCAGAATAAAAGTAACACATAAGTTATAAAGCTACCACTCACTGACTGTACAATGAAATCTTTTCTAAATGAAATAATAAGTTTTCACAAGCATTTGAAATACAAACGACTTAATCAAATATCGGAACTTAAACACTTTTTATGTAATACGAGGCCTATCCGGAAAGCAGTCGCGTGCAGTCAAGGGAAGCAAGTGAAGCACCTGCTTCAGTGTTGATTGACGACACACTAACTGCAATAATTTAACATAAATATTATTTAACTGAATATAATTTTAAGTAACCAAAATAAAAATTCACTGGAATTCTCTAACGTCACTACTTAAAAATCTTGTAATTAGACTGACTTCACACACTGGCTCTGCTACGGTAGATGAAGCAGGTTCATATCACAGCATGAGGTAGCCTGGAGTAGAGATGCACATGCACGTAGAGATAGAAAACTGCCTCTGCAGTGGTCACTAACTCATACTAGCTTCAGTTGAGTTGGACTCCATGTCTCAAGTATTGCTGTGCATATTAATGGTTTATTTAGTACAACATTTAAACCATACGCATTTTCCATTTTTAACATTTGAAGTAATAGCTAAACCTGTTTAAATAGTGCAGCTTACATTTTACGTTCTATTTAAACTATACGCATTATATTTGAAATTATATTTATACATTTTAGAATAGTTTCAGCGTTGGTTTAAATATTTTCTACAGTGTAGGTTTGTATAATAAAGACCTTTTGGCAAAATCTTTTTCTTCCTGGTCATTACCAAAAAACTGAAATTATAAAAACCGGTAGGTTGGCTCTGAATCTTTTAAAAAATCTGGAAAATCTTTTACTAGGCTTTTCCAGCCTATAATGTACAGCAAATTGGCCTCATAAGTATGAATGTGAGTGATTGGCTGGTAGTGCTGAACTAAGTGCAATATTTTGCTGGTATTGTATGTTGTGTGGAAAGGACAGGAACACCACCTGGGGCCAGAATGGTTTTAAACGTTTAGGAAACCTAGTTAAATCTATTTCTGACCATGAAATTATAGTGAATCATCTTCGTTCAACATTGTGTATTGCTGCTTTCTGTCAGAGTGGAATAGAAACTGTGTTAGATAACCAACTTAAATCGGAGATATTGGCTCACAACCAGAATGTTCAATGCAATAGACATTCTTAGGGGACTAATTAATACTGTTTGTTTTCTAGGTAAACAAGAATTAGCATTTCAGGGACATGACGAAATGTAAACATCATTTAATCAAGGCAATTATGTACAACTTCTAAAGTACACAGCCGAATTTGATCCTCTTCTCGCGGAACATATGGAAACATCTACTGTATTTAGGGGACTGCATAATCGAATACAAAATAATCTCATAGAAGCGATTAGCTCAGATCTTTTAGTGACTATAAAAAATGAAACAAAGGAGACACACTTTCTAATGGTGTGATCTGATGACACCACAGATGCTTCCAATAAGGCACAATTCTCTGTAGTGTTGCATTATGCACATAATGGAGAAGCAAGAGATTTTTAGGACTTCCTGACATAAGTTGTGATCAACATCCCCAAGATATTGAACAGCTATATACAGATGTGCTATTTAATATTCTCCAGAGTCAAGCCAGTGATATCTTGTACTGCTGAAACAAAATTGCACAAACTCAACAAAATATAGCATCTCTCCGTGATGACTTTGAAGATGTTTTTTAGCGAACTCTATCTGTAGTAGGGGAGCCATCAAAGCAAAGGAATGTGAACTACAAGTGTATTTATTGTGAAGTATTTGATAACATTTCTTCTTCTGATAGTTCCTATCTGATTCGGATGTTGGATATCGTACAGACTATTTTAACTTTCTGTACTGCTGCACAGAATGTCAGTTGTATCCATGCCAAACCAGATCCTTAAATTCTCAGCCATTGATATTCTGAGATAGCCCAATCTTTCCAACTACTTTTCCCTGCAGTATGGACTGCAATAAGTAAAATCACTTTTTATTTCTCATGAGATGTCCCAGATACTGAAGCTTTTTTATCTTCACTGTGTTAGTAACTTCCCTTTCTTTCTCCATCTTTCTAAGAACTTCAACACTAGTTATATGTGCTGTCCATGCTCAGTATTCTACGGTAAAGCCAATTTCTAAAGATTCCAATTTTTTAGTTGTGGCTTCAGTCAAAATCCAGGATTCTACACCGTAGAAGAGGACAGAGAATACGTAGCAGCGTAAAAGTCTCATCTTTGTGTGATGTCTAGATCAAATCTACAGCTGGTTTCTGTCATTCTATTCATTAGTTGTTGCAGCCCCTCTAAGCTATCTCCGAATATGACGGTATCATCCGCATAATATGTTATTTATTCTTTCACCGTTCAGAGAGATTCCCACATCACATTCATCTAAAACTTCTCTAAAAGTACCTTCAGAGTAGATGTTGAATAAGTGTGGAGATAGTATACATCCTTTTCTTACTCCACGCAGAATCTGTATCTCTTCAGTTTTCACTATATCTACTCTAACCACTGCAGACTGGTTCCAATACAGTGTAGCTATTATACTTAGGTCTTTTCCACCTAATCCAATATTTTTCAGGATATACATCATTTTCTGATGTTGGGACTCGGTCAAAGGCCTTCTCGTAATCAAAAACATCATAGTTTACATCTCTACATTGTTGGAATAGTACCTGAATACTGACTAGAGCCCTCATGTACCTACTGCATGTGTGAAACCAAAGTGTGTGGCTGATACTTGTTCTTCACAGATTTTGTATATTCTCTTGTGGATGATCTTGAGGAAGAGTTTGAGAAGGTGACTCATTACGCTAATAGTTCTATATTCATCATATTGTTTTGCTCCTGGTTTTTTGGGTAATGTAATGAAGTCAGATTTAAGCCAATCAAGTGGGATGCTTCCTGTGTCATATATATGGTTAGATACCGCAGTCAACCATTTTATACCATTGTCATCAAGAAGTTTAAAAAACTCTATCGGCACTTTATCCGGACTGGGGGCTTTACCATCTTTCATTGTATTTATTGCTTATTTTACTTTATCTGTGATTATTTCTGGTCCAGTCCCATTGTCAAACAGAGGGGTTTCTGATCTGACATTATAAAATAGTTGTTTTATATAACTTTCCATGTTTTTCATTTCTGCTAGACCGATAATAATTTCACCATAATTGTTAACTAGTTTGTTCACTTTTTTCCTAGTAATTTCTTTCACTTTCCTATGTTCATTAAAACTATCGTGTTTATTTTGCCTCGACTCTATACGTTTCTTTTACCTCTTGTTCTTTAGCTTCTGTGATCTTCTTTTTAATCACGTTATTTATCGCTCTGTATTCATTTTCTTTGTTTTTAACTTTGCTCCTTTCTTCAATCAGTTGGAGTACTTCATCCATCATCCACGATTTCTTTTTGGTTTTATCCGGCTTCATCAATTCTTCATTGATCTCAATTTTACTATTAAATTCCCTGAGTTGTTCTTTATAAGCCAAAGTATTCGCCAGTGATTGACATTTCTCGTTAATAGCAGTTTTAACTTGACTTCTTATTTGTGGGTCTTTTAGTTTATGGATGTAGTGATATATAATATTCTTCTTTATAGGTTTATTCATTCTAACTTTAAATGTTGCAACCACAGGGTTGTGATCCGACTGCAATCAGCTCCTGGGCATGTTTTCACTGAACTACCGGTGTTCCAATATCTTCTGTTCACTAAGATGTAGTCAATCTGATTTGGTAACATTAACAATCACTTATATACACGGTTTCAAATTATTTGAATCTCCAATTTTTATATTTGTTTTCAAATGAAAAATATAGGCAGTATAAGAAAGATGTTCTTGAATGCCCTTTTCAAAGCTTTTGGAAGCATATGGCAAATTCTTTGACAGCATACATTTAAAAAACAAACTTGTATTGTACAGTAGTGAAGAGATTGAAGGGAAAGAGTATCCGATCTTTTTAAAGTTTTTAATCTCTAATATACTGAAAACTAGTTAAATTTTTGTTTATTTAAAGATGTGTTCGCATACAGGAAGTTATTAGTATCCTTTAACAATGTATTAGTGTGTTCATTCATAAAAAAAGTTAATATTTTACCACTGCATAACTGTTATTTCAGTGTGTATAGTTATAGGCTCAGGTGTTTTATACAGAATCTGCACCTCAAGTTGAAGCTTGTATTGTGCCAGTGTTTTTACAGCATTAGTAACTTGGTGTTGCAGATGTCGAACCACGGGGTATAAGTGTTCTATGTACTCTCCATTGAACAAAATATTTTATCATGCTATAAAATAGCAAGATATTAGTCTTAATACTGGACCTTATATCTAAAATCATAATCTTGAGTGCTGCCTACTAACAGCAAGACAGATTAATATATAAGCCACCATAATATTTACGTTAATTTTAATTATAAATTGGGCTTCCGCCATCTTTATGAAACTGAAGTATGGTATCAGATATTACTCAGCTTCATCAAAATGTTTACCCACCGTATGCCACTGCCAAACTATAAATAAAATGCAGTAAAACACTCCGTTTTACTATCAACAAAACACAGACATAGATACACAAATTTTATTATACGTATACATCTTAAAACTACAGCAGCTTTCCACTATTTTTCTACAAAATCGCCATTTAAATATATACATTAAGCATTTATCATAGCGTTTGACCAGTTTGGAAATCACCTCTCCATAAAATTCTGCTGCATGGGATCGCAGCCAGCCTGTCACAGCATCATGAAGTTCTTTGTCGTCAACAAAGAGCTGGGACCCAAGCAACTTCATCATGTTGATACACAGGTGAAAATCACTGGAAGTCAAATCCGGGCTATATTTATTATCATGAACAAAAATGTTCCACTTGAATTGATGCAACAGATCTTGGCGTTTGTTCTGGATGGCTCTTCTTAGTTTTTTTAAAGTCTCACAATAGACTTCAGAATTGATGGTCACTCCATGTTCCATGAACTCCACAAGCAATATTTCTTCGCATTCCAAAATATGATTGCCATAACCTTCATGGCAGACAAAGTTTGCCAGGTTTCTTTTGTTTGTTTGGTGAGGTGATATGACCCTACACCATTGGCTGTTGTTTTGTCTCAGCATTCACGTCTCCTTGCCGGTTGCATTTTTGTTGAGAAACATTTCTCCTTCCACGTCGTAACATGAATGAAAGTCTAAGGCAGAGCCATTCGTTGTGTTCTGTGGTTCTCAATTTTGTGTTTGGAATTTTGCAAGAACGTCAAGACAAAACAGCAGCAGGAGAAGCGATCACAAGTGCACGAGGACTGACAAAAATTCAACTGGCTGAGTCAATGCCAGTCTTCATATGACTGACGTGAACTGGATTCGTCTGGACTTAGTATGAAAGAATTTAATGTGTCTCACTTTAAAACTGTACTGAACTAATCGGCTGAATCTAGGAGCATCTGACACGACTGGACGTGACGCGACTGGACTTGGTTGGTATGAAAGCAGCCTTAGAAAGTAATATTTCCCTTCCATTCTTGGATATGTTAGTCATTCATGTCATTCATAATCTGGATAGTATGTACATTACAGTTTACTATAAACCAACTCAAACAGGACAATATATCCACAATAAGTCCTGATCACACAAAAGAGGGGGAGTCATTAGAACTTTAAAATCCCATTATCTGACCTAACCCTTCTGTTAAGACCAGACTGTTACACACCTTCTGAGTAGTCCCAACTCTACAATAGTGTTACCTCTCAATCTCTCTTCAATCATTGAGTGGTTCAAGCATATTTAATATAATACTTCAATTACAACATTATCATACTAGGTTTCAATTACCACTTTCAAAATTATTTGTTCACTAGTTAATAACAGCATATGTGGCTAAGCGATGTTTATGTGCATCTTTGTCATGTCTGTGCAGGAAAGATGGAGAGAGAGGGGGGAGTTTTATAAAATTATTATGTTACAATTAGGTTATTATACAAAATACACAAAAATCGTCAATGCAAGTCAGACACACACACACACACCAGACACTGTTACTATACCACCTTTGTGTGGTGTGTGTCTGTGTGTGCTATTAGAAGGCCTTGAAAACTTTCAAGTACATTTAAGGTGTAAGGACTACTGAGAACCAATGACATAATTAAGAAAATTCAGAAAACCCACAGAATTCTTCTCTATATGCACATTGCACAATAAATTTAGCGAATTCACAAAATAAGCTTTATACCTTTTTCATAATTTACAGTGTACTGTGTTATGTATTTTATGCACAGCAATTTTTTGCTAACTAGTTTTTTCTAGAAAATGATTTTTTTAATGATTAAAGGCCAAGTTACACTAAATTTGTACTTTTGTACACACTTGATTTTGTGGCCACAAAGTCAACATGAAAACGTGTAGTGGTGACAATTCAAGACAAACTTGACGCAAGATGACAAGTGGAGAATCGTGTGTTGTTGTAAAACATAGCTACTAAATATGGTGTTGGCATATCAACGGTGTCGGAGTGGGTAAAATCAAAATCAAAACTTTTGTTATACTATTCTACTAAAGTCCTGAACTGTAAAACAATAGAATTAGTGAATTATGAAAAGGCCAATGAATTTCTTTTTCTCTGGTTCACACAGCAATGAGACAAATGAATGCCGCTGTCAGGCCCTATTTTACAAGAAAAGGCCACGTTACTAGCCAAGATGATGGGGGGAGACTAATTTGACTGCATGTTCAGACAGCTTTAAAAACAGGTACACATAAGAAAGCTAAATTAGTGTGGGGAAAAATTATCTGCCGATGCCGGTGCCATTGATGTTTTTAAAACTGAAATTTTTGGAAGGACTGACAAAAGAACAGATTTATAATGCCAACAAAACAGGGCTAAACTATATGTTGCCTAAAAACTTGCTACCATTGGTACAAGAAAAATCAGCACCTGGACATAAAATGAAGAAATAGAGAAATCACGATTTTAGCATGTGCAAATGCAACTGGATCTTGCACATTTCATCTGATGTGGTTTGGAAAATCTAAATCACCAGAGCTCTAAAGAATGTTTCTCCTAATGCACTTTCAGTTATTAATTGTGCTCAAAAAAGTGCTTGTATGTCCTCAGATATTTTTAAAGGGTGGTTTTATAATAACTTTGTTCCGAGTGTAGAAAAACATTTTCCATCAAAGAAACTTCCCAGGACAACTCCTCTGATAATAGACAATGCATTACACATCCAACTGAATTAAAAAGTGGTGATATTGTTGTATAAAGTTTTTACCAGGAAACGTGACAAGTTTAATTCATCCTATGGATCAGGGTGTGCTGGAATCCTCTAAGCACCATTATCAAGGATTTCTTTTACAATACATTTTGGAAGAGTCCGAGACTCATAATGGAAACATATCAGACTCACTGAAATCAATCAACATGAAACATGTAATTTATTGGTCCGCACAGAGTTGGGAGAAGATTACAGATTCCACTTTAAATAAAGCATGGAATAAATTGTATGATAGGCTTAAGTATGAAGAAGAAGAAGAACATTATGAATACTTGGTAGAAATAGCTACAGGAATTCCAGGGAGTGAAGAAATAGAAGAAAGTGAAATTAACAAATGGTTAAAGGCAGATGATTTGGAACTAGAACTGACTGACCAAGATATTGTGGAAGCTGTGATGAGACCAGAGCCTGAAGCAGACAACACAGGTCACGATGTTCACGACACAGACACAAAACATATGTTAGCAAACAATGGATTTAAAGCAGAGATAAAAATATTTACTTATTTTTATTAATAAATTAATTTTACTGTATTATTAATGTATAACAGACTCAACATAGCAGCTTTATTTTTATAGGCAGCTTTACGTTTTGTGGAGCAGGCTGACCAATCAATACCATCAGACATCTTACTTTTAAAGAGATGGCATGACATTGCAGCTGTGAAGAAACTGTTCAGGAAAAAATTATAGACTAAAAATCTTTAACTAAAACTACGTAACTGTAAACACATTATAATACATTGCAGGTTTATAATTTGAACTTTATAATTAAATATGTTTTACTGATTATTTTATGTTCTTTATGCTTTAATAACCGGAAATAGACGCCATGGATTATCCGAAAAAATACATTATCCAAAATGGCTCCGCCATTTGTTCTACTGTATTAAAATTATTGGGTAATGTCAACGAATGTCAAATTTTAGTCAACTGTATTTACTTTTAAGATTGTAAAGCAGTTTCAGTTTAATGTACTAATTTATTGCTTTATGTGAGAATGTAATTTTTCGCAGAATTGAATTTGAGAATTTTTACTAGTGTGCAAACGATTGCATGAATTTCATTACTGCCAAGTCAACTATTTTTTGGTCAGTATTTTAAGTGAACTTTAATATTTTAATGTGCTGTAATTTACACAGAATATTTAGATTTACCTCACCTTGAAACACAACCTGCTGTATACAAAGTTATATGCTTACACGTTACCATTGATTACACATACAGACACTAAAAATTACTTTTTCACACTTCCAAAGTCTTCTATTCCACACCACTGACTTAACGATTAAAACTAATTAGTTCTGAAAACAAAGGGTACTGGTACTATCTAATATCATCACTGCCACAAACACAAATCAAATAGATGCAGATTCATTTTACTTCTATATGAACATACTATAAGCTTGCTAATAAGCTATTTTAAAGTCATTGTGTCAGTACGTCTTCAACCGGTGTCGAGTGTGCACTCACATCCGCGTACGTCGCTGTGTTTGTATAATATATACATAGATGTACTTTAGTGTCTCCTTTTAATGTTTTAACGAAGGATTTTAATGTCATAACTGACGGATTTTTTACTCTGATGATGGATTAAGTTTAATCCGAAACGCGTAAGAAGACAGAAACCAAGCGGTCACAGTGACGGATTAAGGTAAAATAATTTAATTATAATAAGCTATGTTGCATCAATTACATTAGTGTTTGTGCCTGATTTGTAAAGGTATAAAACTGTGTAGCATAGCACACTATTTTAGAGAATACGTTTTGTTAATAACATTATTATTTGTATGTCTATATGCTGGGTATTAGGCCATGGTCTTAGGTTATTTAAACCTGGTTTGTCTCATTACTGAGGTTTTTAGGCAAACATCTACCACATGTTTCCACCAAGATGGCCCCTGTTGGTTAGGCTAAAACATTTGGTTTTAATAACCTACGACCATGGTCTAATAGCTCGGCACATAATAATATGAATAATATTTACGCTAACCATGATGAAAGCCTGAGAATTTGTTAATAATATTAAATTCTTACCAATATAAAATTCTTGTCTTCAAAATCTTTCTGACTGCCTTCATCAACATTTAACACATTATGTACTACATCTGTTGCAATCCAGAGGGGGGCAGAGAGTGGGCAAACACAATTTAGGGGTCCAGGCTCCATGACACCACCAATGGTAATTACAGCAGTATTCTATTAATGAGTGAAAGACTGTGTACATGTGTGTGCTCGCTCTGTGATAAGATTTAATGTCACTAAACTCTATATTCAGCTCCCCTCCACAGACTGTGTACTTCAGAAAACCAAAAACATGAAGTTGGCTTTATCATTTAAACACAATGTTATAAAGTATTGCGCTAATAAAACTTAGCATACCTAGGAAGACATCTTTTTAAAATAGTTCTCGAAACATTAGAACTCATTTCATCACGTGAATCTGCTTTAGAGTCACCAATGTTTTTTAAGAGACATATAGATAATTAGGAACCCAGCCATCACAAATCCTGCATGCAGAACCGTGGTTTGTTGACCACAGGACACAGGTGCTTTTAAAGAGGAAGAACAACTTTCATCATTCCATCCCTTCTTAACATCACAGGAGTTGCACCATGTCTCATCCAAAAATATAATTTCATATCCCGCCGCTTTCAAACAACTTACTCTGTTCACATAACAGTATCTCTGTGCTACTATTCTTCACGACTCCATTATCACATGTCTCTTACTAAGAATGCAAAATCAAAATCTAAGTTTCTTTAGCAACTTTCATAGCATTGTATCCTTATATGGAAAATCAGATTCTTTTTTTAGTTTAATAAATATGTTGCCCACAGTTGAGCACACTCCTTTCTTATAAAAAATTGTGCACTTCTTGGCAAACTATATCAAACACAAATTTGTAAACATGAATTGTACCCATTTGTTTCCCTTTTTCAGTGGTGTTTTAAGTCCTCCATTTACAATTTTACTTACTTCTACTGCCTTTGTGGTATGAATAATTGCCCCTTTATGAAAATATGAGCAGAGTATTTATAACACGTGTGGAGAATGATAACAGACCATTCATTTTAAATTTGAAAAGGAGAGACATTGAGAATGAATTTAAGATGTGTGTTGTTTTAAACTCCTTAGTAAATTATATGTTAGTGTTTTCAAAACTATCTGCCTTTAACAACATTATATAATTAAAACTTGCATAGTTTTAAAAATGATTTTTAAGTTAGATAGCCTACTTTCTGTCTTGAAAGATTAAGGTTGATTGACCCTTTTTGTTTTTGAGTTATAATGAGCTTTCAAATTCAGCTACCCTTAAAATGTATATAAACGTCAAAATTACAACTTCATAAATTTGAACCCATTACAGTACTACACTTACAGAAGAAAGTAATTACTTCTTATATCAGAAATTTAAAAATTACACTGAAATTAATAAATCTATGATATTTTTTAGTGATGTGAATTACAGACATTTTAGGAAGATATAAGGCAGAATTTATGGAACAAATTTAGGTTAGGTCAAAATGAACAAACTAATGGCAATTTTTCATCTGTCATCTCAAACGTGTTCTATAAATAATTTTTTAATTTATAAACAAATTCAATAAATGAGTTATTAATGTATTAGATTTTTTTTCTTTTATACTGAAATATATTTCTCTTTTAGTGTTGTTCTAATTTTTTTTTTTTTTTTTCAAAAAATAAGAGTCGGAAAGGTAATATAACTAAGTTACTGGTTGTCATCACAATGTGCAAAGGCTGCATGTTGGGATCCACTACCTAATGTTGTGTCCCACCACTGCGCCACTTCCCTTCACAACTTATCATTTTGTTTGCTGTCTACAATAATTCAAATTACCCGGCATTACATACAAAAAAAGGTAAATGTTGGAAATAGTACAAATAGTGAAATACTTACAATAACATAATCCTTAGTATTGCTGCGTGAATGATCGTGTAGGCACTTACTTATTAAGCCAATATACATAATCTTAAAACGAGACATTTGGAAAACGACATAGCTTATACCTTAATTATTTTACCATCCTGATATTATTTTTGATACAAATGGTCACTGTGTGATTAAAACAGAAACCTATTTTGGTATAAAAGATCTTTAATGTTATGTAGTAGATGTATACATGCAACTAATGAGCACTGCAGTAACAGCCTATATCTTTCTTATTTTACCTTTTCAACACTTATTTTTTGTTAAAATAGAACACTGAAATACATTTCATACAAAAGAATATCAAAGTGATACAATAATAACTCAAAATTACCTTTTAGAACTTCATAAATCATCTTCTTATTTGTAATTCAGTATACAAATAAAGCTACATGCAATATTTAAAGAATACTTAATCATGTGCATATAGGCTTGAAGTTAAATCCGTGTTCTTGATTACAGCTGCTCAACAATACACTACTTAGTCTTTTTATTAGTAATTAAAAATGTTTATCAGTATTTATTCACTTTCACACGTTCAGTATGGAGAAGGAATTACTGAACCGAAAGTGGTAAAGTTGAACGCAAACCTTCCCAAGAATGAACTTTCATTTTTCAACTTTTCACACGAATTACTGCACATTCCCAACATTAATAAAATTAACACAAAGCCAAAATACACTACAAAGAAAATTTAAGAAAAGTGAAAGGATAGAAACCAAAACAAAGAAATTAAGAATTAGAGTTAAAATAAGAACTAAATAAAGGACTTACTGTTAATAATTCGTGTTAGAAGGTCAAGTAATTCTTATTGGAATAGTAAGTAGCCTAACCATTATCAGTATATGTACTTTTATTTTTCTTGATAATGGGAGGCCCTTATTATCAGCAATAATGAAGCTTACAGTTTATTACTACCATTTATACATTATGTTTAAAGTCACAAAAAGTTTACCGAAATTTGTTAGAAATCACTGATGTAAACATTCACACTACATTATGAAAACAGTAATCAGATCACTGTTATGGGTGGTTGTATCAACCTGAAACTCATTTCAGTGTGAAACATATTTCGAAAATTGTATCCTGCACAACCATTTCAAAAATTCCTATTTTCAGAGGGATATTTTGGAAAATTTTAATAAAAGAATATTTGTTGTAATTCTATAATGGTTTCCCTGCATGCCACTTGACATAATTCCATATATTACTAGGCCTAAGTGGACTGTGTGTGGTCCATGCACACCTAATACACGTGTTCACTCCATATCAACTAGGCAATGTCACACAGGTACTTCAGCAACTGAAAGTACTTGAATATTCAACTGGAGGCTACACATGCGGTAAAATGTATCTTGATATACACATGGAAGCCACTCACTCAGTTATGAATGGATTCTACACTGAAGACAGAATATAAGTATTGGTTGTGAAGTTTATATTTGTAATAACTACCGACTTTTAAATTCTGAGTACAAAATTATTATTCCTTCTTGTGGATGGACCCTATAGGGAAGCACAATTGATAACATAATGTTCACACACGCACACACACACGCACACGCAGACACGCACACACACACACACACACACACACACACACAGTTATCAGTACATACAAAATTTCTAAATTTATAAAAAATTACACTATATAAATAAAAACAACATAACTGATTAAATTTGCATACATACACAAATAAACGCGAGTCTTACAACTATATCAAGCATACAATAATACATTTGGACTTGGTATATTGAAAGATGGTGTAATGGTTCGTACATGCCACCTACTTCCCAACCGTTTGTGTTTTAACAATATCCCATAGAAAGTATGTAGAATATTTCTTGCTATTTAGTTCCTGGTGTAACATACTGCAACACAGACAAGTCATTCTATAGTATAGGCTATAATATCAACAGTTGCCAGTCTCCGTGTGTTTGTTTTATATTGGTCTCCCTGTCTGTTTACGTTCAAAGTGAATGTTCCTGTCTTTCCGTAAGAATCATTTTTAGTTGTTGATTTTTTGTATTTCTTTATTATTGTACAGTAGAGCGTCAATAATTCGGACGTCAAAAATTCGGATCGTCGATAATCCGGATTCGATTCTGGCGAAAAAAAAAAATCGCATGAAGTGAATACATTTGTTTAAAAGCGTCGGCACGACTGTAAAACTCGCTGCGCCCTACAGAGTGGAGCGCGAATTGCGTGTTGTGTGGTGGAGGGAGGGGCAGTGAAAGCGGGAGAAGGTCGCACAGTCACATGTATACCTGCTACCCTGCCCCTGTCAGTCGCGTCAGGCAACTGACCTCGAGTATTGTTCTCTGTGCGTGCATTAAGTTTTTGTTTACCAAATCGATCGTTTATGTACAGTAGTGTTTGTGTGTGTGTCGGATTGTCTGTGTTTTGTTTTTTGACTGAGAGCACACCAACCCAGCTCATTCTCCTAAAACGAATCAAGGACTTAGCTGCAAAAAAAACGAACCACTACCGCTGTTCAAAAGTCCATAAAAGATTTTTTTAAAAGCTCAAATACTGTATGATTTACTGTACGTATTTTTATTACTGTACTTTACTGTATTTTGTTGTAGGTCTAGATTTACTGTACATAAAATAAGACAGTCTGTAAATGCAATACTGTACATACAGTATTTTTTTCTGTAATTGAAAAACGTAAAAATTTAACTAAATTAATGGTTTTATTCATCCGCTCCACTTCTGTAACCATCAGAGTGAAATATGAACGATTTTAGCAAGTTTTTTTTACTGAAGACGTTTACCGGCGCTTTTATTGGTTCATTTCGAAAATCCGGACAATTTGATAATCCGGAAGGGGTCCGGTCCCAATTAATCCGAATTATTGACGCTCTACTCTATTTATTATTTACTATTATCATCTTCTTTTTCTTCTTCCACCAGGAAACAGGTAAATCACCTGTTCCGGCCCCAAAGCAAATACATACACTTCATACACTTCAATGCTACCTAGGTCTTCATATATTTCTTTATCCAATAGGTTTGTATTGCAACACTTTCTTATGCAACCTGCCATCAGGCATCCTATTCAGATGAGCAATTCATCTCTCTTTTTGCTATTATACATTATAAATTATAGTCTATAATTATGGTTTGGACAAACCATTCACTTTTAAGAATTTTTTCTCATAATTACTGACATGTTATGTTTATGTAGCTTTAACTGCAAAAAAATCAAAAGACAACTAAAACATAGTTTATTCACAAGAAGAGTAAATGGTAATAGCATGCTAAAATTACTACTTTTTTTGTAAAACGTTTTAGTAAATATTGATCAGTGTTTAGATACAAATTTTCTTGCAAAAACAAATCATTGTCACACGGGACACAATATGCATTAACGTACAATTTTAGCTCAAAGCATTGGCCCCTTTAGCTGGAAGTGTTACCATTTTCAGTCCTGAACATGAGCCAAGCCAACAGTGTGTACACTGCTAATGTCCAAAGCAACACAATTCCTCAGTTCATGACATTCAATATAGTGTACATATACAGTATTCATTGCTAAGATTTTCATTGTCTAAGTATTTCATTTACTCAGACCAGATTCAACACTGTCCACTGGATTTAGTAGGAGTCCAAGGCGACAAAAACCATGTGTTCCTCACAAGTAATTTTTTTTGTATAAGCCATACTATCTACACTTCTGTGTGATGCATTTGTATTTCCCTAAAGTATCTTATAGTTCTAAGGCGAACAACTAATATGTGAACATTTCCAGTTCACCCAGCATAGCTATTTTCTATTTTTTTTTTTCAAATTTTCAATTATGACTTCACAATTATGCAACTTGTTTGGATGAAAAAAATTTTTATTTTTATGTAATTTTGCCTTTTATAATGTATACTGCATGTTACAAAATGTAATGTTTGAAAACACTGAATTAAAAATACCTTGAACGCAACACAGTAAAATAGCTTTGGTCTGAAAGTGATAAAGTCACTTTGTTACCTGTTTGAAATGATTTGCTGTAAAAGCCTTATATGTAGTAATACTTCGTCAGTGTGTATAGTTTTCTATTCAGTTTGCTACATTCAACATAATCAGCCCACCATACCATTAAAAGACATATTGCTACGTTAAGAAGAAAAGGCAACTATGTGACAATATGTTAATATACAAGGGAGGTCTTGAAAAGGCCATGCAAAAACAAACAGTTTTCAATGTAGTCCCCTTTTAGCTCAATACACTTGGCACAAAAACGTTCTAGTTTTTTATGCCTTCCAAATATTATTATTTCGGCAACTCAGCAAAATATACATCAGTGTCCCATTCAACTTGTTCATTAATTATAAATTTTTTGCCACTGAACCATTTTTTAACGTTACAAAACAGGAAAAAGTCCATACGACCCAAATCGGGTAAATATGGTGGATGGTGAAGCAGCTGGTAGTGTACATGCAAGTTTGCCATTGCAATTACACCTTTGTGAGTAGGTGCATTGTCCTGCTGAAAGAGCACTTTTTCTTTGCCAAATGCAGTCACTTCTGCTTGATTTCATTGTTCAATTGATCCAATAATACTGCATCGTACTCTACTATTATTGTTCTTCCTTTTGAATATTGCTGATGAATATTATGCCATGCGAATCCCAAAAGGTAGTGGCCATAACCTTGTCCACCGAAGGAACCGTCTTCACCTTCTTCAGAGCTTTTCCACCAACCTCTACCCATTGTTTTGATTTTTCTTCCTCTTTGGCGTGTAATAGAGGATCCATGTTTCATCATGTGACGATTTAAAAAAATGTTTAAATAGCACAAATGAAATTTTGCTTTATAACAAGTAAGAGTATTATCCACCCCTTACCTGTACCTAGATTCCTGCATCAACGTGCAAATTGTCCAGTACCAACACGCAAAGCACGGTGTTATTTAGCTAAAAATAATAATTCCGTTAATTAATAAAAGACGTACTAAATAAATAAGGAAATTCCTAATACATAACCAAAAGGTAACATAAAGTATTACGATTTAATTAATGTATAATTAATACTACTTGAAAGAACGAACTATTTTCTCGGCGCGTAAAACCGTGCCAGCTTACTGACCCCTCACCGCTAAACTATGCCCATATTCGCCGGAGAAACTTCGACATGTAAGGATGTCGCTACTGTGTTGTCAATATACACGTAGGTGTATACCGTTAAAAACTTATTCAATCAAGTTTGTACTGATTTCGATTTGACCCAATGTAGCGTGGAAATAATTATAATAACAATATAAAAAATAAATAAATATATAATGTAGTGCGTGAAGAAATATGTAATAAAAAAAAAGGAAACTTAGCCGACACATCTCTTAACAAACTGTAAGTGGTAAGATATGTTCCTTACCAGATTTTAGTGCTGCTAAAATAAGAACTGTAATTAAAATGTAAAATGTGAACAACCGACTCCAGAAGAAGAAAACACCAACAACAACCGTATGAACTTCTAGTACCAAAATTTAATCGTCTAGAATGAGACTACCTTTCGGAAACAATCAACCTAATGGAGCATCAAGAGGAACCGTGTATCACACCCTAGAAGACAACTGGAGATGACCATCACGGACCCCACAGCAAACTCATGTTATATTCAGGTGATATCAACTCATAACATTTGTAAAAATTTGTTTCAACAAGAGAAGTAACAAAAGAACAGTAAAGAGTAAAGAGCTTTTGACAATTTAAAGATTAATATATATACATTTGTATTCTCTGTAATGAAGTAGTAATAACATTACGATGTGTAGATGTAAGGTAATTCTAAAATTTACACCAAAAATTATTCTTCAAATAATTTGGTTAAAGTTGTGATAAATAACAAAGTTGATACATAACAAAGTTGAGACCCGGATCCGAGGTACTTAAAACAATATCTAGCTGAATGCTTTTGAGATAAAAAGAATAAGAAGTAAAAAATTTTGAAAATATTAAATGCAGAATTTATTAGAGTACTTCTTTAAGAGTAAAGTAAACTATGAGAGATAAATATAATAATAAAGAGATGTTTTTGCTAACACCCAGTGAGTGAATAAATTTATACAATCCTTGACTAACTTCCTAATTAATAATGTGTTATAATTGTTGGTAAGTAAGGTTTACTAACAACAGCAGCTAGTTTAATTAACAGGTAACAAATTGAACTGGTTCCCGACTTTTGTAATGTCTTAACAAGGGAGACGTTACAAAATTGCGCCACTCTGCTGACTTTTCTAACTATTCTGCTTAGTGTAAAAATTGTGTACATTGTTATAATTCATTAACAGTGATTTTGTCGAATATAAATTTATTCACTCTGATATCGTGAACAAATTAATGAGTAAGCTTTTAGTTAAGATATAATAATATTAGTATTGAGACATTGCCGTAATAAACAAGTCATCGCTGGTAAATATTCCATTTTAAACCTGTCGGTATTGACAGGCTGTTTCATGTTAAATGCGTGTCAAGAAATGTAAACTCTACCCTGTGTAAGTATAGAGAGCATCCCATACAAAACTCCCCTCGCACACATAACAGACAATTCAGAACAGGAAAGAATCGTGTTCAGGACTGTCTGGATCACCCTACTTTGTTAAACCACCCTATGCAAACAATAAGCCTCCCCCCAAAACAGCTGACCCTTTGTGCTATTTTAAAAGCAATGAACTTTGCGTATGTGAAATTTCTCTCCACTATAAAATGATGTTAGCGTTTTGTTTTAACTGATTATACCTGACAGTACAGAAAATTGAATTGTTGTTAGATAAGTTTAATTTGATTAATTAGTATAAGATTCTAAGTGTAATAATAGATATATATATATGTGTGTTTATATGAATTCAAATCTTATCAGTGTTTGAAATAAAATAAATAAAAAGTTCTTTAAATAAAAAGCTGAATAGTATCTTAAATAAAAATAATGTGTAATAAAAGTGTAAAGTGTAGTAGTAGAATGAGTAAAGAGAAAATAATAATAAAAGTATATTTGAATCGTGTAAACGCCCGGTCGTGGCCTGTTCAAAAATAATTCCCCCAGCTTGCCAGTAAGAGACAAACTCGTTCGTGCAGGAAATATTGTAGTAAGCCATCCCCTATTGTTATACATGGCAGCATCGCAAAACAATAAACCTCCCTGTGTATAATACAATGCGTCCAGTGTAAAGTATTTGACCCCTCTTGCGTTGTAACAACTGATTGTTTAAAAGTAAATAAAGATACCCATTCGTGAAATTCCGCTTACCTCAGTAGAATAAGATATTAGTATTAAGAAAGGATCTAAGGTCGAGTATGGGATCGACTTTAGATTACCTTAGTAGTATTAAGAAATAGAGATAAGAAACGTAACACAGTCACAACGGCACCACACTGAAAGAATTCTTTACAAGGGTTAAAGAAAGTTCTTTACAAGGGTTAAAGAAACTGCAGAAAGCTAACTAAAATAGTTAGAGTATGCAAATGTAATCAGTCGGGCCATGATGTTGTGAAGTTACGGAAACTAAGAGTAATAAATAGATAAATAAAGAATATTTATTTATGTGTAAATAATATTAAGGTAGTAGTTAAGAAACGAGAGAAAGGGAATTTCACGAATGACAAAGATATAACTGTAATTTTCATTTTATTACCCCGTCACCCCGTCTTCATCGTTAAGTGCAGGAGGATGTGACGATTTAAAAAAATGTTTAAATAGCACAAATGAAATTTTGCTTTATAACAAGTAAGAGTATTATCCACCCCTTACCTGTACCTAGATTCCTGCATCAACATGGAAATTGTCCAGTACCAACACGCAAAGCACAGTGTTATTTAGCTAAAAATAATAATTCCGTTAATAAAATAAAAGACGTACTAAATAAATAAGGAAATTCCTAATTCATAACCAAAAGGTAACATAAAGTATTACGATTTAATTAATGTATAATTAATACTACTTGAAAGAACGAACTATTTTCTCAGTGCGTAAAACCGCGCTATATTATTTATAGTTATGAATCGGCGCAAATGTTCTTGAGAACTGTGTTGAAACAGCACCAAACACTCTTTCGAAATGTTCATTCTTTCCCGTTTTTGACCAATTGTGAGTATGTGGCACACTGTGCCAAAAGCTTTCTGATATGCAATTCATCATGCAAAATACGTCCAATACATTGTTTTGATATCTTGCAGCTAGTTCATGAACTTTCATTCGACAATCCTGCGGTACGGTACAGTAACATGAACTTTTTCAATAATTTCTTCAGCAGTAACCTCTTCTGGCCTTCCATATCATTTAGCATCATCCATGGTTTTTCACTAGTTTACTTTTTTCAATAAGACAAAAGTTGTGTGCTTCAAATAACTGTCAAAACAATACTATTTGAAATACCTTCAAATACAAATTAGTGGTCTGAATGGTTGTATTTTAAAACCATGGCAACAACTTTTACTTGTGGCACCATCTATGAAAAATTGCAGACTTTTTAGATCTCCCTCACAAATAAGCAGAATACACCTCTGCACGATTTCATTGTTCAATCAATCCAATAATGCTGCATTGTACTCTGCTATTATTGTTCTTCCTTTTGAAGATAGTTGATGAATATTATGCCATGCGAATCCCAAAAGGTAGTGGCCATAACCTTGTCCACCGAAGGAACCGTCTTCACCTTCTTCAGAGCTCTTCCACCAACCTCTACCCACTGTTTTGATTTTTTTCCTCTTTGGCGTGTAATAGTGGATCCATGTTTCATCAACATTTATAGTTATGAGGGGAACTTAACAGTTCTATTATACCTGGCAATATAACAAGTGACGATCAAAGTGATGGTTGTGGTTCAGAGAAAAGTGATTACTATGTTAATTAGTGTGAAACTATAATAAGATGACATTTAACTTGAATTGTATATGAGTGGCTTTGCTAATTTCTAACTGTTGCTTTCTTCTAATTAAAGTTGTAATTGGTGACTTAAACTGGAGTCAGTTATTCTATTTCCACTAACAACATGACAATCCGTGAGAACATTGTAACATTTGGGTCAGAAGTGGAAACAGAAGACACTTTATAGAAGAGTAGTGTGAGTGGTAAATGAAAAAAAAATGGATACTAGTCAGATGTTGGAAACTTTCCAAGTGCTGGTACTGCAAACGGAGGAATAACAATGACAGGAAGCAGAGGAGGAAGAGAAACGATGACAAGAGGCAGAAAAAGCAGAGGAACGAGAAAAAGCATCTTGGTCGAATCAGAAGAACAACAAAAATAAAAACATAAGCAGGAGGGAGAAGAATAGATGCAAGAAACAGAAGACGTAAAAGCACCGACACAGGAACAAAAGCATTTACAAGATTATATTAATGCTGAGTTGGGTCTCCTACATGGAGACGTGGGTGGATTACACAGTGATCGCAATGGACAAGATTGTCTCCACCAGGAGGCAATTGCAAATACAAACAGAAGCTGAAAACTTAATGAAAACACAACTCTGCATTTCAAATCAGATTGCTGAAGAGACTGTACCAATGCTAATGTACAAACAAGATGGAAAATAATATAATAACTAGTCATTTTGGCTGCAGTTGGGACAGTTAATGCCAAGGCCACAATACCTGATGGAAGCACTCACTGGACAACATATCTTCAGCAATTTGAAACAACTGCATGCGCAATTCATTGGACAGAGAATGAGAAAGCAGTTTCACTCACGTTAAAAGGACCTGCCACAGAGCTATTACAGAAAGTGCTACATGATAACCAGAACTTTTGTAGACTAGATTAAAGCTCTAGGATTAAGACCCTCAGTTAAGAGCAAGGCGACAGCATTCTGGGGAGAGTCTTCAACAGATTGAGGGAAGTATCAACACACTAATTAGACTGGCCTATCCTGAAGCACCAGCACATTTTTTAATAACATTTGCAATGCAGACATTTACTGATGGTGTCAGATATAGTGCACTACAAGAGTTATGAATGGCAAGTCACCAGAATAGTGATGATGCCCTTGCCCACACTCTATAGTTTGAGGTCACCAAGTCAGCATCTGGCTGGGCAAATCACAAAGTATGAGCACTAAAAGATGGCAATGACACACATTATGAAGAAGAAAAACAACGAACAGAGACCTAATGTTTGGTACCACAGTACAAAAGAAGAAAGGATGGAAGATCAAAGTGTTATAGATGTGGGAAACCTGGACATCTGAAAAGAGATTGTCGGTCCAGTATTACGCGATGGGCAAACAAGCAATATTAACTAACTGGAGGTACAAAGCCCCTAGACAATACACAATTTCTACACTTTAGAAAAACAGCACGAACTCGGTATATTATCCCAAATGAAGACATATAAACCTGTTTGAAATAATATATTGTAAAATTCTTATGTGTAGTGCACTTCTGTGTGCATAGTTTTAGAGTCAATTTACTACATCTAACAAAATGAGCTCATGACATGTCTAAAACACATAATGGCTGCTAGACAGTCAACTTTGTGTAAACCTCTTTTTATATACATGTCACAATCATACAATCTGTTTGGATACATAAGAGACAACTATGCAACACACGCAACAATAGTAACACAAGTATACTTCCTGAGCTGCAGAACTTCCTCACTATTTTAAGCAAAATGCATTTATTATTTAATAGACATTCATATTAGATAATTTTTCAATTATAAGAAAATTATGAAAATCCCAATTACCCTACTACTTTTTCAGTTTTGTTAGTTTTATTAGCAGCCATCTTAACACCAACTTTGTCACTACTTATTGCCACATTGCTAAATACTTCGTTCTTGACGAGCCCTTTTGATGTCTCCACCATCTTCAGGTCTTAAACGACGTTTATGTGGCAATAAGTAGTGACAAAGTTGCTACTACTTTTTGTTTAGTAAATATCTAATGTACAGTAGGCATACATAAAAGCTAAAAATTTCATATAATCTGATCTGTGTATCTACCTGTGATCTAAATATCCTTTAGTCTGACCCCAGATGGATTTTTACAATTTTTGATCCCATTTTTGGGTTCTGTGGTTAAAAAAAGAATTTAATTCCAAAACTGTACACTATATTCGGATATTTAGATTTTGGTTAAATTCTTTTTATTTGATATCCTACATGGAATTTGCAATTTTATCAAACTTTTGCCCCACTTTATGAGCCCTGGCATCACACAATTTTGAATTTCTAAAGCTTATTACTACATTCAGATTTTAGTTAAAATTGCTATACGAAGTTTTGCAATATTATGAAAATTATCATACAATTTTTATCCCCTGGAGTCCTAAAATTTTGAAAGTTTAAAAATGAAGCTTAATACACAATGGTTAAAATTAATTCTCTTTAATTTGATATTATAAATGGATTTTTTTTTTTTAATTTTTATCCTCACAACTTTTTGCCTCCCGTCCAACTACATTTTTGGAGATCAATGTCTAGAAGTTATAAGGTTCTGTAGGGTTAAAGTATGGACACAAGGCGAAGTTTTCAAAAATCAGTTCATGCATTGAAAAAGTAATCATGAGACATGCCCCAACAGACAGACAGAAAGAGAAATGTCAAAAAACGTCAAATAAAAACTGAGAACTCGCCTCACATATTCAATTAATGATGTAACATTACAATGTATTCAAATTAAGTGTTGATAACAATAATCAAACCACCAATTGTCAACAAGGGAGAAAGATGTAGAAGTCTACACACTAGTGTTTCATTGGTGTAGAAAATTCAATGTTACAGCATAAACTACCAACAGAAATTGAAGCACCAACCCCTATCAACTAGCACTTAACTTATTGGGTAACAATGCAAGGTATCTCAGGTGTCTATTTCTATGTTTTAGGACTGCATCTAACCTACAATTACAAAATGTTCAATTTCAAAAGTATTTTGTTAATTAAGTGACAGCCCTTAATAATACTGCTTCCATGAATCTTATTTGTTTCATCTACTTATATATGGAAGACTGATTGTATATAAAAAAAACTTTACCTCTTGTGCATTCTCTTCTTTTTCCACTTCTAAAACAATTTCATCCTTTATAATACTATTGATGTCTTGCAAAAAATGCTGTAACAAAATAACAAAAGTTAACAACAATTAATTGCATCAATCTTTCTCTTGATTTAAATAAGGCATATAGACATTGCTGCATAACATTTATATTTGTATGTGAATTACTCCTGTGGGTCTTTTAAACTACAAACTATACAACTACAAAACCTAGTACATCCAAGTCAAACAATCACCAGAATCCTATGTACGTACCAGGTATGTAGTTTAAACTAAACAAGATGGCTCCTGTACATCCACTCCAAGTCAAACAAGCACCAGAATCCTATGTACATACAAGGTATGTAGTTTAAACTAAACAAGATGGCTCCTGTACATCCACAGGCTTAATTTCTGTCTAAAGGAATATTTTAGTTATCCATTTAAACTGTAGAGGTCAGCATGCACTGGAACAAGCTTGGGGAAAATATTTTTATTTGTGATGTACACATATTTGATGAGGGAAGCCTGTTTTGGTCATTTACCTAAACGCTGTTCATGAGATAGTTGTGGTTGTAACGGGCCAAATTTATGGGTATTTTATTTTATTAAATTTTCGGGGATTAATAAAAACATGTGTGAAGTCTAATTCCATTGTGACAGACCACATGTTGTAAGAACAGTTTCTAACAAAGGCGCAGTCATATCACGTTGTGCAATCGCTAAGAAGGAATCCGCACCGCCTTAATTTCCAAGAACTTTGTTTGTGTGTGACCGAGCGCTCGTATACATCCAACGAGCAGGGGCGCGGACCCACGCTAACTTCCAAAACTAAGATGGCTAAGAAACAAATTTTGATTCACTTTCGTCGACTGTACTTGTGGATATTAGCATAAGTCCCGCCTATTTTGTGACGTCAGCCAGTGTCACACCAATATCATAGACGATCGGCACACCAACAACTACATGGGTTTAAATAGGAACTACAAACGGCGACTAACTGTGAGGCATTGATTTCCACACCATCAAGTTAGCGGCGAACGCCTTGCCGCTCTGCCAGTTTTGCATAGAAGCCGTGTCTGGCCAGACACCGCCCCAAAGGGGCTCGTCAGATTTTTCCAAGTTTCAGTCTTAAAACTCGATTTTTGTGAACTATTATGTGGCAGTGCAACATATAGTTAGCAACTAACACCAACAGTGAATCCGGAAACTCATCACAAAATCAAAATTTGAGAAAATGAATAGTTCGAACTAAAAACCCGTGCCGGCTGGGAGGGGTATTTTTATATTTTTATATTATATTTTATGTGCTAAAGGTTTGTTAATATTCTGTGTGGGTGATGCAGGCTGGGCTATCTCCGTAGCTGTAAGCAATATAAGTTAAGTATACCATTGTAAGATGTAGGAACCAGAGTTACGAAAATTTTAAAACCATGTGAGAAAATTTATTGGAAAACTAACATTTAACTTTGCAATATTTAACCATTAAAGATATCAATTCTCTTCATTCAAAAATGAGTCGAGTCACTTATTTCAATAACCCGTAACACATGTTTGTATCTTACGTTCGTGCGAGAAGAATCCTGGACCCAGATAAAAGAAACTTTGCAGGTAGGTGGAAGTAAAATTTGTATTTTATATATTTAATAGCGTTAGTAACTTCACAATGGCTTCCGATACAGGGACGATTTTATAAATTAAAAAATTGTTAAAATAAAATCCACACCTACAAAGATGCAAACGTGTGTTTAAGGTTAGCGGAATAAAATAAAAGTGCGTCATTCACGCAAAATTGGTTATACAGTATATTATATATTGATTATATTATATTTACGCACAAGTATCAATTATAAAGAGTAAGAAATGGCAGATAATAATGAAGTCAGCTTCTCTGACAGTCAGACCGAGAGTCAAATAAATACCGACTCCGGTATTCAAACAGAGTCACTATCAATAGATGACCATAATGTAGAAGATGCTGTAATTAGTACGCCGGGAGCGATTTCCACTCCCGTAACAATTAAAACAAGAGAAAAAGAGTTGTCATTAAATGACTTATTTGATCTAATTAACAAGAGATTTGATATGAACAATAGCGATTCTGACGCTAAATTCAACATTCAGAATAACAAATTAGAGGAATTAAAAAATAATATTCAAGAGATTAATAGATGTTATGAAAATACCAAAGCAGAATTTACTAATAAAATTAACCAATTAGATACCAAGCTAGATAATTCAATAAAGGAGAGAGATGTCAAATTTAATGAAATAGATAGTCAGATAGATAGAGTTGAGAAGCAAATAAATGAGAATAATGAAATGTTAATAAATTCAATGAACAAGTATAACAATGACACAGAATCTAAAATAAATAAATGTCATACCGAAACTGAATGTAAACTGAGTAGCGTAGTAGTGACAATCGAAAAATGAGTCAGAATATTGATGAACACAAAAATAATGTAGACTTTAAGGTCAATGAAATTGAAAATACCTGTAAGACAGAAATACAAGCATTAAACGAATCAATTAATGTAATATCAAAAAATAGCATACAGTCTGAATGTAATAACGACAAAAAATTATATTCACTTGAACAGAACATTAGTAGTGTGAGAGACGAATTAAGTTTAGTAAGAAACCAAAATTTAAACAATGTTACTGAACGTATATTAATTACACGAGACGCCAATAATGAAATCGAACTAGAAACTTTTAGTAGTGAGAATCGTAGAGTGCATCCGATGCAATTTTTGAACCGAACACGGGAGTTTAATCGATTTAATAACAGTAGTTGGGAGGTCAAACTGCTGAAAATTTTGAAATATTTTAAGGGTAGTGCCGAGATATGGGCGGAAGTACACAATGCCGAATGGGGTAGCTACGAGGAATTTGAGGTAGCTTTTCGAAACAAATATTGGTCAGAGGAGGATCAAGAAATCTTAAGAAGCAAAATAATGGGTACTGGGAATTTTGGTAGAATTAATAGCCACCTAACCATATACGTGATGACTATATATAACAAGGCCAAGTATCTAGAACCACCGTTACCATTTCGGTCATTTGTAAGACACATTAGTAAACACCTGCCCAGAGAGGTGCAAATTACCTTAATGACCAGAGAAATTACAAATATAAACGAGCTAGAGAACATGTTAGACGTGCTGCAGAATATAGGGGAACGCGACATAGGGCGGCGTCCAAACACACCAGTAGGACCAAACTATAATAATAATTACCATCAGAGTAGGGGTACACAGAATTTTCTTAGAGGAGCGCGGGGAGGAAATTTTGATAACAGGGGCGAGAGTTGGAGGTGTAGAGAATGTGACACAGATAATTATGCTAACAGAACTAATTGTTTTAGATGTCATCGAAACAGGGAGTGCACAAGGGACGAGAGAATGCATCCACCACCAAATCAGCAGTCGAGAGGAGGAGAATTTCAAAGAGGAGCGCCAAGAGGAGGAGTCCATTACAACAGAGGGAGAGGAGGAAACCATCCAGCTGTAGCAGGTCCATCCACGGGAAACTAAGGAGGACAATGGAGAAGCGGGCCCAACCATTGTCAACAGAGAACCGGGTCCAAGTAACCGACGAATATTCAAGCAACATTATCAAGGTAGACATGGCAAAAGAATTATTAGAAGAAGAGGACAACAAAGTGATGGAACACAAAACAGGATTGACGGAGGTGACAGTCAACATCGAAGGTAAGGATTATAAAACTTTAATTGATACAGGTAGCGAGATCTCTGTAATTTCTGAAAATGTCATGGGGGAACTAAAAGAGATAAATAAGAATATACCATCATTACCAGTTGCGGGGGTTACAGTAGTGGGGGTAACTGGGGTGAGAAGTAAGAGAATAACCAGACAAGTACAATTAAATATTTTAATAAATGAAGTTGAATTTGAAAACACTTTCCTAGTAGTTAAAGGGTTGAGTCTAGATGTAATATTGGGAAATGATTTTTTGGAAAGAAACGGAGCAGTAATAGATTTCAATAAACAAATAGTAAAATTTGAAAAAGGGAATAAACCAGTCAGAATAGAGTTTAAAAAAGTAGTAAATGAAGTTAGAGTAACGGGAATAAAAATGTTACATAAGCAGATGGGTGATGGAGAAATAGAGACTAAAATAAATTTGTGTCGAGAGAGTGGTAGCATGGAAAATGAGGAGGGAGAGATGCATGAGAATGATGAGAGTGTGTGGGTAGATAGAGCCAACAAATTTTTTAATGAAGATGTAGTTGTAGGAAATACTCAGCGAGAGGAGTTGTGGGCAGTTGTGGAGCGTTTCAGAGAGGTGTTTGATGAATCACCAGGGAAAGCGAAGGACTACATCTGTGAGCTGAAAGTTTGGGACCACGCACCATACATGCAGAGGAGTTACCCGGTGCCGTTTTCGAAGAGGAGGGCTGTACAGGAGGAACTAGACCGGATGATGCAGGGAGACATAATTGAACGCTCAGTATCACCTTACTCAAACCCTTTGGTAGTAGTGATTAAAAAGGATGGAAAGGTAAGGCTATGTTTAGATGCCAGAAAGATTAACCAAATTATTATACCTGACCGGGAATCTCCGGAACCCATTAATGAGATTTTACAGAAGTTCAGCGGAGTCAAATACATGACGTCATTAGATTTGACCGCAGGATACTGGCAGGTGCCATTAGCAGTGGAGAGCAGAAAATACACAGCTTTTTTTTTTAACGGTAAGAATTACCAATTCAAACGCTTACCTTTTGGATTAAACACCAGTGTTGCTAGCTTTATTAAATGCTTGGATAATATATTACAACCTAAGGATCTAGATTTTTTAACAGTATATGTAGATGACATCTTGATAGCTTCTAGAACATTCACTGAACATTTAGAACATATAGAGTATGTATTAGATAAACTACAAAACGGGGGTTTAACAGTTAATTGGGACAAATCTAAGTTTTTGCAAACAGAAACACATTTCTTAGGATTTATTATTACACATGAGGGGATATTAGCTAACCCTGACAAAGTAGAAGCTATAATGGGATTCCCCGAACCAAAGAACATTAAACAATTACAGAGTCTCTTAGGCTTATGCAATTTCTACAGAAAATTCCAGGAGAACTACGCACACACAACATCCAAACTAAGTGCTGTACTTCAGAAGAATAAACAGTGGAGATGGGGAGATACAGAACGTGCTGCATTCAACGAAATTAAGAGAAAATTTAGCCACATGATTATGATGAATCATCCCGACTTTAATAAAACTTTTTATTTACAGACCGACGCCAGCAATGTAGCGCTAGGGGCGGAGCTCTACCAGGAGGGCTGCGATAAGGAAAATCTAACGATCGCCTTCGCCAGTAGATCATTGCTGTCTGCCAAGAAAAATTACACGACTACTGAAAAAGAACTTTTAAGCATTGTGTTCGCCGTGGGGAAATTCCGGACATACATCCTAGGTAATGCAACAATAATCTGGACGGACCACAAGGCATTGTCATTTCTCAATTCATGTAAACTAACACACAGTCGTCTGACCAGGTGGGTATTAGCTTTACAAGAATATAACTTTTCCTGGGAGTATATAAATGGGTCAGATAATAAGGTACCAGACATATTTTCTAGAGTAGACTATATAGAGAACAAAACTGGTAGGGATCTTAAGGAGATAGAAATTTTCAGATTAACTAGAGAAGATAGAATTTTTGGTGAAGAATTAAGTGATATTAAAAATATGCAAAGATCTGATAGTAAACTGGGTAAAGTAATGGCTAGTTTAGAAACGGAGGTAGAGGGATCTGAATATAATGAACGATTTCAAGTATATCAAGGTATTTTGTTTAAAAAAGTAGATAGTGAGGAGCGTGATTGGAGGTTAGTTATACCCGAGGGGTTAATAGATAAAATTGTTTGGGATTGTCATAAAAGGTATGGTCATTTTGGGGCAAGAAAGTGTGCTAATGTTTTGAAAGAGTCATGTATATTTAAGAATATGGAGAGGAGAGTTAGAAGAGTGTTAAGAGTGTGTGATTTATGTCAAAAATCGAAAGTAGTGAACTATAAAGTAGAAGGGGAGATGAATTATGTAAAAGTTGAGAAACCATTTGATTTAGTTGCAGTAGATTTGTATGGACCATTACCCAGAGGTAGAGGGGGTGTATTATATGTATTTGTAGTTCTAGACACTTTTTCAAAATTTGTGAAATTGTATAGCATTAAGAGAGCGACGAGTAAAGTGCTCAGTGAGAAAATAGTAAGAGACTACATGGTTAATGTAGGAAATCCGAAATTATATTATCTGACCACGGACCACAGTTTATAAGCGGCAAGTGGCGACAGACGCTTGGATGGGAAGGCATCATACCCAAGCATACGGCAGTGTATCATCCTCAGTCGAACCAAGCAGAACGGGTGATGAGAGAGATTGGCAGGATATTTCGGGCGTATTGTCACGCCAAACACACAGAATGGCCATCCTACGTGAAGAAAGTAGAGGAGTGGCTGAATTGTACCACCCATGAATCCACAGGATTTACACCACATGAGTTGATCAGGGGAACAAGGCCGCCCAGGATATTGGAACAACTATTCGAATACCCACCAGAAGGTCAAGTTTTGGACAGAAACATGAAAATTAGATTGGCGAATGAGAACTTACTTACGAAAGGAGAGCGGAGGAAACAGAAACATGATGCTAAGGGTAAGTGGACCAAATACGAGGTAGGTCAATTAGTGTTAGTAAAAAGGCATGATTTGTCCAGTGCTCAAGATAGAGAAATAAAGAAGTTTTTCTTGTTGTATGAAGGGCCATATGAAATTATAGAAATAAAAATGCAGAATGCGTATGTGTTAAGGAACCCAGCGACGCAGGAAATAGCAGGCACTCAAAATGCGACAAATTTAAAATTATATCGGTCACTTTAATTATGTAATGTTTATGAATAATATTTAAAATGTTGTTTTGTGTTTACAGAAGGGACTCTCCCCCATTTTCGGGTAGTCACGATCTTACCAGTCCTGGCCGTGGTATTCGGAACTCGGAGACGGGCTGGAGGATCTTCCTTCGGGTGGTGAAAACAACGATGGTCCGGCTCCACCAAAATTGGTTGAAATTTGAAAACTAACTTCATATTTGAACAGGGAGGGGGACCCCAAAAGGTACGTGACACGCATTATTATTCTTAATACACTCAAGGTACAGCGGTCATGGTGTACCGGTCATGTCCCTGCACTGCCTTAGAGTGTTTGTATATAATGGAGGCTGCACCTAAATAAAAGGCAGTGCGTACAAATTTAAAAATTCTAATGTCAATGGCGAGACTAAAATTTAGCCATTGACAATAGTTTCTGTGAAGTCTGAAAAGACGGATTTTAGGGCAAGGGGGTAGGGAACAGGTAGACGGCAGGGTAGAATAAATGGGAGATGGCAAGTAAAGGGGTTTGTGTAAGTAAGAGGACGTAAAGTCACGAAGCAGATCTACCGCGTCCCTATTCTCTTTGCAGCAAAACCCCGGCTTTTCGGGCGATTACTGTCTACCAGCACTATTCTTGATTTTGGAATGTTAGTCAGCCTCCAATGTAAATAAAAATTTTGAAAAAAAAAAATATATACCAAAAAATTTTGGATGTTTATAATTTTAAATTTAAATAAATTTTAGAATTAAGTGACCAAATATAATTGTCAAGTTTTAGTATCAGTGAGCATGGGAACGTTTTGCAAAGTGTGAAATAAAAAATAAAAACTTGTTGTCAATACAAGATGTGGGGATAATTTTGGGGGGTAGATTGGTGCTCAAAGAAGTGATAGAACAGTGGAGTGTGGAACTGCAATGGTAGAAAGTTTTAGTTCATTACTATTATTGTTTAGTTATTAAGGCGCTATTGCTGGGGTGGCCTGTGCCCCAGTAGATAGTGGAATGGGTTGGGGGTAACAGAGAGAGTTACCTCCATCGGAGGCCAACAAGGCGAAAATGTGCGGCACACCTTTTTTGTACAAATTTAATTTGTACCCTGATAGACGCTCGTGCCGCACATAACAAAGATGATGTAGAACAGGCATTGAAATGAAAGTTAGATTTCCCCGACTTTTCGGGCGATTACTGCCTTACCAGCACTAATCGTGGATTTGGCTAGCGGTCAGCTATGGCCATCTCAAGTCCCTTGACCATAGCTGACTTGAAATTGGTTGATAGTAGAAATTAAATGGGGGGTGAGACTAGGGGAAATCCAGGAACTATGGAACAGCGGCTGCCACTCTGTCCGCGTGGGGACAGCAGAGCCAGGTGGTAGACCCGTTTTAAGGGCGAGTAAATATAAAACAAGGATATGTCGATATCCACAACCTTTAAAATGTCAAGCCGAAGCAAAGACACGGAGATATCCAATTCCTCCAACTATGCAGTCTTTGTGGAAGCAAATGGACGCTACAGTCCTACATAAATTACAATAGTGTGTGTGGATCAGGGGGTTGCTCAGATGAGCAACGTGCTTAAATTTTGTAAATTCAAAATGATAACTAAATTTTGCTCTAATAAACGCTTGTATTCTGCTTTGATAAATAGGGGTTCCTGCATTCAGCATAATGTGTTCATTCTATATTTTATTGTGTCCAATGTATTCTTTTATTGTGTTAGAAGTAAGAATTGAAATATGTGTTGTATATAATTTGTGTATTTTTGAAACAAAGTAAATAACCAAACCGACCGGCAGGCGGTCTACACAATAGTATCAGAGTCAGAAAGAGGGGAAACAATGATGTGTGGTATGTTAGATAGAAGAATTGAAAAAATATATATTTCAGGTAACATGTATAATTTTGAAATGTGTTTTCACTTTGCTGAGGAATGTCAGCTGATCAGTAATAAAATGTCACTGTTAAATTGGTTATAAATGTTCAAGGTAGTTAATGTCAGATAGAATGTTTAATGTGCTAATGATGCTATTTCAAATCAGTGAGAAATAAAGAAATGATTTGTGAAAGTTAATAAAAGATAGTTTTTGGGTGATGAATATTTTGTTGGGACATATAGATCAGTCCAAGTTAAAGTTAAAGTGGTACTAGAGAGAATAATATTGTTTTGAATTGATGTAATGTGGTTGTGAGTTAATGTAATAGAATTTGAGAAGTATTGATGTTGACACAGTAGATATGGGGAATATATGTAGAGTAATGAGTGATATATTGATGTTTATAAATGATGATGTTATTTTGTTGTAGATGCAGTGGGGTAAAAAGAATGAGATTTGGGGATGGTAATTTTGTAATAGGGGATAGTGTAATGTAGGAGTCCGCAACAAAAGGGTTGGGACGGGAAGGGACCGTTTGTCGCCGGAAAGGGTTGCCTTAGGTAGAATCCAGGAACCAACATAAGGGAGTGAGCTTTTTGGGGGGGAACACACTTATCCTAGGTACAAAGGGTTAGAGAATATTTTTTTATATATCGAGAGAAGGTAGCGATTTGAGTAATAGTAAGTTGGGTTTAGAGATTGTTCGATAGATATTTTGATAGAGATGGGTGTCATATTAGTTCAAAGTTGTTAGTGGTTAGAGTCAGAGAGAGGTAAAGATGATATATGTATAAATGTCAAGTAGTAAGTTAAATGAGTATAAATAATTAAATCACCCGAAGTAAAGGAAAGTAAGAATAATAAAGAAAGAGATTTATAACAAGAATATAAAATTTTTAATTGAAACCAGTGACAATTTTTGATAGAATTTGGAAATGTAAAGTTAGAAAGTGTTTATTCTTCGTATTGTTTAAATTAGCAGCCATCCTTACTATTTCTTTTATGAATTTGCTAACTGCTATAATTTTTTATTGTTCGACTAAGCTTTTCGTCATTACTGACATCTTCAGGTCTTAAACAACTGAAGATGTCAGTAATGACGAAAAGCTTAGTCGAACAATAAAAAATTATAGCAGTTAGCAAATTCATAAAAGAAATAGAAAGTGTTTATTTGAATAATTTAAATATCAATTTGATTGTTATTTATAATAATATTTTGTTATTTTAAATGTTTTATTTTATTACGTTTTTGTTTCTCAAGATAGAATTTTACAGATGTTTAATGTGTTTACAGATGTAACTTGTACATAACGTATGTAGGTCAAGGTTCTTGTCTTGACCCAGTTTTGATCAGCTGATGGGTGAGGTCATATACTAAACATCTTTAGCAAGAAAATAAATCCAACTTTTGTTTTTAATTGATTTGAACAAACTTTAAATAATTTCAATATGGAAAGAAAATATTTTAAGAAATTTAAATTTTTTTGAATTTAAAATTTTTTTGGAAATGTTGAATTTAAAATTTTTGAAAAAAAAAATTCTTGATTTTGCGCCTGCCGTCTAATTGATATGTTTAACTTTGGTTACATTATTATTTGTGTACTAACCGTGTTTATTATTATTGAATTATTTTATTGAAATGTATTGTTAGAGTATAGGTGTAATCACATGTTAGGTTAAGGATGTTCCTATTTTTAAGAAATGTTCAACTGATTTAATTTTTTAATAACAAAAAACTAATGAAGAGAATTATTCAGTATAGATGCAAAATTTGTGTTTTGATTTTCAAGGAAAGCAGCTAATGATTTTCGCTTAATAAATTTTTGAAGAATATTTTAATTTTACAATATGTAGAATAGGTGTGTGTATGAGCCCAGTATCTGCTAAAGGCAGCCCAGTTTGCATATAAGGGGAAACATATCGGTTGAGGATCTGGCCTGATCTAAGCCAGGGATTTAGGATTTTTTGGGGTAGCATGATAGAAGGTGAGGTGCGCTGTGGTGCGTATCTGTTCGATTTTTCGGTGTTGGGATCTCGCACAGAGAAGTCCAGTGATCTCGTGCAGATGCGTCCATGGTCGCCGAGCCAGGGGGGTCGTTTACCCATGAAGTATAAGAGCTAGAGGGGGTTGTTGGCACCAGTTCCTCACCGGTCCTCTTAGGGGTTTTATCAATGAGATTTCTTCTGTTTTGACAGAAGACCTCTCATTGAGGGGGTATTGTAACGGGCCAAATTTATGGGTATTTTATTTTATTAAATTTTCGGGGATTAATAAAAACATGTGTGAAGTCTAATTCCATTGTGACAGACCACATGTTGTAAGAACAGTTTCTAACAAAGGCGCAGTCATATCACGTTGTGCAATCGCTAAGAAGGAATCCGCACCGCCTTAATTTCCAAGAACTTTGTTTGTGTGTGACCGAGCGCTCGTATACATCCAACGAGCAGGGGCGTGGACCCACGCTAACTTCCAAAACTAAGATGGCTAAGAAACAAATTTTGATTCACTTTCGTTGACCGTACTGGCGGATATTAGCATCAGTCCTGCCTATTTTGTGACGTCAGCCAGTGTCACACCAATATCATAGACGATCGGCACACCAACAACTACATGGGTTTAAATAGGAACTACAAACGGCGACTAACTGTGAGGCATTGATTTCCACACCATCAAGTTAGCGGCGAACGCCTTGCCGCTCTGCCAGTTTCGCATAGAAGCCGTGTCTGGCCAGACACTGCCCCAAAGGGGCTCGTCAGATTTTTCCAAGTTTCAGTCTTAAAACTCGATTTTTGTGAACTATTATGTGGCAGTGAACATATAGTTAGCAACTAACACCAACAGTGAATCCGGAAACTCATCACAAAATCAAAATTTGAGAAAATGAATAGTTCGAACTAAAACCGCGTGCCGGCTGGGAGGGGTATTTTTATATTTTTATATTATATTTTATGTGCTAAAGGTTTGTTAATATTCTGTGTGTGTGATGCAGGCTGGGCTATCTCCGTAGATGTAAGTAATATAAGTTAAGTATACCATTGTAAGATGTAGGAACCAGAGTTACGAAAATTTTAAAACCATGTGAGAAAATTTTTTGGAAAACTAACATTTAACTTTGCAATATTTAACCATTAAAGATATCAATTCTCTTCATTCAAAAATGAGTCGAGTCACTTATTTCAATAACCCATAACACATGTTTGTATCTTACGTTCGTGCGAGAAGAATCCTGGACCCAGATAAAATAAACTTTGCAGGTAGGTGGAAGTAAAATTTGTATTTTATATATTTAATAGCGTTAGTAACTTCACATGGTTGTTATATTTTTGTTTACTGTAAACTGATTCAAGGAATTATGTTACAGAAGAAGAAATTAATGAAATCATAAACAGTTCTGACTCTGACATCGATTCGTCAACTTCATACTGGGAAATTAGTGATAATGTTTGTGTTGATGGTAGTGAGACATTATGATGGGCGAAGGTAATGATAATAGCTTCTCAGTTTTTAGTTGATATTATTGAGACTTAAAACGCATACATAGTAACATAAGTGAATTTTGTATACCAAATTCGAGATAATGGTGCGAGATAGATGAACAACCATGTAATGGGGCGAAAAGGCGTATTCTATTTTGTTTTATTTTTTATTAAATGTATTCAAATGTATATGTGCCCAACGCATCAAGTCCCATACATAAAACGGTTTTACTCAACAATGAACGCGGTGGCCTAGCTGTTGGAACGAGGTGTTGTAATGGAACGCAGTACAATTCCGAGAATCCAGTGTTGTGTTACACCCAGGGTACATACTACACCATCATGCGCGCAGAGGACGCTACGCAGCCTGAAACGAAGCCAACAAAAATAGCTAAATTATAAAATTTGGTTCGCCACGTGGTTGGGATGATGACGGAAGTCCGTGATGACTCCGCCCACTTGGGTCTCGTGACTCGTGGCAGTGAAATATCGTCAACACCCTGGGAACAGTAATAACCCATGTTCCCTGTGCAGTGATGAACAATTTGTCACAAGGAGGCTGTGGTTTCCGTCTGTCTCAGAAAGTGGTAGCGGAAAGCGGTGCGTTGTGTGCCAGAGAGAGTCGACGACAACTATAGGCCACGCGTGGTCAATACTAACATCGCTCGAGCAAATTTAAGGTCGGCCGACCCAACTTGTGAAATCCAATAACAGTTACATCAAAAAGGTAAACGTTATATCAGAATGAAGTCAGTGAAGTGAACGAATCGAAATTAAAATATGGTGAATTGGAAAAAACTTTCGGACATATACAGATAACATGGCACATGACGACGAGAGGAACGCCGACAGTTGGGTAATCCACGACCAATATTAATAATTTCATTTTAAAAAGCGATTCTAATAAAATAAAAAGGGGAATTTAATGGTATGAGTGTGTGAATGAGCAAACTGGGTCGTCTTCCTAGATTTTAAGTAATTTTGAAACTAGTTATTAAAATGTCTATCATGTTAAAAAGATAATTATCGAAAGAAACAGTAAGATTTTAATTTTACAGGAAAGAGGAGTAAACAGATGAATTCAAAAAGAATGTTAAATAAAAATTGAGTTGATTAACAAAAATGTAACAAGAGTCGAGTTTCTTAATTGTAACTAACCCTAAATCACTTATCTACAACGAGTTCACGTGACGACTCTGGACCCCGTACAAGGTAAGATCTTTGTTTATTTATTCACCATGAATTTGTAATAAATTTGTAAGTTCACAACCAGTTATCCAAGTTCAAGAGTTGTAGCCTAACCTCAATTGATACAATATCTTCTGTTTTTGACTGGTTCAGTGAATTTTTTGATAAAAGAATATTTAGGTGTAAAATATGTAATTTTGTTTACAGTTGTAATCTGTGTTTACAATTTACTGCACATGAATTGACTTTAATAAAAATGTGTACCTACTATTTTCAATTTAATAAAAAAACTACAAAACAACAAAATATAGGCTATAATATTTAAAAGAAGGTGTGTATTTTAATACACTATTTAGAGAATGTAGGTAAGTGAGACAAATATTTTCTATTAGCCCTTAAACTTTTACAGAAAATGCTCAGGACACAGCAGTGTGTGCGGACCATAAGTGAATAGAACTTAAAGTGTTAAATTGGTCTCCTATATATATGTACGATGTACGGTAGAGAAATTTTGGTCAGCTGTCTGAACAGAGCTATGAAGTACACAGTTAATAACTGCACAGTCCAATTGTAATGGGACTTCTATAGGACAGGTGCAGAATTAGGATGCCAATATATTGAATGCAAATTATGTAATCAAAGGTAGCACAGGATATAATATTAGAACTGTGCATAATCAAAGATATGTGTATGATTGGTTGCTACAGAAACAGACCTTAAGTATCCATGATGGTACGCAAACATGCTGCAAACTCCATTAAAAAAAAAAGAAAAAAAAAAAAAAGATTTAAAGCCAGTTGCAACAAGGTTCTGTATACAAATGTTACCAACATGATACATGAATGAGTGTTGCCTGTCAGCTCATATTATATGGTAAAAACATGCAGCATTTGTAATAGTACAGTCCATGTGAAGTCACACATTTGAAAAACATGCCAGTTAAAAAATCGATAGTGTGATCGGTAGATTGACAGGCAGGTAGTACTTGGTTGAAAATGTAAGTATAAGCAGTAAAAAAAACATTTTTATTGTATATTATATTTTGTATGATGTATAAACTAAAGAGGAATGAACTACATTGATTAGGTAGGTTGGTAACTTGAGTTGAAGTGAAAGTGATTTTATGACGTGATAAAAGTAATTCTTCAAGTATTATATTTTTATAAAGTGAAAATATATATAAAGAAATGATGAAAGGTATAACAGCAAAGACAATGAAAGAAACAGAATGTTATAAAAACTTAGTAGATGCACAAGAAGCAGCACATTAATTTTGAGTTTAATTTACCAGGTTGACAGTGAACTGCTGGTTACTCACAAGCTGGACATCATGGAAACTGGGTCGTTTTCTTATGTGTGATACAAGAAACCCTATATAGATCAATTAAAATTCAAAAACTCAAAAGTGTATGTGTATTCCAAATCATGAGACAGTTATACTGAATGTGAACAGTGCAAAATCCATGGAAATAATCGACAGTTAATTAGAGGGGCATGTTTTAAAAACTGAAAATGGAATTAAAATAGACCCTGCGGCCTTACCCCTAGACATCAATGACTGTTAAAATTAACAAAATTGGGGGGGAAGTGCTACAAATGATGGCATGAGTATTTAAAACATAATTGGGAGGAAAATTAGACATTCATTTGATGATTTGAGAAATGAAATGCTATGGAATACATTATTGCACAACTTGCATTAATTCCCTGTGTTGGTGTAGTGCGACTTTTGTAATTCAGTGATTGGGTAAAACAATAAGTTCTCTAAGCGTATCAGATGATTATAAGAAATACTGTGAATTGTGAAATTGCGAATATTACCACTGTTGTATGGTAATTGCAGGATCTGGGAGTGATTCAGGTGTAATTGATGACATCATCATCGGACAATTCCTCTGTCTCCAGTTCAGTCCAAGGCACAGCTAGAGAGAATACGGTACAGCATACTGTGGAAAGAATGACACGCAACCTCAAAATTTGCAATTAAGTATTGTCACAGTGCAAGGTAGCCAACCTACCACGATTTATACTATCTATGTGCATAGTCAATGACACGAGGTGGGAATTACAAAAAACAAACAAACAAATAAGTGTGTGAGTGTATGTGTATGTGAGAGAGTGGCTGGACGGGGGACTTTTATTTAAAAATCACTACAGAGAAAAAATGTGGTTATTTGATTCTAAATATTTATTTTTATTTCAGTAAAACAATAACTAAGAAACAGAGTGAGGGTAATCTCAAAGTTATTTGGTTTGAAATTTCCTAGTTGATTTTAGAACTATAACTCATGAGCATAAGAATAATTTGTTTTTTGTTAATTGAAGATAGTAAATGCATTGAAGGCAACCTAATTCACGGTAATAGAAAATAAGATAAACATAAATCTACAGTAGTACGAAAACGTTCCAGAAAAGCTAAATTTCTGTATACTATATGCTATAACAATTTTTGTCTTTATTGTTACATGTAAACAGCAGCTTTATTATTACATTGTAGCGGGTCAATTTTGGGTTATTTCATTTTTTACAGTATGGGGTATTACATGTTATTTATTTCATTTTGTGCGGGAGTCTTATAAGAACTTGTGAAATTGGATTATGCGACGTTATTTCGGTTGCGAAAGAACACGTGTAGACTGAACAGTTTGGGACAAAGGCAAGACTCAATAGTGTGGAGTAATCAGCAAGCAAAGAATTTACCACCCTAGATTTTCCAAGAACTATGCGAGAGTGTGGCAGCTCGCACCTATGCGTACACCAAGCATGGGCGCCAACCCACGCGCTGGTAAACAACTCAAGATGGCCAAAGCGCCAAGGTATTCATCGTCTTTTCACAGACCTTCCGGAAGTGCCGTTAAACCACGCCCACTGCTAGTGACGTCAATAGAGCAGACGCCAATATCGTGCTCTGGTATCCTGAATATAGCTCCCATGTTCCATGTATAAACGGAATATGCCTCAACAACTGAGCATGAAAGACGACGCAAAGTAGGTGGCCGTGAATGCACTGTTCCTCCCTCGCACGGAAGTACATTAGCAGTCGTTCACTGATTAGACCGGCGCCGGTACTGAGCCGAGTGGGCTCCTCGCAAAATTTTATAATATAACAGTAAAACGAGTTAACAGTGTAAAAACCAAGTAACGGTGAGGTCTGACAACGAGACAATAACAAAACACAATAGTTTTTTTTGATTCGGGACAATTCAGAAACTAAAAACGGGCGACCACGCGGTCAACGAGTGAACACATGGATGGCTGGGGCTTTATATATAATGAGTTTTAATTCCTAAGGGTGAAGGGGAATTTTATTTTAAGAATGTGAGTAGTGAGTGAGCAGGCTGGGCTACTTTAAGATTGTAAGTAATAATATGTAAGTTTAAAAATATAGAGTTATACGCAAGAATTACACCATAGTCGAAAAACACGTAAGTGACTGTATTTGATCAACAAACTTTTAAATTGGCAATAATAGATAATTAAAATTAACTATTTCTCTTCATAACAATGTGTCGAATCAGTTATTTCGATAACCTGAACACATGTTTGTATCTAGTGTACATGTGATCGAATCCTTGTAACCCGAGTCTTTGCAGGTAGGTGGGAGATTTATTATTATAATTTGATAATTAAAATTTTCAATTCGATTAGAGTAGTACAACATGGCTTTAGCAGAATAATGAACAAACTGAAATGCAACTTAGTGAAGTAACAGGACATATACGAGGTGCGACAATAAAGTAATGAGACTGATGTGATAAAAATTTTTACTTACGTTTTTAGTCAGCTGTAGTGTAATCACCTTCAAAGTAGTTCCCTTCTGCCTGTATACACTTACTCCAACGCTTCTGCCACTGCTGGTAACATGTCTGGAACTCTTCTTCTGGAATGTCGTCTAAGACCCTTGTCACAGCTCTTTGGACATCTTCTTTTGTTTGAAAATAGTGTCCCTTGACCGCCAATTTGACTTTCGGAAATAGAAAAAAAATCACAAGGGTCGAGATCTGGTGAATAAAGTGGCTGCGGTAGTACTGAAATGCGTTTTGAGGTCAAGAACTGGTCTACAGAAAGTGCAGCATGGGATGGTGGATTATCATGATGACGAATCCAATTATCGGCAATGTTTGAACGGACACGGAGGACTCGTTTTCGAAGTCTTTCTAGAATTTCTTTGTATAAATATTGATTTACTGTTTCTCCATGAGGCACCCACTCTTTATGAACAATGCCTTTGGAATCGAAGAAGCACACAATCATGCATTCACTTTTGACTTCGACATGGGAGTTTTTTTGGTCTGGGTGATCCCTTTGAACACCATTGCAAACTTTGACGTTTTGTCTCTGTATCATACTGGAAGAACCAACTCTCATCACCAGTGATAACACGGTTCAATAACTCTGGGTTGAGTTCCACTTGTTACAACAAATCAGCTGCCACATTTTTCCGTGTGTCTCGCTGTTGCTCTGAGATTTTTGGGCACCATTTTCGCACAAATTTTTCTCATTCCCAGATCTTCAGTTATTATTTGGCGAACAGTTTCCCGATTAATATTCACTTCTTCTGCAATCATTTTCACTGATAATCTTCTATCGGCTCATACAATTTCATGCACCCTGGCCTTGTTGATCTCTGTCCGAATGGTTGATGGTCTTCCACTGCGGTCTTCGTCTTCAACATTCGTTCTGCCTTCAGTAAACATTTTATGCCAATGAAAAACTTGAGCTCTTGACATAACCTCATTTCTAAAAGCCTTCTGAAGCTTACCGTACGTTGTCGTCGCATTCTCACCGAGTTTAACACAAAAACAAATGGCATACCGGTGTGCACTAGTTCGCGAGTCCATTTTCGTGACGAGAAACAAAAACACATGTTCACTTACTACACCACTACTTGACACTGAGAGATCACACCGATGTGCTGCTTGGACTAGTAGTGGTGGGAAGATCAAGGTCAGAGATAGTGTGATTATACAGGCTGCAGTGTTGCCACGTCACGCACGAAAAAATCAGTATCATTACTTTATTGTCGCACCTCATAGCCACTAAATTAGATGAGTGTGTTAGCAGATTAAAAAAGATAAAGTTGACTACATCAAAGGTACTAATGAATTCAGTACTAACAAAGGTTAAAAAAATTCTTCCAAGACACCCGAATAAAAATCACAATAAAATGAAAAATATCGGTATGGAGAACCATACATGACTTCCATGTTCTAAGATTTATATTTAAAATCATATTCGAAATGAAATATTTCCATAGAAACTACGTCTTTCTACTTATTGCTTCAGCATTAACCACAGTACTGTGGTCACTAACGTATACCACCTCACGTTTTCGCACTCGATTTTCACCGATGATGGCAGTCGATGGCACTGCCGAAAAGTCTGGTTTTGCAGAAAACATTGGACTACGGCTAAAGAGCCCAGGAAGCAATTTTAACAAAAAACTACTTCTTTTTTGCCGATAATGTAGTACACATAAAAAATTCTCCCCTCCACCTTCAACTATAATTTTTAATAATAGAAAATTACCCCCCACCCCGTTCATCTAACTTCTTCATTTATAGATATTTCATCTACGTTTCTACAGTGGATTACTATGAGCTTCTTATCAGGATACTTTATTTATAAAAATTAAGTACTTTACTCTTGTTAAATCATAAAATGTTTCTGGTAAACTACCCCTTTCTCTTAACCTATCTTCTCCAAAATCAACAGACCTTCCATCCTCTACAATTCAGGGAAGCATGCAAAAAAATATTTGATTCTGTTTGAATGTGCGGCAGTTATCGTTCGTCATGGAAACATTTCTCTTGTTACAACAAAAAATGTTGCAGGTAAACTACCCCTTTCCATTAACCGATCTTCACCAAAATCAATAGACCTTGAGCTCTCTGCAACTCAGGAAAGGGTGCAAAAAATTATTTGATTCTCATTGAATTTTCGGCAGTTATCGTTCGTCTTAAAAAAAATTACCCTTTTTAAAACATAAAACGTTGCTGATAAACTACCCCTTCCCTTAACCGATCTTCAACAAAATCAACAGACCTTGAGTTCTCTTTAGTCCAAAAAGGTATGCAAAAACCTAGTTGGTTCTGTTTGAATTTACGGCAGTTATCGTTCGTCATATAAAAAATTACCCTTGTTAAAACATAAAATGTTGCTGGTAAACTACCCCTTTCCCTTAACCGATCTTCACCAACACCAATAGGTATTGAGAACTCTACAATACAGGGCTGTATGCAAAACATCATTTGATTCTGTTTGAATTTGCGGATGTTATCGTTTACTATAGAAAAAAATTATCCTTGATAAAAAAAACCGTTGCAGGTAAACTACCCCTTTCCCTTAACCGATCTTCACCAAAAACGACAGGTCTTGGATACTCTACAATTCAAGCCTGTATGCAAACAATTATTTGATTCTGTTTGAATTTGCGGCTGTTATCGTTTGCCATAGAAAACACCCTAGATAAAACATAAATTGTTGCTGGTAAACTACCCTATTCCATTAACCGATCTTCACCAAAAACAAAAGGTCTTGAGAACTCTATAATTCAGGGCTGTATGCAAAACATTAGTTGATTCTCTTTGAATTTACGGCAGTTATCGTTCGTCATAGAAAAAATACCCTTGTTAAAACATAAAACATTGCAGGTAAACTACCCCTTTCCCTTAACCGATCTTCACCAAAAACAACAGGTCTTGAGAACTCTATAATTCAGGGCTGTATGCAAAACATTAGTTGATTCTCTTTGAATTTACGGCAGTTATCGTTCGTCATAGAAAAAATTACCCTTGATAAAACATGAAATGTTGCTGGTAAAGAACCCTATTCCCTTAACCGATGTTCACCAAAACCAACAGGTCTTGAGAACTCTACATTTCAGGCTGTATGCAAAAACGTATTTCATTCTGTTTGAATTTGCGTCTCTTTATCGTTTGCCATAGAAAATACCCTTTTAAAGCATAAAACGTTGCAGGTAAACTACCCCTTTCCCTTAACCGATCTTCACCAACGCCAATAGGTATTGAGAACTCTACAATACAGGGCTGTATGCAAAACATCATTTGATTCTGTTTGAATTTGCAGCTGTTATCGTTTACCATAGAAAAATATCGGTATGGAGAACCATACATGACTTCCATATTCTAAGATTTATATTTAAAATCATTTTCACCCAAACAGCCAGGCTGTGTCTTACCTGCCTTTTTATTGCTGTATTAAATGAAAAATATTATATTACATTAAAATGAAAAAATTATAATTTTATTGCCTGGCAACAAAATTATTTTATTTTTAACAATTACCATTGTTTCAAAAAGTTTAAATAAATTTTCAAGTACTTTACTCTTGTTAAAACGTAAAAGGTTGCAGGTAAACTACCCCTTCCCCTTAACCGATCTTCACCAAAATCGAAAGTCATTGAGACCTCTACAATTCAGGGACGAATGCAAAAAATTATTTGATTCTGTTTGAATTTGCAGCTGTTATCGTTTGCCATAGAAAATACCCTTGTTAAAAAAACGTTGCAGGTAAACTACCCCTTTCCCTCAACCGATCTTCACCAAAAACAATAGGTCTTGAGAAATCTACAATTCAGGGCTGTATGCGAAACATTATTTGATTCTGTTTGAATTTGCGGCTGTTATCGTTTGCCATAGAAAATACCCTTGTTAAAAAAACGTTGCAGGTAAACTACCCCTTTCCCTCAACCGATCTTCACCAAAAACAATAGGTCTTGAGAACTCTACAATTTAGGGCTGTATGCAAATAATCTTTTGATTCTGTTTGAATTTGCGGCTGTTATCGTTTGCCATAGGAAATACGCTTGATAAAAAAACGTTGCAGGTAAACTACCCCTTCCCCTTAACCGATCTTCACCAAAAACAATAGGTCTTGAGTACTCTACAAATCAGGGCTGTATGCAAAACATTATTTGATTCTGTTTGAATTTGCGGCTGTTATCGTTTGCCATAGAAAATACCCTTGTTAAAAAAACGTTGCAGGTAAACTACCCCTTTCCCTCAACCGAACTTCACCAAAAACAATAGGTCTTGAGAACTCTACAATTTAGGGCTGCATGCAAATAATCTTTTGATTCTGTTTGAATTTGCGGCTGTTATCGTTTGCCATAGGAAATACCCTTGTTAAAACATAAAACGTTACAGGTAAACTACCTATTTCCCTTAATCGATCTTCACCAAAATCAACAGATCTTGAGACCTCTACAATTCAGGGCTGTATGCGAAACATTATTTGATTCTGTTTGAATTTGCGGCTGTTATCGTTTGCCAAACAAACAAAATTACCCTTGCTAAAAAAAAACCGTTGCAGGTAAACTACCCCTTTCCCTCAACCGATCTTCACCAAAAACAATAGGTCGCGAGTACTCTGCAAATCAGGGCTACATGCAAAAAATTGTTTGATTCTGTTTGAATTTGCGGCAGTTATCGTTTGCCATAAAAAAAAAATCTACAGACAGACAGACACACAGACAGACAGACAGACAGACACACAGACACTTTTCGGAAAACGACTTTTTTTCATGTTTTGAGTGTAGTAGAATCAGAATCTGCAATAATCACGAACACGATTTTTTTTGCCATCACCATACTTCCATTCCTTAAGGAATATGGAAGTAAAATATCGGTATGGAGAACCATACATGACTTCCATATTCTAAGATTTATATTTAAAATCATTTTCAGCCAAACAACCAGGCTGTGTCTTACCTGCCTTTTTATTGCTGTATTAAATGAAAAATATTATATTACATTAAAATGAAAAAATTATAATTTTATTGCCTGGCAACAAAATTATTTTATTTTTAACAATTACCATTGTTTCAAAAAGTTTAAATAAATTTTCAAGTACTTTACTCTTGTTAAAACGTAAAAGGTTGCAGGTAAACTACCCCTTCCCCTTAACCGATCTTCACCAAAATCGAAAGTCATTGAGACCTCTACAATTCAGGGACGTATGCAAAAAATTATTTCATTCTGTTTGAATTTGCGGCTGTTATCGTTTGCCATAGAAAATACGCTTGATAAAAAAACGTTGCAGGTAAACTACCCCTTCCCCTTAACCGATATTCACCAAAAACAATAGGTCTTGAGTACTCTACAAATCAGGGCTGTATGCAAAACATTATTTGATTCTGTTTGAATTTGCGGCTGTTATCGTTTGCCATAGAAAATACCCTTGTTAAAAAAACGTTGCAGGTAACTACCCCTTTCCCTCAACCGATCTTCACCAAAAACAATAGGTCTTGAGAAATCTACAATTCAGGGCTGTATGCGAAACATTATTTGATTCTGTTTGAATTTGCGGCTGTTATCGTTTGCCAAAAAAAAAAAATTTCCCTTGATAAAAAAAACCGTCGCAGGTAAACTACCCCTTCCCCTCAACCGATCTTCACCAAAAACAATAGGTCGCGAGTACTCTACAAATCAGGGTTGTATGCAAAAAATTATTTGATTCTGTTTGAATTTGCGGCAGTTGTCGTTTGCCATAGAAAATACGCATGATAAAAAACGTTGCTGGTAAACTACCCCTTCCCCTCAACCGATCTTCACCAAAAACAATAGGTCTTGAGTACTCTACAAATCAGGGCTGTATGCAGAAAATTATTTGATTCTGTTTGAATTTGCGGCTGTTATCGTTTGCCATAGAAAATACCCTTGTTAAAAAAACGTTGTAGGTAAACTACCCCTTTCCCTTAACCGATCTTCACCAAAAACAAAAGGTCTTGAGAACTCTACAATTTAGGGCTGTATGCAAATAATCTTTTCATTCTGTTTGAATTTGCGGCTGTTATCGTTTGCCATAGGAAATACCCTTGTTAAAACATAAAACGTTACAGGTAAACTACCCCTTTCCCTTAACCGATCTTCACCAAAAACAATAGGTCTTGAGAACTCTACAATTCAGGGCTATATGCGAAACATTATTTGATTCTGTTTGAATTTGCGGCTGTTATCGTTTGCCAAACAAACAAAATTACCCTTGCTAAAAAAAAACCGTTGCAGGTAAACTACCCCTTTCCCTCAACCGATCTTCACCAAAAACAATAGGTCGCGAGAACTCTGCAAAACCGGGCTGTATGCAAAAAATTATTTGATTCTGTTTGAATTTGCGGCAGTTATCGTTTGCCATAGAAAAAAAATCTACAGACAGACACACAGACAGACAGACAGACAGACACACAGACACTTTTCGGAAAACGACTTTTTTCATGTTTTGAGTGTAGTAGAATCAGAATCTGCAATAATCTCGAACACGATTTTTTTTGCCATCACCATACTTCCATTCCTTAAGGAATATGGAAGTAAAATTACCCTTGATAAAAAACCGTTGCAGGTAAACTAACCCTTTCCCTTAACCGATCTTCACCAAAAACGATAGGTCTTGAGAACTCTACAATTCAGGGCTGTATGCAAAATATTATATGATTTTGTTTGAATTTGCGGCTGTTATCGTTTGCCATACAAAATACCCTTGATAAAACAAAAAACGTGGCAGGTAAACTACCCCTTCCCCTTAAACGATCTTCACCAAAAACCATAGGTCTTTAGTACTCAAGAAATCAGGGCAGTATGCACAACATTATTTGATTATGTTTGAATTTGCGGCTGTTATCGTTTGCCATAGAAAAAACCCTTGTTAAAACATAAAACGTTGCAGGTAAACTACCCCTTTCCCTTAACCGATCTTTACCAAAATCAACAGATCTTGAGAACTCTACAATTCATGGCTGTATGCGAAACATTGATTCTGTTTGAATTTGCGGCTGTTATCGTTTGCCAAACAAACAAAATTACCCTTGATAAAAAAAACCATTGCAGGTAAACTACCCCTTTCCCTCAACCGATCTTCACCAAAAACAATAGGTCGCGAGTACTCTACAAATCAGCCCTGTATGCAAAAAATTATTTTATTCTGTTTGAATTTGCGGCTGTTATCGTTTGCCATAGAAAAATAATCTACAGACACACACACACACACACACACACACACACACACACACACACTTTTCGAAAAAAGACTTTTTTTCATGTTTTGAGTGTAGTACAATCAGAATCTGCAATAATCTCGAACACGATTTTTTTTGCCATCACCATACTTCCATTTCCTTAAGGAACATGGAAGTAAAATATCGGTATGGAGAACCATACATGACTTTCATGTTCTAAGATTTATATTTAAAATCATATTAGAAATGAAATATTTCCATAGAAACTACGTCTTTCTACTTATTGCTTCAGCATTAACCACAGTACTGTGGTCACTAACGTATACCACCTCACGTTTTCGCACTCGATTTTCACCGATGATGGCAGTCGATGGCACTGCCAAAAAGTCTGGTTTTGCAGAAAACATTGGACTACGGCTAAAGAGCCCGGGAAGCAATTTTAACAAAAAACTACTTCTTTGTTGCCGATAACGTAGTACACATACAAAAAATTCTCCCCTCCACCTTCAACTATAATTTTTAATAATAGAAAATTACCCCCACCCTGTTCACCTAACTTCTTCATTTATAGATATTTCATCTACGTTTCTACAGTGGATTACTATGAGCTTCTTATCAGGATACTTTATTTATAAAAATTAAGTACTTTACTCTTGTTAAATCATAAAATGTTTCAGGTAAACTACCCCTTTCTCTTAACCGATCTTCTCCAAAATCAACAGACCTTCCGTCCTCTACAATTCAGGAAAGCATGCAAAAAAATATTTGATTCTGTTTGAATGTGTGGCAGTTATCGTTCGTCATGGAAACATTTCTCTTGTTACAACATAAAATGTTGCAGGTAAACTACAGCTTTCCCTTTACCGATCTTCACCAAAATCAATAGACCTTGAGCTCTCTGCAACTCAGGAAAGGGTGCAAAAAATTATTTGATTCTCATTGAATTTTCGGCAGTTATCGTTCGTCATAAAAAAAAATTACCCTTTTTAAAACATAAAGCGTTACTGATAAACTACCCCTTCCCTTAACCGATCTTCACCAAACACAACAGGTCTTGGGTACGCCACAATTCAGGCCTGTATGCACACAATTATTTGATTCTGTTTGAATTTGCGGCTGTTATCGTCTGCCATAGAAAACACCCTTGATAAAACATAAAACTTTGCTGGTAAACTACCCATTTCCCTTAACCGATCTTCACCAACACCAATTGCTGTATGCAAAACATCATTTGATTCTGTTTGAATTTGCGGCTGTTATCGTTTACTATAGAAAAAATTACCCTTGATAAAAAACCATTGCAGGTAAACTACCCCTTTCCCTTAACCGATCTTCACCAAAAACAACAGGTCTTGGGTACGCCACAATTCAGGCCTGTATGCACACAATTATTTGATTCTGTTTGAATTTGCGGCTGTTATCGTCTGCCATAGAAAACACCCTTGATAAAACATAAAACTTTGCTGGTAAACTACCCTATTCCATTAACCGATCTTCACCAAAAACAATAGGTCTTGAGAACTCTACAATTCAGGGCTGTATGCAAAACATTAGTATATTCTGTTTTAATGTACGGCAGTTATCGTTCGTCATAAAAAAAAAACCCTTGTTAAAATGTACAATGTTGCAGGTAAACTACCCCTTTCCCTTAACCGATCTTCACTAAAAACGACAGGTCTTGAGAACTCTACAATTCAGGGCTGTATGCAAAATATTATATGATTTTGTTTGAATTTGCGGTTGTTATCGTTTGCCATACAAAATCCCCTTGATAAAACAAAAAACGTGGCTGGTAAACTACCCCTTTCCCTTAAACGATCTTCACCAAAAACAATAGGTCTTTAGTACTCAAGAAATCAGGGCTGTATGCAAAAACGTATTTGATTCTGTTTGAACTTGCGGCTTTTATTGTTTGCCATAGAAAATACCCTTTGAAACATAAAACGTTGCAGGTAAACTACCCCTTTCCCTTAACCGATCTTCACCAAAAACAAAAGGTCTTGAGAACTCTACAATTCAGGGCAGTATACAAAACATTATTTGATTATGTTTGAATTTGCGGCTGTTATCGTTTGCTATAGAAAATACCCTTGTTAAAACATAAAACGTTGCAAGTAAACTACCCCTTTCCCTCAACCGATCTTAACCAAAAACAATAGGTCGCGAGTACTCTACAAATCAGGGCTGTATGCAAAAAATTATTTGATTCTGTTTGAATTTGCGGCTGTTATCGTTTGCCATAGAAAAAATCTACTGACACACACACACAGACACTTTTCGAAAAAATCGGTATGGAGAACCATACATGACTTCCATATTCTAAGATTTATATTTAAAATAATTTTCGAAATGAAATATTACCATAGAAACTACTTCTTTCTACTTACTGCTTCAGCCTTAACCACAGTACTGTGGTCACTAACGTATACCACCTCACGTTATCGCAATCGATTTTCACTGATGATGGAAGTCGATGACATTGCCGAAACGTCTGGTTTTGTAGAAAACATTGGACTACGGCCAAATATCCCGGGAAGGAATTTTAACAAAAACTACTTCTTTGTTGCCGATAACGTTGTACACACATATATATAAAAAATATGCATAAAATTAATGGCTTGTATAAGTTAATGATTGATCTCCATTAAGTAGGGCTCAAGTTTCCAAAGTTTTAATATTATGATGTCCGTAATTAAAACATCAGAGCAGGTTTAGTGTGAATGAGGGTAGGCCTACACCGTGGACAAAAATTTTCAACATTTCCTATTGAGCGTTGCTTAGAGTAAAGCTGCGAATCTACAGTGTATGTTTCACAGAACAAACACGCGAAAAAGAATGAGCGCTCCGAAGTCACTCATGGACCCTCGGCATCTTGCAGAGGGTTCATTCCCTAAAGACGAAAAGTCTGTCTATGAATCGTTCCTCTGTAAACACGTGCAGTTACACTGCCCAGCGATCCACAGGAAGCAAATTGATGTCCATTTTTTCGGCTTGCACGCGTTATGTTGGTGTGGGTTTTGGCACTTTCCATTTAAAAAGCGTGCAAATGTAAGAAAATAAACATGAGTGAGGCCAGAAATAACGCGAATTTTGTGTGTGTGTGTGTGTGTGTGTGTGTTCCCTGCCTTTTTATTGCTGTAGTCATAATAATAAAATGGAAACGTAAACATTACATAACTGAGATATGCTTACCTGCCATGAACGATATATTATTTTATACATGTATATTAACTCATACATAATTTACATTAAAATGAAAAAATTATAATTTTATTGCCTGGCAACAAAATTATTTTATTTTTAACAATTACCATTGTTTGAAAAAGTTTAAATGAATTTTCAAGTACTTTACTGTTGTTAAAACGTAAAAGGTTGCAGGTAAACTACCCCATTCCCTTAACTTCCCCTTAACCGATCTTCACCAAAATCGAAAGTCCTTTAGATCTCTACAATTCAGGGACGTGTGCAAAAAATTATTTGAATCTGTTTGAATTTACGGCTGTTATCGTTTGCCATAGAAAATACCCTTGATAAAAAAACGTTGCAGGTAAACTACCCCTTCCCCTTAACCGATCTTCACCAAAAACAATAAGTCTTGAGTACTCTACAAATCAGGGCTGTATGCAAAAACTTATTTGATTCTGTTTGAATTTGCGGCTGTTATCGTTTGCCATATAAAATACCCTTGTTAAAAAAAGTTGCAGGTAAACTACCCCTTTCCCTTAACCGATCTTCACCAAAAACAATAGGTCTTGAGAACTTTACCATTTAGGGCTGTATGCAAATAATCTTTTGATTCGGTTTGAATTTGCGGCTGTTATCGTTTGCCATAGAAAATACCCTTGTTAAAACATAAAACGTTGCAGGTAAACTACCCCTTTCCCTTAACCGATCTTCACCAAAAACAATAGGTCTTGAGAACTCTACAATTCAGGGCTGTATGCGAAACATTATTTGATTCTGTTTGAATTTGCGGCTGTTATCGCTTGCCAAAAAAAAAATTTCCCTTGATAAAAAAAAACCGTTGCAGGTAAACTACCCCTTTCCCTCAACTGATCTTCACCAAAAACAATAGGTCGTGAGTACTCTACAAATCAGGGCTGTATGCAAAAAATTATTTGATTCTGTTTGAATTTGCGGCTGTTATCGTTTGCCATAGAAAAAATCTATAGACAGACAGACACACACACACACACACACACACACACACACACACACACACACACACTTTTCGGAAAACGACTTTTTTCATGTTTTGAGTGTAGTACAATCAGAATCTGCAATAATCTCGAACACGATTTTTTTGACCATCACCATACTTCCATTTCCTTAAGGAATATGGAAGTAAAATTACTCTTCATAAAAAAAAATGTTGCAGGTAAACTACCCCTTTTCCTTAACCGATCTTCACCAAAAAGAATAGGTCTTAAACACAATTAAATACATAGCAGTCAAAAACGGATACAACCCCGAATTAATAAATAAACTACACAAACGAATCCTCAACACAAAAAGTAAAACACATCTGACCAACAGCACACAACCCAGTAAATACATAACACTTACATACTACAATTCCAATACACATAAAATTGCAAACACATTTAGGAAACAAAATTATAAAGTAGCCTACAGAACCAACAACACCATTAGAAAACACATAAACAATACTAACAAAGACATTGACACATACACAAAACAGGGGTTTATAAATTAAATTGTAATGATTGCCCACAATTCTACATCAGCCAGACAGGAAGATCTTTTTCTTCCAGGTTTTCTGAACATTTAAAAGCCCTCACCACAAACTACATACATTCCACATTCGCCACACATTTACATAACGAAAACCACAGTTACACAAACATAGAACACAACATGGAAATATTACACTACTTACCTAAAAGTAGAAAACTAAACACAGCTGAACAATTTGAAATATACAGATATCACACATTACAACCAAACAACATATTAAATGAACAGATACATTACAAATCACATACACTATTTGACACACTGATCCACACACACAATTCGAACCTCAGCGCCAATCCCTTCCCACCATCAACCCCCACCACACACTCCATTCCGTAACGGTTATTCTGTATTTCTTTTATGAATTTGCTAACTGCTATAATTTTTTATTGTTCGACTAAGCTTTTCGTCATTGCTGACATCTTCAGGTCTTAAACAACCACAGTAGTAAAAAGGTAATAGAAAGATTAAAAGAAATTACCATAACAAATAAGACAAAATTAATGTCATTAGATATAAAAGATATGTACACCAACATACCAATAGCAAAAACAGTAGAAATAATAAAGAAAAACAAATTAAGTAATGTAGAATGGAAAAACGAAATAATAGAAGGATTAGAATTATGCCTAAGCCAGAACTACTTCAGATTTAATAACAAATTTTACATACAAGAAAATGGATTACCAATGGGATCACCGCTTTCACCATTAATGGCAGAGATATTCATGAATAGCTTTGAAATCAAAATTTTAAAAGATATAGATAAAGAAAGAAGAATTAAAAAATGGATCAGGTATGTAGATGACATACTAATAGTTTGGGAAGGTGAAGTAAGTGAATTTAAAAAATTTACGGAACAACTAAATAACATAGAAAAAACAATAAAATTTCAAGAAGAAATTGGAGGATTAGAAATTAATTTCCTGGATATCAATATAAAAATTGAAGATAACAAACTCAAATTCGATATATATAGGAAAGAAACATACTCAGATTTAATAATTCCACAAGAATCATATCATCCAGTCAATTATAAAATGGCAGCATTAAATTCATTTTGCTATAGAGCTATAAATTATCTAGAAAATGAAGAACTTAAACAAAAAGAATTAAAGAAAATACAACAAATAGCAAAAAATAATAATTACAACCCTAAAATAATTAATAGAATAGTTAAGAAAATAGAGGAAAATAAAGAAATAGAAAATAACAAAAAAGGAAAAACAAATGAAGAAAAGAAATATAAAGGAGCAATAACATACATAGGATATCAAACAAAAATGTTTCGAAAAATATGAAATACAGATAGGAATAAAGAAAACGAAAAATGTATTCGAATATATAAAAAATGATAAAACAGAAGAAATTCCATTAACAGAAAAAAGCGGCGTATACAGATTAAAATGTGGGGAATGTAATAAGATATATCTGGGCGAAACTGGAAGAAAATTCAAAATTAGAATGAATGAACACGCAAAAGGAGAAGGGGTTAGAGTAACGAACTCACTATATGCAAGACATTTCAACGAATCAGGCCATAAATTCATAAATCCCAATGAAAATATGGAAATAATCAAAATAGAAAACAATCCGCAAAAAAGAAAATTAATAGAAGAACTAGAAATACTTAAAGTTAAAAAAGAAGATAAAAATAAATTAATGAATATAAAAGTGGATTTTACAAATGAAGAAATATTTTATTATATATTAAACAATAAACAAAAATAAATTAAAATAATAAGAATAAGACACTAAAAAATGACGAAATGTAAATGGTTACAAAAAAATTATAAGTCAAGAATGAAGAAAAAAAAAAAAAAAAAAAAAAAAAGGTTGTTTAAGACCTGAAGATGTCAGCAATGACGAAAAGCTTAGTCGAACAATAAAAAATTATAGCAGTTAGCAAATTCATAAAAGAAATAGTAAGGATGGCTGCTAATTTAAACAATACGAAGGTTATTCTGTAATCGACAGTTAGTATTAAACCCACTGAAGAAGAGAAACAACATCTCGAAACGTTTGGGAAGTGACAAAAGTAAGTTCATAAGTGAAAGTATATATATATTATTGAATTGAATTTATTGATAATATTTATAAAAGATCGATTTAAAATCGATGTTGAGCAAATGTTCGACTCTTTCACAGGGCTTGGTCGATATTTCAATTACAGGTTATTTTTATATAAATATCAGAAATGTTCTTGTAACGATTATAATTATATAGTCAGAGAAGGGTAAGCCTAGAAAGTATAACATGTACAAAAATATGTCTTAAGAAGTAATAAATGACAATTTGTTAATAATATATAAAGTTTATAATACACAATTTATACCCAATGGTTACTGGACGAATTCGTTGCTGGTGGATACTTTGCATCATGGGAAGTTCAAAATGGCGGCACGTCTCGTTGTATTATCTTACTGTGAACTGATGGTTGGAAATTCTGATAATAAAATTACCTTCACAACTGTTTTATTGGTCTCCGTAATAGTGTATATTGTCTATTGTGTTGTTCTGGTATCCTGGATAAGTGTTCAGTGTTCACTGGTGTTAATTGTCTTATGTTAGATGTGTTCAATGTTTTCTGGTTATGGCCAAGAATCGAGAAGTTGTTACGATGTGAATTATTAATGTTAGGTTGTTTGACTGGTTTAATTCACTTGTATTGTGTTGCGTATCGTTTTGTTTTCACTGTTGTGGTAGTGTATTTCACTGATTCTAAGTTAAAAATTGTCAATTTAGGTAACTCTCGTTTTCACTGATTTTCGACTTTGTACGCCATTACAATTCATTATACGGTTTTTTAACGCGATCGAGCATCAACCGTTCACGTTGAATGTTAATTAAGAACTGTTTTACTTCCTTCGTCTTAGGAAATATCTTGCCAAGTTAATATTGGAAAAGTATTGTTTAAATAATTTTCACTTCCTATTTAGGTAAATTTTAAATACATTATATATGGAATATTTTTAGTTTATTGATTGCTTTCATGAACTATTAACCACATAATTGGTTTATTTATCTCATTCTGTTTAATTTGATATGTCATAGTCCATATTTATTGAGATTTTTGTTAAAATTGCCATATTTCTGTCTTTTTGGAAATCTAGGCCCAAAAATCTGTTTCCTGTTCTTGTACACAATTACTGCCATTTTAGGTGTTATAAATATAATTATAATAAATTTCAGATGGTCACAAATCTTTCGCTTTCCTTAATTCCTTATAAATTTAACATTTGAACTGTCTTTTAGTGATAAATCATGAATTTACTATTCCTCCTTTAAAATATTTAGTTATTACATTTCGAAAATTTTTAATAATTTAAGACATCTTTCTATATTACTCTTTTAAAGTATAGGATCATTCATAGTAGTTGGTTATCGATCCATCTTACATAAATCTTATTAGTTTACATGGTTCATTGGTTAATTAACTAGTTTATATTAATTTTTGGGAATTCATTATTTGGCCTAGAAGTTAGTATTTTACATATATGGTTTTTTTCAAATAAAGTTATTTTTGCACCTCCTCTGACTTTTTAAAGTTAACATCACATTAAATAAAATTGCTTACATAACTATTGATACCTGTAGCATATAATTTATGCTACTAATACAAAAAATAATATTTAATATTAACTAGCAGTCTTCAAAGTTAGACATGTTTGTTGGAACTATTTTGAACATACATTTTAAACATTTTATAAACTGATGCAGCATCCATACATAAACATTTTAATCTGTATGCATACTGTTATGTAACTAAAACATCTTACTCAAAATATTAATCTTATTCTATTAGAACTCTTTAAAAAGTGGAGTTCCTACACTCTAAACATAATTAGCCATTTAACATTTATTAGTTTTTACTAAACTTAAGTATATCACAGTCTTTTCTGTTTATTTAGTATTTTAAATTAATCCACAGTTACTGTAATTATTCCCCCACATACTTTCTTTATTATTGGCATTACTATGAATGTTTTGAGATAAAAAAGTGACCTCTTTTTTGAAACATTAGAAATATTTTTCATTTCAATATTTCATCACTTGTTAATTATAAAATATAAAAGTTATGTAATAGCACCTTGTTTAAGTAATAGTTACACATTAACTTGAAGTTTATTATATTTAAAATCACTTCCACTGGTACACATTCACTGTTGGTTCTGACTTATATTTGAGTTTTATTATATTCTCAGACCAAACCTTTAGTCATAATGGACTGTGAAGATTTGTTTATTTTACTATATAATAACTTTAGTTGGTGCACTCCTTATCACACTACTAAATACTTTTGTCTATAATTAAGTTACAATTTTTATGAGGTTTTGGGGTGTTATACTTTCTTTGGTGGTATTAATATTTGGTTTGGGGTTCATTATCGTTAATAATAGGTTTATTAATAGGTATTTATTATGGTTCTTCCATCCTATATCTTCTTTTCTTCTCTTCTGCCTTCTTGGGTAAACCAAGGTACTTAGTTTTATCTTGTCCGTTGGTTGGTTCGGGGTATCTTCTTTATTATCTGCTCCTAAACTTCCTTCTTCCTTCTTGGGTTCGGAGTATCTTCTTTATCACCAGCTCCTAAACTTCCTCTTCTTTCTTGGGTTCGGGGTATCTTCTTTATCACCTGCTCCTAAATTTCCTGGGTAATCTCCTGATTTTTTATATGAGTTTCTTTTAATTTATTTTCTTGAATTTTATTGTTGCATTTTTATTACTTAATTACTTTTTTCTTTTATTGTGGTGTTTTTCTTTGAAGTTTAATTTATTTTCATTTGAAATTCTTTGAGTTATATTGTAATTTAATTGTTTTTATGATCTTAATGGAATTAATTTTTTGTGGATTATCTGTCATGCTACAACATATATATAAAAAATTGCATAAAATTAATGGCTTGTATAAGTTAATGATTGATCTCCATTAAGTAGTGCTCAGAATCTGCAATAATCTCGAACACGATTTTTTTTGCCATCACCATACTTCCATTTCCTTAAGGAATATGGTAGTAAAATATCGGTATGGAGAACCATACATGACTTCCATGTTCTAAGATTTATATTTAAAATCATATTCGAAATGAAATATTTCCATAGAAACTACGTCTTTCTACTTATTGCTTCAGCATTAACCACAGTACTGTGGTCACTAACGTGTACCACCTCACGTTTTCGCACTCGATTTTCACCGATGATGGCAGTCGATGGCACTGCCGAAAACTCTGGTTTTGCAGAAAACATTGTGTAACAATAAAAAAGAGGCCTAAATATATAAAATAAATATTATACCCTACCAGGACTTACCTGCACGCAATTACAACACAGAAATTTTACCAGAAGACCAAGGTCGCCACGATTATTTTTTATAGGATAAAATATCGAAAACCTTTACACTCCACCCTAAATAAAACGGACAATTTAGCAATCTGACCCACCCAATTAATAACTCAGAAGATTCCGGTCCGTTAGACGAATTTCGCAACACAGAAATGAGAAAGTGGTAATGACGAAATAACTTAGACTAACACATTGTTTTAAAGTAAACTAAATGATTTTAATTAAGTAAAACAAGGACATAAAAAAGCAAATTTTCACATATACGTTTATAGATAATAGATTTCGGTTATAGATTTAAATATTATTCAAGACAGCCCAATCTGCTTACACACGCTTTCACACAAGTTAATACTTTACCCCTTGTTATTATATTTTACAAACTCCTTTATTGTTTTACAACTGTTCACTACCGCGTGGCCGGCCGAACACGTGTTTTGTCCCGATTCGATTCCAATGTCCGTAATTTAACTGTTTGCGATTCGCACTTGCAACCATTTTGTAACTAAGATGCGTTGATTATCTCCTCGGGTCCCGGTCGGTCTTACTGGATTAATTACATTTTATAACACCACCGACCGGGGCCTAAAAGAAACGGTAAGCGTCTGTAGTTGTGGTCGGGTTCTAGTTGACTGTATGGCTGTGTGTAACAGGTACAACTACCTGTTCCTGCATGGAAGTTGTTCTTCCATGCCATGATGTTTTCGTCGTCGTATATGCTTTGCTGTTGTGTAACCATTTTATGCGTGGCATAGAGCTGATATCTGTGTGTGACCAGAGGACAATATTGGCTTCTGCTCTGCTGATGTCATTTAAGTGGGCCGGACTTAAAACAGTGTTTCCGGGGGATCTTGAAGAAGACGACAAATATTATTTTACGCTCTCTAGCCATCTTGGTTTTTTGCTAGAGCGTCCTTTGAGCGTGATTGAGCAGTTGCGTATGTGTGCTGCCACACACAGGTATAAAGTTCTCAGAATTTTGTGGAGGTGAATTCTTCAGCCGTGTTACACCACTGATTGCGTTTCGCTTTGTTTCCAACTGTTTCTCAACACTGGTCTGTTATAGGGACAAATACGTTGCACAATAATACATTTTTACATTATTTTATACAAACCCGCCCGAAACCGAAATGACTAAAAATATATATATATACCCCAAATGGTTAAAACAAAAACACCCAAAAATCGACCCGCTACAATACCCCCTCGATGAGAATTCTGCTGTCCATGACAGAAGAAATCTCATCGATAAACCCCGAAGAGGACCGGTGAGGAACTGGTGCCAACAACCCCCTGGTTCATAATCTGCATGGGTACACGACCCCCCTGGCTCAGCGACCATGGACTCATCTGAACGAGATCACTGGACTTCTCCGTTAGAGATCCCAACACCGAGAAATCGATCAGACTCGCACCACAGCCCACCTTGCCTTCTAACATGCTACCCCCAAAAATCCTCAATCCCGGGCTAAAATTATCCCAGCTCCTCCGCCGATATGTTTCCCCTTTTTGCAAGCTGGGCTGCCTTTAGCAGATACTGGGCTCACACACTCTAACATTACATATTACCATAACACATAAGAATAAAACTTTCTTTTAAAATTTATCAAAAATTTAAAAAATTCAAAATTCAAAAAATAATCGTTTATCAAAAAATTCTCTTCCTCTTTTTTCTAATTTTTGTTTCAATGATTTAATCTAAACATTCCTATTAATATAAACATTTCTATTCTAACATGGAGAATCACTTATAGTCTACCAATATGAAGCAATACAACAAAAGAAACATCATTAATACATACATAATAAAATGATCATTACTCAAAATATTCACTCGCTGGCAGGCGAAACATCAAAAAAATTTTTTTTTTTTTCAAAAAAATTTAAAATTTTCAAAATTTTAAAATTCAAAAAAATTATTCATTAAATATTTATTAAATTTATTTATTAAATAACATTTATTAAAATTATTCAAAGATTAGTTTGAATTAATCAAACAAACAAATTAAAATTGAATTCCTACTCTACACAAGCTTAGTAGGTGTATGAACTCATCAGCTGATCATAACTAGGTCAAGTCCAAAACCCTTGACCTACATATGTTATGTAGGATTTCTGAAAACACTTTAAACATCTGTAATATCCTAACTTGAAATACAAAACATAATAACAGAAAATATTTAAAACAAACAAAATATTAATATAATTAATCATCAACTTGACATTTAAATTATTTAAAATAAACACATCTTGACTTTACATTATTTTCAAATTTTATCAAAATTCTGTCACTGGTTGAAAAATAAACAATTGTATATTCTTTATTATAAATTCCTCTCCTTAGTTAACAGTTAATTCTACCTTACTGGGGGTGATGTAAATTATTTACTCTCAATTACCGTATTAGATCTCTATACATATATAAACTTTCTCCCTCTGACTCTGATATTAATCAACTCAATTATCATGACACCCATCTCTATCAAAATATCTACTAATCAGGACATTCTAAACCCCAACTTACCATTCAACACAAAATGCCACCTTCTCTACATATATAAAAAAAATACTCTCCAACCCTTTGTACATATAGGATACGTGTTTCCCCTACCCAAAACTCATCCCCTTATGTTGGTCCCTGGACTCCCCCTAGGTAACCCTTTCCGGCGCCAATCGGTCCCTATCCCGTCCCAACCCTTGTTGCGGACTCCCCAAATACACTACCCCCTAATACAAAATTGCCATCCCCCAAAAATCTCAATCTCATTACCTCACTACAAATACACAAAATAACCTCATTAACTATAAAAACAACAATATGTCACTCAAAATCTACATAAAGTCTCCATTACCACTGTGTCAACATCTATATTTCACAAAATCCTGTTATATCACATCAACTCAAAAACAACATTACATTATATTCATCTCTACTCTTGCAAATTCAACTTTTAATTCAACTCGGACAGGTCTGCATGTCCCATAAAACATTTATCACCCATGAATTATCTTTTATTAACTTGCATATTCTTTTTATCTTTACTTCAAAACATCTGTAGTACACTAAACATTAATTACTTGTAACATTTATAAACCAATATACCAGTGACATGGTATTGTTGATCAGCTGATATCCTAACATAATTAAAACACCATGGATACCTTTCAAAATTGAACAGTTACATGTAATACATTATCAACACTTACTTCTGTTATGTTGATTGCCTGCCAGGCGTCTAATTCTTGGCTTAGAGAAAAAAAAATACACACATAATGAAAATACATTTTATCAACAACTATATCTAACACACAACAATAAAATGATACCTTTAAAATCATAGTATGAACCTTATTTTACGAGTCTGAGTATATAATTATGTGGACAGAGCACAAGCATTTTTGATTGGATTAAACTTTGAATACGCAAAAACTTTTGTCATAAAATTTTAAATTCGTGACTCCTTTACGTCACCTCCCAGCCACACACACTATTTCCGATTATGGAGGACTGTTTCGCCCTTTCGCTTCCACAGAGACTGTATATTTTGGAGCAGGGTTTTACCTCTCCGTGTCTCTGCTTCCGCTGTTAAGTTTAAATTGGTGAACATCATCATGTTCTCGTTATAAAATCATGCACCCTTAAACGGATCTACCACCTGGCTCTGCTGTTCCTTCTCGAACAGAGTGGCAGCCGCTGTTCCATAGTTTGGTGATTCCCCTTTTTATTACCCCCCATCAATTTCAAAATACACCTTTACAACGATAACAGCTATGGCCAGTTATGGTCAGCGCGTAATCGTAATGTGCCCCAACCATAGCTGTTAAAGCTAAACCAATTCCACGGTCAGGGTTCGGTGAGGCCGTGACCGCCCGAAAATTTGGGGAATCACAAGTAAAATATCCTTCGTAACATTAAATTTAAGAATTTATATTTAAATGACAATATTAATTTAGGTGGGGTTTTTAACCCACTTTATATGGAAGCTTAACCATTATTAACATAAAATATTAAATACAAAATTTACAACCCATAGCCGTTCCACACTACACTGTTATAATCCATCACATAACACAATACACAAATAGCAATAAACCTGTATTATTAGCATACATCAAACAAACAATTCTCTTTTAAATAATTTATATAAAAATTTATAAACATTATATTTTAAAATTTTTCATTAACTCTTTCTATTTATCATCATGATGAATTTATCCTGTGTTGTAATCAGATTTTCAAAAATTCTAAATTTATTATTAATATATATTTTTAACCATTATTTTTATTCAGCACAATTATTTCAGAATATTTCATTACTGAATTAACATATCAATCACTCCTGTCAACCTTTTTGTTATACATTATTAATATTGTAAAATTTCAATACTTACAGCCCATTTCTCAAAACATATACAACATACCACCATACTCTCACCTCACCACTGAAACATTTCACAACATATTAGTTCACCTCAAATAATTCAGCCATCTATTATCAAAATGATTTAAATTCCTTAAAAAGTTAATTATACAATATTGAAATAGTCAAACAAAATATTTAACATGTATTAAATTGTTTAATTAAATTAATTATTAACAATATAGAATTCATTACCATCCAAACAATTACAATTCTCTGATTACTTGTTTTCAAAATTAATTTGGTTTATTTATTTAAATTGCAAATATTTCAATATTATTCTTACAACAATTAATTACCTACATACACTGCTCACTTAACCACAACACATACCATTGGCTTTGCTACATATTTATTTACAAATTTACTTCAGTATTTACTCAGTTATCACATCTCAATTTCCAAATCAGCCAAGTCAAATAGCTTAAAACAAAATATTGAACTGTCTTTTACTGTTTTCTATTTTAGCCACCATCGTCAAAAATATACCTCACATATTTGTATACTAAATGATTTTTATTTACATCCAGTTTATTATTATTATTTTTATCATAGACCATTACCTCTATGTCATTCATTTTCCCTTTTATTATCTCATAAGACTTGTCACTATTATTTGTTTTTATCCCGCCTCCGTGAATATTTGTTGTTACACCCAGGTAATTTATTTTCTCATCATATTCCTCCACTACAAGTACACTAATTCTTCCTACAGGTACATATTTATCATCAATATAATCATTGTCTACTACTACACAAGGTATGTCTACATTATTTATCATAACTCTTTTTATATCCATCTTCTCTATCAGCTCTACATAACCTCTATTTATTTTGAACCACTCTAACTCTTTCTCTCTCTCATAATCACTTTCATCACAATACCTGTCACAACACCACTGACCTACTTCACTCCATGCAAAGGGCACAACAAACCTACTATACCACTTCCTGGCTTTTCCAGGTTTACAAAAAATTAGGGGACTGCTTGAAGACACCTTGTCTTCCACATAATTACCGGAGGAAACTCTGTCCTCAAAAATCATTACTAGCGGAGTCCTTACTCCACTTATATCACGGGGAAAATTTGCCCTTTGCCACCCTAACCTTTCATCACACTCTCTCTCAATTTCATCAACACTCGCTAACATTTCGTTATTAAATTCTACTTCACCACAAACTTCATCATCACCATTTGTTTTCACTACATCATTCCAATCATTTTCAATTATTCTATCACTATTATTTATTAATTCATTTTTACCACTGTAACTTACCTTGTTAATTATTTCTTCGCTGTTATCAAAGACATTATTACCACTTACCTGTGTTAACTCAACTTCTGTACTCTCTTTTACTTTATCTGCCTCTCGTTTCCAGTTCTCATTGTGCTTTTTAAATATGTCATCTAAACTTGCTTTTTGTTTACTGAACATTTCGTCTAACATTACTTGTAACTTTTTCATCAGCTCTTGATTCGACTCATTTAGATTAGCATAATCTACATTATTATCTGACACCTGATCGACTTTATTTTTTTTAACTTGGTCTATCTCTCTATCTGTGTTTACCACCCCCACACCCTCATCATTATCACTAGGCCTATTTTCTGTCTTATTTTCTACCACTATCTCTTCAACTATCTTACCTTTAACATTGGTCCTCTCACTATGTTTATTGATTTCCGCAAATATTCCTTCCTCTTGTTCTTCCATTCGGGTTAACTTATCGTCTAAATTACCCCATTCCTCGTTTGTCATCTCCCCCACAACACCTCGAAATTCACTCTCCCACTCGTCCCATGCAAAATCACTATCATTACTTTGTATGATTGACATTTTTTTTTTTTTTTTTTTTTTCGTTTGTATAACACTTTTATATATAAAATTACTCTTTTTCTCTACTCACACCTAACACATTGTGAATCACAATAACATAAACCTAACCTACTTAATTATGTACGATAAATCATATTTATAAATTCGTCATTACCACATCCTATTTTCTGTGTATTAAAATAGGTCTATCTCGTATAAAATTATAATTAAACGAAAATCCTGGCAGCGCGTCGACATTTGTAACAATAAAAAAGAGGCCTAAATATATAAAATAAATATTATACCCTACCAGGACTTACCTGCACGCAATTACAACACAGAAATTTTACCAGAAGACCAAGGTCGCCACGATTATTTTTTATAGGATAAAATATCGAAAACCTTTACACTCCACCCTAAATAAAACGGACAATTTAGCAATCTGACCCACCCAATTAATAACTCAGAAGATTCCGGTCCGTTAGACGAATTTCGCAACACAGAAATGAGAAAGTGGTAATGACGAAATAACTTAGACTAACACATTGTTTTAAAGTAAACTAAATGATTTTAATTAAGTAAAACAAGGACATAAAAAAGCAAATTTTCACATATACGTTTATAGATAATAGATTTCGGTTATAGATTTAAATATTATTCAAGACAGCCCAATCTGCTTACACACGCTTTCACACAAGTTAATACTTTACCCCTTGTTATTATATTTTACAAACTCCTTTATTGTTTTACAACTGTTCACTACCGCGTGGCCGGCCGAACACGTGTTTTGTCCCGATTCGATTCCAATGTCCGTAATTTAACTGTTTGCGATTCGCACTTGCAACCATTTTGTAACTAAGATGCGTTGATTATCTCCTCGGGTCCCGGTCGGTCTTACTGGATTAATTACATTTTATAACACCACCGACCGGGGCCTAAAAGAAACGGTAAGCGTCTGTAGTTGTGGTCGGGTTCTAGTTGACTGTATGGCTGTGTGTAACAGGTACAACTACCTGTTCCTGCATGGAAGTTGTTCTTCCATGCCATGATGTTTTCGTCGTCGTATATGCTTTGCTGTTGTGTAACCATTTTATGCGTGGCATAGAGCTGATATCTGTGTGTGACCAGAGGACAATATTGGCTTCTGCTCTGCTGATGTCATTTAAGTGGGCCGGACTTAAAACAGTGTTTCCGGGGGATCTTGAAGAAGACGACAAATATTATTTTACGCTCTCTAGCCATCTTGGTTTTTTGCTAGAGCGTCCTTTGAGCGTGATTGAGCAGTTGCGTATGTGCGCTGCCACACACAGGTATAAAGTTCTCAGAATTTTGTGGAGGTGAATTCTTCAGCCGTGTTACACCACTGATTGCGTTTCGCTTTGTTTCCAACTGTTTCTCAACACTGGTCTGTTATACGGACAAATACGTTGCACAATAATACATTTTTACATTATTTTATACAAACCCGCCCGAAACCGAAATGACTAAAAATATATATATACCCCAAACGGTTAAAACAAAAACACCCAAAAATCGACCCGCTACAATTGGACTACGGCTAAAGAGCCCGGGAAGCAATTTTAACAAAAAACTACTTCTTTGTTGCCGATAACGTAGTACACATATAAAAAATTCTCCCCTCCACCTTCAACTATAATTTTTAATAATAGAAAATTACCCCCACCCCGTTCACCTAACCTCTTCATTTATAGATATTTCATCTACGTTTCTACAGTGGATTACTATGAGCTTCTTATCAGGATACTTTATTTATAAAAATTAAGTACTTTACTCTTGTTAAATCATAAAATGTTTCAGGTAAACTACCCCTTTCTCTTAACCGATCTTCTCCAAAATCAATAGACCTTCCGTCCTCTACAATTCAGGGAAGCAAGCAAAAAAATATTTGATTCTGTTTGAATGTGCGGCAGTTATCGTTCGTCATGGAAACATTTCTCTTGTTACAACATAAAATGTTGCAGGTAAACTACCCCCTTCCCTTAACCGATCTTCACCAAAATCAATAGACTTTGAGCTCTCTGCAAATCAGGAAAGGGTGCAAAAAATTATTTGATTCTCATTGAATTTTCGGCAGTTATCGTTCGTCATAAAAAATTACCTTCTTTAAAACATAAAACGTTGCTGATAAACTACCCCTTCCCTTAACCGATCTTCAACAAAATCAACAGACCTTGAGTTCTCTTTAGTTCAAAAAGGTATGCAAAAACCTAGTTGATTCTGTTTGAATTTACGGCAGTTATCGTTCGTCATATAAAAAATTACCCTTGTTAAAACATAAAATGTTGCTGGTAAACTACCCCTTAACCGATCTTCACCAACACCAATAGGTATTGAGAACTCTACAATACAGGGCTGTATGCAAAACATCATTTGATTCTGTTTGAATTTGCGGCTGTTATCGTTTACTATAGAAAAATATCGGTATGGAGAACCATACATGACTTCCATATTCTAAGATTTATATTTAAAATCATTTTCAGCCAAACAGCCAGGCTGTGTCTTACCTGCCTTTTTATTGCTGTATTAAATGAAAAATATTATATTACATTAAAATGAAAAAATTATAATTTTATTGCCTGGCAACAAAATTATTTTATTTTTAACAATTACCATTGTTTCAAAAAGTTTAAATAAATTTTCAAGTACTTTACTCTTGTTAAAACGTAAAAGGTTGCAGGTAAACTACCCCTTCCCCTTAACCGATCTTCACCAAAATCGAAAGTCATTGAGACCTCTACAATTCAGGGACGTATGCAAAAAATTATTTCATTCTGTTTGAATTTGCGGCTGTTATCGTTTGCCATAGAAAATACGCATGATAAAAAAAATTGCAGGTAAACTACCCCTTCCCCTTAACCGATCTTCACCAAAAACAATAGGTCTTGAGTACTCTATAAATCAGGGCTGTATGCAAAACATTATTTGATTCTGTTTGACTTTGCGGCTGTTATCGTTTGCCATAGAAAATAAAACATAAAAGGTTGCAGGTAAACTACCCCTTCCCCTTAACCGATCTTCACCAAAATCGAAAGTCATTGAGACCTCTACAATTCAGGGACGTATGCAAACAATTATTTCATTCTGTTTGAATTTGCGGCTGTTATCGTTTGCCATAGAAAATACGCTTGATAAAAAAACGTTGCAGGTAAACTACCCCTTCCCCTTAACCGATCTTCACCAAAAACAATAGGTCTTGAGTACTCTATAAATCAGGGCTGTATGCAAAACATTATTTGATTCTGTTTGAATTTGCGGCTGTTATCGTTTGCCATAGAAAATAAAACGTAAAAGGTTGCAGGTAAACTACCCCTTCCCCTTAACCGATCTTCACCAAAATCGAAAGTCATTGAGACCTCTACAATTCAGGGACGTATGCAAAAAATTGTTTCATTCTGTTTGAATTTGCGGCTGTTATCGTTTTCCATAGAAAATACGCTTGATAAAAAAACGTTGCAGGTAAACTACCCCTTCCCCTTAACCGATCTTCACCAAAAACAATAGGTCTTGAGTACTCTACAAATCAGGACTGTATGCAAAACATTATTTGATTCTGTTTGAATTTGCGGCTGTTATCGTTTGCCATAGAAAATACCCTTGTTAAAAAAACGTTGCAGGTAAACTACCCCTTTCCCTCAACCGATCTTCACCAAAAACAATAGGTCTTGAGAACTCTACAATTTAGGGCTGTATGCAAATAATCTTTTGATTCTGTTTGGATTTGCGGCTGTTATCGTTTGCCATAAGAAATACCCTTGCTAAAACATAAAACGTTACAGGTAAACTACCCCTTTCCCTTAACCGATCTTCACCAAAAACAATAGGTCTTGAGTACTCTACAAATCAGGGCTGTATGCAAAACATTATTTGATTCTGTTTGAATTTGCGGCTGTTATCGTTTGCCATAGAAAATACCCTTGTTAAAAAAACGTTGCAGGTAAACTACCCCTTTCCCTCAACCGAACTTCACCAAAAACAATAGGTCTTGAGAACTCTACAATTTAGGGCTGTATGCAAATAATCTTTTGATTCTGTTTGAATTTGCGGCTGTTATCATTTGCCATAGGAAATACCCTTGTTAAAACATAAAACGTTACAGGTAAACTACCCCCTTTCCCTTAACCGATCTTCACCAAAATCAACAGATCTTGAGAACTCTACAATTCAGGGCTGTATGCGAAACATTATTTGATTCTGTTTGAATTTGCGGCTGTTATCGTTTGCCAAACAAACAAAATTACCCTTGCTAAAAAAAAACCGTTGCAGGTAAACTACCCCTTTCCCTTAACCGATCTTCACCAAAAACAATAGGTCGCGAGTACTCTGCAAATCAGGGCTGCATGCAAAAAATTATTTGATTCTGTTTGAATTTGCGGCAGTTATCGTTTGCCATAGAAAAAAAATCTACAGACAGACAGACAGACAGACAGACAGACACACAGACAGACAGACAGACAGACACACACACAGACACTTTTCGGAAAACGACTTTTTTTCATGTTTTGAGTGTAGTAGAATCAGAATCTGCAATAATCTCGAACACGATTTTTTTTGCCATCACCATACTTCCATTCCTTAAGGAATATGGAAGTAAAATATCGGTATGGAGAACCATACATGACTTCCATATTCTAAGATTTATATTTAAAATCATTTTCACCCAGACAGCCAGGCTGTGTCTTACCTGCCTTTTTATTGCTGTATTAAATGAAAAATATTATATTACATTAAAATGAAAAAATTATAATTTTATTGCCTGGCAACAAAATTATTTTATTTTTAACAATTACCATTGTTTCAAAAAGTTTAAATAAATTTTCAAGTACTTTACTCTTGTTAAAACGTAAAAGGTTGCAGGTAAACTACCCCTTCCCCTTAACCGATCTTCACCAAAATCGAAAGTCATTGAGACCTCTACAATTCAGGGACGTATGCAAAAAATTATTTGATTCTGTTTCAATTTGCGGCTGTTATCGTTTGCCATAGAAAATACGCTTGATAAAAAAACGTTGCAGGTAAACTACCCCTTCCCCTTAACCGATCTTCACCAAAAACAACAAGTCTTGAGTACTCTACAAATCAGGGTTGTATGCAAACCATTATTTGATTCTGTTTGAATTTGCGGCTGTTATCGTTTGCCATAGAAAATACCCTTGTTAAAAAAACGTTGCAGGTAAACTACCCCTTTCCCTCAACCGATCTTCACCAAAAACAATAGGTCTTGAGAACTCTACAATTTAGGGCTGTATGCAAATAATCTTTTGATTCTGTTTGAATTTGCGGCTGTTATCGTTTGCCATAGGAAATACCCTTGTTAAAACATAAAACATTACAGGTAAACTACCCCTTTCCCTTAACCGATCTTCACCAAAAACAATAGGTCTTGAGTACTCTACAAATCAGGACTGTATGCAAAACATTATTTGATTCTGTTTCAATTTGCGGCTGTTATCGTTTGCCATAGAAAATACCCTTGTTAAAAAAACGTTGCAGGTAAACTACCCCTTTCCCTCAACCGATCTTCACCAAAAACAATAGGTCTTGAGAAATCTACAATTCAGGGCTGTATGCGAAACATTATTTGATTCTGTTTGAATTTGCGGCTGTTATCGTTTGCCAAAAAAAAAAAAAATTTCCCTTGATAAAAAAAACCGTTGCAGGTAAACTACCCCTTCCCCTCAACCGATCTTCACCAAAAACAATAGGTCGCGAGTACTCTACAAATCAGGGCTGTATGCAAAAAATTATTTGATTCTGTTTGAATTTGCGGCAGTTGTCGTTTGCCATAGAAAATACGCATGATAAAAAACGTTGCTGGTAAACTACCCCTTCCCCTCAACCTATCTTCACCAAAAACAATAGGTCTTGAGTACTCTACAAATCAGGGCTGTATGCAGAAAATTATTTGATTCTGTTTGAATTTGCGGCTGTTATCGTTTGCCATAGAAAATACCCTTGTTAAAAAAACGTTGTAGGTAAACTACCCCTTTCCCTTAACCGATCTTCACCAAAAACAAAAGGTATTGAGAACTCTACAATTTAGGGCTGTATGCAAATAATCTTTTCATTCTGTTTGAATTTGCGGCTGTTATCGTTTGCCATAGGAAATACCCTTGTTAAAACATAAAACGTTACAGGTAAACTACCCCTTTCCCTTAACCGATCTTCACCAAAAACAATAGGTCTTGAGAACTCTACAATTCAGGGCTGTATGCGAAACATTATTTGATTCTGTTTGAATTTGCGGCTGTTATCGTTTGCCAAACAAACAAAATTTCCCTTGCTAAAAAAAAAACCGTTGCAGGTAAACTACCCCTTTCCCTCAACCGATCTTCACCAAAAACAATAGGTCGCGAGAACTCTGCAAAACCGGGCTGTATGCAAAAAATTATTTGATTCTGTTTGAATTTGCGGCAGTTATCGTTTGCCATAGAAAAAAAATCTACAGACAGACACACAGACAGACAGACAGACAGACACACACACAGACACTTTTCGGAAAACGACTTTTTTTCATGTTTTGAGTGTAGTAGAATCAGAATCTGCAATAATCTCGAACACGATTTTTTTTGCCATCACCATACTTCCATTCCTTAAGGAATATGGAAGTAAATATCGGTATGGAGAACCATACATGACTTCCATATTCTAAGATTTATATTTAAATCTTAATATCGCCTGCCAAGCGCGATATATTTTCTCTTATACATGATATACATTAAAATGAAAAAATTTTAATTTTATTGCCTGGCAACAAAATTATTTTATTTTTAACAATTACCATTGTTTCAAAAAGTTTAAATAAATTTTCAAGTACTTTACTCTTGTTAAAACGTATAAGGTTGCAGGTAAACTACCCCTTCCCCTTAACCGATCTTCACCAAAATCGAAAGTCATTGAGACCTCTACAATTCAGGGACGTATGCAAAAAATTATTTGATTCTGTTTGAATTTGCGGCTGTTATCGTTTGCCATAGAAAATACGCTTGATAAAAAAACGTTGCAGGTAAACTACCCCTTCCCCTTAACCGATCTTCACCAAAAACAATAGGTCTTGAGTACTCTACAAATCAGGACTGTATGCAAAACATTATTTGATTCTGTTTGAATTTGCGGCTGTTATCGTTTGCCATAGAAAATACCCTTGTTAAAAAAACGTTGCAGGTAAACTACCCCTTTCCCTCAACCGATCTTCACCAAAAACAATAGGTCTTGAGAAATCTACAATTCAGGGCTGTATGCGAAACATTATTTGATTCTGTTTGAATTTGCGGCTGTTATCGTTTGCCAAAAAAAAAAAAATTTCCCTTGATAAAAAAAACCGTTGCAGGTAAACTACCCCTTCCCCTCAACCGATCTTCACCAAAAACAATAGGTCGCGAGTACTCTACAAATCAGGGCTGTATGCAAAAAATTATTTGATTCTGTTTGAATTTGCGGCAGTTGTCGTTTGCCATAGAAAATACGCATGATAAAAAACGTTGCTGGTAAACTACCCCTTCCCCTCAACCGATCTTCACCAAAAACAATAGGTCTTGAGTACTCTACAAATCAGGGCTGTATGCAGAAAATAATTTGATTCTGTTTGAATTTGCGGCTGTTATCGTTTGCCATAGAAAATACCCTTGTTAAAAAAACGTTGTAGGTAAACTACCCCTTTCCCTTAACCGATCTTCACCAAAAACAAAAGGTATTGAGAACTCTACAATTTAGGGCTGTATGCAAATAATCTTTTCATTCTGTTTGAATTTGCGGCTGTTATCGTTTGCCATAGGAAATACCCTTGTTAAAACATAAAACGTTACAGGTAAACTACCCCTTTCCCTTAACCGATCTTCACCAAAAACAATAGGTCTTGAGAACTCTACAATTCAGGGCTGTATGCGAAACATTATTTGATTCTGTTTGAATTTGCGGCTGTTATCGTTTGCCAAACAAACAAAATTACCCTTGCTAAAAAAAAACCGTTGCAGGTAAACTACCCCTTTCCCTCAACCGATCTTCACCAAAAACAATAGGTCTTGAGTACTCTACAAATCAGGGCTGTATGCAAAAAATTATTTGATTCTGTTTGAATTTGCGGCAGTTATCGTTTGCCATAGAAAAAAAATCTACAGACAGACAGACACACATACACACAGACAGATAGACAGACAGACAGACAGACAGACAGACAGACAGACACACAGACACTTTTCGGAAAACGACTTTTTTTCATGTTTTGAGTGTAGTAGAATCAGAATCTGCAATAATCTCGAACACGATTTTTTTTGCCATCACCATACTTCCATTCCTTAAGGAATATGGAAGTAAAAATTACCCTTGATAAAAAACCGTTGTAGGTAAACTACCCCTTCCCCTTAACCGATCTTCACCAAAAACAATAGGTCTTGAGTACTCTACAAATCAGGGCTGTATGCAAAACATTATTTGATTCTGTATGAATTTGCGGCTGTTATCGTTTTCCATAGAAATTACCCTTGATAAAAAACCGTTGCAGGTAAACTACCCCTTCCCCTTAACCGATCTTCACCAAAAACAATAGGTCTTGAGTACTCTACAAATCAGGGCTGTATGCAAAAAATTATTTGATTCTGTTTGAATTTGCGGCAGTTGTCGTTTGCCATAGAAAATACGCATGATAAAAAACGTTGCTGGTAAACTACCCCTTCCCCTCAACCGATCTTCACCAAAAACAATAGATCTTGAGTACTCTACAAATCAGGGCTGTATGCAGAAAATTATTTGATTCTGTTTGAATTTGCGGCTGTTATCGTTTGCCATAGAAAATACCCTTGTTAAAAAAACGTTGTAGGTAAACTACCCCTTTCCCTTAACCGATCTTCACCAAAAACAAAAGGTATTGAGAACTCTACAATTTAGGGCTGTATGCAAATAATCTTTTCATTCTGTTTGAATTTGCGGCTATTATCGTTTGCCATAGGAAATACCCTTGTTAAAACATAAAACGTTACAGGTAAACTACCCCTTTCCCTTAACCGATCTTCACCAAAAACAATAGGTCTTGAAAACTCTACAATTCAGGGCTGTATGCGAAACATTATTTGATTCTGTTTGAATTTGCGGCTGTTATCGTTTGCCAAACAAACAAAATTTCCCTTGCTAAAAAAAAACCGTTGCAGGTAAACTACCCCTTTCCCTCAACCGATCTTCACCAAAAACAATAGGTCGCGAGAACTCTGCAAAACCGGGCTGTATGCAAAAAATTATTTGATTCTGTTTGAATTTGCGGCAGTTATCGTTTGCCATAGAAAAAAAATCTACAGACAGACACACAGACACACACACAGACAGACAGACAGACAGACAGACAGACACAGAGACACTTTTCGGAAAACGACTTTTTTTCATGTTTTGAGTGTAGTAGAATCAGAATCTGCAATAATCTCGAACACGATTTTTTTTGCCATCACCATACTTCCATTCCTTAAGGAATATGGAAGTAAAAATTACCCTTGATAAAAAACCGTTGCAGGTAAACTACCCCTTCCCCTTAACCGATCTTCACCAAAAACAATAGGTCTTGAGTACTCTACAAATCAGGGCTGTATGCAAAACATTATTTGATTCTGTATGAATTTGCGGCTGTTATCGTTTTCCATAGAAATTACCCTTGATAAAAAACCGTTGCAGGTAAACTACCCCTTCCCCTTAACCGATCTTCACCAAAAACAATAGGTCTTGAGTACTCTACAAATCAGGGCTGTATGCAAAACATTATTTGATTCTATTTGAATTTGCGGCTGTTATCGTTTGCCATAGAAAATACGCTTGATAAAAAAACGTTGCAGGTAAACTACCCCTTCCCCTTAACCGATCTTCACCAAAAACAATAGGTCTTGAGTACTCTACAAATCAGGGCTGTATGCAAAACATTATTTGATTCTGTTTGAATTTGCGGCTGTTATCGTTTGCCATAGAAAATACCCTTGTTAAAAAAACGTTGCTGGTAAACTACCCCTTTCCCTCAACCGATCTTCACCAAAAACAACAGGTCTTGAGAACTCTACAATTTAGGGCTATATGCAAATAATCTTTTGATTTTGTTTGAATTTGCGGCTGTTATCGTTTGCCATAGGAAATACCCTTGTTAAAACATAAAACGTTACAGGTAAACTACCCCATTCCCTTAACCGATCTTCACCAAAATCAACAGATCTTGAGAACTCTACAATTCAGGGCTGTATGCGAAACATTATTTGATTCTGTTTGAATTTGCGGCTGTTATCGTTTGCCAAACAAACAAAATTACCCTTGCTAAAAAAAAACCGTTGCAGGTAAACTACCCCTTACCCTCAACCGATCTTCACCAAAAACAATAGGTCGCGAGTACTCTGCAAATCGGGGCTGCATGCAAAAAATTATTTGATTCAGTTTGAATTTGCGGCAGTTATCGTTTGCCATAGAAAAAAAATCTACAGACAGACAGACAGACAGACAGACACACACACAGACACTTTTCGGAAAACGACTTTTTTTCATGTTTTGAATGTAGTAGAATCAGAATCTGCAATAATCTCGAGCACGATTTTTTTTGCCATCACCATACTTCCATTCCTTAAGGAATATGGAAGTAAAATGACTTTTTCATGTTTTGAGTGTAGTACAATCATATTCTGCAATAATCTCGAACACGATTTTTTTTGCCATCACCATACTTCCATTTCCTTAACGAACATGGAAGTAAAATTAATTTCTCTAAAGGTCATGGCAGATGCACATGTGACCCGCTGCCCTCAAGTAATGAGGTCCCGCATAACCCATACTTACACTAACAAATGGAAATGAAGGAGTTGAGCAGCCAGAAGATAAGATAAAAGTACACAATGGGTGCAAAGAAAAAATGGGTTTTTTAATTTGTCAACGCAATAGAGCACAAAAGTTTCCTTTTGTCACCATAATGATAATATTAAAATATTAGGACATTTGGAATACGTTTTGAGATGCCGCAAGAGTGATAAAATTTATTTTTGTAATTTGTCAGTATTTTGAGGAATATTTAATAGGTCCCAGTTTTAACGTATAAATAAGCTTGGTAATTAATATATTAAACATAGTGTAATGATTTCTTATTCATGATAACCTAACAAAAAAAAAAACATTCACAGCCTTAACAGTTTTAAACAAAATTCATATTTCAAGTGGTCCCCATTTTATCAATTATAATTCCATAGAAAAAACCCCACAGCTAAAGTTACTACTAATTCTTTATTGCTAACAGAAAAAATAAACACAAAGCATTATAGAGACAAAAGAATTTCTTTAGCGACAATCACAAGATCAAAATATACTGTAAAATGTACTGATAGTGATGAGGACAAAGAAGACAATTGTTTTGAAAATTATTCAAATCTCCCTAAAGCTTTAACTTCAAAAAGTGATATGGCAAGATGGCAAATGCATATCAAATTACCATCTGTAGCTTCAATATGTGATCGCACATGTATTTCTGGCAGAGCTGCTAGTGCAACTTTGCAGGATTTAGGTGTAATTACTAATGACGACCAAAGTTTTGTTATTGACAGAATGAAAATTAGAAGAGAACGATCAAAGATTAACAAAAAAGTTACAGGAAATAGTCAATCCGATATAACTGAAAACAAAGGATTGTTTTTTGATGGCAGAAAAGATAAAACAATTGTACAACAGACAAAAGGAAACAGTAACACATTTCACTAGTGGAGGAGCCTGAATCAAAATTGTTTAGACCATGTAACTTCAAAAGTGTTTGTTGGAAATGTGTAAAGCAGCGTCTAGCGGAAACTGCTCCTCTGACTTAGCAAATAAAACCCAATTGTCTATTACGTGAGGAATTTTCTGCTGATTTTGAGTCAGTGTCTATAGATACTTCTGATTTTTTGCAATGTCTTCATAAAAGATTATAGAATAAAGTTAAGGAAATGTTTTGGCCTGCTCTTAAATTTAGGGGTTGTTTGACCCCTTTTTTGGGGGTTAAAAAAACAAAATTTAATTAACCCCGAGAACCGATAGATAATCAAATTCTAAGGAAAAAAGGCAGTATACACTTTTCCGAAAAAATGCACTGTTTGCAAGTTACAAGGGTTCAGAAGTTTGCCAAAAAAACACGTTTTTTAACATTAATCTGCAAATAACTAAAAAACAACGTTATTTTGCAAAACATTTTTATAAATCAAAATTAAAGCTTATTAACAGAAGAACATTTTTCACTTTGTTTGGTTTTTTTATGTCAAATGCTTCTTGAGATACACCCAAAACTTAGATGGCGATTCACCGTTTTTTGATCAAATTACTTGCTTAAAACTAATATAACTCTGCAAAAAATGTTTCGATCGTAACCTAATTAGTATCAAATGAAAGCTTTGTTAATTTCATAAAAAATGATGGTTTAATCATTTGTGTAGCCTACAAAATAATGAAGTTATGTAGAAAAATATCATAATTTCTGTAAATTTTATCCAAGAAATTTAAAAAGGGATGTCCGCCATTTTGTAAAATATGCATAGTAAGCTGAGATACTTTAGTTTTCGGTTGTCTATTATATTAGCAATGTCCTCAAATTTTTTGAAGCATATATGTAATGCTGTACAGTAACGCGTAACGTTTTAAGAAAATTCAAGTTTTTGGATTTTCGCCAAAATTCAACTTTTTTATTAAATATCTCAGTAATGCATTTTATCGAAAATTTGGTATGGTCCAAAAATAAAGTCTATAAAAAACAACAATTTTGAATTTATTTTTATTCCTTTACTACTAAAACTCGATGAGTTACAACACTTTAAAGGTGTATTTTTCCGACATCTTGTAAACAATTTTTGATGTCTAGCTAAAATATCTAGTGTACAGTAGGTTTTTCAACTATAGTGCATACAGAAAAAATTATAGCTCTTTAAATTTCCTACGAAATGCATTTTGTTTTAAATTTTTTTCTTAAAAATTGACCAAGTTATGACCAAAAATGTAAACACACTCCAACAGTTAGATTTTGTTATCGTACATTACATGTTCGGGTGCAGTCCTGAGAGGCTATTAATTTATACTACACTAATTTATTTTTTCAAACTGACAATAAAATTAAGTATCACTATTACTTTGTTAACGTCTACTGTAAACAAAAGAATATCTGTTGCAATTTGTTTGTACTGCTGGCTTGTTATATCAATGGAATATTTAATTTAATAAAATAATATGTTTATGGTTCAACTTTTATTTGATTAAATTTTTTAAGCATGGATGAAATATATTTTTTTTTTGACTGAATACTGAATTATGACCGCTAAAAACACGGACAAATGACACGTGTTTTTTGGAGCATCAGCTGAGCGTCAGAGTTGTTTGTTATTTTATTGTTGTATTGGAGTGTTAGTGGTCTCAAATATTTCTACTAGTAATTTTATAAAAACCACTATGTTGTCTTTGGTATTGACGAGAGCTTTCGGCAGTCAAGCCATCTTCAGGTCATTTACCAACGACCACAGTTGGTAAATGACCTGAAGATGGTTTGACTCCTGAAAGCACTCGTGAATACCAAAGACAACATAGTGTTTTGTATAAAATTACTAATAGAAATTGTTTGTTATTGTGCAAGGGTTGTAATATTTTGTTAAAAATTATTAATGTTGTGATGTTTAAGTAATTGTAGGTTAAACATCCCCCCAAAACCTGTAGGTACTCAATTTCAGGACTTCAAAGTACATCCTTGCGTTGTTTCAAGGGTTCAAGGACTTTAGGGGTGGTTTTCAACCCATTCAAGTTCAACCCTTGCGTCGGATGTATTCCTTGATGTCAAAATTGTAATCAGTACCCCAAAAAACCTATAGGTACTTACTTTCGAGGCTTCGACTGGCATTCTCGCAAAGTTTAATACTTACACCACCTGATTAGAGTCTGCTTCAACCCTTTAAAAACTACCCATTGCGTCAAAATTTGGACGTAAGAATCGTAATCAGCACCCCAAAAACCTATATGTCCCTAATTTCAGGCCTTAAAATACATCCTCGCGTTGTTTCATATTTTCAACCATTTAGGGGTAGCTTTCAGCACCCCAAAAACCTATATGTGCCTAATTTCAGGGCTTGAAAATACATCCTCGTGTCGCTTCATATTTTCAACCCTTTAGGGGTAGTTTTCAACATTTTTAGAGGTGAGAGGAGGCCAAAAAGTTTCCTTAACTTTATTCTAGAACCTTTTAAGAACCGATAGCAAAAGGAATAAAAAAAATACACGGACACTGACTCACAATCGGCAGATAGGCCCTTTGTCATGCCTCACGTAATAGACTATTAGTTGCTAGAGAAACTCGATTGTGTAATGAGTTTGGTTAATCACCAGCAAAACACATTTATTATAAGGTACAGATAGTTACATGGTCTTCTTCTTCTTTTCTTCAACGATTAGGTTATATAAATCTGTTCTGGCACCCATCTCATCCTCGGATGACCCACGTCTCTTCTACCAATGGTTTTATAGTTTTGTGCCGCTTTCGGCAATCGATCCTCTGTCATCCTTTGCAGATGAGCCCACCATTGTCTTATGTAAGATGAAATAATTTCATTTATATTCTTTACTTTGAGTTCTGCTCTGATATCCTCAATCCTTATTCTATCTTCCAATGTATATTTTAAAGAACTTCGAAGACACTGCATTTCAGCACTCTGACTATTGCCGCATTCCTTTCTTGTCAGGACCCATGCCTTGCTCGCATATGTCAATGTGGGTATTGCAATTGTCTTATAAAATTTAATCCTTGTGCTTTCTTCTTTTATTTCTATGAGTCGTACCACAAATATTCCTAAATTGATTTATCTTCTCTTTTATATCATTATCAGATTCATAGCTTACTGCACAGCCAAGATATTAAAAACAGCTCACTTGTTCTGAAGTGCTGTTTTTTATAACTATCTTAATCCTCACTGGATATTTACCTTTAATGGCCATGGTTTTGGTTTATCTGACTGAAATTGTCAGTGAGTACTCTCTTGCTACTTCTTGTAATTTAAACATAGCTATTTGTAAATCATCCTCATTTTCTTAAATAAGAACTATGTCATCCACATTTGGCAGGGAACCTATACAAATTGATTTGTTAACCTGTATTCGAGAAGCGCTCTGGATTTCCATGCTCTCAACGTGTCGTCAATGTATATATTAAACAAGGTTGTGGAAACACAGCGTCCCTGCCTAACTCCCTTATGTATTGGAATATCACCTGAGAACCTACTATTCAGAGCCAGGACTATACATGTACTTTTGTAAAGGATCTTAACTGAATTTATTAAATGCTGTGGATATCCTCTTCTATCCATAAGATACCACAACTTTTGAATATTATGTCTGCTTTAAAAACAACCCTTTGTGTCAACTATAATTTTGGATGTCAGAATCGTAATCAGCACCCCCAAAAACCTATAAGTACCTAATTTCAGGGCTTTAAAATGCATCATCATGTCGTTTCATATTTTCAACCCCCTCAGGGGTAGTTTTCAACCCATTAGGGGTGATATCGGGCCAAAATTTTTCCTCAACTTTGTTCTAGAATCTTTTAGGAATCGATAGCAAAAGGAATCAAAAAAGTGCATGGACACTGACTCAAAATCGGCAAATAGGCCCTTTGTCACGCCTCACGTAATAGACTACTAGGAAAGTGGCCCATTCACGATGGATTACATTAGCCAATCGTATACTTAGACTGTATACAGCAACAGAAACACCCAAAGAAAATCTTTGTATTAGGGCAGAATACATCGTCAAGGTCTATGCGCCTGTTTGGTTTCACATTAAGTTAAAGTCTTCTTGTAAATATGGCTCCAAACATTTATGGTGTATGATCAAGTACTCCCATTACATTAATAAAGATTTTTTTAAGGTACCTGATCTTATCTTTAAATGAAATGGGTTTTGTGGCACCATTAAAATTTGCTACTTAGAATGATCTCTGATGAGAGAAGACATGTGAGAGAACTTGGTTTGCGTCGACTTCTCAAAGCAAGAACACAAAGTGTAGGTATAAGAAAGTTCACAATTCCCAGTATAAACTTTGATGCTGAGGACTACATAGATATGATAAACTGGAGCAAAGATGTAGTAAGTGAGCCTCCCATGACACAGCATGTATCTGAATATGATTTGATGAAGTTTATAAAGGAAACAGCAAAAACTCAAAACCAACTTCCAGCTACTACTAACTTAGTTTTTTTTCTAAATCCAAGCTGTCCAGAAGAGTTGTAAAACTAGTAACAAAATCTTCTTTGTCTGTACGTGGCCAATCCACAAGAAGTGGATTCATAAAAACTAAAATAAAGTCCACAAATATATGCCAAAATTTGAAATAAAAAACCATTTTGATGTTCCTGAAAAGTGAATGTAAGACTTTATATTAACACTGAACATTTTGGTGCAATCTTGTATCTTATACTTTTGAAACTTAACTTTTGATTCAAGTTAATTGAACTTGTGTAGCCTCCTGTTTTTGGGAACCAATTATTCATACAACGCAAGTTAACCAATTTAAATGCATTTACATATTGTGTATTGAATTCATGGGTGTAATCGTAATAAGATGATACGTTATTTACGTTTAAAATAGTTCCATTATTTATTTATTTAAACATCTCTCATATCGGATATTAAACAATAACTCATTATTAAATCGTTTGTACGAAGTTTTCGTACATAACTTATTGTTAACAAATTACATACATAAGTTATATACAACTCTTATTATCTAATTGTAATTATTTTAAAATGTTTATTTTGCTCTCGGCTTACTCATGGTGTGTTCATATTTTTGCAATTGCTTATTCATTAGCTTCAAAAAATGAATTTACTTCTATTCAAACTTCTTTTACAGTATATTACTTTGTTTTACTTTCTACTGCATATGCATTTTTTTTCTTTATCATCAAAGACTTTACTAATTACGTTAATTCAAAAATTACTTATTTCTCTTATCATTTACGTTACTAATTTCTAAATTTGATACAAGAAATATTATTCTAATTTTTACTGCTTTTACATTTATGTATCATTTATTTATTTTAATATTGGTTGAATGTCTTCTATTCAAACTTTAATTAGTGTCTTTCAACTGTCTGTAATTAAATGTTTTTTATCACCTCGTTTGACGTGGTTATTCATCTGTACGTCCTCCATGTCCTTCTGGTCGTGTTCTCTGCATGTGATTCTGGTCCTCTGTGTGTGCTTCTGGTCCTCTGGTCGTGTCCTCCGTGTGTGCTGATTAATAGTCATCTCGTCTCACGTCATATGCTGCCGGTGTGTCCATAGACCTCATCATATGTATTTTGCAGCTCTGGCTGTATAGCTAATTGATCCAGTGACTCTTACGATAATTGTGAATTTGTGTCGTCGACTGACATAGCCTCCTGCGGCAATGGTTGAATCGAGAAGAAGAAACTTTATTAGCGTGACCTGGTATTTATAGTCAGGCCGTGCAAAAATTCCTGTCTAAACACTTTTCAACTTGTCAGATTCTGTCGAAGCATTACTACCCCCAATCTGGTTCAATTAATTATTTTCGCGAATTACAAAGTTTGTTTCACCTCACTCGATGCTCAATCGATCACTAATTTTTATGTGATTACTATACGTAAATTGCACTTCTTTATGGTATTCACAAAAAGAGTTAGTAATTTTTTACGTATAGTAATTGCGCTTTTCGTCACCTCTGTATGGTTTTTTAACATTTTATTTATCTATAATTTCTACACACTTTGGTGTCTTTTGTTTTATCCTATCGTACATACTTTTCTTATAATTAACAATAAACATATAACTATTCTACTTGAAAAGGGTTGGTTACATTTCAGGAACGGACAGGTTTCACACACACTAACAACATACGCACGTACACAATGCTAGTGACAGGTGTGTCAAAAACTGCATGTCCATGCATGAATTCTGTACTCCCTATTTTTACTACGATCAGCTTATGCAATCTGAATCATGTTTATTAATTCATATTTATTCATTTTTATTATTTCTTTTATTTATTTGGGCAATCCACAGTATCATTACTGTTTGTACTGTTGCATTATTTCCCAGCTTGGAGAAAAAAATTTTTTTTTAATACAAAATTAAAAATATTTTTGTTTCTCTGCCTTTTTTATTAGACAAATAATATGTATTGTTTTTTATTTATCGACATATTTATTTATTTTATGTGCGACTAATAATAAGTATTCGATTTTTCAATTGTACCCTTATTTGGAGGTCTTCCGCTATATTCCCCCCTCTATGCGAGTAGAGTTGACGCAGTTATTGTAGGTACAGTCTTTAGTCGTTGTGGGTTGCATAATTGGGTACAGTCGGACTGCCTTGGAAAACACATCGATACATACCAATATGTGTTTCACTCCTCGACTTGATCGTGGTAGTGGTCCCAGAAAATCCACTGCAATTAGCTCTCCCTTATTTTCTTTCTGGATGCTCTGCATTTCTATGTATTTATGCCATCTTTCACTCTGTAATTTTACATTTCCTTAATCATAACATTCCTACATTCTTTAATCTTCTCTTACATGAACATTGTTAAATCTTTGTATTTGTTTATAAAGTCGCGCCCAATCAGCCCACGCAATTACGTCATCCACTTAAAGTACAGTTCGCTAGTTGCGAGCTGCGACAGTAGTTAGTTAAAACTCACCCTTCAACCACTCAATACTGTTTTTCTATTTGCTAGCCGTGGCGTTTTGAAATTTAATTATTTAACTTCTTTATACAATTTTCTTTCTTCTATCGTTATTTATCTTGGCAATGTACGCCACACGTAATTGCAAGGGCCATGCGCTTTATTATGTAAGTTCTTCAATAAGCGGCTAGTTAACTCAAATTGATACAGTCCACTTCTTCATTTAAAAAACACATTTCCGATTCCTTAACCAGCAGCACTTCGCATGGGAAAAACTAACTCTAGAAATATTCGAGAGCGTTGATCATGCAACACTTGGTCCTCCGGGCCATGATCATTCATTTCATGGATGATTCATTTCACAAATAATTTATTTCACGGAGCATTCATCTCATGGATTCAGTTCAATTAGCAGGCCCTATCAGCATTTAACAACATAATTAAATCAGCAGTTCTTTAATCATCAACCATAATTGGAGCACGCATTGCACGACTTTTGGGGACGTCATTCTTCGCCGACCGGATTGTTCGAAGCATTATTTCAGCCTTTTGAACACCATCACCACGTGATCATTTGGGAAATTCATCTTGGGAAAATCCAAAGCATCCAGCCTACGCAGAATTCGACCACTTCAGACATCACCTGACAGGCATCAACAGTGTCTACTTCGTCAATTCATGGGTGCCGGATGGGACTGCCAAGGATTCAACACGCTCTGAGAACTTCTTGAACATGTCGATAAGTACCACATGCCAAGTGACTATAAATTTATGTTTCATATGATCCTCTCAATTTTGCATAATTTTGTATACCTTTCAAGGGCATTCAACTAAAATAAGCAGTATTTAAAAAAATATATATATATAACTTTTTCTTATATCAGTTTCATTTGACTATGAACTTGGAATTTTTTGCGGACCCAACAAGCTTATGTTCATATTTTTTTATTTAATTGTAAATCATATTTTTAAATAGTGTTCATATCAATAGGGATTATACTGTTATATTGTATATGCTGTCTATATCAGTATTTAGTACAACGTAGAATTAGTCTGAGATGTGTTAATCAATGGTTACCACGAAACAGAAGAAATCTCATTGCTAAACCTCTAAGAGGACCGGTGAGGATATGGTGCCAACAACCCCCCATTTGTTCTTATACTTCATGGGTAAACAACCCCCTTGCTCGGCGACTATGGCTGCATCTGAACGAGATTACTGGACTTCTCTGTGCGAGATCCCAACACCATAAAATCGAACAGACCAGCACCACAGCGCACCTCACCTTCTAACATGCCGCCCCAAAATCCAAACCCCTGGTCTTATACCATGCCAGATCCTCAACCGATACGTTCCCCCTTATCATGCACACTGGGTCGCCTTTGGCAAATACTGGGTGCATACATACGCCTATAATTACTACGTCCTAGCAAAAAAATTTATTCTTATATTCAAAAATCTATTTAAGCTGAAATCAAATAGCTCTATCTACATTATTTTCTGCAAAATCAAAAAATAAAGTCTTTTACCTGAATTGATTAATGCTCTTCATTATTATTAATAATTAGACAAAACAAATAAATGGAACATTTAATTAAAACATGAACTTCCTTATCCTAACATTTGATGACATATATCCTAAACAATATAATTCAATAACACTATTAATACACACAAACAATAATACAATCAAAATTTAAAACATCAATTTGATGGCAGGCACCAAATTTTTTTTTTCTACTACCCCCCTTTTAATCCCTTAACCCCTGATACCCATTACATATTCATGTGTTCTGCGCTAGGCTTCTTGGCCATTTACAGCCTCATCCTAGCCGTAAGCCACATCTCCCTCGTGACCTGTAACTAGGTCACTGCCCATCCACACTCACTATTTCCCCCCCTGGACTGTAGCGCCCAGTTGCTTTCACAAGGACTGATGCGGAAGGGGTGGACATTTTTTTCTTTTATTCCACCCCATCCTTGCTTCGGCGTTACAATAAAATTCAGTGGTACACCTACTATTCTTGATTGATACGCCCCTAATGGACTACCACCCCTATCTGGGTGAAAATAGCCCTGTTCCAAAATCTGGTAGATTCCCCCAAAAATAACCCCCCTACTAAGTCTAACAAACCACCGGGTTAACAAAATAAAACAAACCACAAGCCGGTTATATCAAGTAAAATTTATGATTTGCCAAAATTAACTACTTTCACGGTCATGATCCGGTGAGGTCATGGCCGCACTTAGGTGGGGAATCTACAGTTAAAACATAAAACGTAGATTGTCAAATGTAAAAGTTTACATGAATGGTCATATGCACATCTTATTTTCCAAACGCTATCTCAGCTTGAACGTTCTTTCAGTTTTCGATTTTAGATGAATATTTTAATCATTGTTTACATCAATTAGTATTTAATTTATAATTCCAGTTGAAAGTAAAGTTAAATTCATTATTACAAGTTCATTATTAAAATCATCTTTTCAATTATTTTAATTATCAAATTAATTGAATTCTATTTAATTTCTCAAACTCTAAGTTACAGTAATTACCTCATTATTATTTTGTCTGTAACAAAAAATTAACTTCAATTCTTTTATGTCACAATAAGATTTCACTGCTGGCAATGATTCAGCAGACTACAGCATTTTTATTATTGTCACCAAGCATGACTGTAGACACTACTCACAACATACAACACACTTGTTTACATTAACAGTTGTCTGCCAGACTGGTGTTATAAACACTCCTTCAGTCTAAACATTCTGCTTACCACACCTCTCATACTTGTACTTTTATTTTCAATTTCTATAAATCTTTTAGTTAACATATTTATCTCTTATTTGTTCCAATTCAGATCAGATATACTTTTAATTTACCACAATTACTTTAATAACATTTTGCTACAAACTTTTTGGCGTTAATTACTTATGGTTTTAGTTAACATAGTTAAAACACTTTTAATACAAACACAATTCAAAATAACTTCATTTATACCTCCTGTTAATTATTATTATTACTTAGCAACATAAAATAATATTATTATTAAAATCAATCAATACACACATGGTTACATGAAACATTTTACAGTACACACACAATTAATTTCGCTATAAATTTATTTACAATTCTTCATCATTGATTATTCAATTTATCACACTTCAATGTCCAAGTTTGCGAGGTCTGAACCATAAAACAAAATATTTAAAATTGTCCATTTATTGTTTAACCTCCATCGTCAAAAATTAGTCTTTGTTTCAAATAACAGTTTTCAATTTCATTTACACACATATGGCTATCTTGTGTGTCATAACCATAAAATTTCAGTTCACTCATTTTACCATCATAATCATATACCAAGTCAACATTATTTATTTCTGTCCAGTCTCCATTAGTAATTACATTCAATATCAGGTCAGTTATTTTCTCATCATAAGGTATATTATTATTATTATTTAAATAAGTATCATCAAAATAATCTTCACTCTCTATTTTAACCGGTAGGTATCTCATATCATTTAACATCTCTTTCAACTCATTATAATTCTTCTTCAACTTATATAATTCTATCTTTTTATCAACACACAACTCTCTACCTAAATCTCTCTCATCATAACACCATCTCATACTTTTAACATCATTCCACACAGAGGGTATTAACTTATACAAAAAGGGGATATAACTCAAATCTTCCATTAAATAGGGTCTCTTGCCCTCCAATAATAACACCTGTGAACACTCTGGTTCATCACAAATAAGGGGAAAATTTACCCTCTGCCCGCCATATTTATCTACTCTTTCTTTCCATTCTTTTTCTAATTCATCAACACCAATTACTACTTCGTTACAACATATAACGCTCTCTCTCTCACTCACTATTTCACTATCTACTTTCAACGTATCACTCTCTGATACCACCTTTTCAATCATATTACCATTTTCAATATCATTGTTAACATTTGTTACCTTACTCTCTAATACCACATTTTTAATTATATTCTCATTTTTGACATTATTGTCATCATTTGTTAATTTTTTATTATCATTATTATTTTTACTTTTACTCTGTTCTCCTACTGACTCTACTATTCTCTCAATATCTTGTTTCAATTTGTTACAGCTATTTTCGCATTTCATTTTTACTTCATTAATATCAAATTTAATTACATCAAATTTACAATTAAATTCACTTTTAATTTCGGTCTTAATTTCATTCAATTTTATATCGTTATTGTCAAAACGATTATTTAATTCGTTAAATTTGTCATTCTGTACATCTAATTTCTCATTGACACTACTTTTAAATTCTTGAATTTCGTTTTTCTGTTCATCGAATTTTGTATTGAAATCGCTATTGTTCATATCAAATCTATTGTTAATGAGATTAAATAAGTCATTTAATGACAACTCTTTTTCTCTTGTATTTGTTTTAATTGTTACGGGAGTAGAATTCGCTCCCGGCGTACTAATTACAGGTTCTTCTCCATTACGTTCATCTATTAAAAGTGACTCTGTTTGAATACCTGAGTCGGTATTTATTTGACTTTCTGTCTGACTGTCAGAGAAGCTGACTTCATTATTGTCTGCCATTTTTATATTGTAAATTTACTAATTTTCTTAATTTACATATACTGCTCTTAGACTTATTTCTACAACATCTTATATTTGCTCTAATCTTAACTCATTGTCTTGCGTACTTTACGTAATTTTTTCGTATCGTTATTTAACCTTCAACCATACTTGCATCTATTGTAAGTGTGGAATTTTAATTATTCAAATTCGAGTTCCTGTCGTAGCGCCATTTGTAACGTTAATTACATTTTAATACATACAAATATAAATACATAAAATTGAAATTATTTTTATCTTCCACCTACCTTTGAATCTTCCTCCAAACCAGAGCTCGGCACACGAACGTTAAGATGCAAGTGTGATTACCAGGTTACCCAAAAAACGTACGCTACACTCATTTGGTTGATGGAATTCAAAATTTTATTATCTAATTATTTCCTTTTAAATAAAATTTCAATTAGAACTCAACTTTCTCTCCTTTTAAGACTGACACAACATGCACATTTATTTAAACATTTTTCTTATTCTAATATGCTTTTAATTAATCAAGGCGAACCCAGCTTGCCACACTCTCACGTTCAGACCTTTAAAACCCCTTTTTATAGAACATAAGAATGCGTATAAAGGAATAGTGTTACTTTCCGAAACAGTGTCGCTGTCGACCACATGGCGCGTCCTGTAAATTTCTTGCACTATGTCCGAACTGTTGTTAGTTCATTTTTTACTCCGAACTCACTTGATTTTATGGCGTTACATGTCAATCTCACTTTTTTATACTGCTTTACAACTCCGATATAAACTTGGTTAGTTGGTTATAATTTCGGGCCTGCCAGCCGGCTGTATTCATCCGGCTGCGGCCACGGAGGTTAGTTGACTGGGAAGAAACTTTATGTGACGATGTTACATGTGAACGGACATCACCGCCTTGCCGGCAAACAGATTTTGTCGCCGCACACAGCCTTCATTGTCAATGTCTTGGTAGTTGTTCACCTGACACATAGGATTTTTGAGTGTTAACCGTCGACGATATTTCACTGCCTTTACTTTCGTTTATGTAAAGTTAGGCGCTCCGCAGATGTGGGTGCTTGTGCATTTGTGAGTGGATGTCACACAACCGCAAAGTTCTAGGAAGTGTGCTACAGTTGACAACACATTCTTTTCAAATATTTCAACACAGTTACAGCGTACCTTTGCTTTGTTTAGACTGCGAGTTAAATTCAACCAAGGACTGGGCACATATATGAAATGGATATAAAGTATTTTAAAAAATGAAAACCAAAATTAACAAAATAAAAAACCCTTTTGATTCGCCCCATTACACTCTCTTTCACAATATCTCCCATCATAATGCCATATCACATTTTCTCTACTAACCCATGCAGAAGGTTCTACACTAAAACACCTCCTGGCTTTTCCAGGAACCTCATTAAAATTCAAAGGACAATTTAAAGACACCATGTCTTTCAATACTAAGGGACTCTTGCCCTTCAACAACAATTAACGCCTTGGTTCACAATGAACACGGGGAAAATTTACCTTCTGCCCCATATCTACAAAATAACTCTCTTCACACTCTCTCTCTAACATAGAAACATTTGTTTCTATGACTTCATTATCAAATTCTACTCCCACTATAACTTCATTAGTACTCTCAATTCACACCCTTACTCTCTAACACCATATTTGTAATTATATTATCATAATTCTCAACCCCACTTACCTTATCGTCTTTATTTTCGTTTAATTGGTCTGTCTCTCTACCATTTTCTACCCCCACTACAATCTCAGCATTATCATTGTTATTTAATATTTTATTCTCTAACGCTACCACTTCCACTATTTTACCATTATTATTATCTGTCAGATCTCTAACACTGTTACCTAACTTCTTATTTATTATCTGATCTAATTTTCTGTCTAAATTTTTATTCATTTCATTAATCTTCTTCTCATAATGGCTACTTATTGATTCTGTTATCTGATCTGTCATATTTTCACAACGTGTATGTATTTCATTCATTAGCTGGTTAATACTAAATTTTTGTTGTTTAATTTCATCTCTCATCAACTTTATCTCATTATTTTGCGTCTCAAATTTATCATTCATTTTAGTATCACTAATGTCAAAATGACTGTTTACTTCATCAAATTTGGCATTTAAATTAACATCTTGACCTTTCATAAAATTGAACAAATCGTCTAACGACACTTTACTGACCGTAGGTGTCGACTTAGCGTTTACTCCGCTCATAATCATTGATTCGGTTTCGCTTAACTCGACATTTATTTGACTCCCTATTTCAATTTCAGTTAAGCTGACATTTTCATCATTGTCTGCCATCTCAAAAATTTTATATATACTTTTTTTTTCAAAATATTACTCTGTGATATAACACAAACTTACTATCTAACAATATATTTATTTAATCTGTATTACTACTACCATACATGGTTACGACATAACCTTATTATTTATATATATTAATTACATACCCATTCTCAACAACCATCCTGTTTCTCCATGCAGGTCTATTTTTATATAACATTTATTTATATAAATGTCCAGCTGTAAGGGTGCCATTTGTTAACTTATACGTTTACTCATTTTTAAATGTCCCTGTTCGGGCGAAACATTTGTTAACTTCCACTTTTTACTTTTAATTTTTTCGTTAACATTTCACACTTTGTTTACTATGGCCACTTCAGCCGCCATGTTGTTACCAACATAAAATTTTACTTACGGGTTCCAGGATTCTATAAACGAGCGAAGAAACACAATGGTTGTAGAGAAATAATAGACTTTGATTGCATTAGATAAAACTTGTGTTTATTAATTATCTGAATGTTTCATATTTTAATAACAAAATGGAATCATTCTCCTTCCACAAAATCCAATATGGCTGCGATACATTTCCTCTACATCAGCCGTTAGGCATGCTACATCTACGCAATATATATTTTGACTTCAAATTACTCTTGTTACATATTAAAGTGAATACAGACAATTACTGCTGTTTTAATAATTCAAATTACTTAGTTATGTAAATCACATAACGTAAGCCAATGCTTTGTGATTTATATAGGTACCTGTACACACTCATGCATACCCCCACACATACTATTTTAAACGGTACATTTTCTGTATTAATTACTGAGCTCAAAAATTATAGTGTATATTATTTAATCAGTGACAGATGGCAGCCCGAACTTAGGACTTCATATAACAAATTGGCTTATATAAATAAACCAGAGTAAGGAAGCAGACGGGTGGCGAAATATACGTGACACTCAATATAGGTTACCTGTATAGGTTATGTTATGGTATGAATAGAATACAATACAACAACTAAAACAAAATTTATTATTATTAGTGTGATAAAAACTCATAGTTTAAGCTGTTCCTCTGCCGAACTATTAAATTTTTCTTTTCCAACTGCACTCACTGTCTCTACTTACATTTTTATACTTGTAGATGTCAAAATAGATTGAAATTCACATTTTTTGTTACATCGCTGGCCAGCAATTTAGGTAACGTGCAAATCGCACGAAAGATGGTAGTAGACTGAGAACGACAGTATGGCGCTCATTTCTGATGTGGAGAGGGGTTTTCCGTCATCAATTCCTTTGTCTTTGCTTATGACGTCTTAGTTTTTTTAAGGCGCAGCAATTACATACCGCATTCTTTATGTGACGTTTTCTTAGGTGCGGCCTGTTGGCGAATTAGTTTTGCGAACTTGCATTGTTGGTTCCGCACGTACACCACTGACCTTGACGCAATTTCTGCTTGCTTGGTATTACGTTGTTTCACACTTTACAAACTTTACCCTCATGGATTATGAATTTATAATTTACAATAAAATTTATACCTGTTATTTCCCCAAAACACTATAGGGACATATTTGTACCGTTACAGTTTAACTTTCTACTGCATATGCATTTTTTTTTCTTTATCATCAAAGACTTTACTAATTACGTTAATTCAAAAATTACTTATTTCTCTTATCATTTACATTACTAATTTCTAAATTTGATACAAGAAATATTATTCAAATTTTTACTACTGTTTTTACATTTATGTAGCATTTATTTATTTTAATATTGGTTGAATGTCTTGCATTCAAACTTTAATTAGTGTCTTTCAACTATCTGTAAATAAATGTTTTTTTAACACCTCACTTGACGTGGTTATTCATCTGTATGTCCTCCGTGTCCTTCTGGTCGTGTTCTCTGCATGTGCTTCTGGTCCTCTGGTCGTGTCCTCCGTGTGTGCTGATTAATAGTCATCTCGTCTCACGTCATATGCTGCCAGTGTGTCCATAGACCTCATCGTATGTATTCTGCAGCTCTGGCTATATAGCTAGTTGATCCGGTGACTCTTAGATAATTGTGAATTTGTGTCGTCGACTGACAGCCTCCTGCGGCAATGGTTGAATCGAGAAGAAGAAACTTTATTAGCGCGACCTGCTGTTTATACTCAGGCCGTGCAAAAATCCCTGTCTGAACATTTTTCAACTTGTCAGATTCTGTCGAGGCGTTACTACCCCCACACTGGTTCAATTCACTATTTTCGCGAATTATGAAGTTTGTTTCACCTCACTCGATGCTTAATCGATCACTAATTTTTATGTGATTACTATACGTAAATTGCACATCTTTATGGTATTCACAAAAAGAGTTATTCATTTTTTACGTATAGTAATTGCGCTTTTCGTCACCTCTGTATGGTTTTTTAACATTTTATTTATCTATAATTTCTACACACTTTGGTGTCTTTTGTTTTATCCTATCGTACATACTTTTCTTATAATTAACAATAAACATATAACTATTCTACTTGAAAAGGGTTGGTTACATTTCAGGAATGGACAGGTTTTACACACACTAACAACATATGCGCGCACACAACGCTAGCGACAGGTGTGTCAAAACTGCATGCCCATGCATGAATTCTGTACTCCCTATTTTTACTACGATTCAGCTTATGCAATCTGAATCATGTTTATTATATAGAATATTGAAACTTTCAACTTGTGAAACTTACTTGTCTTTTCTTCTCATACGCGTTTCGGCGTGGTGTTCGCCTTCGTCAGCTTTGGCAGTCTGTCTCAAAGCTGATGAAGGCGAACACCATGCCGAAACGCATACGAGAAGAAAAGACAAGTAAGTTTCACAAGTTGAAAGTTTCAATATTCTATATAGTGTAGTCCTGTGAAAAAAGATGATGAACAATCAAAACATGTTTATTAATTCATATTTATTCATTTTTATTATTTATTTTATTTATTTGGGCAATGCACAGTATCATTACTGTTTGTACTGTTGGAAACCATATTCTGAATGATTTTATGAATTTCATGATTTTTCACACAAAATATGAATTTTCAAGCTTTTTGTGCATCTCTAAACATTTATCATAGGTAAATAAAACTTTGCACTCTATTTTAAAACACCAAAAGGCATTTGGTGGCTATTAGAAACTTCTAACGGGTCAAGTATAAATTTGACCATTTTTCATTCTACCCTAATGGACAGGACATGACCTGAAAACACACACTGCAGTGGTTAAGGCAACTACTAATTGCCTTATGTGCACAAACAAAATCCACACACTGGATAACTGATCTTGAGTTACTTTTTATTTTTAGCTCCTTATTTTACTTGGTATCTCTACTTACCAAGAAAGAGTACGCCTAATTAGTAGTACAAATTGATGATCCTTATGCAGTAAAATTGAACAATGAGTATGTTTATCACTAGTATTAGTGATAGTATCACATAGCAGCAGTATAGTCCCTGATTAGGACTTGAGATACAACAAAATAACAAAAGACACCCATCAAATGAGGCTAGGAGGAAATGTTTGCACAAAAGACAGACAAAACTGCTGTCACACAAGACTGGTTTGAGTTCTAGGCCACCACAAAAATTTCCCTGACAGAAGAGAAAATGGACTGGTCTTCAATAAGGAATGGCGGACCAGACCACCTCAAATAGTGATCAACAGCTTTGGCCAAAAGACCTTGGGGAGCATAGTCGGCAGGATTCAAACAAGAAGAAATATAGCACCACGATGACAGGGTCATCTATTCACTAATGGCAGCAAGCCAATTGCTTACAAAAGTGTCAAGATTGTTGCATGGAGTAAACACAATCAATGCTCCAGTATAATACAATCATGGAAGTCAGTCCAAAGGTAAATTTCAATAAAGGATAGAAATGGTAGGAAGAGCTGTACATAGTGATATGCCAATTTAGCAAGAAGATAAGCACCTAATAATTCAAGGTGAGGACTAGATAAAGACTTTAAAGTAAGTCTTAGGTGTAAGGAAACATGAATGACGAATTGCCATTTGTAAATTACAAAATGGTACCTGAAAAAACGTGTTTTTACTAAATTATGTAGACTCAGAAAGCACATATAATATAACTCCTATGATATACTCAACAGTCTCCAACAGTTATAACAAATAAGTTCACCAATAACAACAATATTGTTCATTATAACAATAAATGTTTATTATAATGTTGGAGTTATTCGGCATAGCCACCGTGTATGTCATTGTTATTATTAATCCAAACAATGATCCGTCCGTAACGAACATATTGGGTTGGTAGTGTAATCTTCCGAGGTTTGTTTTTGTTGTTCTTTGATGTCACTCCACCTTTTCTTTACGAAACTAATTCAGTACTCAGCCGCCAGTCGACCTTTTTTTGCTCAGTCAGCTACTGGGGTCCAACCTCGCAAATGGGTGAGCAGACTCAGGAACCCAATTTTCTTCAAATCTGCCCTTTGTGCTGGGAACTTGACATACCAAGCATCGGCTTGGTCGAAGAGTACCAGCAGTTTTCGATTTTCTTCAGAAAGCTATCGTTCGTTGATGTAACCTGCACATACTTATAGAGACAGAGGCTGACACTTCGTGAGGCCACCTAAGAATCACGTCTCTACAACAGGCCCCCGCACACATTGTTGGCGACATCATGCTTCCAGAGGACACGCTCTTTTTGTTCTTTCAAGTAAACTGATTAATTACAATAGGCGAACGATGAAAAACCTTTTAATGATTCTCCCTCATTCTTAAGTTGTTTAGTGCTCTGAAACCGAAAATTACAATATGAAAGTCATATTACCCACCATTTTGTCACAAAAGAATAGTAAATATTTGAAAAAATCAACATTCGTATAAAATATACTCGAATTTTATATAATAAAGAAAAAGTAAAATTGAGCAAAATTCAACTGGCAGTGGCAGCAAATGGAACATTGAAAACTTCCTACTGCTCTTCATTTGTTCTTCTTCACTGATTAAGCTGTTTGTATTGTTGCTGTTAATCTAACCTCACTTTTCCATTTGTTTGTGCATGTGATTAAGTATGTCTAGTCGTGGTTGTACGAACTGTTTTGACAGTTTTTGTTATATTTGTGGAGAGTTTGTGATTATATAACATCAAAGAAATATTACAGAGTTTGTTAAAAAAAGTGTACTTTTCATATTTTTGAACAAAACTTGGTGATCAGGATAAGTCTTGGGCCCACACAAGGTATGTTATGTATGTGTTGAGGATTTTAGAAAATGATCAAAAAATGAGGAAAAGTCCTTTAGATTTGCTGTTCCTATTGTGACAGTACATAAAGGGTTATTACCATAATAATGGGATTAAGGGATCTTACATTGTATTTTTTATTCTAATCATGAATGTCAACCAGGGCTAGGTCAGTTTTACCCAAGTCCCAATAAATACGCATATTCGACAAGAGAGGAGTGAATTCAAGGTCACCGTTGGACGAGCGGAGTTTAATATGTATAATGGCGGCGTATGTGAAAACGAACTAACAGTATGAACTTTCATTGGTCCACAAAGTCATATCGTCATTAATAAACGCTGACGACATACAATCAAATACGTATGAACCAGGGCGGTGGCTGTAAAACAATAGACGGTGACGTCAGGCACACGACCACTTACATAACAATTACGTCTAACTCGCCCCCAGTCGTCAGTAACAGCTTAGAGAGCACACACGCTCAACAGTGTAGTGGGCAGTTTTTGCCATAAAAATGCAAAATTTGTTTTAAAAATGTAATCACACCAGTAAATTAACATCAGTAGACAAACAATGTAAAAAAGAGTAAATTCAGTGCACTCAAAAAGATAGTGAAAAGTTCGGCCGAACATCTGCCAGCCAACATGGGAGTCTTCTGAGGACAGTCTACGCCGCATCAGTTCAGGAAAGCCCTTTTTAAATTCTTTTTCTAAATTATAAAGCAGAAAATGAGCTCTAAGTATAAAAAATAATAAATGTATTCAGTGTCAGAGTATGAGTAGTTTGAGTGAGAGTGTGAAAGTGAAAGTTGGCCAGCTTTAAATAAACATATCTGAGGCGTTGGTTTGTGATGAATTCAGATTAATTATTAATATCAAAGAAACAAATAACACTTTTTAAAGTTTAACTACAGTAAATAAGTTTGATAAAAGAATTATTTCTAAAGCAAACAAGGCTATGTAAGCATGGTGAGAAGGCGGAAATCATGAAGCCGCCATTTTGAATTTTGTCAATTGTTTAATGACTCCAATTGTTGATAATAGTTAGGCACTGAAATAAATAAAATTAACCTGTTTCCCATATGTTATGTGAATGGTCATTTCAAAACCCTGACTACCTCTGCCTTTTCGCTTAACGCAACTCTGGACCCGAAAAGCCTAATTTACATTAATAACCCAAGCACATGTTTACACCGGATGTATGTTGTACATTATGCAAATACAATAAAATACATAATTATCAGATATATTATTTATTTATATATATATATACAAAATGTGTAAGTTAACAGATGTCGCCCAGAACAAGGGACTTTATTATTTGTATATATCTGTAAGTTAACAGATGGCTCCCGAACTGTGGACTTTATATAAGATTTATATTATATAAATAGGCCAAAAGCAGAGGTAGATGGGTAGCGAAATATACGCAACAATATAGGTTACCTGTATAGGTTATGAATGGTATGAATAGAATTATACAACAGCTAAAACAGAATTTATTATTATCAGTATATTAAAAATGGCAAACAACAACGAAAGTGTTAATATAGAAAACACAGCAACAGAGTCGCTGTTGTTAAATGAACCACAGGCTAATTCAACACCTATTATAAATAGTAAGGTATCACTGGAAGACATTTTTCTAGTAATGAAAATACAAAATAATGAATTAAAAGAACAGAGTATTAAGTTTGATGTAAAATTTGATGAAGTGAAAAAAGAAATACAAAGACAAAATGTTAGCGGTGACAAGAGAATGAATGAAATAGAAATACAGTATGACAGTATTCAAAAACAAACAAAAAATGATAATGAACAATTTCACAACAAAATAAGTGAGTTAGATGACAAAATTAAGCAAATAAATGAGATAGTTCAGAATCAAATAGAAACACAATATGAAAAAATAGAGAATAAATGTTTAACCACAGTTAATGAGCAGATAGAGAGTAAAACTAATTCTGAAACAAATAAACAAATAGAAATGAAAACTAGCATTTTACAGAACAAAATAGAGAAATGTGAATTAGATGTAATAGACATAACCAAACATTTTGAAACAACAGACCAAACAGTATCAAAATATGAGAATAATACTAGTGATAGAATGAGTATGTTACAAAGCAAAATTAAAGAAATAGATGACCTAGCTATACAAAACAATAATAATATGCATGTTAAATATAATGTGATTGAAAATGATTTAATGAAAGTGAAAAATGAGTTACGGGGGGAAATTCATAAAAAATTTACCGGTATTACGGAAAGAATAATAGTAACTAGGGACATGTACAGTGAAATAGTTAGAAAATTTTAACCACGAGAACAGGATAATACACCCTATGAGATTTTTAAATCAGACGCGGGAATACAACCATTTTTGTAACCATAACTGGGAAATACAACTAACGAAAATTATCAAATGTTTTAAAGGCAATTCTATCATATGGGCGGAGGCGCACAGAGTAGAATGGGACAGTTTTGAAACGTTCGAGAGGGCATTTAAAGATAAATTTTGGCCGGAAGAAGAACAAGAGAGTTTAAGAAGTCATATTATGGGAGTAGGCAATTTTGTAGGGCACAATAATATAACAATGTACGTGACAAAGTTGTATAATGAGGCAAAATACCTCGAACCGCCCATACCATTTAAATCGTTCGTCAGCTATGTGAGTAAACATCTACCCAGAGAAGCACAGATTACCTTAATGACGAAGGAGATAGAGAATTTAAGTGAATTAGAACGGATTTTAGACATTTTGCAAAGTATTAGGGATCGTGAAACAGTTAGATGACCTATACAGACTAATCACCATAATAGTAACACAGAATTTAACCGACATAAGAGTAGTTATCAGGGAAATAATTATCACAATAATAATTATAGACACAGAAATCATTTTCAGCAAACAGTTGAGTGGAATTGTTCCAGGTGCGGAAGAGAGAACTACGCTCACCGACAACAATGTTTCAGATGCAAACTACCTAAAGAAGAACAAAGGAGGAGAGAACACATGAAACAATATGTACCGACCGACAAAGGAGGACCAAGTACCAGTGGGACTTCAAACCACAAGCAAGGACGACCAAATGGTCAACAGCAACAAGAGATGAATAATAGCGGACGACAGCCGGAAAACTAGAACCAACAGTGGTAGCAAGGACCTGACCACTGTTCAGAGGAGCGCATGAGGTCCAACCAACGGAGGACATCCCAAGTAACGTCATCAAAACGGACATAGTAGCTGATTTATTAGAAGAGGAGAACCATATTTTAGAGGAAGTGAGAGCAGGATTGACAGAAATTCAGGTAACTATAGAAGGTAAGCATTTTAGAACACTGGTGGATACAGGGAGTGAAATTTCAGTGATAGCAGAAAATATTTTAAATGATTTGATAGAATTTAACAGGAATATTCGTTTTGCCAGTAGCAGGGGTTACGGTGATAGGAGTCACAGGGGTACGGAGTAAGCGTGTGACGAAACAGATACACTTGAACTTTTTGATAAATGGTATAGATTTTGATAGTACACTCTTGGTAGTTAAGGGTTTGAGTTTGGACATTATTTTGGGTAACGATTTTTTACAGAGGAATAGAGCGGTGATAAATTTTAAAGAAAAGGTGATAGAGTTAGACGGGGGTGACCGGTCGGTGAAAGTAAATCTTGAACGCGTGATAGATAAAATCAAAACAACTGGTGTAAAGTTATTGAAGAAACGAGTAGATGAGAATAATAGCGATACTAGAATCAATTGGTGTAGAGAGGCAGAGTATATTTATGATGATGATGATGAAATGGGTAATATTAATGATGCAGTGTGGGAGATAAGGGCAGATAAGTTTCGGAGTGAAGGGTCCGGTGTAGGGAGTGGCCAGCGTGCGGCGTTATGGCAAGTGATAGAGCAGTTTAAGGGAGTGTTTGCCGATGTACCAGGGAGGGCAAAAGATTATGAATGTACATTACAGGTAAGGGAACACACACCATTCATGCAATGGAGTTATCCTGTGCCTTACTCCAAAAGACGAGCGGTGCAAAAGGAATTGGATAAAATGCTGGAAGGTAAAATTATAGAGAGATCAGTATCGCCCTACTCGAATCCTTTGGTGGTAGTAATCAAGAAGGACGGCAGAGTCAGGTTGTGTTTAGATGTGAGGAGGATAAACCAGATAATTATACCCGACCGAGAGTCACCAGAAGCGATTAATGAGATATTCCAGAAATTCAGCGGCGTGAAGTATATGGCATCGCTGGACCTTACTGCAGGATATTAGCAGGTACCGTTAGCGGAGGTGAGTAGAAAATACACCGCATTTTTATTCAACGGAAAGAATTACCAGTTCAGGAGACTACCTTTTGGATTAAATACCAGCGTGGCGAGTTTCATCAAATCCTTAGATCAAATTTTGAGACCCAAGGACTTGGATTTCCTGACAGTTTATGTGGACGACATTTTGATTGCATCCAGGATTTTCGAGGACCATTTGGAACATGTAAGATATGTATTAACGAAATTGGAGACAGGAGGACTTACAGTGAATTGGGACAAGTCGGAATTTTTACAGACAGAGATTAAATTTTTAGGTTTTATTATTACGCTGGAAGGGATCTCAGCAAACCCGGACAAGGTCGAATCGATCATGCGCTTCCCTGAACCAAGGAATATAAAGCAACTTCAAAGTTTTCTAGGGCTGTGCAACTTCTACCGGAAATTCCAAAGGAACTACGCACACGTGACAGCAAGGTTAAGTGTGATACTACAAAAGAACCGACAGTGGAAATGGGGCGACGTAGAGCGCGGAGCCTTTGAGGAGATTAAAAGGAAATTTAGTGAAATGATCATGATGAACCACCCGGATTTTGAAAAAGTGTTCTATTTACAGACAGATGCCAGTAATGTAGCAGTTGGGGCGGAGCTGTATCAAGAGGATGAAAAGAAGGAGCACCTCACTATAGCTTTCGCGAGTAGATCATTGCTGCCAGCGGAAAAGAACTATACAACAACTGAAAAAGAATAACTTAGTATCGTATTCGCCGTTGGAAAATTCAGAACTTACATTTTGGGAAACAGGACCATCATACGAACGGATCACAAGGCACTATCCTTTCTGAACACTTGCAAGCTTGCTCACAGCCGTCTAACAAGATGGGTGTTCGTGCTCCAGGAATACAACTTCGAGTGGGAATACATCAAAGGAACAGAGAACAAGGTACCCGACACTCTTTCCAGAGTAGATTGTGAGAGTAACAGAACAGGTAGGGATATAAAGAAAATCGAAATTTTTACGTTAACTAGGGAGGATAAGATCTTCGGAGAAGAGTTAAAGGATATCAGCACCATGCAAAGAGCAGATGGTAAGTCGGGTAAGATAATAAACAGCTTAGAAACGGAATTGGAGGAATCAGAATATAGCCAAATTTACAAAGGATTGTTGTTTAAAAGGGTAGTAGGGGGTGAGCGTGACTGTAAATTAGTAATACCAGAAGGGTTGGAAGAGAAGATTATTTGGGATTGTCATTTTAGATACGGTCATTTTGGGGCGAAGAAGTGTGTTAGTGTATTGAAGGAGTCACGTGTTTTCAGAAATATGGAGAGACGAGTGAGGAAAGTGCTGAGGAGTTGTGATTTGTGTCAGAAGTCTAAGATAGTAAACTACAGGGTTGAAGGTGAGTTGAATTTTATAAAGGTAGAGAGACCATTTGATTTAGTTGCGGTAGATTTGTTTGGGCCATTCTCGAAGGGTAGAGGCGGAGTTGTGTATATTTTTGTATTACTTGACACTTTTTCGAAGTAAGTGAAATTGTATAGCATAAAGAGAGCTACCAGTAAGGTATTGAGTGAGAAGGTGACTAAGGACTACATGATTCACGTGGGTAAGCCGAAGGTGATTTTGTCAGATCATGGGCCACAGTTCATCAGTGGAAAATGGCGCCAGACCTTAGGATGGGAAGGAATCCTCACGAAGCATACGGCTGTGTACCATCCCCAGTCAAACCAGGCTGAGCGTGTAATGAGAGAGATCTTTAGAGCCTATTGTCACGCTAAACACAGCGAATGGCTGTTGTACGTCAAGAAGGTAGAAAATTGGCTGAACAGTACCACCCACGAGTCCACCGACTATACACCTCATGAGTTGGTAAAGGGAACACACCCCCCCAAGAATTTTGGAGCAGCTGTTTGATTATCCAACAGAGAGCGAGCGGACGGAGGTGAGCATTAAGATCCGGTTGGCCAACGAGAATTTATTAAGCAAGGGTGAACAAAGAAAACGTAGACACGATGCAAAAGGTAAGTGGGTAAAATATGAAGTTGGGCAGTTGGTATTAGTGAGGAGGCACGATCTATCGAGCGCTCAAGACAAGGAAATTAAGAAATTCTTCCTGCTTTACGAAGGACCTTATGAGATAGTAGGGATCAAAATGAAAAATTCATATGTGTTGCAGGACAGGGAGACTAGGGAAATAGTAGGAACACACAATGCAACAAATTTAAAGTTATATTGGTCATCTTAGGATTTGGATAGGATTTGTATATTAATGAGTGTGAATGAGTTTAGTTTGATGTTTATGTTTCCAGGAGGGACACTCCCCCATTTTCGGGCGATCACAGATTCACCACCTCTGATCGTGGATTTTGGCAAGGGAGGCAGACCATGGTTGGCAGTAGCCTCAATAGCGGGGTGAAACTAACGGTGGTCTGGCTCCACAAAAAGGTGTGAGTAGAAATTTTAACATGCAAGAACGGGGAGGGGGACCCAGCGTTCGTAGAAGTATAAAGTAGTTATATTAAAAAAAGTATTTATATACATATTTTCCACGAACTAAAGTAGTTTCGTTCAGAAATTGTGAAACGAAATATTTAAATTTTATTGTAATGTAAGTGATAAACTTTTCCAAGTGTTTGTCTTACTTCAGAGAGCAAGGGAATATATTTTATCTTTATGTAATCTTATCAGGTGATCCATTGTTGTAATTCCTATTTTGTAGTGGAAGAAGGTGTTAGTGAAGGTGAAAGCTTGAACTTGTAAAGTGTCTATGTGAAATTTTTAAATAATTGAAGAACTTGTTTTTGAGCAAGGCTAGAAGGTGTTTTATAGTTGTTTGGTGTTAGAAAATGTAAGTCAAAATGGACTGTATGAACAGTATATGTAGGAGGCATTAAGTTAGAATTAACTGGCTAGGACAGTAGTGGCATGTACTACTGTGGCTAGCGAAGTGGGTTGATGAGTAACGCACAGACCGTTACCATCATCGGAGGCCTCAAGAAGGCGTGACTACACTGTACAAATTTTAATATAATTTTGTATTATATGTGATTATTGACCGTACAGTGTATGACAATGATGTGATGTAAAACATGCCTGAAGGTAGAGTTGATTTCCCCGCTTTTCGGGCGATTACTGCCTTACCAGCACGAATCGTGGTTTTGGCTAGCGGTCAGCTATGGCCATAAATTAAGACCCTTGACCATAGCTGATTTGAAATTGGTTTAAATTAGAAATTGATGGGGGGTGACACTAGGGGAAATCCCCCGGAACTATGGAACAGCGGCTGCCACTCTGTTCGAGTAGGAACAGCAAGGCTAGGTGGTAGACCCGTTTTAAGGGTGTGTAATTATGTAACAAAAGGTATGTTGATATCTAAGTCTTTCAAATGTAGCGCTGAAGCAAGGACACGGAGGCAATAGATTCCTCCAACAATGCCGTCCTTGTGGAAGCAAATGGGCGCCACAGTCCATCCCTAATAAAGTAATAGTGTTTTATTCTTCATATTGTTTAAATTAGCAGCCATCCTTACTATTTCTTTTATGAATTTGCTAACTGCTATAATTTTTTTATTGTTCGACTAAGCTTTTCGTCATTACTGACATCTTCAGGTCTCAGGTCACCTGCACGCGTGACCTCTGCGCTGCTCGGCAGTTGGAAATGCGATGTTTTGGATCACCCGCCGCATAGCCCGGACCTCGCGCCCAGTGATTTTCACTTGTTCCTTCACCTGAAACAATATCTGGCCAGAAAAAAGTTCGATAACGATGACGAGGTAAAACAAGAGGTCATGACATAGTTCAAATGGTTGGCGGCAGACTTCTATGACACGGGGATACAAAAGCTGGTTCCCAGACTTAATAGGTGCTTGGATAATGACGATAATTATGTAGGGAAATAAAGATATATGTATTTACGTAACTGTCAGTTAATGATTTGTAAATAAATATTTTTAGACCAATTACGACCTTTGTATCTTTACTTTCCGGACACGCCTCGTAGTTAAATATGCTGATGTTATTTGAAATAAATTAGTACAGATAGTAGTTGTTGTTTGAGAGTAGAATTTGTTTTATGTTTAGTATAAGAGTATGTTTTCTTGTGGTGAGAGAAGTAAGTTGATGTTGACTGGAGTCAGAGAAGTTGATAAAAAATATGCAGGAGTGTTGAAAGGTGGAAGGATTTACCTATCTTAAATCTTGTTTTTTTTTTGTGTTATTTGAAATCTTATGAGTTAAGAAAACCAACGCCTCAAAACACAAACCAATGCATCTAAGAGGAGACATATCAGTTGCGGATATGTAGATAAATAAGGCCACTATTTTAAAATTTTGTATTACATGTTTCAGAGTTTTGTGGTGTTGTGACCGCGGTCCTCCACTGGTCGGAGCGTCAGAACAGGAGCGTTCAGTGCCTCATGGCCTTATGGTGTAGGGATCTCTCCGGAGAAGTCCAGTAAGGTCAGACAGGTACGATCAGCACTATAGGACCAAGGGTAAGTGATTGAAATTCTTTTATATTAACACTACAGGGGGTTGTGGCAACATATCTGAACTGATCCTTTTAGAAACGGGTGAATGAGTCAATGAAAGTTTTTGTGTCTCGACACAAAACCTTTCATTGAGGGGGTTTTGTGACAGTACATAAAGGGTTATTACCATAATAATGGGATTAAGGGATCTTACATTGTATTTTTTATTCTAATCATGAATGTCAACCAGGGCTAGGTCAGTTTTACCCAAGTCCCAATAAATACGCATATTCGACAAGAGAGGAGTGAATTCAAGGTCACCGTTGGACGAGCGGAATTTAACATGTATAATGGCGGCATATGTGAAAACGAACTAACAGTATGAACTTTCACTGGTCCACAAAGTCATATCGTCATTAATAAACGCTGACGACATACAATCAAATACGTATGAACCAGGGCGGTGGCTGTAAAACAATAGACGGTGACGTCAGGCACACGACCACTTACATAACAATTACGTCTAACTCGCCCCCAGTCGTCAGTAACAGCTTAGAGAGCACACACGCTCAACAGTGTAGTGGGCAGTTTTTGCCATAAAAATGCAAAATTTGTTTTAAAAATGTAATCACACCAGTAAATTAACATCAGTAGACAAACAATGTAAAAAAGAGTAAATTCAGTCCACTCAAAAAGACAGTGAAAAGTTCGGCCGAACATCTGCCAGCCAACATGGGAGTCTTCTGAGGACAGTCTATGCCGCATCAGATCAGGAAAGCCCTTTTTAAATTCTTTTTCTAAATTATAAAGTAGAAAATGAGCTCTAAGTATAAAAAATAATAAATGTATTCAGTGTCAGAGTATGAGTAGTTTGAGTGAGAGTGTGAAAGTGAAAGTTGGCCAGCTTTAAATAAACATATCTGAGGCGTTGATTTGTGATGAATTCAGATTAATTATTAATACCAAAGAAACAAATAACACTTTTGAAAGTTTAACTGCAGTAAATAAGTTTGATAAAAGAATTATTTCTAAAGCAAACAAGGCTATGTAGCAATGAAAGCATGGCAAGAAGGTGGAAATCATGAAGCCGCCATTTTGAATTTTGTCAATTGTTTAATGACTCCAATTGTTGATAATAGTTAGGCACTGAAATAAATAAAATTAATCTGTTTACCATATGTTATGTGAATGGTCATTTCAAAACCCTGACTACCTCTGCCTTTTCGTTTAACACAACTCTGGACCCGAAAAGCCTAATTTACATTAATAACCCGAGCACATGTTTACACCGGATGTATGTTGTACATTATGCAAATACAATAAAATACATAATTATTAGATATATTATTTATTTATATATATAAACAAAATCCGTAAGTTAACACTATGATGTGCAGAAAGCCAAGAAACCATTCTGATGACTGTTACTTCTGTAGCTTTGATGTTACTGGCTATAACTCCAAAAATAAAAAAGTAATTTTCTACCCAAACCTCCCGTCCGCTATTCGGCCAGTAGACCATAGTCCGGCTCTTTCTGTCCCTCAAGTACCAGAGACTATTGATGATGTTGTCCTTGATGTTTGTAGTGCTACCCAATCTGATGAAGATGGACAGGATGATGAATTTAAAAGTATTACAGAAAACTAAGAATCTCAGTTGTTTACGCAAATAGAGTTGAATGACTTAGTAAGGGGTTTCGGCCTAACCAAGTAGTAAGATGAACTGCTTGGCTCTAGACTAAAAGAAAAAAACTTGTTGGCAGCTGGAACGTCTATTTATGTGTATATGACAAGAGAGCAGCAATTTACACAATTTTGTAAGCAAGAAAATGATTTGGTGTGCTGCTCAGATGTTGCTGGTCTAATGAGTGAATTTGGAATTGAAAACAAAAAGGAGGAACTGAGGCTTTTTATAGACTCTTCAAAAACCAGTTTGAAGGCTGTTCTTTTAAACAATGGGAACACATATGCTTCATTGCCTATTGCTCATTCAGTGCATATGAAGGAAAGCTATGAAAACCTAGATGTAGATTTAAATAAAATAAACTATTCTGCTCATATATGCTGGAATTTGAAAAGTTTTATGCATGCTCCTTCGCATGATTTACAAAATTCCCATGTTTTTTATGTGAATGGGATAGTAGACCAAAAGGGTCAACACTGGTCCAAGAAAGACTGGCCTGCAACAAAAACCTTACAGCCAGGAGATAAGAACATTTTGTGACAAAACCTAGTGGATCCGAAAAAAATTCTTTTGCCACCTCTTCATATCACACTAGGTATGATGAAATAATTTGTAAAAGAGCCTTGTCTAAAGATGGAGAATGTTTTAAGTATCTATGTGAGAAGTTTCCTCATTTATCACAAGCCAAACTGAAAGAAGGAGTCTTCGTTGAGCCTGACATCCGCAAAAGTACGTTTGATACCAACATTGAATAAAAAATGACTTTAAATGAAAAGAAGCCTTGAATCTCATTTAAACAAGTTGTGACCAAGTTCTTGGGTAATAAAAAAGACCCAAACTATGCATCTATCATAACCAACATGCTGGACAAATACAAAAAGTTGGGATGTCTGATGAGCTTAAATATTCACCTTTTGAACAGCCAACTTGACTTTTTCCCTGAAAACTTGGGTGATGTAAGTGAAGGGCAAGGAGAGGGTTTCCACCAAGATATCAAGGTGATGGAAATACGTTATCAGGGCTGATCGAACATCAACATGATGGGTGATTATTGTTGGTCACTTCACCGAGAAATTCAACATGCATCACACAGGAGAAAAAGCTACATCAGAAGCTTTGAAGACATGTAAAAACTATATACTTAAGTTATTTTTAAGTTTTGACTTGAATAAAGGCTTTGTACATATTGTAATACTGGTTTAAATCCATGTTTTTCGGTATCCAAGCCACTTATAGTATATAATTAGTAAAATAGTTTACCTTTTTCTTGTCCGTCTGGTGGACAGTCGACTATAGCATGTCGTGGTGCGCACCACCGATATCGTGTGTGTCTAAAATCTGGGCATTTTATGTGTTTTTATGTTTGTATTATATTTATTGTTGTGTGTAGAATTGTGTGTGCAGTGTTTTTAATATTTTAACCATCGACGAACTTTAACAAGGGATATCCTGATGATGGGGCATATGCCCTGAAACGCGTTGATTGAAATATAGAGAAAAGGCCACCAGACGGACAAGAAAAAGGTAAACTATTTTACTAATTATATACTGGTTTGAATTTTCATTCCTATTGAATTTTTGTCAGTTCCCTTGATTATAAGTTAATCATATTGTGATAAAACTGTGAGTGATAGAAAAAACTAAGTCCAGATATGGATTCAGCACGTCAAAAACCATAAGAATCAACTATAAGTTGTGACGTAGCGAGGCGAAGATCTGCTCTCGGCGCCAGCCGAGACGTGACACGAGAAGGAGAGGCGAGCCAATCAAGGATCAGCAGCAGCTTGATTGGCCTCGACGTGACCATCTAACGTGCTCGAGGCGAGCCAACCAGGGACCAGCGGCACTCTGATAGGTTCATGGCACACGACCTGTCAGGGCATAAAAAGAGCGCCGCTAGAATTTTTGGCGCACTCCATTGGACGCCTTGAAGCCAGCCGGAAGAAGAGGAAGAAGGAAGAATGGAGAGCACAGGAGAGCCAGTGATGGAAATCGACTGGGACAGTAGCGGGCTCTACATACCGCTGCTGAAAGAAGAGGACAGCAGTACGCCCGGAACAGCGGACGCAGCCGCCGAACATCACAGCGCGTCTCGGGCAGCGTACGCAAATGATGTAGCGTCCTCGACAAACGGTCCTTTTAAGGACCACAAAAACGATAGTGTGTACGATTGGCGCCATTTGTCCTGTGACAAAATATTTAAAAAGTTTTTAACACTATTTTTGTTGGCCTATGTTATTAATTAAAGCACATCTGGAACTCCAAGTTTGTAACACTTCAGATACAAAAGAATATGAACCAAGTTTATTCGTTTATGTGACACAAAAAAGACTTTTTGTTATAATGATTTCATAGTAGTATGTATATAATAGCTATTAACATTTTGTAAACTGACATTGATTGATCCACTGACATTAATTTTAGTCTGCTGGCTGGCTTAATTTTTTACACATAAAGAGGCAAATCTTAATCCTACTAAACTAAACCAATGCTGATTCTGCTCACTAAAGATTGGTACTAATCATTTTCTATTATGCCCTATTTATTGCAATCAATGTAACATTACTGTTATTGGTGTCAAAATATTTTTTGTGTTATGTCTGTTTGGGCCCAGCGGCTCATCATACAATTTAACACACATCGCACGTAACAATAATAAACAAATGTATAATTATGTACTACACCTGATCAACAAATTGTTCATCATTCTCTTCTTCGACAAGTTCTTCTTTTACATGCAGTTCTTCATTTAGTATAGAACTTATATCCGGCAATACATCCTGCAAATTTATAAATTATAAAATTTGCTTTGTATCCTCAGTGCTTTACAGTGTATATAAAGAGGCAGTTTAAAATAAATACAACATATGTAGATTGATAGCCTCAAAGACATGGATGCATTAATGGAAGCAGAAGCAATAAAAATTGGTTTTGTGGCAAATGAAAACAAGACAAAATACATGGTAATGTCCAACTCAGAAACAAGAAGGGCTCCTAGAGATTTCAATGTGAATGGGAAGTGTTTCAAGGAGTGTCCTGCTTTAGTTATCTAGGTGCCTTGGTATCAAATGATAATAACATTAGGATGAGTATAACAGAAAGGATACAATCAGCAAACAGACCCTACTTTCCAAATATTAACATCTTCACAAACAATCTTGTTACAAGAGGTTTAAAACTTAAGGTATATTATTCTCTTGTGCGACCAGTTGTTACATATGAATCCGAGGTGTGGACTTTAACAGAGTAATGACAAAACTGCTTTAAAACCATTTGAACACAAAATATTGCACAAAATTTATGCCCCAGTAAGAGAAGAAGGCAGTTGAAGAATATGCAATAACAATGAACTACAGGCTCCCATGCATGGAAAAGACAGTGAAATATATGAATAGTGAAATTCATCAAATCACAGAGGTTACATTGGCTGGGACATGTGGAAAGAATATCTGAGGACAGAATGTCTGAGTAAAGAATGTCTAAAAGAGTGCTGAAGGGAAGATTATATACTACTAGACGTAGAGGCAGACCAAGGATGAGACGGTTGGATGGCGTAACAGAAGATCTTGCTACCATGGGAATCAGACGTTGCAAAGGAAGGACGGAGAACCATAGATGTATATATACTACTGGATTGCTACCGCTGTGCTATGAATTCGGTCCGCGGCTGTTCAGCTCTCCCCACCACTCTGTAGTGGTTCCACCAGCTACGCTGCATTGAAACTCGAACGAAACATCGAGTTTATTCATTTATTCGCTTCAAAACCGACACAATTGAAGTAATTTTTAATAAACAAAGGACAGTAGGTATTCTATAAAGAGAGGAGAAATGTACACATTGTTTTAAAATGGCACGTAATTTATTATTGGAATTTTACAAATGTTTAAACTTAGATATGTTTTAAAACATTATATATTCTATTATTTTATATCATTTACTTTACAATTTTAATATAAGTAGATTAATTTTGGATTTTTTAGGTGTAAGAGTACATTGTTTCTTGCAAGAGTACATGCATATTTTTATGTCTATTAAATATTATTAAACAAAATAATTTTGTTTAATTTCTGACGTACCCCTAACTTTGATTTATTCAACAGTGCAGTTTTTTTCTTTTGCGTATGCATTGCAAACTATTTTAAAAACACACTACCTATTAATTTTATTAATTTGAGCTCATGGCTGTCATCTGTAAAATCAAAATTAGAAATATGCCATTAAACAAACTCCTTTTAAAATATCTACAAGCTAATGAAATGCAATGATTAGAATTAAAATTTTGTTTATATCTTAATGCTAGAAATAAATTATACAAAAATTTTACTAGTTTAAATACTTCATAAGATGCTCTTATCAATTTTCCCTTTGATAAAAACAAACTGAATCGACTACAGGGAAGTTCAATTTCATCTTGTAACAAATCACTACACTCTGTACATTTCATGATCTACAGAACCACTTATACAATAAAACCACTTATGTAATAAAGTATATTTTCTTTATAATAAGACAGCTCACACTGTTTTACAATATCATATTCCATATGATCTAAAAATTCTTCCTCTTCTTCATAATTATCGACCGTTGCGGTACCTGGTCCGTAAAAGCTAAGAATACAATTTTGATGATTTATATCAAACTTTAAACTATTACTTGTCTTTGAAGCCTGAACACTATTCCTAAACATTAATTTCCTTAATGCATGACGAAACTGATTAACATTAGGGTTATTATTATGACCGCCCCTTGATCGAATGCACGAGAAAAGTAATTCAAGGTGTGACAATTTCATTAATAAAAAAAAATAATAATAAATTAGGAAATGAAAAAAGGAGAGAAATTTAAATTTTAATAAATCGCACATTTAAACTAATTTTATATCCCTTTAATAACTCAAAACAATATTTAATAAAGAGATTTAAAAGGTAAAAGGAATGCGAGTGTAAAGATAGGGAAACCCTTTAATAATTTACCATGCACAGACTTGCGCTAACCGGAATCAACTGGCATACAGACCCATAAACTAAACAAATTATACTTGTAAATTGAAATTAAATAAATAATAACACTGTAGTATACTATAATAAATTCTGAAGTAAAGCATATCTTTGGATAATTAAAAAGGTCAAACTTTAATACCGTAAAGAGCGAATAAAGGTGGAACTATTTTATTGTGATGCGTAAACTCCGCGCAGTTAACTTACCTGTCCTAACATAGTAATTCAGTCGAGATGGAGCGCTCTCGTAGTAAACAGTACCTACCAGAACCATGCCCCAAAGTACGAAAATGTTTTAATTTTAGAGTGCCGATTTAACAATGTGCAGAGGAATGTAGCGGAAAATTAGTGTGTTATAAAGTTAAAATGTAAGATAAAAAAAAAGGAATATATAAGTGTGAGGAATGACATCTCTATTGACTCGTATGTAAGATCTCAATGTTTGTTTAAAATAAAAAGGTACGAGGTACCTAAAGTAAGTACATTTTATAAATAATGATGTAACGTGCATTTCTGTGGCAACAAAAACATTTACTCTACTTATACTACTAAAGATGCTTAGCTACCAGACTTCTGAGAACAGCATACCAGCTTCATTATGACTTCATCACTTCAGGAACTTCAACAGGAAAGTAAACTACAATAAAGATCAACCAGCTGTGGACACCCCAAGGACCAAGGACCAGGACACAGAGTAAACTTCTGGATATCACAGGTGACACGGAGACTTGTCTTCCATGGTTAATTAAAATTCAAACAAATGATTTATAAAAGACAGTTTAAATAACAATATAAAAGACTTTAATAATAGTCACTTTGTAACATGTATTACGTCATACGATTAAAAATATTTGTAGTAGCAAGTAGTGCTTATATTAGAAAGCTTCACTGATATTAAAAGTTAAAATAAGTCCATTCTTCAAATGGCCCCCAAATAGTATGATAGAATATGAGTAAGTGAGCTTAACTCACAAACAAGTTATATCCCGGATCCGTGGAAAATGCTAGCACATAATAATCCTTATGTTGTGGGCCCCCTTTCAGAAAATATTTTGTAAACTGTAAACTATTTATTAAGAAAACCTTATGTGGAGAAACTTATGTAGAAATGTTAAAGTAATCGTTTAATAAAGAGATGTCACTACATAATACAAAATACTGAGTGGATAAATCATCAGACACCCATGCAAATTTCCTTTAATTGTAACTACAGGTTGTAAAATTAATAATTAGAAGTTGATTACGACTATGGCAGCCCATGCAATTGATCCGAGGCAACTATGCACAGGTTACTGATGTTATAATGTAGGTAAGACGTTATAAAGGTGGTCTTGAGAAAATTTGTAACTTAAAATGTATTTGAACCCTAGCTCATTTAGTAATTTTGTACTCAAAATGCCAATCGAGTTAATGTTAGTAAGAAATCCTAACACAAAAGTCTTTCTGGCATGTTTTAAAATATCTACACCCTCAATTTTTAATTTACTTAAATAATCATAGCTGGTTGATAGCACCATTTTACTGTAGTCAATATTACTTTTTTTTTATAGGTTCTTTAATGTGTTTACCAAAGGGATCCCTTGTATTAAAATAGTCAAACAGTCTATCCATTATTCGAATGAAGTTAATTGCCTCCTCACAGCCCTCGAAATCGGGATGTTTACTGTCAAGTAAAAATTGTAAAGCGTCAGCAACACTACTACTTAATGTTTGTGCAGCTATCTTCACATTCATCATTTTATTTTTATAGAAAACGTGTGTGTGAAAGTTTATTTGCAAACTTTAAACCCTCTTTAGTTTGTACAGATAACAGATTTTCTATGTATTTAAACTGTATTTTTTTCCCATTACCCGATTCAATTATCTTTTTATCAGCAAGTGTGTTTCTACATAGCTTCAACATATGGCAAGCGTCTAACATGCACAAATGTTATGACCAATAGGCCTATCTTTAATACTAAAAAAAAGGTTTTTCAGGAAATTTACAGCCAAGTTTTTCCATTGCTGCAATATTAGTGGTCGTGCCATCAAATGTTACATTTTGTACACTGACGCCAACTTTTTTTAACTTTATAACCGCCATTTTAATTAGCTGCGAGAGTACATTAGAACCTATTGAATTAATAAGAAAATATCACACTGCACACTTAAAATTACCTTTCAAAGAAACGACTTGAAAAACTAAAGCCTCGGTTGCAAGTGCCTCATGGTCATCTATTTTTATACCACACCCTACATCTATATATCCTATATGCTTACCTTCTTTTGGATCATATATTAGCTGCTTTCTAATGCTCATGGCATCAAATACTAGGTTAACGTTTTGCAAATAACTTTTAATGCTGACATTATTTTTTCTTCTTCTATGAAGCCAGGTGAGCAGTTGAAATTGCCAACCCATTTTCGTAATGTGGATGGGTTTGGCAAAGACAGCTAATTATTACTCAAAAAATTATATGCTTTAGGTGAATAAAAGTATAATGTAAGGGCAAAATCTTTCATTTGGTCCGTATATACCTAGTTGAATTTACTCTTAAACTTATTTTTTAGATTACTTAATATTAAATATAAATGTTTTAGTGGATGGTTAGTGAGGATCGGTCAATAATACAAATTTTAACTATTTTGCGTCAACGTTTCTACAATATTTATTGTCATCTTCAGGACCTTGTGTAGTAGTAAATGATGACTATATTGATGTTGATGATGATATACATTTACCTGTTGTTTTAACTCATCTTGTGCTGTTGCCTGTTGTTGCCATTAACACATTAACCTGTTACTTGTTGCATACAACAACAGGTAAATGTATATCATCATCAACATCACAACAGGTAAATGTATATCATCGTCAACATCAATATAGTCATCGTTTGCTACTACACAAGATCCTGAAGATGACAATAAATATTGTCGAAACGTCGACGCAAAATAGCTAAAATTTGTATTATTGACCGATCCTCACTAACCATCCACTAAAACATTCATTGATTGACGGTCACTAAAAATTTAAGGATTTAATTAAATATAAAGGAAAACATGAAAAATTATTCTCTAAGAGTTCCAACAGTCTATCAGGTGCATTCATCTTTTTCTTTAGGATCGATATTATGTCACTCATATTCTTGATTTTCTTGTATCTTCTTCTTATACGTTGTTGCAAAATTTTAACTTTTCTACGTAGGATGTTTTTAGTTGGTGATTGTGGTGCCTGTAACCAATATATGTTATGTTACATACTAATTTTATACAGTACATTAATAGACTAGATTATAATACATTTCTTAGATGTAGAAAATTAATAAACTGTCTAACATTTTTTTGTTGCTGTTGAATATGAGGGACTGTATGTATATTCGAAGTTGATGATGATGATGTCTCAGATTGCCATCAGCTTCGACAGATGGGGTTGATTCCTGTTGAACTTCATTTTTTCCAGTATTCTAAAACAGAATGTACGCTTTTAAATAGAAATTACTTCAGTATTTGGGTTGAAATTGAGTACCCTTAAATTTTTAAAGAAATTTTTATGTTTTAAATTTATAGAATTCAGTTTTTACTTCATATATTTCTTAAGATTGATAAAATAGTTAAAAAACCCTAAGGTTCACAAAACAAGATACTTTATCATTACACTCTCTTTCTCTATTAATTTTGACTGTTTCCAAATAAGTAACTAAAACGGACTGCAAAGATTAAAAATTTTCTGTATGAGCCCTTTTTAAAAAAATGAAAAGTTTAGTTATGAACTTAACTGGCTTTAATATTTTTATATAAACAGAAAGATGTACCTCAGATTTCTTAATAAGCATTCTACGTTTAGGTTGCTTTGTGTGCAAATGAGGTGGGAAGTCAAATAAAGTAGGGACTGCATCCTTTTTTAATATTCTGATTATACCTCCGACTTCAAACGCACTGTCTTCGAAATGCTTACTACAAAGTCTGGACTGCGCCGACGGTGTAAAGCCTTTTCTCTTCGTTGCAATTATCCACCTGCTTCGAAGTTCTGGACTTTTTGGAAACCTGCATTAAATTAAAAAATGAAATTTTTTTACATAAATGCTTAATTTTCAAAAATATCCTTTTTACTTCCATGTTCCTTAAGGAAATGGAAGTATGGTGATGGCAAAAAAAAATCGTGTTCGAGATATTGCAGATTCTGATTGTACTACACTCAAAACATGAAAAAAAGTTGTTTTTCGAAAAGTGTATGTGTGTGTCTGTAGATTGTTTTTCTATGGCAAACGATAACAGCTGCAAATTCACACAGAATCAAATCATTTTTTGCATACAGCCCTGATTTGTAGAGTACTCACGACCTATTGTTTTTGGTGAAGATCGGTTGAGGGAAAGGGGTAGTTTACTTGCAACGGTTTTTTTTTAATCAAGGGTAATTGTTTTCTATGGCAAACGATAACAGCCGCAAATTCAAACAGAGTCAACTACTCTTTTGCATACAGCCCTGAATTGTAGAGTTCTCAAGACCTATTGTTTTTGGTGAAGATCGGTTAAGGGAAAGGGGTAGTTTACCTGCAACGTCTTATGTTTTAAAAGGGAATTTTCTATGGCAAACGATAAGAGTCGCAAATTCAAACAGAATCAAATAATGTTTTGCATGCAGCCCTGATCTGTAAAGTACTCAAGACCTATTGTTTTAGGTGAAGATCGGTTAAGGGAAAGTAGTAGTTTACCTGCAACGTTTTATGTTTTAAAAGGGTATTTTTTATGGCAAACGATAAGAGTTGCAAATTCAAACAGAATCAAATAAATTTTTGCATGTAGCCCTGATTTGTAGAGTACTCAAGACCTGTTGATTTTGGTGAAGATCGGTTAAGGGAAAGGGGTAGTTTACCTACAACGGTGTTTTTTAAACAAGTGTAATTTTTTTCTATGGCAAACGATAACAGCCGCAAATTCAAACAGAATCAACTACTCTTTTGCATACAGCCCTGAATTATAGAGTTCTCAAGACCTATTGGTTTTGGTGAAGATCGGTTAAGGGGAAGGGGTAGTTTACCTACAACATTTTTTTATCGGGGGTAATTTTTTCTATGGCAAACGATAACAGCCGCAAATTCAAACAGAATCAAATAATGTTTTGCATACAGCCCTGAATTGTAGAGTTCTCATGTCCTATTGATGTTGGTGAAGATCGGTTAAGGGAAAGGGGTAGTTTACCTACAATGGTGTTTTTTAAACAAGTGTAATTTTTTTCTATGGCAAACGATAACAGCCGCAAATTCAAACAGAATCAACTACTCTTTTGCATACAGCCCTGAATTATAGAGTTCTCAAGACCTATTGGTTTTGGTGAAGATCGGTTAAGGGGAAAGGGGTAGTTTACCTGCAACATTTTTTTATCGGGGGTAATTTTTTCTATGGCAAACGATAACAGCCGCAAATTCAAACAGAATCAACTACTCTTTTGCATAAAGCCCTGAATTGTAGAGTTCTCAAGTCCTATTGATGTTGGTGAAGATCGGTTAAGGGAAAGGGGTAGTTTACCAGCAACATTTTATGTTTTAACAAAGGTAATTTTTTATAACGATAACTGGCGCAAATTCAAACAGAATCGACTACGTTTTTGCATACCTTTTTGAATTAAAGAGAACTCAAGGTCTGTTGATTTTGTTGAAGATCGGTTAAGGGAAAGGGGTAGTTTACCAGCAACATTTTATGTTTTAAGAAGGTTAATTTTTTTTTTTGCGAAAGATAACTGCCGCAAATTCAAACAGAATCAAATAATGTTCTGCATACACCCCTTAATTGTAGAGTGCGCAAGATCTGTTGATTTTGGTGAAGATCGGTTAAGGGAAAGGGGTAGTTTACCTACAACGGTGTTTTTTCAACAAGTGTAATTTTTTTCTATGGCAAACGATAACAGCCGCAAATTCAAACAGAATCAAATAATGTTTTGCATGCAGCCCTGATCTGTAGAGTTCTCAAGACCTATTGTTTTAGGTGAAGATCGGTTAAGGGAAAGTGGTAGTTTACCTGCAACGTTTTATGTTTTAAAAGGGTATTTTTTATGGCAAACGATAAGAGTCGCAAATTCAAACAGAATCAAATAATGTTTTGCATGCAGCCCTGATCTGTAGAGTACTCAAGACCTATTGTTTTAGGTGAAGATCGGTTAAGGGAAAGTAATAGTTTACCTGCAACGTTTTATGTTTTAAAAGGGTATTTTTTATGGCAAACGATAAGAGTTGCAAATTCAAACAGAATCAAATAAATTTTTGCATGTAGCCCTGATTTGTAGAGTACTCAAGACCTGTTGATTTTGGTGAAGATCGGTTAAGGGAAAGGGGTAGTTTACCTACAACGGTGTTTTTTAAACAAGTGTAATTTTTTTCTATGGCAAACGATAACAGCCGCAAATTCAAACAGAATCAACTACTCTTTTGCATACAGCCCTGAATTATAGAGTTCTCAAGACCTATTGGTTTTGGTGAAGATCGGTTAAGGGGAAGGGGTAGTTTACCTACAACATTTTTTTATCGGGGGTAATTTTTTCTATGGCAAACGATAACAGCCGCAAATTCAAACAGAATCAAATAATGTTTTGCATACAGCCCTGAATTGTAGAGTTCTCATGTCCTATTGATGTTGGTGAAGATCGGTTAAGGGAAAGGGGTAGTTTACCTACAATGGTGTTTTTTAAACAAGTGTAATTTTTTTCTATGGCAAACGATAACAGCCGCAAATTCAAACAGAATCAACTACTCTTTTGCATACAGCCCTGAATTATAGAGTTCTCAAGACCTATTGGTTTTGGTGAAGATCGGTTAAGGGGAAGGGGTAGTTTACCTACAACATTTTTTTATCGGGGGTAATTTTTTCTATGGCAAACGATAACAGCCGCAAATTCAAACAGAATCAAATAATGTTTTGCATACAGCCCTGAATTGTAGAGTTCTCATGTCCTATTGATGTTGGTGAAGATCGGTTAAGGGAAAGGGGTAGTTTACCTACAATGGTGTTTTTTAAACAAGTGTAATTTTTTTCTATGGCAAACGATAACAGCTGCAAATTCACACAGAATCAAATCATTTTTTGCATACAGCCCTGATTTGTAGAGTACTCACGACCTATTGTTTTTGGTGAAGATCGGTTGAGGGAAAGGGGTAGTTTACTTGCAACGGTTTTTTTTTAATCAAGGGTAATTGTTTTCTATGGCAAACGATAACAGCCGCAAATTCAAACAGAGTCAACTACTCTTTTGCATACAGCCCTGAATTGTAGAGTTCTCAAGACCTATTGTTTTTGGTGAAGATCGGTTAAGGGAAAGGGGTAGTTTACCTGCAACGTCTTATGTTTTAAAAGGGAATTTTCTATGGCAAACGATAAGAGTCGCAAATTCAAACAGAATCAAATAATGTTTTGCATGCAGCCCTGATCTGTAAAGTACTCAAGACCTATTGTTTTAGGTGAAGATCGGTTAAGGGAAAGTAGTAGTTTACCTGCAACGTTTTATGTTTTAAAAGGGTATTTTTTATGGCAAACGATAAGAGTTGCAAATTCAAACAGAATCAAATAAATTTTTGCATGTAGCCCTGATTTGTAGAGTACTCAAGACCTGTTGATTTTGGTGAAGATCGGTTAAGGGAAAGGGGTAGTTTACCTACAACGGTGTTTTTTAAACAAGTGTAATTTTTTTCTATGGCAAACGATAACAGCCGCAAATTCAAACAGAATCAACTACTCTTTTGCATACAGCCCTGAATTATAGAGTTCTCAAGACCTATTGGTTTTGGTGAAGATCGGTTAAGGGGAAGGGGTAGTTTACCTACAACATTTTTTTATCGGGGGTAATTTTTTCTATGGCAAACGATAACAGCCGCAAATTCAAACAGAATCAAATAATGTTTTGCATACAGCCCTGAATTGTAGAGTTCTCATGTCCTATTGATGTTGGTGAAGATCGGTTAAGGGAAAGGGGTAGTTTACCTACAATGGTGTTTTTTAAACAAGTGTAATTTTTTTCTATGGCAAACAATAACAGCCGCAAATTCAAACAGAATCAACTACTCTTTTGCATACAGCCCTGAATTATAGAGTTCTCAAGACCTATTGGTTTTGGTGAAGATCGGTTAAGGGGAAAGGGGTAGTTTACCTGCAACATTTTTTTATCGGGGGTAATTTTTTCTATGGCAAACGATAACAGCCGCAAATTCAAACAGAATCAACTACTCTTTTGCATAAAGCCCTGAATTGTAGAGTTCTCAAGTCCTATTGATGTTGGTGAAGATCGGTTAAGGGAAAGGGGTAGTTTACCAGCAACATTTTATGTTTTAACAAAGGTAATTTTTTATAACGATAACTGCCGCAAATTCAAACAGAATCGACTACGTTTTTGCATACCTTTTTGAATTAAAGAGAACTCAAGGTCTGTTGATTTTGTTGAAGATCGGTTAAGGGAAAGGGGTAGTTTACCAGCAACATTTTATGTTTTAAGAAGGTTAATTTTTTTTTTGCGAAAGATAACTGCCGCAAATTCAAACAGAATCAAATAATGTTCTGCATACACCCCTTAATTGTAGAGTGCGCAAGATCTGTTGATTTTGGTGAAGATCGGTTAAGGGAAAGGGGTAGTTTACCTACAACGGTGTTTTTTCAACAAGTGTAATTTTTTTCTATGGCAAACGATAACAGCCGCAAATTCAAACAGAATCAAATAATGTTTTGCATGCAGCCCTGATCTGTAGAGTTCTCAAGACCTATTGTTTTAGGTGAAGATCGGTTAAGGGAAAGTGGTAGTTTACCTGCAACGTTTTATGTTTTAAAAGGGTATTTTTTATGGCAAACGATAAGAGTCGCAAATTCAAACAGAATCAAATAATGTTTTGCATGCAGCCCTGATCTGTAGAGTACTCAAGACCTATTGTTTTAGGTGAAGATCGGTTAAGGGAAAGTAATAGTTTACCTGCAACGTTTATGTTTTAACAAGGGTAATTGTTTATATGACGAACGATAACTGTCGCACATTCAAACACAATCAAATATTTTGTTGCATGCATCCATGAATTGTAGAGGACTGAAGGTCTATTGATTTTGGTGAAGATCGGTTAAGAGAAAGGGGTAGTTTACCTGCAACGTTTTATGTGTTAACAAGAGTAAAGTAATTAATTTTGATAAATAATGTATCCTAATAAGAAGCTCATAATAATCCACTGTAGAAACGTAGATGAAATATCTATAAATGAAGAGGTTAGGTGAACGGGGTGGGGGTAATTTTCTATTAATGAAAATTATAGTTGATTGGGGAGGGGAGAATTTTTTATTTGTGTACTACGTTATCGGCACCAAAGAAGTAGTTCTTTGTTAAAATTCCTTCCCGGGCTGTTTAGCCGTAGTCCAATGTTTTCTGCAAAACCAGACTTTTCGGCAGTCCATCGACTGCCATCACCAGTGAAAATCGAGTGCGAAAACGTCAGGTGGTATACGTTAGTGACCACAGTACCGTGGTTAAGAGTGAAGCAATAAGTAGAAAGAAGTAGTTTCTATGGTAATATATTTTATTTCGAATATGATTTTAAATATAAATCTTAGAACATGGAAGTCATGTATGGTTCTCCATACCGATATTTTGCTATTAAAATTGGAAAATAACTCTACAATATTAGGCATACGGTAATTTTTCTTTCCAATTTTCAACACAATAAAAGAGCCTCAATGTGAAAAGTAGACTTGACAAAAATAAATTACTATTTTAGTTTTAATAATTTCAGAAAAAACATCAATTTAATCAGAGTAGACTACCAGTATGAGATAAATAAATAAAGCAATACTATTTAAAGTACAATGATTAAAATACCTTTGTTATGTAAGTCATAATGTTGTTGATAAAAGTTTTACTTACGTGTGAAATGACGGGCCGCAGTTTTTAACAGCATAGTTCTTACAGTTGTACGCTACACAATACGTTGGCATCTTAACTTCAAATTATAAGTTGTACTTTATAGACATCTACAACCTTCCAACAATCACGCGTCAATGAAAACACGGAATGCAAACAGCATGTACTGTAAGTAGACGAGACTACACTGGAAGTACACTACAGAGTGGTGGGGAGAATGTGTCACGGCCGGACCGAGTTTCGCGCCTTGCCTGCATTACAGTGCGCAATCCAGTAGTATATATACATCTATGCAGAGAACAGGGAAACATGGAGGAGTATTGTTCAGAAGGCTAAAGCACACCGAAGGCTGAGGAGGGGGAGGGGGAGGAGGAGAATACTGGTATTCTGTTGATGTTTAAAGTACATATCTATAAGTGAATGTAATCCTAATCTCAAGTGGTACACGGCACTTAAATGTGGTACACAATTTAGCTTTGGATTAAATAATCAGGTTTGTGCACATTACCTGTTCAGTCTCTGCTTCTTCTACATCCACTTCTTTCTTTACAACAACCGTTAAAACATCCTGCAAATGAAAAGGAATTAAATTTACTTTTATACAAATTTATTACCATTATAGGATAATCCTTTACACGAGGCAGTAAAGAAAATATTAAAGCTGTTTAAGATTGTAATAACATTTCATGGAAGAGTATATAAATGTTTAAGAGTTACTACTACCGATGTGGTTTCTACTTGTAGAAAAGAAGGTAAATTTAGAAACCACCTTGAATATTATAGAAAAACTATTATGGCAAGAACAGAAGATGGAAAAGTAGGAATTCTGTAAATATTAAAACCAATAAGGATAACTCAGAGGAATCAGTCCCATGGCGCAAGCCAAATTGAGAAAAAAAAATTGCTATTGTCAAATACGGTACTAGATTAGAAATTAGGAAGTAGTGCCTCAAGTTATATGTTTGTAGCATCGCATTATACAAGTCAGATGTGAACCCTGGACAAATAGGGAAAGGCAGAAGGCACAACCACATAAGCATTTGAAATGTGCTGCTATAGAAGTATATTAACAATATACTGGACGGACAAAGTAATTAAAAAACAAAAGTGAATAGGTTCTGGAAACAATGGGAGAATAAAGAGATTTATGAAGATGAGTCATTGTGGTCGGTCATTGGTTGAGACACCCAGGAGTAATGCTTGTGGTGATAGGAAGACTTCCAGAGGAAGGCAGAGACTGAAGTACCCAGGTTCAGGGCTGGATTGGCCCGTGATGTGACAGTGAAAAAAAAAATATTGCAAAAATTAAAATTGAAAAATTAAGAATGGACAAAACGAAACACAAATAAACCTAGCATCAATGTGTAGCATTATAATAACTTATGCAACACAATCATCAGAGGAGCCCCGCACGGAAAACCCGGATCATATACGATTCGTATACGAAATATTCCGTGTTTATGTTCAGTGCCGACAGTTGAATTCACCGAAAAATTTGGTGATACCGTTAGAATGTCGCAGACATCGTTTCTTTTTTCTTACCGCGAGAGGCTGTTAAGCTACTCACTTTTTGCATAATAATTACTAATAATAATTGTATGATAATTATGTATTATGTGTTTTGCATAATTTAAACCACACATCCGGTGTGAACATGTGCTCAGCTCATTTACATGCATTAGGCTTTTCGGGTCCAAGATTGCGTTAAGCGAAAAAGACAGAGGCAGTAAGGGTTTCGAAATAACATCCAAATAACATGTGGCAAACAGATTAATTTTTTATTAATATCAGTATCTAAATATTATAAACAATAGGAGTCATCAACGACTATTAAATTCCAAAATGGCGGCTATATTATTTCCGCCTTTTACCATGCTTTTAATTCTATATGCATATGCGCTTGTTTTCTTTCAATTAATTCTTTTATCAACTTCTGTACTGCAGTTACTTTCAAAATTGTTATTTATTTCTCTGACTTGAATAATTACTCTACCATTCACCACAAACCAACGCCTCAGATATAGCTTATTTAAGGTTGGCCAACGCTCACTATCACTCTCCCACTCAAACCAATCATACTGTAATATTGAACACATTTATTATTTATTCTGATTAGAGCTCATTTTTCTGTTTTAAATTTAGAAAAGAAATTAAAGGGCTTTCCTGAAATGGTGCGGCGTTGACTATCCTCGGTAGACTCCCATGTTGATTGGCCGAACTTTTACTGTTTTATTTAAGTGCACTGAATTTACTTTTTTCTCTACATTATGGTCCACTGATTTTACTTTATGTTATGATTACATTTTTGAACAAATTTACATTTTTCTGGCAAAACTGCCCACTACACTGTTGGAACGTGTGTGTTCTCTGAATTGCTTTTGAAGACTGGGGGCGAGTTAGACGCAATTGTTATGTAAGCGGTCGTGCATCTGACGTCATTGTCTATTGTTTCCAGTCACCGCCCTGGTTAATACGTAATTGATTGCATGCCGTCATTATTTATTTATGACGATATGGCTTTGTGGACTAATGAAAGTTCGTATTGTTAGTTTGTTTTCACATATGCCGCCATTATACATGTTACATTCCGCTCGTACACCGATGACCTTGGCTCCACTCCTCTCTTGTTGAATATGCGTATTTATTGGGACTTGGGTGAAACTAACCTAGCCCTGGTTAACATTCATGATCAGAATAAAAATACAATATAAAATTCCTGAATCCCATTATTATGGTAATAGGTATTTCTGTACTGTCACAAGGCTCACTTGTATTTACAGTGATCCGGGTTTTCCATGTGGCGGTGAGTTAGCAACTGACACCGGCGGGGCCGATTGGACGCTGTCGGGTCAACGCCGACCGCACACGAAGCACTGACCCGATACTGCAGTTAAGCCACAATCAGTTCTGATCTGGTGAGATGCTGATTTCTAAATTGTGATGGATAATCAAAATTGTAGTATGTAGTTTTGTGTTTTGTGAACATTTTATATTCTCACATCTCACTGTTATTAATTATTATAATAGTGCGTATGCCAAGTTAATGCTAATTAAACGTTTGGTTTTTAAACATTATACAAAATTGTGGTTTTGCCTAAGGTATGTATAAAAAATTTATTTAACTACGTAATTATTGTGTGAAAGTAAAATATGTAATGAAAATCAATAGTATTAAAAATATCATTTCATTCCAATTAATATAGGCCTTATATTATAGGGTCTACTTAATATTTAAAAATGCCAAAATCAAAACGGGAAGGCGGATGGGAACGAGAAAAAATAAAAAAGCAAAAACTTTTGAAAGCTGTGGCTGAAAACTGTCATAAAATAGATAGTCTCTTTCATACTGCCACTTCAACGCCTGTTTCCAAGAACGACCTTGTTCCAAGAACCTCCTCTGAATCCGTGACTGCCATGGAAGAAACAATAGAAGAAGATACGCAAATAGAAGAAACGCCAGTAAATATTCAGCAATAACAAAATTTAGAAGCAGAAGAAATAAATGACGAAATTTTCGACAAAATTAATTATTTTATAAAACCTGTAAATGAAAATTTGCCAAATTTCTTAAAGTTTCATCCAGTCGAACCAAGTTTAGAATCAAAATATAATTTAAACGATGGAAAAATATACTTTCGAAAAGACGGCGTACGTAGATGTTGGTTAACTTTAGATGAAAAATTTGAAAAAATATTTTGTTCTTTTTGCCTCGCTTTTTGTATGAATCCTTCAGATCAATCTATTTTTATAAGTGGATATGATATTAATAAAACTAAACATATATACCAAAGAATTACTGAACATGAAAATTCTGCGCTTCATACTACAAGTACCGAAGCGTATATCTTCAAAATAAATAATAGAGATACCGGTACGTTTAGTTTAATAAATAAACAGAAATTAGAAAATAATAATAGAAATCGCCAAATTTTATATATAGTTATCGAAATCATTAAGTTAACTGGCAAACGCGGGCTAAGCTATCGCAGCATCAATGAATCTACTTCTCAACTACTGAATGAAAATCTAGATCATGGTAAATTTCTGGAATTACTTTTATTGATAAGTAAATTCGATCCTGTATTAAAACTACATATTGAGGATGCCGTAAATAAAAGCAAAGCTGAAGGTAAAGGACGGGGTAGTTTAGTAACGTTGTTTTCTAAAACTACCGCCAATAACGTGATAGATGTTATTCACTCTCTTATGAAAGAAACATTGGCTACAGAAATAAGAGATGCGGAAATGTTTAGTATTCAAATAGATACTACACAAGACATTAATGTCGTAGATCAATGTTCTATTATTATCAGATATGCGAAAGATCGCGTTTATGAACGATTAATATCTCTAGTTAATTTAAAATGCATGTTGGTTCTTGGTATCCAAGTCACGTAGGAATAGTAGATTATATAAATAAATCACCTATTAAATATATAATATTAAATAATTGCTCACATATTAAATTACAAAGATCCTCCCCTGTAGTGGATATACAATTAACTAGATTATATAAATAAATCACCTTGTATCCGTCGTGTGACTTCGTTCTACGTCGATTAAAATGACACGTTTCGGAACATATACTCCATCATCAGAATAAATCACTCTATTGAGGTCGTTAACAGTTAAAATCGCATGTTACACATAATATAACTCACTCGCTTTCTAAATGGTGCGCACCACAGCGAAGCCGATCGGACACTGAATTATTATCTGAGTGATTACGCCTAAGCAGGTTAATTAAGCCACTCGTTAATTTTACCACAGCGCCCGCATACAAAACAGCTAAGAAACTCGTCAAAATAATCAAAGAAAACATAAATTTAAAGAACAATTATAGTGTCATAAAAACACGGATTTTATTAATAAATGTAAAGATGTCGATCTACTACCAAATTATAAGTTAGCATCGTTTGATATAGTAAATTTGTATACCAACATACCAGTAAAGGAAACACTAAATATCTTAAAAGAAAATTTATTAGAGAATAATAAATTAAATACACAGATGATAAACGAGTTAATTGGTTTACTTGAAACTATTTTAGAACAAAATTACTTTGCTTTCAATAACCAATTTTTCATTCAGGATGATGGATTGGCCATGGGTTCACCTCTCTCTGGTCTATTGGCCGACGTTTACTTGAATTTTTATGAAAACTCTCATTTGCTCTCACATAACAAATACAAAAATGATATAATATTTTATGCACGTTATGTAGACGATACCTTTCTAATTTTCAATGGTACTGTACAACAGATCGAAAACCTAAAACATTATATGAATAGTATTAATAAAAACATTCAATTCACACTGGAAACCGAAGTGGATAATAAATTAAATTTTTTAGATTTGTCTGTCATTAAACACATAGATAAACTGAAATTTAATATTTATAGGAAACCAACCACCACTGATGTGACAATACATGCTGACTCTTATCATCCCTTTTCACAAAAGTTGGCAGCTTATAATTACTTTATCCGCAGATTGTTGGCAGTGCCTCTCAGTGATGATGATTACCGTGAGGAGTTGAATACCATTAACCATATAGCCTTAGCTAATGGTTACAAAAACACGTTAATTGATAATCTCATCAAGAAACATAAAATTCGAAAATCCAAGCCCCCAGTAGATAAGGATACAAAAATAACATTTATTTCAACCACATACACAAATATAATGCCAAAGATTCTAACCTCCACATTTAATAAATTGAATATTACCGCTACCTTCAAAACAAACAATAGTCTATTAAAAATACTAAGTCACAGAAAACCCATACCTTTAGAAAAGAAATCCGGCATATATATAAATTATCATGTAACGACAGCAACAGTTTTTACATTGGTCAAACGGTGAGAGGTTTCCTCAAACGATTTAAAGAGCACACACCAAAACGTCACCTAAATAATCTCACTCTGTTAAATGATATCAAGTCCAACTTTGCCCGCCACTTAATCTTACACAATCATAATTATACCGATTTCAAATCTAATTTGATACCCCTACATGTGTGCAACAAAGGCTGTTACATGGACGCAATAGAAGAGTTCGAAATATACAAAGCATATAATAACATAAACAGCCGAGACTTCATATTGAATGACCATTTAAATTTTAAATCCAACCCGCTATACAATACAGCATTGAAAACCTGCTTAGGCGTAATCACTCAGATAATAATTCAGTGTCCGATCGGCTTCGCTGTGGTGCGCACAATTTAGAAAGCAAGTGAGTTATATTATGTGTAACATGTGACTTTAACTGTTAACGACCTCAATAGAGTGATTTATTCTGATGATGGAGCATATGTTCCGAAACGCGTCATTTTAATCGACGTACAACGAAGTCACATGACGGATACAAGGTGATTTATTTATATAATCTAGTTAATTGTATATCCACTACAGGGGAGGATCTTTGTAATTTAATATGTGAGCAATTAAAAAATAATAATATTGACATATCTAAATGTATTGGAAATTGTACACACGGTGCATCTAATATGCAAGGAGCATATGAAGGGTTCAATGCTTGGCTCAATAAAGTTTCTCCAGGACAAATACATACATGGTGTTATGCAAACGTATTAAATTTAATAATTGCTGATATAACTCAAAAAACAGCTGAAGCCATATCTTTATTTGGACTTTTAAATACATACAATAGTTTTCTTAAGAGAATCATATAAACGAATGAATGTATGGAGAGAATTTAGTAAATTTAAATTTATTGCAGTAGTTGGAGAAACTCGCTGGTGGGCGAAAGATAAAATTTTAAGAAAAGTATTTGGAAATTATAACAGTACATCCAGTATTACGTTTTATGTAGATGTTATTCAAACCTTTCAAGACACCTCTGTCTCCAGTAAATTTAACAATGATGTTCGGCACAAGGCAAAATGTTTTCTCGATTCTTTGTTACAATTTAAAACAATACTCATAGCTCAAATGTTTTTACGTATATTTGAGGAAACAATGCCATTGTCATTGTACTTGCAAACAAGAGGAATGGACATAATTACTGCTTTTAAAATGGTCAAAAATACAGCAGACAATATATTAAAAATTACCCGAAGTTTTGACGAAATTTTTCAAGCAGCAGTTAATTTTGTATCGGCTGCCAATAAAGAACTGGAAAAGCGGGATATTGATATTTTTATTGAGCCACATTTAGATGATAAGAGAAAGCGAAATACAACCATTAGTGCAAAATATTTATTTCGCATTAATGTACTGTCACCAGACAAAAGGCTTGCCGCATGACAAATGGCGCCAATCGTACACTCTAGTGTTTTTGGTGGCCCTAAAAATGACCTTGTGGCGAGAAGGCTGATGTTGGTTGTGCCGCGCTAAGATGTTCGGCGGCTACACCCGCTGATCGTGGCGTACTGCAGTCCTCCTCTTCTTTCGGCATCGGTTGTAGAGTCGGCTGCCGGCCCAGCAAAATCCATCGCTGGTGCGGAACTGGAGTGCGAAGACGCAAGAACGGCGGCGGTTCTATTCTTCGGCTGTTCCTTCCGGTTGACTCCGCCTCGATGTCGTCTGAGAGAGGAGAGGAGATGAAGTGCGTCCGATGGCGTGGCGATGAAGTGTGTACAAAATTTTCTGCCGGCCCGGGTTTTATTAACTAACCGGGATCGCTGATTCGCTAGCTCCGAACACGCAGTTGGTCACATCTCGGCGGCTGCTGATGCCGGACTGGCTCGCTGTGTCCACCGCTGGTACCGGAGAGCAGATGTTCGCATACCGCTGCCGTCACAACTCCACCGGGTCTTGAATGCTCTCCGGTAGCCAGCCTACTGCTCTTCTCCAGATGTTGTGGAGGTGTCTGTTGGGCGCCATGTTGATTGGTGTGCCGGCTGGTAGCTCGCTGGCGTGACTGGATATTGCATCCACAAGATGATCGTCGCCCCACGTTGGGCGCCACTTGTCACCGGACAAAAGGCTTGCCGCATGACAAATGGCGCCAATTGTACACTCTAGTGTTTTTGGTGGCCCTAAAAAGGACCTTGTGGCGAGAAGGCTGATGTTGGTTGTGCCACGCTAAGATGTTCGGCGGCTACGCCCGCTGATCATGGCGTACTGCAGTCCTCCTCTTCTTTCGGCATCGGTTGTAGAGTCGGCTGCCGGCCCAGCGAAATCCATCACTGGCACGGAACTGGAGTGCGAAGATGCAAGAACGGCGGCAGTTCTATTCTTCGGCTGTTCCTTCTGGCTGACTCCGCCTCGATGTCGTCCGAGAGAGGAGAGGAGATGAAGTGCGTCCGATGGCGTGGCGATGAAGTGTGTACAAAATTTTCTGCCGGCCCGGGTTTTATTAACTAACCGGGATCGCTGATTCGCTAGCTCCGAACACGCAGTTGGTCACATCTCGGCGGCTGCTGATGCCGGATTGGCTCATAATGGATAATGTTATGAACGGTTTAAACGAGCGATTTTTAAAAAACGATAATTTATATAGTTATATTATTTAAATCCAAGTACTTTTCAAAAAATTTTAAGTAACAATATACCAGATTCAACTTTTCAATCAATTACAGAAGTAATTAATAAAAAATTTAACAAAGCCATAAATATTGTCGCTTTACATGCAGAATTTAAAGATTTTGTAAAAAAGTGGCAATTGTTAAAGAAACAGTTACCAATGTAAATGAAGTTGAAGCAGATTCCGATTCGAATGATGAAGAAGATAATAATGAAAATATGGTAATTGGAGAAACAAATTCATCGAATTGCCAATCTTGTAAAAATTGTGTCACCTGCTGTTTTATAGTTTTGCAAAAATTTAATTTACATTCGGTAGCGTATCAAAATTTATTTTTAATATATAAATTTATTGTAACATTGTCTTCGACACAAGTTTCGTGCGAATGGTCGTTTTCAAAATTAAAATATATATTGAACAGATTACGTAATTGTTTAGCCAAAATAAATTAGAAGCGTTCATGATTATGTCCTGTGAAAAAGATATTTTAAATACAATAAAGAATGACCAAATTGTAGACGCAATAAAGGAAAAAAGTAGTTTATTAAGAAAAATTTTATAATTGAAAATTATTATGTACAGCTGGTAGGCATTTCATCTGGCGCAATAGTGTATTTGAATCAGTTATCAGTACCGATGATGTCAGCAGATACTGATATTGGTCAGCATTTGTTTATTTGTTTTATGAATACTCTAAGCAAAAAAAAAATTTTGTTTTGAACCAGACTGTTGAAATGGCGGGGGGTGAGGAGGGACCGAGTGTATATTTATATTCCACTCCTTCCCGCGCCAGATGAAATGCCTACAGCTGTACACGAGTATACCTTTGACTTTGTACCATTCGCTGTATTGACACTGTTCACTCACTGTATTGTGTTGGAATTTTCTTTCAACTTTTTAATTTCCTGTCAGACACTGTTTAGTTACTTTAGTTCAACGTATTGAATAGTAAATAAATTAAATTGTGAAAATTGTTTTCATTTCATCCCGTGGCCCGACCTATCCAGATTTCCCGGTACTAAATTTGTTCCCAGTCCAGCCCTGCCCAGGTTGACTGTTGAGGTTGTGGGACGCCATAGGCACCCACAGATAAAGAAGCAGGCACAGAATACAAAGAACCATATCAAACCAATCACATATTGATGATAGAAGAGAGATAAACGAATGGTGTATCTTAAAAATATTCATAAATATCTAGTGTGCTTAATACAAGGGCAGTTTGAAAACTACATGGTCTCCTATCTAGGTGTATGTGTCACTTTTTTGTTTTTCAATGGCTTGCGACACCACATTTGCCTCACGAACCACTGAGGTTGCTATGCTATATTGTTATTTACAAATAGTTGTGTAAACAAAGTCATTTTTCAACGTTATTCCTCAGTGCACTGTTCAAAATAGGGAAGATTTAATATTGTGCAGTCATCAATTTTTTTTTTGAAAAAGAATTAACGCCAATTGAAATTTTTAATGAGATGAAAGACGTGTTGGGTTATGCGCACCTTTATTTACTACAGTCAAAAAGGAGTTTTCTGAATTTAAACATTAAATTCAATTGTTGGCCCAGCGTGTGGCCGAAAAGTGCAACTATACCATAAATCATCAATAAAGTGCAAGATATTGTTTTGGAAGACATCTATTTGAAGATGTCAGAAACTGCTAAGACTGTCGACATCTCAGAAAAAAGGTTATGTCACATTCTTACTGAAGAATTATACTACAATTTTTGACAGTTGTCTGCAAATGAGTGGGGAAGTGGTGTTCAATGTGGTCTAATTGCAGGCAATACTACCCACCCCAGTGTTGGCAGCTTGTACTTGTTCCACTGTTCATGCTTTATCTTTATGTTTATGCCAGTGAGCTTTGCCTTCTCATCAATCTGCTTACACTGCACATCCTTGTTTACGCACATATACAGATCAGCTCCCCATCACAAAAACATATTTTAATTATCTTAATTACATTTTTATTTAACTACTTTCTTTTAATTTCTCCTCAAATTTGGTTGTCCTGACCAAATGAGAACCCTGAGATAATAAAGAGGCTTATTCACCACATATGCATGTGAGAAAGGACTAGTACATCCATAATAAAAACCTTCAAGAGAAAGATGCACGTTTCTGAAAAATGTACAAACAATATTTATAAGTTCCTTTAAACAGCAGCAGACCTGAAAAACTTAATTACTTCTGACTGATGTGCATGCACACAACACACACACAAAATTAGATTTCTCTAACGGTCATGGCAGATGCACATGTGACCCGCTGCCCTCAAGTAATGAGGTCCCGCATAACCCATACTTACACTAAAAAATGGAAATAAAGGAGTTGAGCAGCCAGAAGATAAGATAAAAGTACACAATGGTTGCAAAGAAAAAAAATGAGATTTTTAATTTTTCAATGTAATAGAGCACAAAAGTTTCCTCTTGTCACCATAATGATAATATTAAAATATTAGGACATTTGGAATACGTTTTGAGATGCCGCAAGAGTGATAAAATTTATTTTTGTAATTTGTCAGTGTTTTGAGGAATATTTAATAGGTTCCAGTTTTAACGTATAAATAGGCTTGGTAATCAATATATTAAACATAGTATAACGATTTCTTATTCATGATAACCTAACAACAACAAAATTCACAGCCTTAACAGTTTTCAACAAAATTCATATTTCAAGTGATCCCCATTTTATCAATTATAATTCCATAGAAAAAACCCCACAGCTAAAGTTACTACTAATTCTTTATTGCTAACAGAAAAAATAAACACAAAGAATTATAGAGACACCAAGAATTTCTTCAGCGACAATCACAAGATCAAAAAATACTGTAAAATGTAATGATAATGATGAGGACAAAGAAGACAATTGTTTTGAAAATTATTCAAATCTCCCTAAAGCTTTAACTTCAAAAAGTGATATGGCAAGATGGCAAATGCATATCAAATTACCATCTGTAGCTTCAATATGTGATCGCACATGTATTTCTGGCAGAGCTGCTAGTGCAACTTTGCAGGATTTAGGTGTAATTACTAATGACGACCAAAGTTTTGTTATTGACAGAATGAAAATTAGAACAAAATGATCAAAGATTAACAAAAAAGTTACAGGAAATAGTCAATCCGATATAACTGAAAACAAAGGATTGTTTTTTGATGGCAGAAAAGATAAAACAATTGTACGACAGACAAAAGGAAACACTAACACATTTCACTAGTGGAGGAGCCTGAATCAAAATTGTTTAGACCATGTAACTTCAAAAGTGTTTGTTGGAAATGTATAAAGCAGTGTCTAGTGGAAACTGCTCCTCTGACTTAGCAAATAAAACCCAATTGTCTATTACGTGAGGAATTTTCTGCTGATTTTGAGTCAGTGTCTATAGATACATCTGATTTTTTTGCAATGTCTTCATAAAAGGTTATAGAATAAAGTTAAGGAAATGTTTTGGTCTGCTCTTAAATTTAGGGGTTGTTTCACCCCTTTTTGGGGGTTAAAAAAACAAAAGTTAATTAACCCCGAGAACCGATAGATAATCAAATTCTAAGGAAAAAAGGCAGTATACACTTTTCGAAAAAATGCATTGTTTGCGAGTTACAAGGGTTCAGAAGTTTGCCAAAAAACACGATTTTTAACATTCATCTGCAAATAACTAAAAAACAATGCTATTTTGCAAAACACTTTTATAAATCAAAATTAAAGCTTATTAACAGAAGAACATTTTTCACTTTGTTTGGTTTTGTTATGTCAAATGCTTCTTGAGATACAAAACTTAGATGGCGATTCACCGTTTTTTTATCAAATTACTTGCTTAAAACTAATAGAACTCTGCAAAAAATGTTTCGATCGTAACCTAATTAGTATCAAATGAAAGCTTTGTTAATTTCATAAAAAATAATGGGTTAATCATTTGTGTAGCCTACAAAATAATGAAGTTATGTAGAAAAATATAATTTCTGTAAATTTTTTCCAAGAAATTTAAAAAGGGATGTCCGCCATTTTGTAAAATATACATAGTAAGCCGAGATACTTTAGTTTTCGGTTGTCTATTATATTACCAATGTCCTCAAATTTTTTGAAGCATATATGTAATGCTGTACAGTAACGCGTAACGTTTTAAGAAAATTCAAGTTTTTGGATTTTCGCCAAAATTCAACTTTTTTATTAAATATCTCAGTAATGCATTTTATCGAAAATTTGGTAAGGTCAAAGAATAAAGTCTATGAAAAAAGAACAATTTTGAATATTTTTTTATTCCTTTACTACTAAAACTCGATGAGTTACAACACTTTAAACGTGTATTTTTCCGACATCTTGTAAACAATTTTTGATGTCTAGGTAAAATATCTAGTGTACAGTAGGTTTTTCAACTATAGTGCATACGAAAAAAATTATAGCTCTTTAAATTTCCTACAAAATGCATTTTGTTTTAAATTTGTTTCTTAAAAATTGTCCGAGTTATGACCAAAAATGTAAACGCACTCCAACAGTTAGATTTTGTTATCGTACGTTACATGTTCGGGTGCAGTCCTGAGAGGCTATTAATTTATACTAAACTAATATTTTTTTCAAATTGACAATAAAATTAAGTATCACTATTATTTTGTTAACGTCTATTGTAAACAAAAGAATATCTTTTGCAATTTGTTTGTACTGCTGGTTTGTTATATCAATGGAATATTTAATTTAATAAAATATGTTTATGGTTCAACTTTTATTTGATTAAATTTTTTAAGCATGGATGAAATATATATATTTTTTTTTTTTTGACTGAATACTGAATTATGACTGCTAAAAACACGGACCCTCTAGTGGAGACCAGAAGAGGGCTGATGCGCTACCTGATGCTCGCTGCTTACAAATGACACGTGTTTTTTGGAGCATCAGCTGAGCATCGGAGTTGTTTGTTATTTTATTGTTGTATTGGAGTGTTAGTGGTCTCAAATATTTCTACTAGTAATTTTATACAAACCACTATGTTGTCTTTGGTATTGACGAGCGCTTTTGGCAGTCAAGCCATCTTCAGGTCATTTACCAACTGTGGTCGTTGGTAAATGACCTGAAGGTGGCTTGACTGCCGAAAGCACTCGTCAGTACCAAAGACAACATAGTGGTTTGTATAAAATTACTAGTAGAAATTGTTTGTTATTGTGCAAGGGTTGTAATATTTTGTTAAAAATTATTAATGTTGTGATGTTTAAATAATTGTAGGTTAAACATCCCCCAAAAACCTGTAGGTACTCAATTTCAGGATTTCAAAGTACGTCCTTGAGTTGTTTCATTTTTTCAACACTTTTAAGTCCAACCCTCGCATCGGATGTATCCCTTGACGTCAACATCGTAGTCATCACACCCAAAAACCTGTAGGTACACAATTTCAGGACTTCAAAGTATATCCTTGCGTTGTTTCATGTCTTCAAGGGTTCAAGGGCTTTAGGGGTGGTTTTAAACCCTTTCAAGTTCAACCCTTGCATCGGATGTAATCCGTGACATCAAAATCGTAATCAGTACCCCAAAAAACCTATAGGTACTTACTTTCGAGGCTTTGACCGGCATTCTCGCAAAGTTTAATACTTACACCACCTGATTAGAATCTGCTTCAACCCTTTAAAAACTACCCATTGCGTCGAATTTTTCATAAGAATCGTAATCAGCACCCCAAAAACCTATATGTCCCTAATTTCAGGGTTTGAAAATACATCTTCGTGTCGCTTCAAATTTCAACCCTTTAGGGGTAGTTTTCAACATTTTTAGAGGTGAGAGGAGGACAAAATGTTTCCTTAACTTTATTCTAGAACCTTTTAAGAACCGATAGCACAAGGAAAAAAAAATACATGGACACCGACTCAAAATCGGCAGATAGGCCCTTTGTCACGCCTCACATAACAGACTATTATTTGCTACAGAAACTCGATTGTGTAATGAGTTTGGTTAATCACCAGCAAAACACATTCATTATAAGGTACAGATAGTTACATGATCTCCTTCTTCTTTTCTTCAAGGATTAGGTTACTTAAATCTGTTCTGGCACCCATCTCATCCTCGGATGACCCACGTCTCTTCTACCAATGGTTTTATAGTTCCGTGCCGCTTTCGGCAATCGATCCTCTGTCATCCTTTGCAGATGAGCCCACCATTGTCTTATGTATGATGAAATAATTTCATTTATATTCTTTACTTTGAGTTCTGCTCTGGTATCCTCAATCCTTATTCTATCTTCCAATGTATAATTTAAAGAACTTCGAAGACACTGCATTTCAGCACTCTGACTATTGCCGCATTCCTTTCTTGTCAGGACCCACGCCTCGCTCGCATATGTCAATGTGGGTATTGCAATTGTCTTATAAAATTTAATCCTTGTGCTTTCTTCTTTTATTTCTATGAGTCGTACCACAAATATTCCTAAATTGATTTATCTTCTCTTTTATATCATTATCAGATTCACAGCTTACTGCACAGCCAAGATATTAAAAACAGTTCACTTCTTCTGAAGTGCTGTTTTTTATAACTATCTTAATCCTCACTGGATATTTACCTTTAATGGCCATGGTTTTCGTTCATCTGACTGAAATTGTCAGCGAGTACTCTCTTGCTACTTCCTGTAATTTAAACATAGCTATTTGTAAATCATCCTCATTTCTTGAATAAGAACTATGTCATCCACATATGGCAGGGAACCTATACAAATTGATTTGTTAACCTGTATTCGAGAAGCACTCTGGATTTCCATACTCTCAACGTGTCGTCAATGTATATATTAAACAAGGTTGGGGAAACACAGCGTCCCTGCCTAACTCCCTTATGTATTGGAATATCACCTGAGAACCTACTATTCAGATCTAGGACTATAGATGTACTTTTGTACAGGATCTTAACTGAATTTATTAAATGCTGTGGATATCCTCTTCTATCCATAATATACCACAACTTTAGATATTATGTCTGCTTTAAAAACTACCCGTTATGCCAACTATAATTTTGGACATCAGAATCGTAATCAGCAACACCAAAAACCTATAAGTACCTTATTTCAGGGCTTTAAAATGCATCCTCGTGTCGTTTCATATTTTCAACCCCCTCAGGGGTAGTTTCAACCCATTAGGGGTGATATCGGGCCAAAATTTTTCCTTAACTTTGTTCTAGAATCTTTTAGGAAGCGATAGCAAAAGGAATCAAAAAAAGTACATGGACACTGACTCAAAATCGGCAGATAGGCCCTTTGTCACACCTCATGTAATAGACTACTAGGAAAGAGGCCCATTCACGATGGATTACATTAGCCAATCGTATACTTAGACTGTATACAGCAACAGAAACACCCAAAGAAAATCTTTGTATTAGGGCAGAATACATCGTCAAGGTCTATGCGCCTGTTTGGTTTCACATTAAGTTAGTCTTCTTGTAAATATGGCTCTAAACATTTATGGTGCATGATCAAATACTCCCATTACGTTAATAAACATTTTTTTAAGGTACCTGATCTTGTCATTCAATGAAATGGGTTTTGTGGCACCATTAAAATTTGCTACTTAGAATGATCTCTGATGAGAGAAGACATGTGAGAGAACTTGGTTTGCGTTGACTTCTCAAAGCAAGAACACAAAGTGTAGGTATAAGAAAGTTCACAATTCCCAGCATAAACTTTGATGCTGAGGACTACATAGATATGATAAACTGGAGCAAAGTTGTAGTAAGTGAGCCTCCCATCACACAGCATGTATCTGAATATGATTTGATGAAGTTTATAAAGGAAACAGCAAAAACTCAAAACCAACTTCCAGCTACTACTAACTTCCTTTTTTTTTTGCTAAATCCAAGCTGTCCAGAAGAGTTGTAAAACTAGTAACAGAATCTTCTTTGTCTGTACGTGGCCAATCCACAAGAAATGGATTCATAAAAGCTAAAATAAAGTCCACAAATGTATGCCAAAATTTGAAATAAAAAACCATTTTAATGTTCCTGAAAAGTGAATGTAAGACTTTATATTAACACTGAACATTTTGGTGCAATCTTATATCTTACACTTTTGAAAACTCAATAATCATATATTTCATCTGTATTTTTAATAAAATGTAATGTTATTTTTGCTGTACCAAAAACTGCTTCCACATACTGATCAGGTGATTGTCAGTGTCGATGCAGTGCAGATTTAGAAGAGGAAAATCGACAATAGACCAAGTTTTCACACTCCGACAAATTCTGGAGAAAGGTAGGTAACATTACCTACAAACCCATCACCTCTTCATAGATTTCAGAAATCCATACGATAGAATTGATAGACGAGAACTTTACAGGGCTCTTTAAGAACTAGGCATACCAAAGAAATTAATAAAATTGTGTAGGATGACAATGCTGACAGTGAAGGGTATAGTGAGGAAACAGAATGACTTATCAGGAGAGTTTGCCTATGGAAAGAGAGTCCTCTTGCTCGCCTCCTCTTCATTCTTGCCTTAGAAAAAGCTATGAGAGATGCTGGAATACATTCCTCCGCGACTGTATCCAACAGGTCCTAGGATACGCCAACGACCTAGATATAATCGGAAGGTCCCTTCGAGCAGTCACTGGAACCTTTCTTGCTCTTGAAGGTTGGGTCTCATAATAAACTAAAGCAAGACAAAATACATGGTCACAGGGCAGGAAGCTAGAGAAGGAGAGTGCAACCAAATTGGCATCTACTCCTTCAAAAAAGTCAACAACTTTGTTTATTTAGGATGCCAAGTTAACTCCGATGGGGAAACAACAGAACATATACAGCGAAGAATCACCTCAGCTAATAGGTGCTTCTTTGGTCTCTGACCCCTGTTTCAGAGCAGAACAATTGCCAGGAGCATCCAGCTGCTTCTGTATAAAACACTGATCCGCCCAGTTCTCACCTATGGTTCTGAGACCTGGACCATTTCTAGAAAGTCTGAGTCAAGCCTGCTGGTTCATGAATGCAAAATCCTCCGCAGCATTTTTGGTCTAATATGTGTGGGAGGTGAATGGAGGTAAATGACCAACTAAGAACTGAACACTCTTCTGAATAAACCAGATATTGTAAAAATTATAAAACTTGGTAGACTCAGGTGGGCTGGACATGTGATCAGAATGGGGGAGAATGAAATACCCAGAAAGGCACTCACAGAACAGATCTATGGCACCGGGAGAGTTGGTAGACCCAAACTATGTTGGGAAGAGTGTGTGAACTATGATGCATGCCATATCCTTGGGAACCGGAACTGGAAAGCAGCTGCACTTGACTGGGACAACTGGCGGAGGCTGTTAAAGGTTGCGCTGCTGAAGAAGAAGAATGTTATTTTTGCAGTAAAAAATGTGTGTTCACTGTAGTAGGTAGCTTTTATTTCAAACCAGGATACATGTTATGAGGATGAATAAAATCCTGAGAAATGTAATTTAAACTTGAAACATGAATATTAAAGCTCTGAAGTGCCTATAAAAACTGTCTTATAAGAAAACCGATTTGCAGTGCACGTTATGATATCAAAAGGTAGGTTTGTAACGGTACGGAATTGTATGAAAAACAAATTTTTTAAAGTAAGTGTATTCCCCATGTAGTCACTGTCCACCTTTTTGGAACCTCGAGCTGGTCAACCACATATGCAGCATTATTACAAAACAAAACGTCTGTGTTTTGTCTCCGCACTCAAACAGTCCAGCCAGATGATGAAACAACATACATTTTTGCATCAGCCGTGAATCACGGAGGAAAATACTGCCAAGTCATATTGCACCAGGCGGCAAAAAATTGCTAAATCTTATGCCTGTGTTATATCGCTCTTTTAAAAGCACCAATAGAAGCGCAGACTGACGATCATGTGACTAGAAAAAAACTCCGTGTATTTCTGCCCTAGCGCAGTACTGAGGGCAGTTCCATTGCAACTCATGGCCGCGCGGCCAGGAAAAATTAACCACCTAAGTACTCTATTACAAGTAAAGTCGGCCGACTGAATTATTAAAAGTGAAATGTTCGAATGACTGAATTATTAAAAGTGAAATGTTCGAATAACTGAATTATTAAAAGTGAAATGTTCGAATAACTGAATTAAAACAAAACGGTTCGAATAATCCGCAAGCAATTAACGCTAGACGAAGGACAAAGTAACTAACTAACTTCAAGTGACTTTCGGAGTGCGGGAGAAAATAAGTGCTTACACAAATTGGACCAGGTCTACAACCAGGCTGAGTACTCATTAAATCATTTTCTGCTAATTACAAAATTGAACAGTAGGAAAATCCATACTGCTATTATGAGATCTCTAAGGGAATGGGGTTTATTGAAACACTAATGTAAAAGAAAGAGTGTGTATGTGTGTGCAGAGGTTATGTACTGGTTCGTTATAGTATTCAATATATTCATATCCAGTTAGCAAAATCATTTATAATTGTAGTTAAAAAACTTTATAGGGATAAGAATTAAGTTCATGGTTTGAGATAAAGTAGTCGTACAACCTTTTGTAGTACGTAAAAGAAGGGTGTGAGGTTTTAATAGTAAATAAAAATACGCATGTGGTTTAGACAGTATAAAATGCGTTAGCGTAATCATTTCGCACTTAAACCCAGATAACCTTGTCTGCAGTGGATTTTCGTCTGTAAGACCCTGGAAAATGCAACCAAAGGTAAGAGTTTATTTGATTTGAACAACCTATATTGAAATCTTGAATTTGAAGTAACTTATAGTGTCTCAGTGGCGCCCGTACAGTTGGACGATTTGGGTGGTTTACCTTAAATCACACAGATCGGACCTAATTAAGCTGCAGAACGGGGTACTTGGGAGTGAGGGCGATGTTGTAAAGGATTGTTGTGTAAACTAAAGTGTATAATAGTATATGTAAAAAACACCATAGAAAATGAAAAATAACGATGATGAAGTCAGCGTAACTGACTTAACCGAAGTCAATACAGAAAATAAATTTGACACAAATATCAATAAAGAAAATAGTTTGACCGAATCAACGGTCATGAGTGGGTTGGAGATCCATTCGAGTCCAATCTTAGTTCAAAATAACGAATTAAGTAAGTCAGCTGACATAGATGACTCGGGGATTCAAATAACCCCAAAATCAATTAACAAAAGTAATCAATCTGATAGTGGTGAGATGATGAGTATGATGCAGTTGTTGTTAAAGATAGATAGTAAGTGTGACAAACAAAATGAAAATTTGAACGCTAAATTTAACGAAATTAATCAACGTTTTGATAGTAATGAGGAAAAGTTTGAGATAAAATTCGACAAATTAGACCATAAATTTGATGAAATAAAGAGCGATATTAATAAAATGAAACTACAAAACGTTAATATTGATAAACGTATAAACGATATAGAGGAACGATGTAGTGTTATTCAAGAACAAGTAGTAGAGTCAGTTAAAACACAAATTAACGAATTTAAAGAAAGTGTAGAAATTAAACTAAGCTATGTAAATGCACAAGTAGTAGATGAGATTAAAGTACAAGTTAGGGAACAATGTAGTGAAATAGAAAATAATTGTGAAAGCAAAATAAATGAATACAGTGCGGATATTGAGTATAAAATAAGTGAATGTCAATTGACTTTTGCGAATAAAATTGTAGAAATTAATGAAAATGTTGATAGTAAGATTAGTGAATCAAAAAGTAGTTGTGAGTCAGAAATACAGCTACTAAAAGGTGCTGTAGAAATGGTAAATAATGACAGTATTCAATCTGAACGTGTAACTAACAACAAGTTTAATTTAATGGAACAAAAAATAATTAATGTTAAAGACGATTTAAACATGGTAATAAATAAAAAACTAGATAGTGTCAACGAGCAAGTAGTAATCACCCATAACGCAGATAGTGAAGTAGAGTTAGAGCCATTTAATGTGGATAGAAGGGGGTACACCCTATGCAATTCCTAAACAGAGTAAGAGACTTTAACAGATTAGTAATACAGGTTGTAATAGTAATTGGGAGATGAAATTATTAAAAGTTATGAAATGCTTTAAGGGAAGCCCCTCGGTTTGGGTGGAGGTGCACAAGGGAGATTGGTTAAATTTCCAAAGTTTTGAAAGAGATTTTAGAAGTAAATACTGGTCTGAAGAGGACCAAGAAGTGCTCAGAAGTAAGATAATGGGGTCGGGTAATTTTGGGACTAATGGTAACAATGTCACCATTTATGTGATGAAAATGTACAATGAAGCTAAATACCTTGAACCGCCATTACCGTTTAGATCATTTGTACGCCATATAAGCAAACATTTACCAAGGGAGGTGCAAATTAACCTAATGACGCGGGAAGTGGAGGGTATAAACGACCTTGAACAAATATTAGACATTTTCCAGAATATCGGGGACCGGGAAATGGGTAGGCGCTCAAACTCGCCAGGTGTACATAACACTGATAATCATAATCGATCTAGTGGGACACCAACCACATATAGAGGGACAAGGGGAGGTTACAACAATAACTATAGACGTGATGACTGGCGATGTGGAGAGTGTCATTGCGAAAACTATGGCAGCAGAATGACTTGTTATAGATGTCATAAAGCGAGGAGTTGCCAATGCAATAATACTGAGTCTAACCAAGATAGTCAACCACAGAGAGGAGGGAGCGGCAACCGAGGAGCACCGGGAAGCAGTAGAACTTCTAACAGAGGTCGTGGTGGGTACACTCCAGGCCGTGCAACCACTCAGACGGAAAACTAGCAAGGACAGTGGATGAAGGGACCCCACCATTGTCGACAAGGGACTGCGGGACCGAAGACAACAACAACTACATAAGTAATGTCATCCGCACTGACTTGTCCAAGGAACCGATGGAGGAAGATGACTTAGAGACAGCAAGACCAGAAACCGGAATGACGGAGGTAAGAATTCAAATTGAAGGTAAGGAAGTAAAAACTTTAGTGGACACCGGTAGCGAAATTTCTGTTATTTCCGAACACATATTAGAGAGTTTGCAAGAGACAAACAAAAATATCCCATTTTTGCCAGTAGCGGGGGTGACCATTGTAGGTATTACCGGGGTTAGGAGTAAACGTGTCACTAAACAAGTACATTTGAACATGGTAATTAATGGAGTAGAGTATGACAATACATTTTTAGTAGTACGGGGACTAAATTTGGAGGTTATTTTGGGGAATGATTTTTTGATAAAGCACAAGGCGATAATCGATTTTCAGAAGCAGTTGTTAGCACTTAATAATGAAGGAAAACCAGTTGAGATTAGTTTTGAGCGGGTAGTAGATAAAGTTAGAATTTCGGAAGTTAAGATGATACTATTGGGCTAGTAAAGTAAAAACAGAAGTTAATACGTATGTATGTAGAGAAGAAGAGTTAGGGGGTACTATAAATGACCCAATTTGGGAGGATAGAGCGGGGAAATTTTGTAGTGAGGGGGTGACGTAGGGAGTTCTCAACGAAAAGCGTTGTGGTGGGTAATAGAACGGTTTCGAGAAGTGTTTGCCGATATACCAGGGAGGGCAAGAAATTATGAATGTAAATTAAAAGTAAGGGAACATGCACCCTATGTACAAAGAAGCTATACGGTACCATATTCAAAGAGAAGAGCGGTTCAGATGGAATTAGATAAAATGTTAGAAGGAAACATAATAGAGAGATCAATATCACCATATTCTAACCCGTTAGTAGTAGTCATTAAAAAAGATGGCCGCGTTAGACTATGTTTAGACGCCCGCAAGATTAATCAAATAATTATCCCGGACCGGGAATCACCCGAAGCAATAAATGAAATATTTCAAAAATTCAGTGGAGTTAAATACATGACCTCATTAGATTTAACCGCGGGGTACTGGCAAGTCCCGTTAGCATGTGAAAGTAGGAAATATACAGCATTCCTGTTAAATGGAAAGAATTATCAATTTAAACGGTTACCTTTTGGGCTGAATACCAGTGTGGCCAGCTTTATAAAATGTTTAGATGAAACTCTACAGCCACAAAATTTAGATTTTTTAACCATTTATGTAGATGATATATTGATAGCATCACGAACGTTTTCGGAACATGTGGAACATTTAGAGTACGTATTAGATAAACTGCGTAAAGGGGGGTTGACTGTCAATTGGGAGAAATCTAAATTCTTACAGAAATAAATAAATTTTTTAGCTTTTATAATTACACCAGATGGGATAAAAGCTAACCCAGAGAAAGTAGAATCAATTTTAAAATTTCCGGAACCTAGAAATATTAAGCAGTTACAAAGTTTTTTAGGGCTATGTAATTTTTATATAAAATTCCAGAAAAACTATGCCCATATAACTTCAAAGTTGAGTGAACCGTTACAAAAGAATAAACAGTGGAAATGGGGGGAAAAAGAACGAGAGGTGTTTATCGAAATAAAGGACCATTTTATGAACATGATCATGATGAATCACCCTAATTTTGAACGCACATTTTATTTACAGACGGACGCCAGTAATATTGCTTTAGGTGCAGAACTGTACCAGGAGGACGACAACAAAGAGTATCACACTATCGCTTTCGCCAGCCGGACGTTGTTAGCTGCCGAAAGAAACTACAAAACAACTGAAAAGGAATTATTAAGTATTGTCTTTGCTGTGAAGAAGTTTCGAACATATCTATTGGGAAATTCCACTATCATCCGGACTGACCACAAGGCATTATCTTTTTTAAACACCTGTAAGTTGACACACAGCAGGATAACCAGGTGGGTGTTAGTTTTACAAGAGTATAATTTTAGTTGGGAATATATAAAAGGGGTGGAAAACAAGATACCTGACACTTTATCCAGGGTAGATACAGAGGGAATGAGAACAGGGAGGGACTTAAAAGAAATAGAAATTTTCAGACTTAGTAGGGAAGATAGATTGTTTGGGGAAGAATTGAGAGATATTAATAGCATGCAGAGGACAGATACTAAATTGAATAAAATAATAACTAGCTTAGAGTCTGATTTTGATGAGTTAGAGTATAGCCGTTATTTTCAGATTTATCAAGGGAGTTTGTTTAAGAAAGTAGAGGGGGGAGAGCAGGTTTGGAGGTTAGTTATACCGGAAGGGTTGGTAGACAAGATAATATGGGACTGTCATTTTCGATATGGGCATTTTGGTGCTAGGAAGTGTGCAAATGTATTAAAAGAATCATGTTTGTTTAAGAATATGGAACGAAGGGTTAGAACTTTACTCCGGGGGTGCGATTTATGCCAAAAGTCAAAAGTAGTTAATTACCGATTAGAGGGAGAGATGAGGTGCATTAAAGTTGAAAAGCCTTTTGATTTAGTTGCGGTGGATTTATTTGGTCCTCTACCAAAGGGAAGGGGAGGCGTAATGTACATTTTCGTGGTATTAGATACATTCACGAAATTCGTAAGATTATATAGTGTAAAAAGGGCAACTAGTAAAGTACTAAGTGAAAAAATAACTAAGGATTATATGATTAAAACCGGAAAACCCAAAATAATACTACCTGACCATGGACCCTATTTAGTAGCGGAAGATGGCGACAAACTTTGGGTTGGGAAGGTATCATACCTAAACACACGGCAGTATACCATCCTCAGTCGAACCAAGCCGAAAGAGTCATGCGAGAATTAGGGAGAATGTTCCGGGCGTATTGCCATGCCAAACACAGTGAATGGCCGGCCTTATGTGGGGAGAATTGAAGAATGGTTAAACTGTACCACCCATGAATCAACGGGGTTCACACCATACGAGTTAGTTACGGGAAAACGTCCACCTAGAATTCTGGAACAGCTGTTTAACTTTCCACCGGAGAACAACACCCGAGATCTGGAAGTAAAACTTAAACTCACCAATGAAAGTTTGTTAACTAAGGGAGAAAGAAGAAAACGGCTTCATGATGCTAAAGGTAAGTGGATCAAGTATGAGATAGGTCAGCTGGTATTAGTGAGAAGCCACGATCTATCAAGTGCACAAGATAAAGAGATTAAAAAATTCTTTTTGTTGTATGAAGGACCTTATGAAGTCTTTGAAATTAAAATGGATAACGCCTATGTTTTACGAAATCAAATGACGGGGGAAATAGTGGGTACCCATAACGCCACCAATTTAAAAAAGTACTGGTTACAATAAAATAATAAAATAAATCTTGTAATTGAACATAAACTATATAACCATAAATTCAGGAATTGTATATAAAATAATAAGTGGTAGCAGGTAGATGTTCCCCACTTGTCCCAGTGGGGTTCGTCTATTTCAGGGACGCGCCCCTGCCCACGCGAGCCTTGGTTTTCTCCATTTATCCTTATTTTCGGAGGAAGCTTTGTCCTTACCTTTAGTCCTAGTTCTTGACCTTTTAATGATCCTTGCCCTTTTTATCTTCCCGATCTCCCTAACCCTCCCCTTAGAGAAAACATAAAAATAGTTACACAAATTGGCACACTTTTTTTGGACCTTTGATTGCCTTAATTTTAAACAATTTTAGGGTAATCCTCAAAATTAAATAAACTGGTGTTATTTACGAATTGTAAACTCATCCCTTAATTAGGTAGGTAGTAAAGAAGTTTTGTGGTTGAGTAAACAAACTAAGATAACAAATTCTTTGTATAAGCTAATAGAATTATGGTTTACTGAGATGGGGTCGTAGATTAGTGGTTGTGGTTTTTTTTCATTTTTGAGAAAAGACGGTAGGTAAGGAATTTAGGACGTCAGAAGGACTTTGGTTCACTTTCATTGAAGTGGGGTTCTGTGCGTCTTCAATCACATCTCTGTAAACGATAATCCTGTACATGTAACATATAACCTATTCACGGGTAGTAAAAAAAAAATTGATTAAAAAGCCATAACTAAAGTCTAATCTTTTTGAGACAGTAATGTATTTTGTTTGTAGTAAGTATCTTACAATAAGGTTGTTAGTATTAGATTTGTATTTTATGTAATCTATGTATGATTTTGGTGGGTGATGCACTTTGTATTACAGAAACACGAACCAGTACTTTGTTAATGAACCAGTACAACTAAGAGGAACCGATCAGTTGTGGATATGGAATAATGGAAGGCCGTTTATTGATATTTTAATTAAATGTTATAGAGTCAGGTGATGCTGTGGCGGGTATCGGTCCGAGCTTATGGTGTTGGGATCTCGAGTAGAGAAGTCCAGTAAGGTCAGAGGGGTGCTGCCACAGTCACCAGACTAGGGGGGTAAGTACCCATGATTTTAGTAGAAAGTTCAGGGGGGTTGCGGCGCCATATCCTCACTGATCCTCTTAGGTTTCAGGCAATGAGAGTTTGTATGCTTCGGCCTTCAACCTCTCATTGGGGGGGGGTATTGTAACGGTACGGAATTGTATGAAAAACAAATTTTTTAAAGTAAGTGTATTCCCCATGTAGTCATTGTCCACCTTTTTGGAACCTCGAGCTGGTAAACCACGTATGCAGCGTTATTATAAAACAAAACGTCTGTGTTTTGTCTCCGCACTCAAACAGTCCAGCCAGATGATGAAACAACATACATTTTTGCGTCAGCCGTGAATCACGGAGGAAAATACTGCCAAGTCATATTGCACCAGGCGGCAAAAAATTGCTAAATCTTATGCCTGTGTTATATCGCTCTTTTAAAAGCACCAATAGAAGCGCAGACTGACGATCATGTGACTAGAAAAAAACTCCGTGTATTTCTGCCCTAGCGCAGTACTGAGGGCAGTTCCATTGCAACTCATGGCCGCGCGGCCAGGAAAAATTAACCACCTAAGTACTCTATTACAAGTAAAGTCGGCCGACTGAATTATTAAAAGTGAAATGTTCGAATCACTGAATTATTAAAAGTGAAATGTTCGAATAACTGAATTATTAAAAGTGAAATGTTCGAATAACTGAATTAAAACAAAACGGTTTGAATAATCCGCAAGCAATTAACGCTAGACGAAGGACAAAGTAACTCTAACTAACTTCAAGTGACTTTTGGAGTGTGGGAGAAAATAAGTGCTTACACAAATTGGACCAGGTCTACAACCAGGCTGCGTACTCATTAAATCATTTTCTGCTAATTACAAAATTGAACAGTAGGAAAATCCATACCTGCTATTACGAGATCTCTAAGGGAATGGGGTTTATTCAAACACTAATGTAAAAGAAAGAGTGTGTATGTGTGTGCAGAGGTTATGTACTGGTTCGTTACAGTATTCAATATATTCATATCCAGTTAGTAAAATCATTTATAATTGTAGTTAAAAAAATTTATAGGGATAAGAATTAAGTTCATAGTTTGAGATAAAGTAGTCGTACAACCTTGTGTAGTACGTAAAAGAAGGGTGTGAGGTTTTAATAGTAAATAAAAATACGCATGTGGTTTAGACAGTATAAAATGCGTTAGCGTAATCATTTCGCACTTAAACCCAGATAACCTTATCTGCAGTGGATTTTCGTCTGTAAGACCCTGGAAAATGCAACCAAAGGTAAGAGTTTATTTGATTTGAACAACCTATATTGAAATCTTGAATTTGAAGTAACTTATAGTGTCTCAGGTTAAGGCAGCTATAAAAACCAAAACTTAAAACATACTACAACATAACAAATTTATTGTTGTATTTATTTAAATTTGTGGAGCCCCACGATTTTTGGAGCACCAATTACAACAATACAAATACATCGATTCAAGTTAATTTAACTTGTGTAGCCTCCTGTTTTTGGGAGACAATTAACTACAACGCAAGTTCACCAATTTAAATGCATTTACATATTGTGTATTGAATTCATGGGTGTAATCGTAATAAGAAGATGATACGTTATTTACGTTTAAAATCGTTCCATTATTTATTTATTTATACAACATCTCTCATATCGGATATTAAACAATAACTCATTATTAAATCGTTTGTACGAAGTTTTCGTACATAACTTATTGCTAACAAATTACATACATAAGTTATATACAAGTCTTATTATCTAATTGTAATTACTTTAAAATGTTTATTTTGCTCTCGGCTTACTCATGGTGTGTTCATATTTTTGCAATTGCTGAGTCATTAGCTTCAAAAAATGAATTTACTTCTATTCAAACTTCTTTTATATTACTTTGTTTTACTTTCTACTGCATATGCATTTTTTTTCTTTATCATCAAAGACTTTACTAATTACGTTAATTCAAAAATTACTTATTTCTCTTATCATTTACGTTATTAATTTCTAAATTTGATACAAGAAATATTATTCTAATTTTTACTGCTTTTACATTTATGTATCATTTATTTATTTTAATATTGGTTGAATGTCTTCCATTCAAACTTAATTAGTGTCTTTCAACTGTCTGTAATTAAATGTTTTTTTATCACCTCGTTTGACATGGTTATTCATCTCCTCCGTGTCCTTCTGGTCGTGTTCTCTGCATGTGCTTCTGGTCCTCTGGTCATGTCCTCCGTGTCCTTCTGGTCCTCTGGTCATGTCCTCCGTGTGTGCTGATTAATAGTCGTCTCGTCTCACGTCATATGCTGCCGATGTGTCCATAGACCTCATCGTATGTATTTTGCAGCTCTGGCTGTATAGCTAGTTGATCCGGTGACTCTTACGATAATTGTGAATTTGTGTCGTCGACTGACATAGCCTCCTGTGGCAATGGTTGAATCGAGAAGAAGAAACTTTATTAGCGTGACCTGGTATTTATAGTCAGGCCGTGCAAAAATTCCTGTCTGAACACTTTTCAACTTGTCAGATTCTGTTGAGGCGTTACTACCCCCACTCTGGTTCAATTCACTATTTTCGCGAATTACGAAGTTTGTTTCACCTCACTCGATGCTCAATCGATCACTAATTTTTATGTGATTACTATACGTAAATTGCACTTCTTTAAGGTATTCACAAAAAGAGTTAGTAATTTTTTACATATAGTAATTGCACTTTTCATCACCTCTGTATGGTTTTTTAACATTTTATTTATCTATAATTTCTATACACTTTGGTGTCTTTTGTTTTATCCTATCGTACATACTCTTCTTATAATTAACATTAAACATATAACTATTCTACTTGAAAAGGGTTGGTTACATTTCAGGAACGGACAGGTTTCACACACACTAACACCATACGCGCGTACACAGCGCTAGCGACAGGTGTGTCGAAACTGCATGTCCATGCATGAATTCTGTACTCCCTATTTTTACTACGATTCAGCTTATGCAATCTGAATCATGTTTATTAATTCATATTTATTCAGTTTTATTTATTTTATTTATTTGGGCAATGCACAGTATCATTACTGTTTGTACTGTTGTAATACATATTCTGAATGATTTTATGATTTTCATGATTTTTCAGACAAAATATGAATTTTTAAGCTTTTTGTGGCACCTCTTTCATTTAGTAAATGAAACTTTGCACTCTACTTTAATATACCAAAAGGCATTTGGTGGCTATTAGTAAGTTCTATCGGGTCAAGTATAAATTTGACCTATTTTTGATTCTACCCTAATGGACAGGACATGACCTTACTTACTTACTTTATCCAAAGCCAGCTCTTGGCATCTCTGCCATAAGCCTACGAGCCTCCCAGTATAGACATGTATCGCGTCTGTCTTGTACGTCCGACAGTCCTGTGCACTGCTGTAGGTGCGGACCGTCCATCTTGCTGATGGTACAGAGTGGACAGATGTCGGAGTCGGCTAGCCCAATCCTGTGCAGATGCGCTTGTAGATAATTGTGGCCAGTTAGGAGTCTGAATTTGGCGACTGCTTCTGCTCTTGGGAGATTCCGAGGGATTTGTTTGTCATGAGCTAAGCTTTCCCGTGCAGGCTTCGCGTAAGAAGTTTTTGGTCCACTTAGAGACCACTCTCTCGACTAGGTTTTTTGCGGTCATTAACAATGTTGTATTGATAGGCTGCAGGAGGCTGGCCCCCTGTTTAGCGAGTTGGTCGGCACGTTCGTTGCCCTCGATTCCTGTGTGGCTTGGTATCCATTGCAAAGTAATATGCCACCAGCTCTCAATCATTCCGGACATTAGTCTTCGACCAGCCATAGTTGCAGCACAGTCAGTGGGCTTGTTGTCGGTGAGGGCTACGATCCCAGCTTGGGAGTCTACGAAGAATACAACTCTTGTTGGATTACTGCTGACTGCAAGAAGCCTTTCCGCTGCGTGGTGAATTGCTAGTATTTCTCCATCAAAGTTGCTGGCGTTGGATCCTACTGGGGTAAATCCCACAAACAAGTGGCTATAGTAGCCACCCACCGGGGCTTGTGTCATCACTGATCCGTCGGTGTATACGTGCACCCACGTGTCTCTTTTGTACAGCTCATGGATTGTTTGTAAGGCTGCTGACTTCAAATCATGTGTACTGCTGAGTGCTTTGGCAGGTCGTGTTGTGCCTAGATTGTTGATCGTTTAACTAAGGCAGGGGGCACCACATGCAGGCGATCAACTCCACCCCCCCCCAGGACATGACCTGAAAACACACACAGCAGTGATTAAGGCAACTACTAATTGCCTTATGTGCACAGACCAAATCCACACACTGGATAACTGATCTTGAGTTACTTTTTATTTTTAACTCCTTATTTTACTTGGCATCTCCTTACCAAGGAAGAGTACACCTAATCAGTAGTACAAATTGATGATCATTAGGCAGTAAAATTGAACAATGAGTATGCTTATCACTAGTATTAGTGATAGTATCACATAGTGGCAGTATAGTCCCTGATTAGGAATTGAGATACAACAAAATAAAAAAAGACTACCATTAAATGAGGATGGGAGGAAATGTTTGCACAAATGACAGACAAAACTGCTGTCACACAAGACTGGTTTGAGTTCTAGGCCACCACAAAAATTTCCCTGATAGAAGAGAAAATGGACTGGTCTTCAATAAGGAATGACGGACCAGACCACCTCAAATAGTGATCAACAGCTTTGGCCAAAAGACCTTGGGGAGCATAGTCAGCAGGATTCAAACAAGAAGAAATATAGCACCAAGATGACAGGGTCATCTATTCACTAATGGCAGCAAGCCAATTACTTACAAAAGTGTCAAGATTGTTGCATGGAGTAAACACAATCAATGCTCCAGTATAATACAATCATGGAAGTCAGTCCAAAGGCAAATTTCACTAAAGGATAGAAATGGTAGGAAGAGCTGTACATAGTGATGTGCCAATTTAGCAAGAAGATAAGCACCTAATAATTCAAGGTGAGGACTAGATAAAGACTTTAAAGTAACTCTTAGGTGTAAGGAAACATGAATGACGAATTGCCATTTGTAAATTACAAAATGGTACCTGAAAAAACGTATTTTTACTAAATTATGTAGACTGAGAAAGCACATATAATAATAACTCCTATGAGATACTCAACAGTCTCCAACAGTTTTAACAAATAAGTTCACAAATAACAACAATATTGTTCATTATAACAATAAATGTTTATTATAATGGTGGAGTTATTCGGCATAGACACCGCGTATGTCATTGTTATTATTAATCCAAACAATGATGCGTCCATAACGATCATATTGGGTTGGTAGTGTAATCTTTCGAGGTTTGTTTTTGTTGTTGTTTGACGTCACTCCACCTTTTCTTTACAAAACTAATTCAGTACTCAGCCGCCGGTCGACCTTTTTTTGCTCAGTCAGCTACTGGGGTCCAACCTTGCAATTGGGTGAGCAGAGTCAGGAACCCAATTTTCTTCAAATCTGCCCTGTGTGCTGGGAACTTGACATACCAAGCATCGGCTTGGTCGAAGAGTACCGGCAGTTTTCGATTGTCTTCAGAAAGCTATCGTTCGTTGATGTAACCTGCACATACTTATAGAGACAGAGGCTGACACTTCGTGAGGCCACCTAAGAAACACGTCTCTACAACAGGCCCCCGCACAACATTGTTGGCGACATCATGCTTCCAGAGGACACGCTCTTTTTGTTCTTTCAAGTAAACTGATTAATTACAATAGGCCAACGATGAAAAACCTTTTAATGATTTCCCCTCATTCTTAAGTTGTTCAGTGTGCTGAAACCGAAAATTACAATACGAAAGTTGTATTACCCACCATTTTGTCACAAAAGAAAAGTAAATGTTTGAAAAAATCAACATTCGTATAAAATATATTCGAATTTTATATAGTAAAGAAAAGTAAAATTTAGCAAAATTCAACTGGCATTGGCAGCAAATGGAACATTGAAAACTTCCTACTGCTCTTCATTTGTTCTTCTTCACTGATTGAGCTGTTTGTATTGTTGCTGTTAATCTAACCTCACTTTTCCATTTGTTTGTGCATGTGATTAAGTATGTCTAATCGTGGTTGTACGAACTGTTTTGACAGTTTTTGTTATATTTGTGGAGAGTTTGTGATTATAAAACATCAAAGAAATATTACAGAGTTTGTTAAAAAAAGAGTACTTTTCATATTTTGGAACAAAACTTGGTGATCAAGATAAGTCTTGGGCCCACACAAGGTATGTTTTGTATGTGTTGAGGATCTTAGAAAATGGTCAAAAAATGAGAAAAAGTCCTTTAGATTTGCTGTTCCTATGATGTGGAGAAAGCCAAGAAACCATTCTGATGATTGTTACTTCTGTAGCTTTGATGTTACTGGCTATAACTCCAAAAATAAAAAAGTAATTTTCTACCCAAACCTCCCGTCCGCTATTCGGCCAGTAGACCATGGTCTGGCTCTTTCTGTCCCTCAAGTACCAGAGACTACTGATGATGTCGTCCTTGATGTTTGTAGTGATACCCAATCTGATGAAGATGGACAGGATGATGAATTTAAAAGTATTACAGAAAACTAAGAATCTCAGTTGCTTACGCAAATAGAGTTGAATGACTTAGTAAGGGATTTCGGCCTAACTAAGGAGTAAGATGAACTGCTTGGCTCTAGACTAAAAGAAAAAAACTTGTTGGCAGCTGGAACGTCTATTTATGTGTATATGACAAGAGAGCAGCAATTTACACAATTGTGTAAGCAAGAAAATGATTTGGTGTACTGCTCAGATGTTGCTGGTCTAATGAGTGAATTTGGAATTGAAAACAAAAAGGAGGAATTGAGGCTTTTTATAGACTCTTCAAAAACCAGTTTGAAGGCTGTTCTTTTAAACAATGGGAACACATATGCTTCATTGCCTATTGCTCATTCAGTGCATATGAAGGAAAGCTATGAAAACCTAGATGTAGATTTAAATAAAATAAACTATTCTGCTCATATATGCTGGAATTTGAAAAGTTTTATGCATGCTCCTTCGCATGATTTACAAAATTCCCATGTTTTTTATGTGAATGGGATAGTAGACCAAAAGAGTCAACACTGGTCCAAGAAAGACTGGCCTGCAACAAAAACCTTACAGCCAGGAGAGAAGAACATTTTGTGACAAAACCTAGTGGATCCAAAAAAAAATTCTTTTGCCACCTCTTCATTTCAAACTAGGTGTGATGAAATAATTTGTAAAAGCCCTGTCTAAAGATGGAGAATGTTTTAAGTATCTATGTGGGACGGTTCCTCATTTATCACAAGCCAAACTGAAAGAAGGAGTCTCCATTGAGCCTGACATCTGCAAAAGTATGTTTGATACCAACATTGAATAAAAAATGACTTTAAATGAAAAGAAGCCTTGAATCTCATTTAAACAAGTTGTGACCAAGTTCTTGGGTAATAAAAAAGACCCAAACTATGCATCTATCATAACCAACATGCTGGACAAATACAAAAAGTTGGGATGTCTGATGAGCCTAAATATTCACTTTTTGAATAGCCAACTTGACTTTTTCCCTGAAAACTTGGGCGATGTAAGTGAAGGGCATGGAGAGGGTTTCCACCAAGATATCAAGGCGATGGAAAAACGTTATCAGGGCCGATCGAACATCAACATGATGGGTGATTACTGTTGGTCACTTCACCGAGAAATTCAACATGCATCAAACAGGAGAATAAGCTACATCAGAAGCTTTAAAGAGAAGAGAGAAAGAAAATATAAACCAATGGACATATAAAAACTATATACTTAAGTTATTTTTAAGTTTTGACTTGAATAAAGGCTTTGTACATATTGTAATACTGGTTTAAATTTTCATTCCTATTGAATTTTTGTAAGTTTTCTTGATTATAACTTAATCATATTGTGATAAAACTGTGAGTGATAGAAAAAACTAAGTCCAGATATGGATTCAGCACGTCAAAAACCATAAGAATCAGCTATAAGTATTTAAAAAGATTTTAAAACTTTTTTTTGTTGGCCTGTGTTATTAATTAAAGCACATCTGGAACTCCAAGTTTGTAACACTTCAGATACAAAAGAATATGAACCAAGTTTATTCGTTTATGTGACACAAAAAAAACTTTTTGTTATAATGATTTCATGGTAGTATGTATATAATAGCTATTAACATTTTGTAAACTGACATTGATTGATCCACCAACATTAATTTTAGTCTGCTGGCTGGCTTAATTTTTTACACATAAAGAGGCAAATGTTAATCCTACTAAACTAAACCAATGCTGATTCTGCTCACTAAAGATTGGTACTAATCATTTTCTATTATGCCTTATTTATTGAATTCAATGTAACATTACAGTTATTGGAGTCAAAATATTTTTTTGTGTTATGTCTGTTTGGGCCCAGCGGCTCATCATACAATTTAACACACATCGCACGTAACAATAATAAACAAATGTATAATTATGTACTACACCTGATCAACAAATTGTTCATCATTCTCTTCTTTTACGATTTCTTCTTTTACACGGAGTTCTTCATTTAGTATAGAACTTATATCCGGCAATATATCCTGCAAATTTAGAAATTATAAAATATGCTTTGTCTCCTAAGTGCTTTACAGAGTATATAAAGAGGCAGTTTAAAATAAATACAACATATGTAGAATTATAATCAACTTTTTGTAATAAATACTCACACTCTGAACTTTCATTTTTTGTTTGAATACATGTGTGTGTGTGTGTGTGTGTGTGTGCGTGCGTGCGTGCGTGCGTGCGTGCATGCGTGCGTGCGTGTGTGTGAGAGAGAGAGAGAGTGAGTGTGATTTCACTTACTTAATCCCATGTAGTTTAAATGTATGCAATACTAGGATACTATGGAGACGGCCTCTCTGTGGTTCTGTTCAACATAGCTCTACACAGTGCAGTAAATAAAATCAATACAAGGGGCATAATATTCATGAAATCTTCTCAAATATATGTATATCCAGATGACATTTTAATAGTAGCAAGAAACATTGATAGCCTCAAAGACATGGATGCATTAATGGAAGCAGAAGCAATAAAAATTGGTTTTGTGGCAAATGAAAACAAGACAAAATACATGGTAATGTCCACCTCAGAAACAAGAAGGGCTCCTAGAGATTTCAATGTGAATGGGAAGTGTTTCAAGGAGTGTCCTGGTTTAGTTATCTAGGTGCCTTGGTTTCAAATGATAATAACATTAGGATGAGTATAACAGAAAGGATACAATCAGCAAACAGACCCTACTTTGCAAATATTAACATCTTCACAAACAATCTTGTTACAAGAGGTTAAAACTTAAGGTATATTATTCTCTTGTGCGACCAGTTGTTACATATGAATCTGAGGTGTGGACTTCAACAGAGTAATGACAAAACTGCTTTAAAACCATTTGGACATAAAATATTGCACAAAATTTATGCCCCAGTAAGAGAAGAAGGCAGTTGAAGAATGTAGAATAACACTGAACTACAGGCTCCCTTGCATGGAAAAGACATAGTGAAATATATGAATAGTGAAATTCATCAAATCACAGAGGTTACATTGGCTGGGACATGTGGAAAGAATATCTGAGGAAAGAATGTCTGAGTAAAGAATGCCTAAAAGAGTGTTGAAGGGAAGATTATGTACTACTAGACGTAGAGGCAGACCAAGGATGAGACGATTGAATGGCGTAACAGAAGATCTTGCTACCATGGGAATCAGAGGGTGCAAAGGAAGGACGGAGAACAGGGAAACATGGAGGAGTATTGTTGAGAAGGCTAAAGCACACCGAAGGCTGAGGAGGGGGAGGGGAGGAGGAGAATACTGGTATTCTGTTGATGTTTAAAGTACATATCTATAAATGAATGTAATCCTAATCTCAAGTGGTACACGGCACTTAAATGTGGTACACAATTTAGCTTTGGATTAAATAATCAGGTTTGTGCACATTACCTGTTCAGTCTCTGCTTCTTCTACATCCACTTCTTTCTTTACAACAACTGTTAAAACATCCTGCAAATGAAAAGGAATTAAATTTACTTTTATACAAATTTATTACCATTATAGGATAATCCTTTACAAGAGGCTGTAAAGAAAATATTAAAGCTGTTTAAGATTGTAATAACATTTCATGGAAAGAGTATATAAATGTTTAAGAGTTACTACTACCGATGCGGTTTCTACTTGTAGAAAAGAAGGTAAATTTAGAAACCACCTTGAATATTATAGAAAAACTATTATGGCAAGAACAGAAGTTGGAAACAAAAGTAGGAATTCTGTAAATATTAAAACCAATAAGGATAACTCAGAGGAATCAGTATCGTGGCGCAAGCCAAACTGAGAAAAAAAATTGCTATTGTCAAATACTAGATTAGAAATAAGGAAGTAGTTCCTCAAGTTTAAATGTTTGTAGCATCGCATTATACAAGTCAGATGTGAACCCTGGACAAACAGGGAAAGGCGGAAGGCACAACCACATAAGCATTTGAAATGTGCTGCTATAGAAGTATATTAACAATATACTGGACGGACAAAGTAATTAAAAAACAAAAGTGAATAGGTTCTGAAAACAATGGGAGAACAGAGAGATTTATGAAGATGAGTCAGCGTGGTCGGTCATTGGTTGAGACAACCAGGAGTAATGCTTGTGGTGATAGGAAGACCTCCAGAGGAAGGCAGAGACTGAAGTACCCAGGTTGACTGTTGAGGTTGTGGGACACCATAGGCACCCACAGATAAAGAAGCAGGCACAGAATACAAAGAACCATATCAAACCAATCACATATTGATGATAGAAGAGAGATAAATTTTAGAGAGGATGTATCTTAAAAATATTCATTATTTATCTAGTGTGCTTAATACAAGGGCAGTTTGAAAACTACATGGTCTACTATCTAGGTGTATGTGTCACTTTTTTGTTTTTCACTGGCTTGCGACACCACATTTGCCTCATGAACCACTGAGGTCGCTATGCTACATTGTTATTTACAAATAGTTGTGTAAACAAAATCATTTTTCAACGTTATTCCTCAGTGCGCTGTTCAAAATAGGGAAGATTTAATATTGTGCAGTCAATTTTTTTTTTTTTGAAAAAGAATTAACGCCAATTGAAATTTGTAATGAGATGAAAGACGTGTTGGGTTATGCGCACCTTTATTTACTACAGTCAAAAAGGAGTTTTCTGAATTTAAACATTAAATTCAATTGTTGGCCCAGCGTGTGGCCGAAAAGTGCAACTATACCATAAATCATCAATAAAGTGCAAGATATTGTTTTGGAAGACATCTATTTGAAGATGTCAGAAACTGCTAAGACTGTCGACATCTCAGAAAAAAGGTTATGTCACATTCTTACTGAAGAATTATACTACAATTTTTGACAGTTGTCTGCAAATGAGTGGGGAAGTGGTGTTTAATGTGGTCTAATTGCAGGCAATACTACCCACGCCAGTGTTGTCAGCTTGTACTTGTTCCACTGTTTATGCTTTATGTTTATGTTTATGCCAGTAAGCTTTGCCTTCTAATCAATCTGTTTACACTGCACATCCTTGTTTACGCACATATACAGCTCAGCTCCCCATCACAAAAACATATTTTAATTAGCTTAATTACATTTGTATTTAACTACTTTCTTTTAATTTCTCCTCAAATTTGTTTGTCCTGACCAAATGAGAACCCTGAGATAATAAAGAGGCTTATTCACCACATATGCATATGAGAAAGGACTAGTACATGCATAATAAAAACCTTCATGAGAAAGATGCAGGTTTCTGAAAAATGTACAAACAATAAACAGCAGCAGACCTGAAAAACTTAATTACTTCTGACTGATGTGCACACACACACACACACACGTGCATGTAGTTGCTGTATGTGTGATGTATAATTATTAAATGATATAGAAAATATTGAATAAAAAAATAATATTAAAAGTACAATATTAAAAATTATACACTATTATCAACAAATTATAGATAATAAGAAAAGTTAGTATACAATTTAAACTACAAGACTATTGAATCTAAATGGTGAATTAGAAATTTGAATAATGCCTGGTCAAAGTGTGACCAAGTACATAGAGACAGCAAGCGTACATATACTCTAGTGTGGTTTATAGAAACAATTTTTGTTATCTAAGTAATTCAAGAAGACAACAAGATAAGTGGCCACTAAGAGCATGGTCAGTTTGTTCATAAGCACTCAGAATGCGGGCACTCTGAGCATGGAGCCAGCTGATCAAGGAAAGTAGCAAAGATTTTTTGTGCGTGGTAAATGGAACAGATTATGAGGATAAAGTGGATGAGAGAGAATGGGGAGGAGTTGCCTGAGGGTTAGAAGGTTTAGAAGGATACATAATATTATCAATGTACACCCTGCACAAAAGATTATATATATTGTCACAGGACAAATGGCGCCAATCGTACACACTATAGTTTTTTAGGCCCTTAAAAGGACCGTTTGTCGGGTACGCTAAATCATTTGCGTACGCTGCCCGAGCCGCGCTGTGATGTTCGGCGGCTGCGTCCGCTGTTCCGGGCGTGCTGCGGTTCTCTTCTTTCGGCAGCGGTATGTAGAGCCCGCTGCTGTCCCAGTCGATGTCCATCACTGCTTCTCCTGCGTTCTCCATTCTTCCTTCTTCCTTTTCTTCCAGCTGGCTTGACGACGTCCAATTGAGTGCGCCAAAAATTTTTAGCGGCGCTGTTTTTATGCCCTGACAGGTCGTATGCCACGAACCTATCAGAGTGCCGCTGGTCCCTGGTTGGCTCGCCTCGAGCACGTTAGATGGTCACGTTGAGGCCAATCAAGCTGCTGCCGATCCTTGATTGGGTCGCCTCGCCTTCTCGTGTCACGTCTCGGCTGGCGCCGAGAGCAGATCTTCGCCTCGCTATGTCACAACTCCCCCGGGTCTTGAATGCTCTCCGGTGGCCAGCCCATTGTTCTTCTCCGGCGGGTTTGAGCCGTTGGCGGTGAACCTTGTATGGACGTCCGTCCTTCTCCACCGTGTAAATCTGCCCGCCGAGGGTTGCGGCAACGCTAAAGGGACCTTCCCAGGCTGGCTCCCATCCAGGGTACCTCCGTCCTTTGGCTGGTCCGGCGTGGCTCTTGACGTACACCAGCTGCCCTACGGCCAGTGTAGGGTCCTGTGTCCTCCGTTCCGGATACCGCCGCCGCTGATACTGCGTCTGGTGTGACCTGGCCGCCTCTTCTCGTTCCTCAATTGGCCGGACGTCCTGTTCTGCGTGTGGCCGACTCCAGTCGCCGGGTCGGCGTAGGTCTCTGCCCAGCAGAAGCTCGCTCGGTGTCACTCCAGTGGCGGCGTTTGCACGATTCCGCAGCGAGAACAGAATCGTCGGCAAACGCTTGTCCCAGTCGCCATGGTCCTTGCAGTCATGGAGCTGGATCCGCAGCGCCTTCTTGATCTCGCCGTTGCGCCGCTCGGTCGGGTTCGCCCTGGGATGGTAGTTGGCTGTAGTCCACGGTCGTATGTGCAGCTTGTCGCACATCTGCTTCCACTTCTGGCCCGTGAGCGGCTTTCCGTTGTCGGTGAGCAACGCCTCTGGGTATCCCCAACGAGGGAACACTTCTTCCTCCAGGTAGCGGATAATGGTGTCGGCGTCCGCCTTGCGCACGGCCTTTGCTTCCACCCATCTCGACATCATATCCGTGACCACTACGATGTACCGGTTGCCAGCTCGAGTCAGCGGATATGGTCCCATGACGTCCAGGGCGACAGTATTCCAACATCTCCTGGGTCGGTGAGGTCGCTGTTGGTCCTGTTCGGGATTTGCGCCGCGCTTGTGTAGGGCGCATATTCTGCAACTCCGGACGTATCTGCGGACATCAATGGTTAGGCCGGTCCAGACGAAGTCCTTGCCGATGGCCCGAAACGTTTCTTCGGCCCCCGGATGACCGGCTTCAGGGAAGTCGTGGAAGTGCCTGATGACCTCCATGCGGACACTCGGCGGCACGTACAATCCTGGTTCCTGGTTGCGTCTGTCCTTCCAAACCAGGCCGTTGTCCACCCGGTATCCTCTCGCTGTAGCCGCCGCAGGGTCGTTTCTCCACGCTTGGCACTCCTGGTCGCCTTCTTGCGCCTCCTGCACTGCCTGATGGATGCCGACAGCTGTGATTTCTTGTAGTCGGGGTGCAGCTGCCGCAACACTGCGAAGTGGCCTCTCTTCAGGCTGCATCCGTGGTTCTTCTTGGACGCCGGCAGTATCTTCAAGCCCAGGTTCCCTCGAGAGGAAGTCCGGCAACTCGTTCTCCTTGCCCGGGCAGTGGACGACGGTGAATTTGAAGCTCTGTATCAGTAGAGCCCAGCGAGCGTACTTCGTCTTCTGCCCCGTCGCCTGCTTCAGCCAAGTTAGCGCCTTGTTGTCGGTCCTTAGGGTGAAATGTCGATCCTCCAAGTATGGCCGGTATTTCTTGATGGCCCAGACGACTGCCAAACACTCCAGTTCGTTGGAGTGGTAGTTCTTCTCCGCCTCGTGGAGCTTGGCACTGGCGTACGAGATGATACGCCTCTCTCCGGCTTCGGTGCATTGATAAAGCACCGCTCCAAGTCCCTTTTGGCTGGCGTCGGTCTGCAGAAACATCGGCAAGTCTCGATCCGGTCGTGAGAGTTTTAACGGCTGCCGGAAAGCGGCCTTAACCTCTTCGAAGGCTCGCTGAGTTGTGTCGTCCCAATGCCACTTTCTTGTCCGCAGCAGGTCCGTTAACGGTTCCGAAATCATGGCGAAGCAGGGGATGTACTCTCGCAGCCAGTTGCAGGTTCCCAGGAAGCGTTGCAGCTCTTTCTTGTTGCTGGGGGCCGGCTGGTCTTCAATCGCTCTGAGATGTTGCTGCTGCGGGAGGTTGCCGTCCGGAGTAATCTCGTGGCCCAGAAAGGCGACTTCTTCCCGGCCGAAGTGACACTTGTTGAGCGAGCAGGTCAGCTGGTGCATCTGCAGCCTTTCCAAGACTTGATCCAGGTGTCGCAGGTGCGTTTCCCAGTCGGGGGAGTAGACAATGATGTCGTCCAGATAGACGAGGCAGCACTCCCGTAATAGTCCCGTGAGAACATCCTGCATCAGCCGTTGGAAGGTGCTGGGCGCGTTCTTCAGCCCAAAGCACATCACCCGGAACTGGTAGCGACCTCCGTCGGGCACCGAGAATGCTGTGTACTTCTTTGCTTCTTCCTCCAGCGGGATTTGCCAGTAGCCGCTCTTGAGATCTAGGGTCGAGAAGACTTGGGCCCCGCTGAGGTCCTTGATTGTTTCGTATATCAGCGGCAGTGGTGAGTCCACATCCTCGGTCTGATCGTTCAGCCTCCGGAAGTCTACGCAGAACCGGGGTGTGCTGTCCTTCTTCTTCACAATCACCACCGGAGAGCTGTATGGCGAGGTGGCCGGTTCAATGATACGCTGCCTCAGCATCTCTTCTACCTGTTCCCGGATGGTGCGTTTCTTCTCGTCGGAGTACCGGTACATTGGGAGCCGGAATGGCTGGCTACCTTCTATCAGCCGGATCTCGTGCTTGGCCGCAGATGTAGTGCGGAGCGGGCCACGGGAGAACAAACTGCGATGACGGTGTAACATTTCCAGAAGCCGTTTATGGTGTTGGCCACCTGCTGACGTTTGAAGGCTAGCTTCGTCAATGTCCTCTTCCTCGGGCTCCGCGCGGTCATTCCAGAAGACCGTCTGTCGGTTCTCGCTGCCAATGTGAAGGCAGCCCCGTCGGTAGTCCACAACTGCTTGGTTGGCCGTGAGCCAGTGGTGGCCCAATAAAACTTCTTCTTGCAGTCCGGGCACTTCTAGCAGACTGGTGGTGGTCGCGAGACTTCCAATTATAATGTCTGCGACGACGGTGGCCGTTGAGTGACATTGCTGACCGTGTAGCGCTAGCTGGACAACTCGGGGCTCCGTCTTCCTTCCTCCGGGCAGCAGACCGGCTCGTACGAAGTCGTAGTTTGCGGCGGAGTCCAAGGCTGCGGTCAGTTTTCGGCCGGCGATCTCTATTGGAATGCGCGGTATGTCCGCACCTAGTTGGTTCACGCGCCCCGGTGGGCTATTTACCGGGGCGCTTGGTCGTTTCCCTGCCGGTTCTTCACAGGGCAGTCCCGATGGAGGTGTCTTCCCGGGCAGTAGCGGCACTTGGGCGTTAGGCTGTTCAATCTTTGTTCCTCTTTCGTGCTTGAGGCCGATCGACACTGCTTCGACCCCCCTACTCGATCCAGGGAGTTTTCAGCAGAGTCATCCCGACCTCGCGCACGACTATCTTGATCCAAGTCCGCCTCGATGCTCATTGCCCGTTGTAAAAGTTCCTCTAAAGTCATAGGCGGCGGGAACCTCAGCGCAGGTCGAAGGCGTGGCTGCAGCTGTTGTGTAAGCATGGCTATGCTCGTCCTCTCGTCACCTCCGGGGTACAGACGGCGAAACAGCTTGATTTTTCTCAGGATGAAGATTTCCGCCGATTCCTGCCGCTGCGTTTGTCCGTACAGCTCGGCCAGCAGCTCTGCGTCTCGTTGCATCCCGCAGAAGTGATGCCGGAAGCGGTCGCAGAACTCGGGCCAATTTATCTGCAGTCCCGTGTATCTCTCTGCCCACGTGGCAGCTTCTCCTCGGAGCTGCCGCACTGCGTAATCTGCCCACTGTTCAGGTGGGACTCTGTAGTCCCGCAGCTGTCGCTCTAGCTGTTGAAGATATCGTTCTGGATCCTCGTACTTGAGGCCATGGTATGTAGCGGTGATCACCGGTGGCAACGTGCACCTCAGAGCTGCGGCGAATTGCGCAAAGCCTTGCTCTATTTCGAACCCGGTGTCCCGCTGGGTGTAGCTGTTGGGCGCCATGTTGTTTTGTGTGCCGGCTGGTAGTTCTCTGGCGTGGCTGGATCCTGCATCCGCAAGATGATCGTCGCCCCACGTTGGGCGCCACTTGTCACAGGACAAATGGCGCCAATCGTACACACTATAGTTTTTTAGGCCCTTAAAAGGACCGTTTGTCGGGTACGCTAAATCATTTGCGTACGCTGCCCGAGCCGCGCTGTGATGTTCGGCGGCTGCGTCCGCTGTTCCGGGCGTGCTGCGGTTCTCTTCTTTCGGCAGCGGTATGTAGAGCCCGCTGCTGTCCCAGTCGATGTCCATCACTGCTTCTCCTGCGTTCTCCATTCTTCCTTCTTCCTTTTCTTCCAGCTGGCTTGACGACGTCCAATGGAGTGCGCCAAAAATTTTTAGCGGCGCTGTTTTTATGCCCTGACAGGTCGTATGCCACGAACCTATCAGAGTGCCGCTGGTCCCTGGTTGGCTCGCCTCGAGCACGTTAGATGGTCACGTTGAGGCCAATCAAGCTGCTGCCGATCCTTGATTGGGTCGCCTCGCCTTCTCGTGTCACGTCTCGGCTGGCGCCGAGAGCAGATCTTCGCCTCGCTATGTCACAATATATATAATATATATATATATATATATTGTAACGTAATGAAAATATGGTCCCCGACGTTACATAAATAAGTTTATAATTGTTAAAATAAAAATAAAAAATAATTGTCCATACTAGTAAAAGGTCAGAAACACAACCCATTATTGAATAAATGAATCATCCCACAATAAGAATACAAGGTAGAAAGAAAAATTAATAATGTTAATAAATACAAACATCAATGTTCAGTGAAAGGTGTAAACGATAGACGAATGTAAAACCTAACTTAGACAGTTTTATAATAATTGATTATTTAAATGAGAGGAGAATGATTAATTAGTGCATGATTTATTTCATAAAAATGTACCTATTATTACGTTGTATCATGTTGCATTATTATCATGATAGTTATGTTATTTTTTGTGTGTAGCAAATGGAGTAATTCTTTTAAAAGAATATCAATTAACTGATATTAATTTCATGTTTTGTGTTATCAATATATTATTATAGAGCTGTTGTTAAACTTTATATAGTTAAATGTTTTGTACTTAGTTAGTATGCAGATTATAATTGTAAACTTGGCCAGAAAGGCTGTAATTGTTAATGAGATACAAAAGGGTTTAGTATAATTATATAATAAACAAATGAAGGATTCTATAATAATGCAAGTAGTAACAAATAAAATCAGAAGTAGATAAAAATGTAATGATAGGCCTAAAACCAGTAACATTGTATAGTAAGTCAGGTCAGAAAGGTTAGGTAAAGAAATTTGTAAAAATACTAAATAGAATATAATGAGTTAGGAGAAGTTAATAATAATTACTGATAGCAGATAAATAAATTCAATTTAAATAAAATCTCAAAATGCAATAGTGCAATGATACCGAAAGGTAATATTTTGTAACAGGAAAATAATACTTGTTAGAGTAAGTAGATTAAGAGGAAACGACAGCAAAATGTATATAATTTAATAACAAACAATATGTAAAAGTATAATAGAATATAATGTAAATTTAGTAAAGGATTATTTTAATGAGTGTAAGAACATTGTATGATAATGGTTATAGTATTATATATCATATCCAATAAGAGGAGACAGGATGGTTGTCAAGGACGACGAGAGATATAAAATTTGTTGACTCGATTATTGAAATATTATCCATGAACAAAAACGGATTAGTTTTGATGCACTCAGGAAAGAATTGATAAAATTAACTTAAATCAATACAATTGTGAACAAATTTAAGTAATAAAGAACCATAATATGGTTCACTGACATTCGACAGTCTTATATAACCGAATAATTATAAACCTATACATCAAAAGTGACGAAAATCTAAAGGAAGAACTCTACAAATAAAACTCAATATAATGAGTAATCATTAACTTAATTAATAAACCAAATCAGAGAAATAACTACCTGAATAGAGTTATATAATCCAGTATTATAAAGAACGAAAACAAAACACAAAATTATACTCGAACGTCATCTTCCACAATTCAATAGAAAAAGCATCATTGGACACGAAATACATTGAAACCCGTAACCACAAGAATTGGACATTGGTGAACAAAAGGAGCGGCATTCTGCATCATCCCGGGACCAAAACATCCACTTTTATTTCGAACTTGGAGTGAAGACTGGCGAGGATTAATTCATCTGTATTCCGTTATTGACCAAACACTGCGACGAGGTTAGCTGTACACGGCCTTACCAAGTAACGATGTCCAGCGGACGGTAAAACTCCACTTATTTTAAATAATATTTAATAAGAAATTAGTACTATATTGTAATACCTTGTAATCCTATTTATGCATTTTCTGTCCTTACTAATAGTTGAAAGAGCCTTCACACCCTGTGTTTAAAGAAATACCATAATAATAAAAATAATATATAACCCTGAATCCGATCGATAATCGATTACTTCTAATACGATCGACTCTTGTATCTCCATAAAGGAAGAACTTTGTTGCCAAGAAATAAAAAATCATAATAAAGAATCATTTCAGAATTTAACGATATCTTATCATTTATATAATATTTAGTGCAGTGTGAACAAGTTGTAGTATAAGTAGAGAGTGTAACGTAGGAATTATTGTACGCGGGTAACTAACCTACAATTTTCAACTGACTGTGAACCACAGCGCTACCTCGCTGTTGAATTAAAGAGAACGAGAAACAGATAAGGATTCCCTCTCTTCTCTTTAAACGCGGGCTAGGCTTGAATAAGAAAATTATAATTACACACTATATCAACTGGTATTGAACGCTACTATTACCGAAGCACTAAGTTAATACAGAATACTGATATATTCTTAGTATTTGAATAAGATCACACATTAGAAGATATTGTTTATTCACCAATAATCAATCATTGCGGTTCTATAAGAGAAACCGATCCACACTTAATACAATACATAAACATAAATCACAACAAAGCAAATATTATATATACAGAACAAGAGAAGACGAAAGGGTTAAGTTATAAATTGGCGAACCCAACAGTGGGGTGTTTAAACCTTCTCAAATTTAATTAATAACGAACTAGATTCGTTAAGTTATAATTTGGCACTCACAACCGTGGGGCTTTAGAAGATAGTAAAACGGGAGAGTCAGGGATAGTTATAAATTGCCGCATCCATCGTGAGGCGAATTAAATAGAGAGGATCAGGAGTTATTATAAATTGGCGCTCAACTTGTGTAGGGCTTAAGTTAAGTAAAACGTCAATTCCATAATTATTACTTGACTTGAGCAGGCAACTATTAGAGGCACAGAAATGCAACAAAGAGCTATGATACAACAAGAAACGAAAATGCCCAAACAAGAGAGACGATTAAGTTACGCGGAATAGATGACAGTGTTATTTAAAAAATTCAGCAAGGAGATGGAGTACATAAAGAAGAATACCACTGTTCACGAACGAGCACAGATGAGTCGTGCGAATGCGATGGGAACACCAAACGACAAAATGACATTGAGAGATATTTATGATGAAATGTGGGAGTTAGATGCCAGGTGTAATAAAGAAGAGACTATAGGGACAGCCCAGGAAAAAGGCGATAACAATGTGGAAGGAATGACTGAAGAAGATTGGGAAAGATGGGACGATAATGAAGCACAAATGAAAAACGAAAGAACGGGAGTATACGCACAGGTGACAGAGCAATATACTCAGGAGGAATATGAACAATGGAGACAATTAATAAGACAACCAGAAAACACAATACAAACGGAAAAGGCAGAATTAAGGGAATGGATAAGGGTTATGTTTGAACTATCCAGGAAGATATGTGTAATTGGAGGAAGGAACATAATCGAATAGAAGAATTTAAAGGAATACCGAATAATAAAAACTTGGAACAATCAAACATGCAAATAGAAATAGAAATAGTCAAGGACGTGGAAGTGAAGCAACAGAAGAAAATAATGATACTCACACAAGAAGAGGTACAAAAAACCATGGATTTATTGAATGAACATTATAGAATGATAAGTGAAACTTTGGATAATGGTTTCAAGAAATTGAATGAAACACTAAACAATGGTTACAAAAGTGTTAAGGAACCGGTAATTACGAAAATAGAAGATAGTAGGGAGGAAATAGAAGGTACGAATAAAGAGAAGACCAAGAAAATAAGAAAAATATGTAGAAAGAAAATGTTAAATATAAAAGAAGAATTGGAGATGAGGAAGGGTAGATTGATTAATGTATTTAACCTCCCAATTAATGAACGAAGGGAGTTAAGTAAAGTTAAGAATTATAGAAAAAACTTTATAAAAATGTCAAAAGTAAACCACCATAAAACAATAAAGAAAAACTTAAATAAGTTTAGATCTCAATTAAACATGTCAACGATCGAAGAGTATCAGACAATATCAGTTATATCTTTGATACGGAATATACCAGTAAAATATTGGGTAAATAATCCAGAGGTCAAAGGGAATGAATGGTAAATATGAGTGATTATGTTAGGTTAGAGGAAGTACAATACCTACTAGTTAAAAGGGAATTAACTATGACGAAAAACCGTGACTTAAATGAAGGTTTCGTATCAACAGAGTTACAATACCAGATGAGAGAGAGGTATTTAACAAGGACAAAAATCATTATGAACACTGCAGTAATCCGAGGAAAAGGAGTACCTGAGTTAATGGACCATGGTTAAAACAAGAAATAGTCGACTGGAAAAAGGAGACTGATTTTCCGTATACCGACCAAGCAACCCATTGGAACGAAGGAACCAAATAAAACTAATTAAGAATAAAACCCCCAAAATTCTAAAATAAGTAAGAGCGTCTTACTATGTGTGTACAAAGAAATTATTTTAAATTTATTAAGAAAGAACCCACAAAATTCTAAAATAAGTAAGAACATCCTACTATGTGTTTATGAAGAAATTATTTTAAATATATTAAGAATAAAACCCCCAAAATTCTAAAATAAGTAAGATCGTCTTACTATGTGTTTACGAGAAATTATTTTAAATATATTAAGAATAAAACCCCAAAATTCTAAAATAAGTAAGAACGTCTTACTATGTGTTTACGAGAAATTAAATTAAAAAACTATATAAGAAAAACTTACTCAAAATACTTAGAAACAATGTGATTTAAGATAAATGACAAAACGCCAAGAGAATTGAAGAACAGATTACATAATTATTTATAAACAATATGATTTAAAATGGAATAAGAAAAAAATATATATATAAACAATTAATGGTAATGTGCTCAGACAAGAAGGTAAAATAAGAAGAACAATGGATAATTTAATGACTATAAGTACCATGAAACTAAAGAATGATAATAATTAATGCAAATACAATTTAGAATTTCTTGGAATTGAAAATGATAAAGGAAGAATTGGTACGGAGAACATCTGTCACAAGAAGGAAGGTCAAAGGTATTTACAAATAATGACTGTCAAAAATGTTATCTGAAAATAGCTAATGAAAATAAGAAGGAATCAAGAAGAAAAAGAAATATATATAATTAAATGTAAAATGCAACAGCGTAAAGAATCCCAAAGATGTTTATTATTAGTCAAATGAAGAGACTATTATGATATTATTTTATTTTTTATGACTGTCTGTAGATGAATTCCAGCAGTATTATATTGAAGTGTAGTAGTTATGGAAGAAATGATGAATGAATTTTTTATGAAGTAAATAAAGGCAATATGAAATAAATAAATTAAAATTGTTTTGAAGTAATTTACAGTGTTTGACTATGAGGTAATTAACATTTATGTGAGAGGATTTAATTAATGTAAAAGTCTTCAAATAATGTAATTAAAGTAATTAATGGAAAGAGATGATCTAATTAAATTAAAATGTTAATTTTGGTAATGAACTTGGATTTCTTTTGATTTGAATGATAAAATAAATGATAACTGATAGAAATGCAATGATGGGGATTGAATAATCTAGTTTTGATTTGAAATGATAATACCGGACAAACAGGTAAAATATTTAATTAATGGAAATTGAAATAAAAGTTATTTCATTTTGTTTTAATTGTCTCCAAGTCACGTTACTAATATTTAGAATTAATATTAGGCAATTACCTGTATTAACTTCCGTCTTGTGACTTCTTTAGTTTTTTCCTTAAAACAACGCGTTTCGAGAATAAATTCTCATCATCAGGTTTTTTAAAAATTATAAAAACATCAAATTCACCCAAAAGGGGTCGTCAACTATTTAAAATACACAAACACAAAAACACCACACATAATTAAACACCGACACAGTCACGGCACAGTCCGATGCGCATCGTCTCGCCGCCAACGACCAACTGTTGCACTTTGTCTTACACGACCGTTATCATTGCCCGCTGACCCATCGATATCGATGGCCGTGTTGTACAGCAGATTCGATCGGAACGAAACTTTGTCATTAAGTAGCTGGTCCGTTTGTAACTTAGAAGCCCTGTATATCTCATATTCCTCCACAGCGTTCATGTATGCACCCTTTTTACAATTATGAAGCAGTTTAAAGTTTGTGTGGAAGTCTGAGTACTTATGATTATACAGCATTAAATGCTGAGCGTAACTGGATCTAGTTTTCGAGATATCACTTTTGGGCAGGTGTTCTTTAAAACGCTCGGCTGACGGCCTGCCCGTTTGTCCTATATAGAATTTGTCACAGTCATCGCATTCAAGCTTGTACACTCCAGTTTTCTCTTCAGCCGGGATATGAGTTCTTTGTCCCAAACGTTTTTTGATGTTATTTGTCGTTTTAAAGGCCACTGCTATTTTACGTTTTTTCAGCTCATTCTTTACAATGACTGGTAGTATATTTGTGTACTCAGTTACTATAAATTTAGTATCTTCTTTAGATGGGCCGGTTAATCTGCTTTTACTATTGATTTTTACCGAGTGTTTTCTTATAAGCTTGTCTATGATTCCACTGTTATACCCATTAGCGATAGCTATACTTTTGATTATATTAGTCTCTTCCACTCTGTCTTTTTGCTCAAGGGGAATAGCAAGCATTCTATGAACGAACGCGTTGAAGATATGCCAATACGCCCGGTTGTAATAAAAGTTATTTACTGCTAAAAAATTATAATCAGATATTAACCTAAATGGTATCGCTTATTTTGAGGTTAGGTTTTTGTAAAATAAGAATGTTTATTTGAATATACAAAGGTAATATACGTAAACCAGTACGACTAACGCAAACCAGTACGACTAAGAGGAAACAAGTCAGTTAAGTATGTGGTATGTTGAAAAGCCCGTAATTGATATTTTTGATTGAATGTTACAGAGTTTGGTGATACTGTGGCGGGTGCCTGTCTGATTTTACAGTGTTGGGATCTCGAACAGAGAAGTCCAGTAGAGTCGTGTAGGTGCAGCCGCAGTCACCAGACTAAGGGGGGAAATTACCCATGATTTTAGTAAGGATTTAAGGGGGGTTGTTGGCGCCATATCCTAGCTGGTCCTCTTAGGTTTTTTAGGCAATGAGAGTTTTTCTGTTTCAACAGAAAACCTCTCATTGGGGGGTATTGTAACGGGACACACTGTTGGGATTTATTTTATTCCTTAATAATTGTAAAAAGTAGTAGCGACTCAGGCTGAACAATGTTTTGATCACAAACGCATGACATTGTTGAACACCTTGCGGTCCCCCTCGTACCAGGCCGAGCGAGGTACAAAAGCAATTAAAAGTGTCTGGGAATGTGAATGGTCAAAAGGGGTGCGAATTCATGCGCATTCAAGCCAACGGTCACACGATAGAAAGCATGTTTAAAGAATTCTTTCCCACCAGGTGCTAGATGACGTAAGCTCCTAGAGATGTGCTCCACCAATCCCGACGCAAGTTGCCACACACTGAGGATCTGTGGCCATGTTGAAAATCTTCAGTCGACGAAATCCCTCAGACTGCACGGTCAGAAAACAGTACTCACGAACAAAATATCCAGTTGGCCGACTAATGTAAAATGTGGTTTTAAAAGTATCTCAAATAATAACGAAGTGAGAAACAAGTGGGCATTCAGTAATAACAATGTTAACAGTTGAAAATAATAATGAAGTGAGAAACAAGTGGGCATTCAGTAATAACAATGTTAACAGTTTAAAATAATAACGGAGTGAGAGAAACAAGTGGACATTCAGTGGTAACAATGTTAACAGTTTAAAATTATATCGGAGTGGCCAATAACAAATTCGAATTGGTGGCGAAAGGATTAACAACGAGGATGAGTAACTTTTGAACTTTTCCTATATTTTGAATAAATTTTAACATAGTATACAGCTGTTTAAATTCTGATAAAACAAAGAAGAAAGCTATTAATTAAATGGGAATTTAAAGAACTAGTATATATATATATATATATATATATATATATATGTATGGGAGCGTGAAAATTACGTAATGAACAAAACACTGGATTGCGTTAATTATTATTTAAGGTATACCGATTATAATGTGTATTTTCAATATTTGGTTTTCTTTTAATATGTTTAGTGATAACATCCTATAATAGGCTATCACAGTATGTCATAATATAATTATATAGAAATACGTAAAAAAAGAAATGAATGTCATGTTAGAGGAATAAAGTAATGACTTATATGATCTTATAAATATGTACTTGTTTATTTGCATTTACCTGGTTTTTCTCTGCTAAGTACACCAGACGACACCTTGGTAAATTACGAAAGGTAGGTAATACGAAATTTCAATATTTTAATTACTAATTAATGAGTAATAATTCAACACATTTTAATTGACACAGGAGCAGAAATATCCGCGATTAGTGAAAATTTTATTAAAAGAAATAATAAATATTTTAAAAACACTGCAATATTACCCACGAATAATTACAGATTCAGACAGCGGATAAAAATAAAACAGTTGCCACTGGACAAATATATATATATATATATTACGTTAAAATACGATGAACTGGAAGCGACTATCCCGGTAATAATAATAAAGAAATTAATTTATAATGTAGTGCTTGGGGTAGACGTTTTAACGAAATTTCAGGCCCAGATCGGTTTGACTAACGGTATCATGCATTGGACTACAAACAGACGTACATATCAGCTGTTCCTTAATGATAAGAAAGTAAACAAAGGCGATCGACTTACTTATACTCCGATTGAAATGCAACGGCCCAACATAGCGATTAAAGCTGAGTATACCAAGGATATTAATAATAATTTAAATCAGCAGCAAACTAAAGAATTAAATAACTTGTTAAAGAAACATTCGCACGTATTTTGCGAGCAGCCTTAAGTCACAAATGTGTATATGCACAAGACTGAGGTGACTGAGGAATCTAAATTCGTACGTCGTACTTACCCCATCCCTAAGGTGTACCAACAGCAAGTTGGGGTAAATGTTAAAAAATAAGGTCATTAAACGGTCAGAAAGCGATTTCGTCAACCCTCTTGTTGTCTTTAAAAAGAAAATGGGATATCTGGCTATGCCTTGATAAGAGAAATTTAAACAACATCAATAAGAAAATATATGACTGTGCTCCAAATGCTGATAGCTTATTTAAAGTGTCAAGGTATCCAATACAGGACGTGGCTTGACCTTACCAGCATTTCTGGCAGATTCCTTTGGATGAGGAGAGTCAGAAATATACTGCATTCCTCTATAAAAACAAAAGCTACCAATTTAAAGTCGTACCATTCGGACTCGTGACAAGTCTAGCTGCAATTATTAAATGTTTAGAGCTTGCACTTGGCCCCGAGTTAGAGGAATTTGTCAGCATTTTTGTGGATGACATCCTAGTCATGTCTAAATCGTTCAAGGAACACTTAGAACACCTCGACATAGTGTTGAATAAGCTCCGGAATGCTAACCTAGTTTTGAAGCAATCTAAATGTGAATTTATTAAATCTGAAATTAAATTCTTGGGGCATGTTATAAATGCGGACAGTACTAGCATGGATCCAGAAAAAGTAGATAGTACTGTTAAGTTCCCGACACCTAAAAAGGTTAAAGATGTTAGAGCTTTACTCGGGTTAACTGGATACTATCATCGTTTCTCGCCAAATTATTCTAAAACAATAACACCTTTATTAGAATTACTTAAAAAGGGGCATAAGTGCAAGTGGGAAGATAAACATCAAATCACATTTGAGAATATTAAGGACCTATTTAAAAATAATTTACACTTGTTTCATCCGAATGACGAAGGAACTTAAGTTTTGCAAACCGATGCTAGTGATACCGCTATCGGTGCTATGTTATATCAGCATGACACTATGGGAGTACATCGTGTCATCTTGTATATAAACCGTACACTTAAGGACACCGAGAAAAACTATTTTACATCAGAAAAGGAAATATTGGCAGTTATCTATGCTTTGAATAAATTCCGGTGCTATCTATATGGCACACACTTCGAGATTCATACAGATAACCAAGCATTATCCTTTCTTCTATAACCTCCTCTCTTGAGTTATAACTTAGGGAACCAGTAATAATTGGATGTGCCAATTATACCGGCTGCCTTCGTTGTGAAGCACTGAAAATAATCACAACAAATAAACAATTTATAGCAGGATATTTGGAAGGGGAGACTGTTGATTTATGCACTCATTTTACTTGGTACTTAGATGACATCTCTTTATTACATTTGGTGATTAAGTTCTCTATTGAAAGTTCTCAAACAATATAGTTTACTATATTGTTAAATATATAAATTACTACTTTACAAAGGGGCTTCAAAATATGATGTACATCTTATTGATTAATTCCACGGATCCGGGATTAAATATATTAAATGAATTATGGTCACCTTGCCATGTACAATATTGAAACTCTAACCATTTGAAGAATGGTTTTTTACTAATCTTCTAAAACAACAAAACTTTTAGTTTAAACTTTACCTTTTTGCTATAACTAGCGTTATTAGATTTTATACTACATGTTACCTAAAATGTCAGGTTTCTAAAGTCTTTAATGTTATTACATTTAAACATAAGTTTTAAAGTCTTTAATATGATAATTTAAATTGTCTTTTTGGGTTTATAATTTTGTAACTCTTAACCATGGAAGACAAGCCTCCATGTCACCTGTGTGTTTTCTGAAGTTGCTGCAGAATTAGTTCTTCGGTCCTCCTGATGTTTCTTGAAGTTCAGTCGTTACCTTATCATACTGTGATGGTGAAGTTCTAGAAGTATGTGAAATCATTCCTGGTGTGGTACATTCATCTCCGGCGACTGTAGTTATTCTTAGTAATTCTTGTAGTTAGAATACATAGATAGAAAGTTTGTTTCACTGTTATACACTTCACATGATGATAGATTAGTTGACTATCACCTTCTAGGTTGTAATACTGTATAAATTACATAGTCCGTTATTTTATAATATAGAGAGATGTCATCACCACACAAATTACTTATTTAAATAGTCATGGTATCAACCCTTTCACATTTTTATATATACACGTAGCGAAACAACGCTTTACGCTGCTTACGGCGTGAGCGCTCCATTACAAGTCTCTGAAAATAGTTAAGGGGAGCGTAGTAATCTCAAGACAATTACTAGGCAACATAAAAGTAGTTCCGTTTTTCTAATTATAATTAAAGGACTACGGTTGATTAAATAATTAAATCGTGATATTCTTAGTTGCAGAAGTTATCAAAGTACGTAACAATGGTCTTAATTAATTATTTAAATAATAACAAATTTACAATAATACTTAGTTTATTTAGGGGTCAGAAAACAAGTTACTTCTGGTCAGTTCTTGTTTATACAGGATAAATTAATAAGCTTTACCCTTTCTGTACAATTGCATTCCCTTTTAATTTTATTATTAGACTTATATTAAATATTATTATTATTAAATGATTGCCATAAGATTTAGTTTACAATGTGAGATTTTATTAAGAATTTAAAATTTCTCCGCTTATATATTATCAACTTAATTAATTAACATATTTTTATTAATGAAATCGTCACATACTCCGCCGCTTAAGCCACAGACGCCGGTATAATTTTTTTTGAATATACCGAGAGTATGTTTAGGGATTTCCGTGTGTAATTTCTCTCACCCGTTTCTCTCTGTATGTAATTATGAGTTACACACGTCAGTCTCGAATTGTTCATTCTTACTATCTACATATCATACTTTACAGACTAATTCTAATAGTACATAAAATTCACACATTATAAAACATATAGTTAACATTCTAATTTTCTTAATACTACTACTTATGACTACTACCGGGTTTTTCTTTAGTTGGGAGTTATTCTAGTGATAGAATTACTCATTAAGTAATTTGTTACTTAATTATTTCTCATATTTGCTGTCAGCTGACTTCTTACTTTGCTCTACTTTCGAAGAATAGGATTCAAGGGTGATCAGGCCTCGTACCTATCTATACCATTAGCTAGCTAAACGTTACTCTAGTACTCCTTTGCAGTTGAGTACAAAACATATACCTTTCTTTTTTCTTCACATTTATTTAACTTGCACTCTACCATTACCTTCTTTGTGATAATGTTTTATCTGAGAAATATGTGTCCTTCGTACATATTTTTGAGTAGAGGGTTCATACAGTGCTACGGTTACTGGAGTTAAATATTTGTGAATTTGATAAGGACCGCACCATCGGTATGATAGCTTGGAAGTGGTCTTATCGATTGCACTACTCGTAGGATGTGTTTTACACATAACTAAGTTACCGATTTGGTACTTTACTTCATTATTTTTAATTCGCTCGTGATATTTCCTTGATTTCGCTAAGTTTGTTCGCAAATTAGCGCGCGCTTCATTCCATATCTTCCTAATATTTTTATCCCTAATTTCATGGGGTAACAATTCATGTATTTTCCACTTAGCGGATAATGGGTGGTTGGGTTTATATTTGAACAATAATTCAAATGGGGTCGACTTATGTCCTTCATGATATGCAGAATTAAAAGCGAACTGTATCCAGGATAAGTTCTGGTCCCAAGAAGTATGGTCGTTAGCATGGTAGGCAATTAAAGCAGATTTTAGGTTTCGCAAATACCTCTCAGCTATATTACCTTGCGGACAATACTCTGTAGTGGTAATATGGTTTATACCTAGTTTGAAACACATGTTCCTGAATTCCTTGGACTTAAACTGTGGTCCGTTATCCGACACTAGATGGACAGGAATACCAAATTCTTTAAATAATCTATGCTGTAAAATATTTACTGTGGTTGTAGCTAAGGCTCGCCGCATGGGGTACATCCAGACGAATTTGCTAAAAGAGTCTACACCAATTAGTAACATTGTATTTCCTGATTTGGAACGCGGATAGGGTCCTGAAAAGTCTAAATAAATTTTGGAGAACGGGGTAGCAGGAATCTCTGAGATTAACTGACTTATTTGGCTGTTTCTAGCGGGTTTGCTGAGTGCACACAACTTACACTTTTTTACAAAATTGGCGATCTCACTGTTCATATTTTCCCAGTGATATTCTTTACGAATTCGGTGTATAGTTTTATTTATTCCCATATGTGCTCCAATGGTGGAAGAGTGATAATATTCCATCAGCATAGGTTTAATAATATCAGGGGCAATTATTCGTAGATATTTTCCGTTCGCTATTTTACAACATAATACTCTCCTACTTAATATGTATTTCTCTGACTTATTTCCTTTTTCAAGTTGTTCAATAATTGGACTCAAACGTGGGTCTTGTATTTGATACTGGGCTAAATCCGTAAATGCAAGAGGAAATTCGGTAATTAAAGTATTAATAATCGGCGTTTCTCTACTCTTGTTTTCGTAAGTATTACTACTAGGCTGGAACATACGTGACAGTGTATCGGCAACTACGTTTTGGGTGCCTCTAATATGTTGTACTTTGAATTTAAAACAATTTAATCTTAATACCCATCTTCCGATACGACCTAACTGTTTTGGGTGATTTAGTAGCCAAGATAACGCTTGATTATCTGTTTCTAACAAAAACTCCTTATGTTCTAAAAATGGTTTGAACTTTTCAAAAGCGAAAACTATAGCTAAACATTCTAATTCGTATGCGGAGTATTTCTTTTCTTGCTCAGTTAGGGTGCGAGAAGCGTAACTAATAGGTAACCTTGAGTTATCTACTTCCTGATATATTACTGCACCTAGTGCGACACTAGAACTGTCTGTCTGCACTACAAATGGTTTTGTAAAGTCGGCTAATTGTAGTACGGGGGGTGATATTATGCTTTCTTTTAATTTTTCGAATGCGGTTTGGTGTTGCTCATTCCATTCAAATTTAATTCCCTTCTTTCTTAAGGTATTTAGCGGTGCTGCAATTTCAGCTAGATGTGGGATGTACTTATGGAAATAATTTATCATTCCTAAAAATCGGGCTATTCCTTTCGCATCCCGCGGCGGTAAAAATTCTCTGATGGCACGGGTTCGCTCTGGGTCTATGCTTACCTTTCCGTTTGCTTTTACGATGTGACCTAAAAATGAGAATTGTGTCACAGCAAAATTTACTTTACTGGGATTTACGGTTAATCCAGCTTTCTCCAATCGGGTTAGTACTTCACGTAGATGTTCAAGATGTTGCTCAATTGACTCGCTGTAAATAACAATGTCATCTAGGTAGTGGTACACATATTTAAACTTTATGTCATGAAATAATTTTTCTAATAATCTGCTACATACAGAACTACCTTGGGATATACCAAAAGGTACCCTTGTAAATTGGTACAGGTTGAAAGGGACGGCAAAGGCGGTAAGACGTTTTGATTCTTCCGAAAGAGGTATCTGATGAAATGCCTGATTTAAATCCATAATGGTAAAGATTTTTGCTTTAGTAAAATAATGAAATGCACTGTGGATGTCGGGAAGTGGTATAGATTCAAATTCTATCCGTTTATTTAGTTGTCTGTAGTCCACCACTAATCTATGTTTGTCGTTACTTTTGGGTACTAAAAACGCAGGTGATGAATAAGATGACGTAGAGGGTTCGATGACTCCTTGTTCTAACAATTTATTAATTTGGTTCCTCATCACTTCCATTTTCGGTGGTGATAATTTGTATGGGGCTAAACGAATTACTTTGTTGTCGCTCAAATTTATTTTGTACTCTATCAGATCCGTCAGTCCTAACTTTGGGGTGAGGACGTTGGAGAATTGTTTTATTAAAGTCTGTATGTTCCGTCTATCTTTACTTCTTAGATGACTTAATTCAGGTTCGTGATGCTTTATATGTGTAGAAGTGGTGCTAGTACTTTCTCTGTTATTTGCATTATCATGCAAGTTATATTTCCGTGAACGATCGAATCCAAAGTAAAATATCTTCTCGTGAATGTCTAAAATTATTCCTGTTTTACTGATAAAATCAGCTCCCAATATTAATTCGGGTTCTAATTCGTCGCATACCAACATTGGAAAATACCACGTTAGATTTTTAATTTTTACTTTAAACGTGATGATAAGTTTTATCATTAAGTTTTGCTTATTAGCTGTAGCGCATCTAATATTTACTGATTGACTGCGTTTAACTAAATTGTGTTTAAATAATTGATCGGCTAGCTCTTGACTAATTAAACTTCGCGTGGATCCGGAATCAATTAATCCGAGGCTGGATGTAACACCAAGGTCAACTTGTATATACGGTAATTCACACCTATTGTAATCACATTTACTAATAGAGTTACATTTATCGATAAATTTCCTAACATAGGGGTCTAATTTTCTTTTGTTATTATTATTAGTATTTTGTTTTAACTTGTGGTCTCTCAGGGGTTTACCTGTTTTCACGATGCTGCGGAAGACACAGGGTTTTGGATCTCCCTGCCTTACATGTTTTTTGGATAATGAGTTTTCTGATGATACTGTTTCCGTTTACAGTTTCTACTGAGGTGTCCAGGTTTTCCGCAGTTATAGCATATATATTCTTTACGCGGGGTCTCACTGGTTTCGTGTCTAGGTGGTGGCTCTTTGGACTTACCGTGACCATGAACATAGGTTGGTCGCCGAAATGGGCGTCGTTCTCGTAGACTTCTTGTATCTGAGGATAGGGCTTGCGTTTCCTTTCTATGTGGTGTTGTGGATACCGGTGCATGTCGATGCTGATCTGCATACCACACATTTGAAGAGTGCACACTACATTGTTCAAGGTCAGCGAAAGTAAGGGGTCTACTTATTAGAGCTAAACGGGAGCGTTCTTCAGGAGATAAGCCTACCAATATAGTATCGACCAATTGTTTTTCAGTCCAGTCGACTTGCAGTAGACGTGAAGATTCTCTGATGTCTGCGATATAGTGGGCCAGTCTTTCTTGAGCTCTTTGTACTCGAAGTACGGTATTTCTTTTTATCTCCTCATATATTCCAGTGGGAATAAAATATTTGATTATATTTGTATGAAGTTCTTCTACCGGAAGATTCGAGTTTAATGTTTCGAGCACACGATCTCGTAAAGGTGGTTTACATTTGGGTAAGATGACCTGCAGTATTTGCCAATCGCTCAATTGTTGTAGATCTTTTATTTGCAGTAGATATCTGATAAAAGTCAATAGAGTCGTGATGCTTAAGCCATCGGTGTAAGGAATATCATTAATTATTTTCTCTACTGGGTGGGAAATCTTTCCGTAGAGGTCTACATTAAAACATACGTTAGGTGTACTTTTCGAAAGATTGGCGTTTGCATTGGGATTTGTAATCGCATATTTACTAGTGCGAGTATGCTGAACATTTGGCGGTGGGGGTTCTGACATAGTGTGGGTATTTAATTCTCTACTAGGTAATTGTTCATGACTCGGTTGTATCTTCGATACGGTGGGTGATTCGGGGTTCGAGGTGGAGGGAGGGTTTTCTAAAGTAGGGGATAGAACTGGGGAGATATATAATTTTCGTAAGTAGTGCTCAATTTCCTCCATTCTCGATGAGTCTGATTTTCGTCGTAAGTCATTGATAATTATGGGTAATTGGCTTAATGCCTCCTCCGCAAATTTCTGCACATCGGGGGGGATTACGGTGACGTCGGGCCAGCTTAATAAATTATTTAACCGGCGGGTTACATGTTCTATACGTTGCGTAACGCGCAAAAATTCCGTAGGTGATTTCTTGTCCTCAAGGTTTTGAGATAATACTATCAATTCCCTATATTTCGCATAACAGGTTTCTCGTTCGCCGTCATAATCGAGTTCACGCAATCTATCTAACTGCGATGGTGTATCTGATCCGGTTTGGCGTAATGATTTTCGTAACTCCGACACGGTTACATTTACGTGTTTTAGACCTCGTAAAAGTGCCTCGTAGCATAGCTCATCTTTTAATAACAGATCAGGATTAAATTCGGCCATTTTAGTAATGTGAGCGGCTATAACTAATTATTCTACTATTTGCCTTAATTGTTATACAACGCTTCCTTTTTCTTTTACACAAAAATATAAAACTATAAACCAATCGTGTTCTTACTCCTTTTTCTTTTTTTTTTTACAAATAAACACATAAAATGTTATGACAACCTTTATCGTTTTACTTTGAGAGAGAGAGAGAAATTTCACACATGCATGAATATGCGTACGACAAAAGATTCCCCCTTCGGTTACTAACACATGAACAGACACGCTTCTTATAACAATAGACCACACAAGGAGGGTGACTTATTTTCAACTCAACTAAACAATGACAATTTTAAACAAACGGCAGCAGGAAACTACCCGTCCGAGATTGTCGAGAATGTGGCACGTTTATGAATGGGACTTTTAACAAGTACCGACATGGTTTGTTTACATGGGATTATATGCTAATATTACGTTACACATATTATATTTACTAATAAAGTTATTTATACTATATTACTATAATATTAATTATTATTTTTATCTTATTTCAAACTCTGACACATATTGAAATACATGAGTGTATAGATCAACAGCTTTTGTGCGTGGGATATCGGGACGCAATTACTTCTTTCTTTTCTCTTACGCAAAATTAGCAAATTAGCAAAATAGCAGCAGATTAGCAAAAATAGCAGCAGAGCAGCAGCAGAGTGGCGCAAATTATAACCTCCTCTCTTGAGTTATAACTTAGGGAACCAGTAATAATTGGATGTGCCAATTATACCGGCTGCCTTCGTTGTGAAGCACTGAAAATAATCACAACAAATAAACAATTTATAGCAGGATATTTGGAAGGGGAGACTGTTGATTTATGCACTCATTTTACTTGGTACTTAGATGACATCTCTTTATTACATTTGGTGATTAAGTTCTCTATTGAAAGTTCTCAAACAATATAGTTTACTATATTGTTAAATATATAAATTACTACTTTACAAAGGGGCTTCAAAATATGATGTACATCTTATTGATTAATTCCACGGATCCGGGATTAAATATATTAAATGAATTATGGTCACCTTGCCATGTACAATATTGAAACTCTAACCATTTGAAGAATGGTTTTTTACTAATCTTCTAAAACAACAAAACTTTTAGTTTAAACTTTACCTTTTTGCTATAACTAGCGTTATTAGATTTTATACTACATGTTACCTAAAATGTCAGGTTTCTAAAGTCTTTAATGTTATTACATTTAAACATAAGTTTTAAAGTCTTTAATATGATAATTTAAATTGTCTTTTTGGGTTTATAATTTTGTAACTCTTAACCATGGAAGACAAGCCTCCATGTCACCTGTGTGTTTCCTGAAGTTGCTGCAGAATTAGTTCTTCGGTCCTCCTGATGTTTCTTGAAGTTCAGTCGTTACCTTATCATACTGTGATGGTGAAGTTCTAGAAGTATGTGAAATCATTCCTGGTGTGGTACATTCATCTCCGGCGACTGTAGTTATTCTTAGTAATTCTTGTAGTTAGAATACATAGATAGAAAGTTTGTTTCACTGTTATACACTTCACATGATGATAGATTAGTTGACTATCACCTTCTAGGTTGTAATACTGTATAAATTACATAGTCCGTTATTTTATAATATAGAGAGATGTCATCACCACACAAATTACTTATTTAAATAGTCATGGTATCAACCCTTTCACATTTTTATATATACACGTAGCGAAACAACGCTTTACGCTGCTAACGGCGTGAGCGCTCCATTACAAGTCTCTGAAAATAGTTAAGGGGAGCGTAGTAATCTCAAGACAATTACTAGGCAACATAAAAGTAGTTCCGTTTTTCTAATTATAATTAAAGGACTACGGTTGATTAAATAATTAAATCGTGATATTCTTAGTTGCAGAAGTTATCAAAGTACGTAACAATGGTCTTAATTAATTATTTAAATAATAACAAATTTACAATAATACTTAGTTTATTTAGGGGTCAGAAAACAAGTTACTTCTGGTCAGTTCTTGTTTATACAGGATAAATTAATAAGCTTTACCCTTTCTGTACAATTGCATTCCCTTTTAATTTTATTATTAGACTTATATTAAATATTATTATTATTAAATGATTGCCATAAGATTTAGTTTACAATGTGAGATTTTATTAAGAATTTAAAATTTCTCCGCTTATATATTATCAACTTAATTAATTAACATATTTTTATTAATGAAATCGTCACACTTCTAAAATGTAGACTAACCAACGCCCGGACGACTCGCTGGATAATGATGATTCAGGAGTACGACTTTACCATAAGATATATTAAAGCTAGTAATAACAAAATAGCGGATACACTGAGTAGGTATGCTCCTGAATTTGTTGAAGAGCATGAGTCTGATCCTAATAACGTGAGAATATTAGCTCAGCAATACCAGATAACGCCAGAGTTACATCAGCAGTTGGTTAATGTCCATTTAGAACAAAACACCGACTAACATCAGGAAAATAAAAACAAGTATACTCTGTAAAGAAAAGCCCTGATACTGTTGTAGTAACGATATCTTATATAAATTGATGGATGAAAAATGGAAAATTGTTCTTCCTATTAGTATGTTAGAGCAAATAACATGGGCATGCCATGAAAGTGTAATGTGACAAATACAGGGGATTTTATTTTATTAAATTTTTGGGGATTTATAGAAAATATTTGTAAATTTTATTTCCAACTGTGACCAGGCCACATGTCGTATTGTAGTAACAGTGTTCTAACAAAGGCACAATACGTTCCAACAGTTGTGCAATCGCTAACAAGGTATGCACCCAGCATCAATTTCTAAGAACTTTGCAAGTGTGTGACAGTGCGCCCGAACGCACCCGACAACCAGGTGCGCGGACTGACGCCGGTGTGAAACACAAAAAATGGCTAAGAGCAGAATTTCTGTTCACTTCGTTTACCCTGCTGGCGGATGTGAGCCTAAGTTGTGACGTCAGCCAGTGCTGCACAAATATCCGATACGAACAGCACACAAACACTTACATGGATTAAATAGGACGGAGTTGTGGCAACGAACCATGAGGCCTTGGTTTCCACCAAGAAAGACGAAATCGAGTTGGCCGTGAACAGATAGCCGCTCTTCCCAGTTCACTTACAGACGCCTATAGTGTTGTATGGGCCCGGTCGGCCAAACTTTATAAAATGTGATCACTTCAACATAATACCGATTTTATACCGACCGGGACCCGAGGAATTAACGGACTTACCAATATTACAACGGGTGCAGTGGAGTGGTACATAAACACAGTTAAATATCGGGCCGCGGAATCGGGCGACGAAAGCACGTGTTCGGCCGGAATCGCGACAATGAACAGTGTATAATAAAAAATGAAATTTCTAACATAAACAAGGGGTAAGGTGTAAATAAGTGTGAATGCGAGAATGTTTGGCAGGCTGGGCGGTCTGATATATATAGAATAAGATGAGCCCGTAAAATAAGGTAGAATAGAAATTATAGTCATAGTACGAACAACAAGAATAAGGAAGTATTAAGATGCTATTTCATCTGCGAAAGCATGTATAAAATCTGTTAAAATTTGTCAATATTTAAAAAATTAAAAAAAAGTCATGAATTCTCTTCATTCAAAATGAGATATGTCAATTATTACAGTAACCCATAAATCACGTTTGTATCCTAACGTTCGTATGACGACCCTGGACTAGAAAACACATTCTGAAGGTAAGTGGAAGTTGATAAATTTATGTATTTGTATTTTCTAATAAAAAGAACTTAACAATTGGCGCCTCGACAGGAACGAATTTAATTAATTAAAAGTAAAATTCCATACCTACAAATAAGATACAAGCGTGGTTTTAGGGTTAGAGTAAAGAAATAAAAGTATGTCATTTACGCACAATTGGCATAGTATCAAAATTATATTATAATAAATCCTTAAATAATAAGAAATGGCAGATAATAACAAGATTGTAGTTGAAATGAGTGAGTCGGCTGGTGTGGGGGAACCAGAGGTTCATTCAACCCCAGTAAATCGATCAAAAGAATTCAGCCTAACTGAATCAGCTATAGACGACTCGAGCACTTCGTCAACTCCAACCTTAGTAAAAAGTAACAAATTAGATAACGATATAATGAGTATATTACGAACCATATCAATGGATATTCATGAACAGAAAAACGAAATCAAAGAAATTAAGAGTAGTTTCAGTGAGAAATTAGATGAACAAATTAAATTAAGCAATGATTTTGACACCAAATTACAAGTACAAAATAATAAAATTGATGAGTTGAAAACCCATATGAATGAAATTAACAAACGTTTTGAAAATACTAATGAAATAATAAAAAATAGTTTGAACAAATTAGAACAGAGTATTGAGAGAATGGGAGTGAGTGTGATGAATACAAACAAGAGTAATACAAAAGAAAATTATAATGATATGTATAAAAATGTGGTACTAGATAAAGAGTTAACAAATGATGATGATGTCGAAAATAATAAAGATAATATTGAGAATAGTAACGTAACTGAAAAGGTAGTATTAGAAAGTGATACGTTGAAAATAAATAGTGAGAGTGCTGATGAAGTTGTAGAATGTAATAATGAAATGTTCATGTGTGTTTATGAGTCAGAGAGAAAGTGGAAAGATAGTATAGTGGTAGAATGGGGGCAGAGGGTAAATTTTCCCCTTATTTATGATGATGTTATTTTGTGTTCACAAGTGTTGTATTTCAAGGGCAAGAGTCCCGTGTTAATGGAAGATTTAATTGGTGTCCCTTTCTTATATAAGTTTGTACCCTCTGTCTGGAGTAATATTGAAGGTATGAGATGGTGTTGTGATGAGAGAAATTTAGATAGAGAATGGTGTGTTGAGAGAGAGATAGAATTATATGAATTAAAGAGAGATTATGGTGAGTGGAAAGAAATGTTAGAAGTATGTTTAAACAAGAGTAATTTACTGTATGATGAAGAAGTAACTGACCCGATATTGGAAATATTTACTAATGGAGACTTGACAGAAATACATAATGTTGACTTGGTTCATGATTATTATGATATAACGAATGAATTTGATTTTTATGGTTATGACACACGAAATAGCAATATGTGTGTCAATAAAATTGAAAAGTGTTATTTGAAACAGAGATTAATTTTTGACAATGGAGGGTAGACTATAAAACAATCAATGGACAATTTTAAATGCTTTGTTTTGTGGTTTTGACCTCGTAACCTTGGACACTGAAGTGTTATATAACTGACTAATTAATGATGAAGAGTTGTAAATATATGTGTAGTGCATTTAATCGTGTGTATTGTAAAATGTTAGGTAAATAATGTGTATATGTAGTAGCAATGGTTGTGATAATAATAATATTAATATTTGCAATCTAAATAAATAACAAAATTAATTTTGGAGACAGTAAGTAGCGAATTGTAATTGTTTTGATAGCAATGTAACTTGTATTTTCAATAATTTATTTAATTAAAATAATTTGAAATGTTTAAATATTTTTGATTGATTTGATTGTTATATAATTGAATTTTGATAATGAGTTTAAATTATTTTATGAGATGTGAATTTGGTAATTAATTGTTAAATTGTGTGATTTGAAATAACACTGTGATTAAATGTTTCAGAGGTTACTTGGAGATATTGGTGTGTATGGTGTATATATTGTGTATGTCAGTATGTGAATAATGGACTGTAAGTATAAAAAATTTTATAGTACTTGTCAGCTATAATAAAATGTTTACAGATGTTTAACCCAATTGAAAGAATTTTAACTACAATAATGAAAACAACTTGAGATAATAATGTAAAGAGTAATAGTAACTGAAATATAATGAAAAATAAACGTTAATAATAAATTTGAAAATTTTAAGGAATTTAATTGTAGAAAGTGATGAATGATTTAAAGGATGATATTTAAAAATGGTTAATGAAAATTTCATATTAGAATGTTGTATATAAAAATTTTATTATTTAGTTATTAAGGTGCTATTGCTAGGGTGGCCTGTGCCCCAGTAGATAGTGGAATGGGTTGGGGGTAACAGTGAGTGTTACCTCCATCGGAGGCCGAAATGGCGAAAATGTACGGCACACCTTTTTGTACAATTACTTAATTGTACCACGATGGACTTTCGTGCCGTACAGAATAATGATGAGTAGAACAGGCATTAAAGTAAAGTTTGATTTCCCCGACTTTTCGGACGATTACTGCCTTACCAGCACTAATCGTGGTTTTGGCTAGCGGTCAGCTATGGCCATAATCAAGTCCCTTGACCATAGCTGACTTGAAATTGGTTGATACTAGAAATTAACAGGGAGGTGAAACTAGGGGAAATCCCCGGAACCATGGAACAGCGGCTGCCACTCTGTCCGCGGAGGGACAGCATAGCCAGGTGGTAGACCCGTTTTAAGGGCTTATAATTATAAACGAAGGTATGTCGATACCTAAATTTTTTTAACTGTAAAGCCGAAGCAAGGACAAGGAGATGTTCAATTCCTCCAACTATGCAGTCCTTGCGTAGGCAAATGGGCGTCACAGTCCAACATAAAATACAATAGTGTGTGTGGATTGGGAGGTTGCTCAGATGAGCAACGAATTTCAATTTCATAACATAAAAAATTAAAAAATGATAACTCAATTTTGCTCTAATAAAATGCTTGTATTACGCTTTGATAAATAGGTGTTCATACGTTCAGTAAAATGTGTTCATTCTGTATTTTATAAAGGTATTATTTTATTGTGTTAGTGGTAAGAATTGATAAAAAATATGTGTTTTATATAATTTGTGTAATTTTGAAACGATTATAACAAAGTAGATAACTAGACCGACCGGCAGGCGGTTTACACAATAGTACCAGAGTCAGAAAGAGGGGAAACAATGATGTGTAATATGGTAGAGGTAAGGATTGATAACCATATGTATTTCATGTAATTTGCATAATTTTGAATTGTTTGCAGCAAGGTCATTTACCTTGTTAGGAATGTCAGCTGATCAGTAGTAAACTGTCACTGTTAAATTGTTTATTAATGTTCAAGGTAATTAATGTTAAAAATAATGTTTAATGTGTTAAAGATGTTATTTTAAATAATGAGAAAAGTAAGTTGATAAAGTTAAGATTTTAATGATTTGTGAAAAATAATAAAAGATAGATGTTGGGCGATTAATATTTTGTGGGACATGTAGATCAGTCCAAGTTAGAGTTAAAGTGGTATTAGAGATGAAAATATTGTTTTGAATTAATGAAATGTTGTTGTGAGTTAATGTAATAGAATTTGAGAAGTAGTGATGTTGACACAGTAGATATGGGGAATATATGTAAAGTAATGATTGATATATTGATGTTTATAAATGATGATGTTATTTTGTAGTTGAAGTGAGGTAATAAGAATGAGATTTGGGGATGGTAATTTTGTAATAGGGGATAGTGTAATGTAGGAGTCCGCAACAAAAGGGTTGGGACGGGAAGGGACCGTTTGGCGCCGGAAAGGGTTACCTTAGGTAGAATCCAGGAACCAACATAAGGGAATGAGCTTTTGGGGGGGGGAACACTTATCCTAAGTACAAAGGGTTAGAGAATATTTTTTTTATATATCGAGAGAATGTGGTGAATTGAGTTTAATAGTAAGTTGGGTTTAGAGAGTTTGATAGATGTTTTGATAGAGATGGGTGTCCTGATAGTTAAAGTTGTTAGTGGTATTAGAGTCAGAGTGAGAAAGATTATATATGTATAAATGCCAAGTGGCAGATCAAGCTAGTATAAATAATTAAATCACCCAAAGTAATGGAGAGGGAGATGATTAAATAAAGGGATTTATAGTAAAAATATAAAATTTTGATTGAAACCAGTGACAAATTTTTGATAGAGTTTGAAAATAATGTAAAGTTAGAAAGTGTTTATTTGAGTAATTTAAATATTACTTTGATTGTTAATTATAATAATACTTTGTTCTTTTAAATGTTTTATTTTATTGTGTTTTGTGTTTGAAGGTAGAATTTTAAAGATGTTCAATGTGTTTTCAGATGTAACTTGTGTATAATTTATGTACGTCAAGGTTCTTGACTTGACCCAGTTTTGATCAGCTGATAGGTGATGTTCTATATTAGACACGTTTAGCAAGGAAGTAAAGCCAATTTTGCTTTTAATTAAATTGAATAATTTTAAATAATTTCAATATTGAAAAAAGAATATATTTTAATAAATTTAAAATTTTGAATTTAAAATTTTTTGAAAAAAAAAAATATTTTTTGATTTCCCGCCTGCCATCTAATTGATATTTTTGAACTTTGATGATGTTACTGTTTGTGTATTATTAGTGTTTTTATTGAATTGTATTGTTAGGGCATATGTATAATCACATGTTAGGTTAAGGATGTTCATATTTTAAGAAATGTTCAATTTGTTTATTTTCTGATAACAAAAAACTAATGAAGAGAATTAGTCAATGTAGGTAAAGGATTTGTGTTCTGATTTAAAGAAAATAACTGTTGATTTTGACTTAAATAAAATTTTAAAACTAAAGATATTTCCATGTTTATATGATGTAATATAAGTGTGTGTGTGAGCCCAGTAACTGCTAAAGGCAGCCCAGTTTGCATGTAAGGGGGAACATATCGGTTGAGGATCTGGCATGATATAAGCCAGGGATTTGGATTTTTTGGGGAAACATGTCAGAAGGTGAGGTGCGCTGTGGTGCGTATCTGTTCGATTTTTCGGTGTTGGGATCTCGCACAGAGAAGTCCAGTGATCTCATTCAGGTGCGTCCATAGTCGCCGAGCCAGGGGGGTCGTTTACCCATGAAGTATAAGAGCTAGAGGGGGTTGTTAGCACCATATCCTCACCGGTCCTCTTAGGGGTGTTAGCAATGAGATTTCTTCTGTTTCGGCAGAAGATCTCTCATTGGGGGGGTATTGTAACGTGACAAATACAGGGGATTTTATTTTATTAAATTTTTAGGGATTTATAGAAAATATTTGTAAATTTTATTTCCAACTGTGACCAGGCCACATGTCGTATTGTAGTAACAGTGTTCTAACAAAGGCACAATACGTTTCAACAGTTGTGCAATCGCTAACAAGGTATGCACCCAGCATCAATTTCTAAGAACTTTGCAAGTGTGTGACAGTGCGCCCAAACGCACCCGACAACCAGGTGCGCGGACTGACGCCGGTGTGAAACACAAAAAATGGCTAAGAGCAGAATTTCTGTTCACTTCGTTTACCCTGCTGGCGGATGTGAGCCTAAGTCATGACGTCAGCCAGTGCTGCACAAATATCCGATACGAACAGCACACAAACACTTACATGGATTAAATAGGACGGAGTTGTGGCAACGAACCATGAGGCCTTGGTTTCCACCAAGAAAGACGAAATCGAGTTGGCCGTGAACAGATAGCCGCTCTTCCCAGTTCACTTACAGACGCCTATAGTGTTGTATGGGCCCGGTCGGCCGAACTTTATAAAATGTGATCACTTCAACATAATACCGATTTTATACCGACCGGGACCCGAGGAATTAACGGACTTACCAATATTACAACGGGTGCAGTGGAGTGGTACATAAACACAGTTAAATATCGGGCCGCGGAATCGGGCGACGAAAGCACGTGTTCGGCCGGAAACGCGACAATGAACAGTGTATAATAAAAAATGAAATTTCTAACATAAACAAGGGGTAAGGTGTAAATAAGTGTGAATGCGAGAATGTTTGGCAGGCTGGGCGGTCTGATATATATAGAATAAGGTGAGCCCGTAAAATAAGGTAGAATAGAAATTATAGTCATAGTACGAACAACAAGAATAAGGAAGTATTAAGATGCTATTTCATCTGCGAAAGCATGTATAAAATCTGTTAAAATTTGTCAATATTTAAAAAATTAAAAAAAAGTCATGAATTCTCTTCATTCAAAATGAGATATGTCAATTATTACAGTAACCCATAAATCACGTTTGTATCCTAACGTTCGTATGACGACCCTGGACTAGAAAACACATTCTGAAGGTAAGTGGAAGTTGATAAATTTATGTATTTGTATTTTCTAATAAAAAGAACTTAACAAAAGCTTGGCACACGCTGGTCCATATCAGTGTTACTTAGCACTCGAGGAGGACTTTGTGTGTAACAATATGGTGCGGAGAATTCGAAATATTTTGAAGACATGCCATGAGTGTCAAACTGCAAAATCTCCAAATATGCACACCTATATTCATCAGCAGGGAATTGTCACTCAAGGGAAAGGTGAGCTACTGTGTGTCGATTTCTTAGGTCCACTTCCGCAAGGTCTTCGCAGATTGAGGCACCTGATTGTATGCATTGACGCCTTCACCAAAAATGTCAGACTATACCGTGTAACCTGACCAACAACCAAAGCGGTGATAGCAGCTATTCTCAAAAAATATATCCCAGAAAATGGAACCGTTAAGAGGATACTTAGTGACCAAGGAAAGCAGTTCCAGAATGTGCTGTGGTCTACTTCCCTCGAAAGGAATGGTATCCAACCTATCATTACGGCTATTCAGCGACCGCAGGGTAACCTTGCCGAAAGAGTAAACAAGGAGCTGGGATGACTGTTTCAGACTTACTGTCATGACCTACAAAACATGTGGCCAAATTATATACGGTTCTTCGAGCAGTCACTTAATGAGAACTATAACACCACTACGGGCTTTACACCTAAAGAACTGCAGTCAGGTAAGCAACCTACCAGATTTTGGGAGAGGTATATAAAAAAACTGTAGACACAGACCCTACCGCTACCGTTGCACATAAAACAGAACATCACCAAAACACGGATAGAGCAAACAGCTGATCAACGGGCACGTGTGTTCAATCACACTCATAAAACTCTGTAATGAGACATTTAGGCCTACCTGGGGTAATTTTGGGAAACATAAAAAGATGAATAATAATTATGGGAAGAATAAACAAATGGTAGTTCATGAATTATACAACGTAATAAGTAAGCAAGTGGATTTGTGTCAAGGTCAGTTTCAGACGCAAGCAGAACAGTTATTTTTAGATACATGACGGGGAAGTTATGTAATTCAACGGATCGTACAATGTGACGTCAGAGACCCACCCAGATTCTTATTTTCACTGGAATGTCGATCCAAAATTATCCTCCTGTCAAAATAACTTTAAAACGATTGAGAACAAAAGGTTGGAATCACGTGATTCCTTCACTACGTTGGAAATTGAGACACAAAAGTCAGTCCCAGTCTGCTATACGTTCCGGAACATAAATTGCGGGCGCCCGCAGTTCGAAAAATGTGCTACAAATCAAAATTTATACGTAAATAACGTGAACAACAGTTTTAATGTAATCACCGTTTGGCGTTATATAGTGAAAGCAACAAGAAGTGTACGAAATGACAGAAAGTACGGGACAGTTCTTCTGGACTCAAATATCAGCTAAGTAACCTACGAGAGTAAAAAACCAAAAATTTGCAACTAGGGCTCATAAAATTCCAATTTTACTATTCTAATAAAAATGGAGATCTCCTAAAGTCTTGGTGTGCGTGCGTGTGTGCGTGCGTGCATGTGTGAAATGCAAGCGCTGGTTTCCGTGTATAAAATTAAGTTTGTAGTTATTTATTTTTTTTTTTTAATATTACTGAAACTAAAATGTAAGAGAGGGAGAAGGAAGATTTTGTATGTAATGATGGGGTTGGAAGGAATGTATAAAGTTTTGTTCATTTTGACCGAAAAAGATAAATTTAATTGTATTTTAGAATTTAATAAAGTAAGAGTGATTTGAATATTTAAATGTGAATTATTAGTTATTCCAAGCAACCATCTCGTTTTCAACACGTCTAATTCGAACCCAGAGTACGGTAAGTGAAAGATTTGAGTTGGTAGCAGACAAAATGGTGGCTACCAGAGTAAAAGTGTAGAGTTGTAAACAATATTCATTAATAAATTTATAAACATAAATAAAACATAACAATGGCGCCCGAAGCAGCTGGACCTTTTGCATAAATAAAATTATGCAAATGTGGATCTGGTTGAGGAACGATATGGTTGTTTGGGATAAATTGGTATGTACGTAGGAATAAACTTAGATGACGAGAGTGTCAGATATGGTTATGTTACAATGTTATTGAAATAGATGTATTATAGATAAGTAAAAAATTAAATAATATAAAAAATTAATACTAATGAAAATATTAACAATGAAGTCAGCTTCACTGACAGCCAGACGGAAAGTGAAATAAATAGCGATTTAAGCGAGACTGAATCAAGAATAATGGAAGGCGTAGCGAGTCAATCCACGCCAACCTCAGTTAAGAAAGAGAATAATAGTGATATGATGTGTATGATGGAGTTGCTGTTAAAGATAGATAGTAAGTGTGACAATTTAGATAGTAAATGTGACAAACAAAATGAAAATTTGAATAATTTCAAAAGCGAAATTAAAGAAATTAAAAGTAATTTTAATGATAAATTTGATGAAGTAAACACTAAAATGAACGATAAATTAAATGAACAGAATAATGAGATAAAGTTGATGAGAGAGGAGATGAAACAGCAAAATTTTAATTTTAATAAACAAATGAATGAAATTGATATACGTTGTACTAGTACTAAAAAGCAGATATTAAAATCAGTAAACCATAAGTTCGATGAACAAATAAATGAATTAACAGAAAATCTTGAAAGTAAAATAAATAATGTAAATGAACAAATGACAGATCAAGTTAAAATTCAAGTTAAAGAACAGAGTGTAGAGATAGAAAGTAAGTGTATTAATAAGATTAATGAAAATAATGATGACATAAAAAATAAGATAGTGGAGGTAGAGGAGGTATGTAAACAATCAATACAAGAGGGTGTGGGGGTTATGAATAAACATAACCTTCAATACGAGAATAAATATGATAACAAATTGAGAGTAATTGAACAAGATATAGTAGAAATTAAAGATGAAATACATGTGGCAGTGAGCCAAAATTTAAATAATGTTGCGGAGCGAATATTATATACTCGCGAAGCAAAAGATGATATTGAACTTGAACAATTTTGTTGTGATAACCGGAGAGTACACCCGAAGCAGTTTTTGAGTAGGGTAAGGGAATTTAACCGGTTTAATAGCAGTAGTTGGGAGGTAAAGTTATTAAAAATTTTAAAGTGTTTTAAGGGCAGTTCTGAAATATGAGCTGAAGTACATAGAACAGAGTGGGATAGTTATGAGAATTTCGAGGCAGCGTTCCGAAATAAATATTGGTCTGAAGAGGACCAGGAAATATTATGTAGTAGAATCATGGGAACAGGGAATTTTGGGGAACATAACCATATACGTAATGAGGATATTTAACGAGGCGAAATACTTAGAACCGCCACTGCCGTTTCGATCGTTTGTCAGACATATTAGTAAACACCTGCCTAAGGAAGTACAAATTACATTAATGACTAGAGAGGTAGCGGACATAAATGAATTGGAAAATATATTAGATGTATTTCAGAACGTTAGGGACCGTGAAATAGGTAGGCGTCCTAATCAATCAGGTATGAATAGTAGCAGTCATTATATGCCACAAAGAGTGTCACCACAGGGGCGTGCATACGGTAAACAAGAAAATCATAGTCGAGACGGGGGGGTGGAAACGTACAGGATGCTCAGGAGAGAATTACGTTGGTAGAAATTTTTGTTTCAGGTGTAGGAAATCAAGGCCAAATCAGCGGGGGGGGGGGGCGGAAATACGTCGTCGCATAACAACATACAACAGCGGGTCGGAGATGACCGCGGGGGAACATCGAGGAATAATGGAATTAATAACCAACACGAGAAGGGATACCAGCAGAGCAGTACCACCGCCAGAACAGAAAACTGAGGCCGACAATGGAAGCAAGGACCCCACCATTGTCCACAGGGAACAACAGGGTCCAAGTAGCAGACGAATACCATAATAATGTGATACAAATGGATATGATGAAGGAGTTGTTGGAAGAAGATGATGTGTTATCTCATTCACAATACAAATTAATAATTAATAATTTTATATATTTCTTACCTTCTATAGGGTTCCAAGGTTCTTCACACGAACGGTGAAATACAAGCGAGACTTAGGGTATGTGTTGTAATAATTACTCTCATTTACGGTTAACTATTTCAACTCATTTATTATTCTTTTATCATTCTCTTTTTTATGAATCAATTAGAACATATTTTCTCCTTTTACCTTCTCTACTCTTTCAAGTGAACAAAATTAAGTTTTGAGGTAGCGACCCCATCTAACTAAAACCACAAACACATTGGAATACAAAACTACAAGTATTTTTTATTTCTTATAAGTAAATTAAATTATTTATTTACCTAATTAAAGCAACCCAGCAATTTGCTCACACTCAGCATTCATACTTGCCCCCCTATTACATTTTATCTTCCCATTCCCATTATAATTGACAAAATTTTTCCAGTTTAAAAAAAAATTGATCCTAGTTGTTAGCCAAATAATAATCTTAGTTACTCTTACTGCACGTGGTCACTGGTTACGCCGTATATCGTCCGCCACAGTTTTACGTAAATGTTCCGAAAGTCGTCACTAAATTTTGTATCCCTGAAGACTCACTGTTGATTTTACATATTTCACATTATTTTAGACATTTTTAATACACAGTTTACTGGTCGGCCGACCCTAATTTGCTCGAGCAATTTTTATGTAACCCCGCGCGGTCTGGAGTTCTATGTCGACTGCAAGACACCACTCTAAGCGTCGGTAATAGTCACTTCCGTCAGCTTGCACTCTGATTGGTCGATGCACCCACGTGACAGGTTAATTAGCCATGTTTGTTCATTTCCGTCAGTGACTTTGGTGTCAAGATTATAGACAACGGCACACGAGCACGCACTCACAGCCACATTCCAATGTTATCATTGTCGCGTACCAGCCTCTGCCTTGAATTGTGTGAGATTACACAACTCAGGTTTTACTGACCATAAAGGGTGCCCAAACAGATTGGCCCCAAATAATTATTCGATTAAATAAAATATATAGACCCTTCAGAATTGTCCCGTTACAATGATACGGGAGTTATGGAAACAAAAACCGGATTGACGGAGGTAATAGTCACCATAGATGGTAAGAATTTTAAAACATTAATCGATACAGGAAGTGAGATATCAGTAGTTTCAGAAAATGTAATAGGAGAATTAAAAGAGATAAATAAAAACATACCATCATTGCCAGTTGCGGGCGTAACAGTAGTGGGGGTAACCGGAGTACAGAGTAAAAGAGTTACTAAACAAGTACAATTGAATATATTTATGAATGATACTGAATTTGAAAATACCTTTCTAGTAGTTAAGGGACTGAGTTTAGATGTAATCCTAGGAAATGATTTTTTGGAGAGAAATGGGGCAGTAATAGATTTTAATAAACGGATAGTAGAATTTAATAGTGGGAGTGAACCAGTCAGGGTTAATTTTAAGAGGGTGTTAGATGAGATTAGAGTTACGGGAGTAAAAATGATACAAAAGCGGGTAGGCGATGGAGATATAGAAATCAAAGTGAATATATGTCGAGAGAGTGAGATTGTAGAGAATGGTGAGGGAGAGATGCATGTAAGTGATGAGAGAGTATGGGAAAATAGGGCGGATAAATTTTTTAATGAGGGTGGAGTTGTAGGGAGTCCCCAACGACAGGAGTTGTGGGCAGTTGTGGAACGTTTTAGAGATGTGTTTGCGGAGTTGCCTGGAAAAGCCAGGAACTATGTATGCGAGCTGAAGGTTCGGGAACACTCACCCTACATGCAGAGGAGTTATCCAGTGCCATTTTTGAAGAGGAGAGCCGTGCAAAAAGAGTTGGACAGAATGATGGAGGGAGACATTATTGAGAGATCGATATCGCCATACTCGAACCCATTAGTAGTGGTAATCACGAAGGATGGAAAGGTAAGATTGTGTTTAGACGCTAGAAAAATTAACCAAATTATAATACCTGACCGGGAGTCACCGGAACCCATAAATGAGATTTTTCAGAAATTTAGTGGAGTCAAGTACATGACATCATTGGATTTGACAGCAGGATACTGGCAAGTGCCGCTAGCAGCAGAGAGTCAGAGATATACTGTATTTCTTTTCAATGGTAAGAATTATCAGTTCAAGCGTTTGCCATTTGGACTTAACACTAGTGTAGCAAGCTTTATAAAATGTTTAGATATGATATTACAACCTAAGGACTTAGATTTTTTAACTGTATACGTTGATGACATATTAATAGCATCAAGAACATTTTCAGAATATTTAGAACACCTTGAATATGTATTAGATAAATTACAAAATGGGGGTCTAACGGTTAATTGGGAGAAGTCGAAGTTTCTACAAACTGAAATACACTTTTTAGGTTTTATTATTACTTCAGAGGGAATTCTAGCTAACCCTGATAAAGTAGAAGCTATTATGCGCTTTCCAGAACCAAAGAATATTAAACAGCTACAAAGTTTTTTGGGTCTTTGTAATTTTTATAGAAAATTTCAGAAAAACTACGCAACAGACGACGTCACGGTTAAGTGCCGTTTTACAAAAGAATAAACAGTGGAAATGGGGAGAGAAGGAAAGGGATGCATTCGAGGAGATAAAGAAAAAATTTTCAAATATGATAATGATGAATCACCCTGATTTCTTGAAAACCTTTTATTTACAGACTGACGCCAGTAACGTCGCCCTGGGAGCGGAGTTATATCAGGAGGATAGCGACAAAGAGCACCACACGATAGCTTTCGCCAGCAGATCCCTATTGACAGCGGAACGAAATTACACAACTACGGAAAAGGAGTTGCTGAGTATCGTGTTCGCCGTAGGGAAGTTCCGAACATACATCTTGGGGAACAGGACAGTTATCAGGACGGATCACAAAGCACTATCATTTTTGAATTCCTGCAGATTGACCCATAGCCGTCTAACCAGGTGGGTACTAACATTACAGGAATATAATTTTTCATGGGAATATATTAAGGGGACAGACAATAAAGTACCAGACACTCTGTCCAGGGTAGATATCATAGAAAATAAAACAGGGAGGGATCTTAAGGAGATAGAAATTTTTCGATTAACAAGGGAGGATAGAATTTTTGGTGAGGAATTAAGGGAAGCAGATTCAGATGGGTCTGAATATAACACACATTTCCAAATATATCAGGGAATTCTGTTCAAAAAAGTAGAAGCGGGTAAACATGATTGGAGACTAGTTGTACCAGAAGGGTTGATAGATAGAATTATTTGGGATTGCCATATAAGGTATGGGCATTTTGGGGCGAAAAAGTGTACGAATGTTTTAAAAGAGTCATGTGTTTTTAAGAATATGGAGAGGCGAGTACAAAGGTTGTTACGGGTATGTGATTTGTGTCAGAGGTCTAAGGTAGTGAATTATAGGGTAGAAGGGGAGTTGAATTATATTTTAAGGTGGAGAGACCATTTGATTTAGTTGCTGTAGATTTGTATGGGCCATTGCCCAAGGGTAGGGGTGGACTAATGTATGTTTTTGTTGTTTTAGACCCTTTTCTAAGTTTGCTAGGTTATATAGTGTGAAGAGAGCGACGAGCAGGGTGCTGAGTAAAAAAATAACAAGAGATTACATGGTAAAGGTAGGTAAGCCGAAGGTAATTTTATCCGATCATGGATCCCAATTCATCAGCGGTAGGTGGAGACAAACTCTTGGATGGGAAGGCATCATACCCAAGCACACGGCAGTATACCATCCACAGTCCAACCAGGCAGAACGGGTGGTGAGAGATTGGTAGGATATTTCGGGCGTATTGTCACGCCAAGCATACAGAATGGCCACTATACATAAAGTAGAAGAATGGTTGAATAGTACCACCCATGAATCCACCGGGTTTACGCCGTATGAATTAATAAAAGGAACAAGGCCACCTAGAATATTGGAACAACTTTTTGAGTATCCACCAGAAAATCAAACTATGTACGTGAATATAAAGATCCGACTAGCGAATGAAAGTTTACTCACTAAAGGGGAAAAGAGAAAGCAGAGACATAATGCCAAAGGTAAGTGGACTAAATATGAGGTAGGACAATTAGTACTGGTAAGGAGACATGATTTGTCTAGCGCACAAGATAAAGAGATAAAGAAGTTTTTCCTAAAATTGTATAGAGGTAATTCCTATTGTAGAGGTAAAGATGAATAATGCGTACATGTTACGAAACCAAGCAACGCAGGAGATAGTAGGTACACAAAATGCGACGAATTTGAAGTTGTATTGGTCACAATAAGCAATTGAATTTTATATATATATTTCATGTTTTCAGAAGGGACTCTTCTCCATTTTCGGGCGGTCACGGCTTCACCATCCCTGACCGTGGATTTTGGCTGTTTGGAGGCGGACCATGGTTGGAGGTTACCTCAACAAGAGGGTGAAAGCAACGATGGTCCTACTCCACAAATTGGTGCAAGTAGAAATTTAATTTTATTGTTGAACGGGGAGAGGGACCCCTAAAGTTCGTGGAAGGAAAAAAAAACTATAATTGGCAGTTATCCACGAACAAATAATAGTTTTATTTTATTAAATAAAACAATCCAAAATTAGTATAAATAACAAGTGCAACTCCTTGGGAGGCATTTCATTACCCAAGAGTATGCGGAGTAAGGAATAGCCATGCTCTTGGTTAATGAAATGCACATAAATAATTTTAAATGGCGGTCGAAGTTATGAAGAAGTAAAAAAAGTAGCTATAATTTAGATTTAGAATAAAGAAAAATTAAGGTGACCAAATTAGCAGTATAGTATACTTGTTGCACTTGTTAGAGACTATTATAGGAAAATAAATTATGTGTACCTAGTTTAACTCCATAGGAGATAGTAGTTTAAATATCAGAGATAGAAAATAGCAGACCAGTGTCTGGAAATAGTGAAAAAGAAAATGATGTAATTGTGAATAGATCAAATGTTGAGTGTAATCTCTAACGGAAGTGAAGTAGTTCCAAGGACATAATAAAGCTATAATGAAAATACAGAACTGATTAATGGACAGTGAAAATTAAATGATAATGTTTGTAAAATTTGTTGTAACATATAATGGTTTTTACTTTTCGTGTGTTGTAGTAACAATGTAATTTTAAATGTATAACATGTTTCAAATAGATTCCCCACTTTCGGGCGGTCCCGGCCTTACCAGCCCGGACCGTGGTTTTGGATGACAATCAGCTATGGGCAGAATTATTGTAAAACTGACCATAGTTGGTTGCCTGTGAAATTGGTATAATTTAGAAATTAACAGGGGGTTTTCTATCTGGGGAATCCACATAACTATGGAACAGCGGCTATCATCGAAGGGGGTGATAGTGCCGTGTTAAGATCGTGTGAATCATTATAGTAGGATTACTGGTGTCCTCTGACATCAGTAATGCTGAATTTTTATATAACGCTGAAGCAAGAACAGGGTAGGCAGCGTCTACACCCTAATTAAATTGCAGTTCTTGTGGATGCAAATGGGCGCTACAGTCCAACATCAGTAAACAATAGAGTGTGTGGAAAAGGAGCTGGCAGTTACAAGCCAGGGGCACAGATAACGCATCTGTGCACAAGGTAAATAAATAAACCGAGCTGGCAGGTTATTTACCAAATTGTAACAGGGTTATAGGGGGGATATTAGATATTGATGGAGAAGGAGGTTATTAAACTGTTAGTAATGAGTTACTGAATATTAGATTGAATTATGTCAATGAGGTAGAGTGTGTAGTTGATTTTATGATGTCTCTAAATAATTTTGTGTTGATTTGAGATGTTTTGATGGAGATGGTTAACAAAGTTTGAGAAAGATATAAGTAAATAATTTGTTATTATGTAGTTGATTTAAATGTGTTTAAGAGAATTTTAATAATGAATTTAAATATTTTTAGATGTAATTTGTGTGATGAAAGATATTTGTAATGATGTAATGGGAGGTGGTTATTTAAATTCTGATTGGAATCAGGGAAATATTTTGAATTTGGAAGAAGAGTTAACAAGACAGGGGCATACGGAATGATGATAGTAAAATTTGAAATGTTTCATATATGTTAAATATATATATACACGTGTGTTAAGAGTTAAGAAAAACCAGTGCTTCTTAATGCAAACCAGCGCACAGCTAAGGGGAGACAGATCAATTAGGGGTATGGTATTATACAAGGCCACTATTTGATATTTTTGATTTGATGTTTCAGAGTCTAGTGATGCTGTGGCGGCTCAGGAGCATCAAGTGCCTGACTGGCCTTGCGGTGTTGGGATCTCGAGAGAGAAGTCCAGTAAGGTCATTCAGGTGCTGTCACAATCACCGGACCAGGGGGTAAGTGAACCACGAAAATTTTTTGATAAAACGTAAAGGGAGTTGTGGGTGGTGACATATCCTGACTGATCCCTTTAGGAAGTATGAGAGTGTCAATGAGAGTTTTTATGCTTCGGCATAAAACCTCTCATTGAGGGGGTATTGTAACGGGACATTTAGGCCTACCTGGGGTAATTTTGGGAAACATAAAAAGATGAATAATAATTATGGGAAGAATAAACAAATGGTAGTTCATGAATTATACAACGTAATAAGTAAGCAAGTGGATTTGTGTCAAGGTCAGCTCCAGACGCATACAGAACAGTTATTTTTAGATACATGATGGGCAAGATATGTAATTTAACGGATCGTACGATGTGACGTCAGAGACCAACCCAGATTCTTATTTTCACTGGAATGTCGATCCAAAATTATCCTCCTGTCAAAATAACTTTAAAACGATTGAGAACAAAAGGTTGGAATCACGTGATTCCTTCACTACGTTGGAAATTGAGACACAAAAGTCAGTCCCAGTCTGCTATAACAACTTGTGCGAATAGCACATATACGTTCCGGAACATAAATCGCGGGCGCCCGCAGTTCGAAAATGTGCTACAAATCAAAATTTATACGTAAATAATGTGAACAACAGTTTTAATGTAATCACCGTTTGGCGTTATATAGTGAAAGCAACAAGAAGTGTACGAAATGACAGAAAGTACGGGACAGTCCTTCTGGACTCAAATATCAGCTAAGTAACCTACGAGAGTAAAAAACCAAAAATCTGCAACTAGGGCTCATAAAATTCCAATTTTACTATTTTAATAAAAATGGAGATCTCCTAAAGTCTTGGTGTGTGTGTGTGTGTGTGTGTGTGTGTGTGTGTGTGTGTGTGTGTGTGTGTGTGTGTGTGTGTGTGTGTGTGTGTGTGTGTGTGTGTGTGTGTGTGTGTGTGTGTGTGTGTGTGTGTGTGTGTGTGTGTGTGTGTGTGTGTGTGTGTGTGTGTGTGTGTGTGTGTGTGTGTGTGTGTGTGTGTGTGTGTGTGTGTGTGTGTGTGTGTGTGTGAAATGCAAGCGCTGGTTTCTGTGTATAAAATTAAGTTTGTAGTTAGTTGTTTTATTTTTTTTTTTTTTTAATATTACTGAAACTAAAATGTAAGAGAGGGAGAAGGAAGATTTTGTATGTAATTATGGGGTTGGAAGGAATGTATGAAGTTTTGTTCATTTTGACCGAAAAAGATAAATTTAATTGTATTTTAGAATTTAATAAAGTAAGATTGATTTGAATATTTAAATGTGAATTATTAGTTATTCCAAGCAACCATCTCGTTTTCAACACATCTAATTCGAACCCGGAGTACGGTAAGTGAAAGATTTGAGTTGGTAGCAGACAAAATGGCGGCTACCAGAGTAAAACTGTAGAGTTGTAAACAATATTCATTAATAAATTTATAAACATAAATAAAACATAACAACTCTGAAGTTTCAGGAAGGAGAAGTGGTCCTTCTTAAGGCAAATCCTGTAGGCCGATCTGAAGACAACACTTCAGCTAAGTTCTTTAGATTGTTTAACGGTCCACATAACTTGAGAGAACGGGTTGGCAGGAATACTTTCATTGTTGTGGATGAAAACTAAAACAAAGTTATAGGAAAATATCATGGCGCATCATTGAGGAAATATTATCCTCGTGAGCTACCGAATCCATAAGTAAGACCCTGAAAATAATAATAATAATGACAGAATGCACATGCAATAGTTATACCTTTGAGATATGCAACTCATTTATGGAAAACCATAATGTATGATTGGCTGGACATTATATTGGCTGGGTGATAATATGGAAACCACTGTACATATTTACCACTTTGCATAGTATGAATATAAGATATGAAGTGAAGGATTAATTAATTATGTTTTAGTTTATTGAAAGTTATTGTATTGGTTATGTTGTTTTGGGTTATATTATTTGTTTGGTATGTTGAACTGAGAGGATGTTTTAAGTTTGTAAAAACCTGGAGGCTTATGCAATGTGACAGACATTCACACCATATGTGAATGCATGAAGCATAATTATGACCAGCCGTATTAGGTGTCCGGGACAATTGGGGTGTGATTGACATAGAAAGTATTGTTTATAAATTAAGAATAATACTATAAATTAGTTATAAGACAATATAAAGACTATATAACTGTAGTATGGTGCTTGAGCGAAGTGTTGTGTTGTGAGCGTATCAGAAAGAGGTGTGAACAGCGTTGTAATTAGCCAATTGGTAAACACGCAACAAGTTGTGCTTGTCGACATGCGTATGAGTTACAATTTATTGCAATTACAAAATATTAAAAGGTCAATTTAATTGATTCATATGTAAGTGAAAACTTATGTTCTAGAAGAATCAGGAAAATGGAGGTCCAGTCTTAAGTACGTGGCATTTCCAGAATATTCCTAAATTTAACATGTGTTGTACAGGAAATACGTCTATGCGCAGGACGACCGTGACGTCACTTATAACGATGCAGTTTCAGTTTAGGAAGAGAGGGGAGTCTTCATGTAGCACTCGTCGAGAGCGGTTGCAGAGAGAGAGTTCCTCGCATAGTCTAACACCCATTCCAGGCAGTCCTTGGGACCCGTAGATGTCGAGGGAGCAGCGAGTTTCGGCAGGGAGGTTAAGCCCAGAGTATGAGATTTTCTGCTACCGTTGCTGAACTTCGATTGGTGACCGAGGCGGACACTGAGACACGGACCAATTCCTGGATGCGGCGGCTGGAGCGTAGGATACAGACGACGGATCACTGGAGACCGGAAACGAGATATTCGACTGGGACAACCAGGAAGACGCCAATTCAGGAAAGCAATTTTAAGAACTAAATTTGTTTTTAAATAATAAAATAAAACTTTCAAATAAAACTTTTGAACTTTTCAATACAAGTATCTTTGTATTAAATAAAAATAAAAATAAAAACATTTTAATGCAATCATCATGTTGGAAAAACGTCAATAAATGTATTAAATCACTAATTGAGCATCATTTCTGCAAGTTTGGTCAGCTAACTACCTGTTACCTTGCAATATACACCACAATCACACACAATAATACCAATTTAAAGCACCAGAGACCAACAGCAAACCAAAGCAATGACCAGCCAACACATAAATACCTCACAAGGCTCAAAATTAGAAAGGCTGAAGATGGGAACACAAGGCTTCCAGGGAGAAAACATCTTGAGGTAAAGTCATTATAAAAAATATATAAATCATATCCTTTAATTTAATAAATAAGCACTTGGTAAGTCCTACAGATGATTTTATTTTCCTGACAATTGTTTCACTAGTTACTGCAGCTTCAGAGGTTGGATTCGAACATATATTTCAAACCTGTCAGTTCAAATTCAACCTCTGAAGCTACTGTAACTGGTGAAACAATTGTCAGGAAAATAAAATCATCTGTAGAACTTACCAAGGGTTTATTTATTAAATTCAAGTATTAGTAAAATGTTCTACGAAGTGCCAAGCGACTACTCGATCAGTGTAAATCATATCCTGTACAGCAATTAATTAAAAATGAATATGATGATAATAAACTATTATTAAAATAATAAGAAATCTATGTACACGAATATGTATGTATATGGCAATGTACATTACATGTGTATCAAGTTAATTATATATTAATGCTATAAACTACGTGTTTTACTTTTTAACTGTATACCTTGTCCTCAAATTTGATTTCTTCCATTTGTCTTATGATGGATAAGCTGCTCTTGTTAACACCTGAAACAAATGAAAACAAGCTGGCAATTATAAAACTAAGTCTACATCACACACAAGTTAGCGCAAGAATAACATATGGTCAGGGGCGGATTAGAAGCGCATGGTGCCCTATGCCCATCAGACTGGTGCCCCCCTCGATTCAAAATTCAACCTTTTATCCATTATTTACACTCATAAATGGCATACACAATTTATAAAATTAACAATTATGGTATTTTATTAAACTCTCAAATTACGACAAATATTTAGCTAAATAGTGATTACAATGAGCATAGTAGTACTTGAGCTTAGAAAATACTAGTCGATCCATTTTGTCTTTATTTTGCCTTAACTTAGTCTTATATAATTTCTTCTAAATTGAGTGATTCAAGTACCTCACTTTCAATATTCAACCTTGCTAATGAAGATAATCTCTCATCTCCCATAGTTGAATTCAACATATCTTTAATGCGTTTTAATACAGATAATGATCTTTCAGATTCGCAGTTAGTTACTGAATCTTCAAAAGCAGACAATAAGCAATGGATATATTCAGAAACGCATCAATCATTTTACAATCAATAAGGCAGTTTAATACTTCGAGCGGACAAACTGTAGTATCACGGTATCTATAATCTTCATGCGAACGATTTGGAAAAAAAACCTCTTTCTTGCAATTCTACTCATGGCACAGTGCTTCAATTCTATTAGAAGATCGTTATTCAAATAGTTCGAGTAAACTTCTATAAGGGCGTTCACTAGATTTTCCAACTCGACACTCTCCATGCTCAGTAACTGCATAAGAAAACAAAACAATTGCATAATATGATCATAAGCTTCGCTTCGCTTAGTCAACTCAGTTGGATGCTGCCCCCCTCTGACAGTTGAGGCCCTGGTGCCCGGTGCTGCAGCACATCCTAGCGTTATGGATAGTCCGTCACTGTGTATGTTTAAGAACACTGTTTTTAATTTAATGCATATATCTTTATTAATAAACAATGTCTTCCCACTTCCAGACCTCAGTTTTGCCACTGAAGGTGCCTTATCTTAGTTTGTGTGGACATGTTCCATGTTATTATAGTAAAGTGTTCCTTACTGGAAGAAGATTCGAGACAATTTGTGTAGAAGAGAACTCACATAATTCTGCAAGTACACTTTTCTTCGAAATCATTCAACATGTGTCCATAATTTTTTTTATTAGTTTATCATACCACGTTACATATTTTGACAAAAGCTCTGTTTAAATTCCTATTTACCAGAAATTATTGGACTTTTGAGATCATTTTAGAATTATTTTGAGAAGGAAAGAAACATTTCCTATCCACGGAATGCTAAAATTTTATGAATGTTCTGAGTTAGAATGTTTGCAGACGTTATATTGTATATTCTGTTTCATATAACTTCCAAACTGACAGTTGTGGTAATACACTGCAATACTACGTGTTGGTCAACAGCAACTGTTGTTTGCACTGAAAGTTTTAAGCTTTTGATAGATTTTAAACAGCTGAAGTATTTGTTCTCATTTTAAATTAGCCTAAAGAAGCATTTAATCTTATTTATAGCTTTCAGGATGCGGTTAAATTAAACTGGTTTTAAACAGAATATTTTTCAGATGAATACGTGCACAAAAAACGTAGATGGATACGATTAAAAAACCTATAGAAATTATAATTCATAACAAGTCATTACGACAATGAAACAATATTTCATGGTTTGTAAACTGTATACAAAAGGAAGAACTGGAAATGTCTTGTATTAATGATGCGCTGAGAGTAGTTTGAAGAGTTTTCCATTACCATAAAGAGTAAAATTAGTAATATTCACGTGTCTGATATAATTATTGACTGCCTAATAACAAATTACTCAAACAAACCACATTTAAAAAAAAAAAAAAAAAAAAAAAAAACTGCTAAGAAATCAAAAACATAATTTTTTAGTGAATGGTTAGTGAGGATCGGTAAAAAATAACACAAATTTTAACTATTTTGCGTCGACGTTTCGACAGTGTTTATTGTCATCTTCAGGACCTGTGTATGAAATACAAAAGAAATGTCAAACACAACGGAACAATTAAATATTTGGGTGAACATGTTCGTGTATATGAGTGTGTGTGTGTGCAGATGTATGTATCATTGTATATGTGAAGACTTATGATAGTTTGTTTACATCTTCCAATTATCTTTAAGAAAACGAGCAAATTATAGTATGACAGAACTTAATTTATACAGTATTACAATTTTAATTACTAAATGTAATGATATTTTAATTAATTAAACAAACAGTAATCAACAAATGGATATTAGATTGGTACATAAATTGTTTATACCTACAGGAGTCAACATATAGCAAAGTAAAATATATTACCTATAACTAAAACAGATTAGGGATGTTCACTACGTAATTATTAAAAGTTATTTTTAACATGTTTCACTCCCTACTGGTATTAACAATCATAATTTAGAAACATACAATTTACACAATAACTGTAGAACTTTACGACTTACATTAGATAGTTGACATAAGGTTACAAACAAAAGTTTCTGGTAAATTTTACTAACAGGTAAACTAGGATAATAATTGTAATCATATTGTAAATTATAGTCTAGAGTACTACAGAATATTGCAATTTATGTATGTGTCCACAATCACACCTTCTCTCTCACCCATTCTCCCCATACCAATCCTTCTCACAGCCTCTCAACTCTAACCTGAAATCGCTCGCTCGCTCACTCACTCACTCACTCACTCACTCTCTCCCTCCCTCCCTCCCTCCCTCTCTCTCTCTCTCTCTCTCTCTCTCTCTCTCTCTCTCTCTCTCTCTCTCTCTCTCTCACACACTTGTCTTTGTTCACAATTGGCACTCTAAACACTCCCAATTTTTATTACACTATCATCCTCACATAAAATAGAGAATTATGCACACGATAACAGAATAGATTTACCAACTTGCAGTAAAGGGTTACAAACTTTTTAATAACACAACATTACAGATAACAGATCTATTATATGAAAATGGTTATTACTTAATATTTATATTTTGTACAATGTTATTTACCTGGAACTTGGTCTATACAGAGTACCATAGTCTCATGTAGTTCGTATATCTGTCGGTCATAATCTCTCTCACTCATGCTCTCTCTCTCTCTCTCTCTCTCTCTCTCTCTCTTTGAGTCTCTTTCTAGACTCATACAACACCTTCTCACTCACATTAACCACTCGGGCGCTCTGTCTCTCTCTCTGTCACTCACAATCTAAACAGATATATACGATCAATCTAACACGCAGACATGTACATACACACACACTAGCACTACATAAGCACACACACACACACACACACACACACACACACAACAAAAACAACCTCACAAGCCAACTACACATTCAAGCATCCATACACAAATATAACACTATTTTATTCTCTTCTTTTTATCACCTAAGTGTAAATTATGCACAACGGATATGCCCACTGTATTGAGTTTACAACTGATCGAATATATGTCTATAAGAATTGTTATATGTTACTTAGCTAATACTAAATAATATGATCAGTGAGACACTTATTGTTGCTGACGCCAAACACACAACTGTAAATTTGCCCGGACCAACACCCTATTTATAAAGCAGACGACCCTTGTACATTAGGAAGGCAGTTGAGAAAAGATTTGCACTAGAGGGGGAGTGTGACACTAATTTATATCTGACGAGCTGGCCACAAAAATGACTAACACATCCTGTAGGGAGACTACTGATTATTTCTTCGAATTCATGGCTTGATGGTGGGTATAAGTTGAGCATAATTGGATGAAAGATTTTGAGTATCAGTGCGAAAATTAATAGAGTGAGGGTCACTTTTTATTTGAATCATTTCAAGTACGCATCTTTTGAAATAATTATTTTCGTAATATTTAATTTGGGTGTTGTTGAAGTAAAATTCATGGCCGGTGTTTAAATGGTGAGATACTAAAGCGTTGGGGTTATCATTATGGGTTTTTTTTGTGGCAATCATACCTATGTTGATAAATTCTCTGATGTAAATATTGGGACGTAATACCAGTGTATGTGGCTGGACAGCATTGCATTGGATAGTGTATACGACATTAGATCGTTTGTCTTTGGATGTCGGGTCTTTGAGGCTGGAGAAGAGGGATCGAACAGTATGTTGGTTTTTGAATGCTTAAGTTTTTTGAATTTTTAGTAGCCATTTTTTTAAGTTTTTCAGACAGCCCTTTAACATAAGTTGTAGAAAAGTACGAGCCGGCATTAGGCTCAGGTGTATTAGATTGGGCAGAAGTAAAATTGGGGATCAGCTGATTTGCGCGATGTTTATGAATTACGTGTTTGATTATGTGGTCTGTGTAACCATTGTTTTTGAAAATCTTAAATACTAACTTAGTGTTTTTTTGATGAAATGATTGATCACTTAGACCGGTGGCTCTCTTATATACCGCGTGATTAAGTTAGTTTTAGATGTATGAGATGGTTGGAATTAAAATACAAATATCTACCGGAGTTCGTGGGTTTTATGAACCAATTAGTGAATATAGTACCATCTGTCTGTCTAATAACCTTGGTATCAAGAAATGAAATGGAACTATCTCTTCATGCTCTATTGTGAACTGTATTCGTTCAAAGCCCATTAGTTTGGAATTGAACAGAGACAAGATAGTGTCATGTTGGTCATATGGAATACATGTTATAATATCGTCCACGTATTTATATAAGAAGGGGAGTTTAAATGGCAGCGTAGGGATAACTGTGTCAAGAAACTGGTTCATGGTAATGTCAGCTAAGATGGGCCCGAGACTACTGCCATAGCAGTGCGATTTGTTTGTTTAAAAAAATTGTCCCTGAAATGTGAAATAACCATTATTGCAACAATGCGACAGAAGTTTAAGGAAACTATCCTTATCTAATGTTGTATGTGTCGAGATGCATTTCCAATTTTTATTTAAAATGTTGATCACTGTTTGCATATTTACATTAGTGCAGTGGCGGCTCGTGGCTTCGAGGATTGGTGAAGCAGAATCGGTGGTAGGTCTCCCCCCCTCAATTATGTGAATATGTTTCTTCCTGTTTTGGAATCATGAATAACATATGGAGACAAAAGAAAAGTATGTTAATAAAATTTACAAATAAAGTAATTAAAAATAGTAAGTACTTACAGGCTTGCATTTTATTTCTTGAACACAAGGTCAATTCTCCTCTCTTTCAAATATGCAAATTTGTTGATAATGTCGTCATAAAATGGTTGTACATTAATTAATTCCTTTAACAGTTCCTTTTCTATGGAAATTTTTGATAAGTTAGTAAGTCTGTCCTCTGTCATTGTATTGCGCAGGTATGATTTTATTCTTTTTAAACAAGAAAAACTTCGTTCTACGGAAACGCTAGGGGATGGAATAGTTACTATTAAACGAAACAGTTTGTAAGCTTCTTTAAAGATGTTCCTGTTAAATATAAACCCCTAAAAGTTCCATAAAATTTAGTGGTTCCATTTGTCTGTATTGCTTATCCTCATAAGTAAGCTGTAATTCGTTTTTCAGTCTTTGATAATCGGTAAACAGATTAGGGTAGCACACCTTTAACTTACTTAATGCATCCGTAGGAAAGTTTTCAGAATACGTTACGAACTTTGAAGTATCCATTAATGTAACAAATGAAGCTTTTCTATATCATTAAAACATGTGGCTATTTGTACTGAAAGGTTATCTAAAATTTCATAATACAGAATTTTGTATTTTTCAAAAAGTTGATCTCGTGTGAGTGTAATTCCTTTCTGCCACTCATGGTATTCAGTTGGAACTGTTGTTTTTGAAGCAGCTAAATCGAAAATTTTCATAAATGTATCATCAGTTCTTTTGCTATTTATGAGTGTTTGCGTATTTTTAACTTGCGAGATACAGAAATTAATGTCAAATGACTTCTTTTGTAGCACATCGAAGAGAACATCCGTGGCTCCAAAAATATCATTAAAAACAACAACCAAAAATGTTAACTCAAAATCATTAAATTTATTTAAGAAGCCATCACTCTGCCTAATTGATGTTTGATCATAATTTGAATCATTCACAATGTTAGTGAATAATTCTTTTAATGAATCCCATTCATTATATTAGTATTCACAATTTTGGAATGAGACTTCCAAATATCCAACATTTCAAAATGGTGTTGCAGCTTTGTTGTAGCACTAAATTCAAACGATGCACCATGTAGTGAACAAAAACCGCTTGTGGCACTCCTTCTTTGATTTTTGCCTGAAGACCATTTAATTCCCCTGACATAATGCTTGCACTATCAAAACGCTGGGCAATAAGTTTTCATTTATAGTCAAATTTTTCGAGGGACCTTGACACAACATGAAACAGTGTGTCGGCAGTCTGACTGGAACTAACATCATAAAATCCCAAAAATCTTTCCACCAGCTTTCCTCTAGGAATAACGTATCTAATTATGATGCTACATTGAGATTTGTCGACAACGTCTGTGGAATCATCCACTTGAATTGAAAAAATGTACTATCTTCTATTTCCCTTGCGACGCGCTCATCAATATATTGTGAAATGCAATCAATTATTTCATTCTGAATAGTCTTAGAACTGCCGGCAAAGACGGGTGAGATTTTTTTATAGTGTTCTTGAATATCTACAGGGCTTATCGATACGACAGTTTCTATTAGTTCTTTAAAATTTCCGAGATTAATAGATGATAACTCTTCGTGGTGACCGCGAAATGCTAATTCTTGTTTACCCAAGTAAAGAACTGCATGAATAGGAAGATGCATGAAACGTCTGTTAAGCCGAATGTTATCATTAAAGTTTTTAATATACAACCTAGAATTTTTGTTCAAAGCATCCGCCTCGATACTACTTAAATTTTTCTTTAGTTTTGAAAAACTCAATGCATAACGCATGTGCTCAGAAGAACCTTCATGTTTGAAAGAGCACGAGTAACATTACCGAAATCATCAAAGCCGTTCTTATTCCACGCACTTGATTTAACACTAATAATTAAGCAGGGCATACAAAAAGTTTATTTAAATAATAACTGCCACACAACCACTCAAACATTGAATACCAATTTTGTTTAAAGTTGCGATTGTACACCTTGTCATTTATTTTTGCAACTTTATTTACTTTCAATATAGGCATACGGTTTTCACAGCTTAAAAAGTTTTTCTTATCATCATTATTCCATCTTGAAAATGGTGTTTCTAATAAAACACATACCGGATCATATGAAGGAAACATTCTGTAAAAACTTCACACATGATCAAACACGACGAACAATGACGAAAACAAACGCGCTGGATAGATAAAGCACTGTACACGTACACCACTGAGAAATAGCACACGACACTGCTTCACGTGTGTGGGGGAATGCTGAGTCATAAACCGTCATGGCAACCGTCATAAACCGAGCGTTGTTAGTGACGTATTAACTGATGTAGGCTTCAAGGTGCAGAAAGCTGCTTCTACGATCTCAGCGCTTTCCGCCACCAGTAGGCTTATTATACGTGGAGTAGTATGTGATCGCAGCGAAGTCCAGCTTCTGTAACCTATTTCCATCGCTTTTAAATGTTATTTTAATTATTATACAGATGAAATTTAATTTAAAAAAATATTTTTGAACATAAAATTGACTAAAAATTGAAAATAATTTTGTGTAAAAAGAAACACGTTGACCCAGTTATTTTAGGTGAAGCAGCGCTTCACCTGCATCACCTGACGAGCCGCCACTGCATTAGTGAATAGGGAGGAAACATCTAGTGAAATTAAAACATGATTGGGAGGGATTGTGTTTATTTATGGTTTCAACAAAGGTAAAGCTATCACTAATGTTGTAATTTTCAGATGACGCATTTTTTAGAATATTTGCTACCCATTTAGATGTTTCATATGTAGGGGAATTTATAAATGAGATAATAGGTCTAAGAGGGTTGTCAGGTTTATGAGTTTTTACTAAGCCGTAAATTTTAGGTGGAGTTGGGGCATGGGGAACTAAGCGTTTATAGGTATTGTTGTCAATTTGTCCATTTTTGAAAGCCTCTTTAAGTATTGTCACGGTTGAGTTGTTTAAAGAAGTAGTGGGGTCCCTATTAAGCTTAACATATGTATTCCAATCACCTACTAATGAATTCATTCTATTGAAATACTCAGTTTTATACATGATAACGGTCTTGTTAGATTTATCTGCTTGCAGTACTAAAATGTCTTTATTGTCTGATAAGAAGTGTTTGGTGGCTTTACTAACAGTAGACAGCTGATTGTATTGGTGTTTTTTATTTGATTTATTTTTGTTAATGTGGTTAGTAATAATATTAATACATTCACTCCTGACAATTTCCGGATTTTTATCTTCAGGTAGGTTGTGAAGAACGTGTTCTACTTCGGTGATAATTCTCTCGGTGGGGATGCGATTATCATTATCCGGGAGGGCAAATTTTGGTCCTAGGGAAAGTAATGTTTTTATATCAAGAGGAATGTCGATGTCAGTGAGATTTATCAGCCAGTCCGGATTGAATTTTGGAAGGTTGTCATTATGTTGTCTTATCTGGTTTAGTTTCGCGATTTGCTTATTTAGAATTTTTTCTACTATGTGTTGAGACACACCATTTGTTTATTTGCACATTCGTTATTTTATTCTGGTATGTGTTGATAACTATTGAGTTTGGTTTGATGTATCCTATTTTTTATGTAATTAAGATTTTTTATGGAATTTTTAATTTCACTATTAAGATAGTCTCTTTTAAATCTATTTGCACTGTTCACAACACTATTGTACACTTGTTGTTCCATGGTGCGACGTTTAAATTTGAAAACCCATAATGATAACCCCAACGCTTTAGTATCTCACCATTTAAACACCGGTAACGAATTTGACTTCAACGACACCCAAATTAAATATTACGAAAATAATTATTTCAAAAGATGTGTACTTGAAATGATTCAAATAAAAAGTGACCCTCACTCCATTAATTTTCGCACTAATACTCAAAATCTTTCGTCCAGTTATGCTCAACTTATACACACCGTCAAGGCATGAATTCGAAGAAATAATCAGTAGTCTCCCTACAGGATGTGTTGGTCATTTTTGTGGCCAGCTCGTTGTCAGATATTAATTAGTGTCACACTCCCCCTCTAGTGCAAATCTTTTCTCAACTGCCTTCCCAACACATGTTACTTTCATTTCCTTCAAATGTACAAGGGTCGTCTGTTCTGTTTTATAAATAGGGTGTTGGTCCCGGCAAATTTGCAGTTGTGTGTTTGGCGTCAGCAACAACTGTCTCACTGATCATATTATTTAGTATTAGCTAAGTAACATATAACAATTCTTATACACATATTTGATCAGTTGTAAACTCAATACAGTTGTGCATAATTTACACTTTGGTGATAAAAGAAGAGAATAAAATAGTGTTATATTTATGTATGGATGCTCGAATGTGTAGTTGGCTTGTGAGGTTGTTTTTGGTGTGTGTGTGTGTGTGTGTGTGTGTGTGTGTGTGTGTGTGTGTGTGTGTGTGTGTGTGTGTGTGTGTGTGTGTGTGTGTGTGTGTTTGTGTGTGTGTGTGTGTGTGCGTGCGTGCGTGCGTGCGTGCGCGCACTTATGTAGTGCTAGCGTGTATGTATGTACATGTCTGCGTGTTAGATTGATGGTATATATCTGTTTAGATTGTGAGTGAGAGAGAGAGAGAGTGAATGATAGAGAAATAATGAGAGGGAGAGGGAGAGAGAGAGAGAGAAGAAGGGAGACAGTGAGGGAGATGTAGTAAGAGAGAGAGTGAGTGGGATGGATAGTGAGTGATAGAGCGATTTCAGGTTAGAGTGAGAGGCTGTGAGAAGGATTGGTAGGGGGAGAATGGGTGAGAGAGAAGGTGTGATTGTGGACACATACATAAATTGCAATATTCTATAGTACTCGTGACTATAATTTACAATATGATTACAATTATTATCCTAGTTTACCTGTTAGTAAAATTTACCAGAAACTTTTGTTTGTAACCTTATGTCAACTATCTAATGTAAGTCGTAAAGTTCTACAGTTATTGTGTAAATTGTATGTTTCTAAATTACGATTGTTTGTTAATACCAGTAGGGAGTGAAACATGTTAATAATAACATTTAATAATTACGTAGTGAACATCCCTAATCTGTTTTAGTGATACGTAATATATTTTACATTGTTATATGTTGACTTCTGTAGGTATAAACAATTTATGCACCAATCTAATATCCAATTGTTGATTACTGTTTGTTTAATTAATTAAAATATCATTACATTTAGTAATTTACATTGTAATACTGTATAAATTAAGTTCTGTCATACTATAATTTGCTCGTTTTCTTAAAGATAATTGGAAGATGTAAACAAACTATCATAAGTCTTCACATATACAATGATACATCTATACGCATGCACACACTCACATACACGAACACGTTCACACAAATATTTAATTGTTTCGTTGTGTTTGACATTTCTTTTGTATTTCACACACAGGTCCTGAAGATGACAATAAACACTGTCGAAACGTCGATGCAAAATAGTTAAAACTTGTGTTATTTTTTACCGATCCTCACTAACCATCCACTAAAATATTCATTGATTGACGGTCACTACAAATTTAAGGACAAAAACATAATGTGTTAATAATTTAAAACACATGTATTTGTTAGGTTATAAGGATTGGCAACATTTGTTTGTTGGTATGGGAGGGGAGCTTAATATCTACTATGAATAGCTAAATGAAAGAGTACCAAATCTACATTCCTTCTCTGTTCCCAATTGTTAATACGGAGGTTATATTAAACATATTTTAGAATTAAAAACAAAATTATATTTTATTTCTTCTAATTTCTCAAAAAATGTATCTCAACTTTCAAATTTAACATAGCAAAAATAGGGATATCCAACTTGCAATACAATTATGTTTATATTGAACTATTTGTATATAATAAATGGTTGAGCATGGCCAAACAATAATATTTTGTAGTTGGTTAACATATACGTTTGTGTATAGATTTTTGATTTACATTGTGTATTTTAATACAGTAGAGTCCCGGTTATCCGCCATAAATGGGCTGGCAGAAGGGTGGATAAGCTGGAATGGCGGATAATAGGGAGAGTTAAATAAAACGCAAATTTATCATAAAATTATATTGTAATTTTGTAAATGTAATTAATAAACATCACGTTTTACAACAAATCAATTTCCAAAACACCCTGGTCCATAGGCTGACAAATGGCAGTCACATTTGGTGGCAAAAACATAGCCTTTATGTCCCCATCTCTAAGTTCGTCTGGATCAGGGTGAGTTGGGGCATTGTCTAGCAGTAAAACTGCTTTTCTGGGTAGATTGTTGTCTTTTAAAAACTTCTCTGTAGAAGGAACAAACTCTTTAAAAAACCATTCCTTAAAAATTTCACTAGTCATCCATGCACTTTTTTGATTGAAATATTTTACTGGAAGAGCATGTTTTGAAATGGTTTTAAAAGCCCTAGGGTTTTTGGACTTTCCAATCATTGCCAGGTCCATTTTATGGTTTGCTGTGACATTACTGCATGCTAAAATAGTCACTCTCTCTTTACTACGTTTATAGCCCGGGGCTGCAGCTTCAGTTCTAGCTGCAAGGCTCTTACTCGGTACCGTTTTGAAATTAAGGCCTGTTTCATCACAATTAAATACTTGATCTCCTGTTAAGCTTTCAGTTTCAACAAAGTCTTGAAATTTTTTCTTAAACTGCTCCATTTCTTGAAAGTTTGATGACAGTTTCTTGCCGCAAATATTCAACTGACGGATTCCATAACGCTTCTTCCATCTATCAAGCCAGCCAACACTTGCTGTAAAATCTGCATCACCTTCGTTAAATTCTTTTTGAAACTGCAACGCCTTTTCTTTTAAGATAGGTCCCGAAATAGGCACCCCTTTCTTCCTGAACTGTGTAAACCAAATGTACAACGCTTCGCTAACTTTTTCATAATCACTATTTTTCATAGTTTTTCTATCTTTAAAAGCAGTCTCAGTAACTCGTGAGGAACACCATTTTTCTAATTCTAATTGTCTCTTCTTCCAATCTCCAACTGTGCGATGACCGACGCCGTAGTGGTCAGCCACCTTCTGCAGCGTTTCCCCTTTATCCAGTCTTTTTAATGCCTCAAGCTTGTCTTTTATTGATAAAACAATTTTCTTCCTTTTCGTAGCCATAATCGCAACAACACTATTAACAAGACTACACTACGACACTTTCACCAAAACTGCACTAGTCACTCACGGACACACCGCGTAAAAATAGCCTCACTGCTCACTACAGCACACAACAAGAAACTGCAGTCTACTAAGCGATGAGCATGTGAGCGATACCGTTGGATGTTGGGGGTGGGGTGGGGTGAATGACACATGAGTCACAGCTAGGCTATAATAGGCAATGGGCAGTAGGCCAAATTCCTGCGGTACAGTCAGGAGCAATCACAAAGAGAGCATGTACACTCACGCCCGCAAACTATTGACACACTATTTTCGTTGCCGTAATTAAAGAAAATATTTTTTACGTTTACATTTTTTTATGCCGCTTAGGCAGCGGATAACACGGAACGGCAGATAATTGAAGGGCGGATACCCGAGACTCTACTGTAATATTAAATCCCAAGTACTGCCTTAATACAATACTGACAAAACCAGAAATATTATATACAATCCCTTCTGAAATTAAATTTTCCTCAAAACTATACAGCAATTTCATATCCCCTTCAGTACAGATATTCATATACAAAATAACACGGCTCCGTTATTATTGTTGATAGTTTGATAGTAATAATCAAGCTGAACTGCATTACCTTTACATTAAACACATCTATACTCAAGTAAAAGTTGGCATTACATACATAAAACATACAGGTACTGAAAATAATGATGTCTAAATATAAAAAGTGTACAGAGTCTGAAAGTTGTGTTTGTGTAAATATTTTCTAACCTTCTGAAGGAAGGTGGGTAATGTAGATATATCACGTTTTTAAATTTTGTAATTGGAACTGGGCAATAATTGTAGCTGTTTATTTCTCAAAAACGACTAACGATTTTCTCAGATGTTGATACTTAAGGGTATTTTGACACCAGGATTCGATTGGAAGCGGTCTCATTTTCTGCAAAATTCGTCTAAGGGCAAAATCTGAGGGCCTTTATTTTAAAATATTCGGAACCGATACCGCGCAACAATTAATTATTGCTAGGCAACTGTAATTTCTAACCAGCCGTCGATAAATGCAAACGGCGCAGTATCGATGTGTTTATATATGAAAAAGAATAAATAGCTGTTGCAATCAATGTAAATAAACAAAATAAAGAGTTGAGACGAGCAATAATTGTTTACCCTATCTAATTATATTGAGCGAGCAATAACGGATTTAATTTATAACGTGTTCCCTGTATGCTGTTGTGTTTTCTGTGTTCTCTGAGGTAAGCATTAATATACGGACACGTCACGAACAAGCTGTTAATGAGGGTATTCGAACTAAAACAGAAATCTGTAAAACATTCGGTATACCAAACTCGACGTTATCCACGATTATAAAAAAATAGAGACAAAACTTTAGAACTGTATGAGTCGGGCAAGTTTGAACCAGGCAGAAAACGTTTCCGTAAGGCAAACCACGAAAACTTAGAGGCTGCTCTTCTTGTTTGGTTTAAGCAAGCAAGATCACAAGATGCTCCTATTTCTGGACCACTACTGATGGAGAAAGCAAACGTTTTTGCTGAACAGATGAACTTAAATTTCACTGCAAATCCTGGCTGGCTAGAAAGGTTTAAAAAACGAAATGGCATAACCTTTAAAAACATCTGTGGCGAATCAAGACAGGTGTCACAAGAAATGACATCATCGTGGTTGCAATCTACGCTGCCTGCAATTTTAAAAGACTATCCACGTAAGGATATTTTCAACGCCGATGAAACAGGACTATTTTTCCGTTGTATGCCCGATAAAACACTTTCATTGAAAGGGGAGCAGTGCTCTGGTGGTAAAAAGTCCAAAGAGAGAGTGACAGTGATGGTAGGTTGCAATGCTGATGGGTTAGAAAAACTTCCGTTACTTGTTATAGGAAAAAGTTTAAAGCCGCGCTGTTTTAAAAATGTTAAAAAGTTGCCAGTAGAATATAGAGCTAACAAACGAGCGTGGATGACGTCTAAAATTTTAACGAATGGCTGGTTTCGTTAGAAAAACATTTCACTTCTCAGAAGAGGAAAATTGTGTTAATTATTGACAACTGTCCTGCCCACCCATGTGACCTAAAATTGATGGCAATTAAACTTGTTTTTCTACCACCGAACACGACTAGTGTCCTACAACCTTGTGATCAAGGTATTATTCAAAATTTAAAATTTCAGTACAGAAAGTTGCTTCTGCGGAAATACTCGGCCACTATTGAGGGGAAAAAAGATTTCTGTGTAAATGTTCTGGATGCTTGTAACTTGTTAAGAACAGCGTGGAACCTCGTGACGCCTACAACAATTCAAAATTGTTTCGCTCATGCTCGATTCATTTTGAATCAGAAACTGAACAACCCGAAGAAAATGAAATTGATCCTACACTATCTGAAATGTTTAATCGTGTGTCATCTGTATTAAATGTTTCAATTTCTCTAAATGAGTACGTGACTGTCGACGAGAACGTAACTACGGCTCCCGTATTAACAGATACCGATATCGTGGAAACAGTGCAAGTTGACAACTGTGAAGGTGATGATAGTGACGATGAACTTGACACGGAAAATGATAGTGAAAATGTTCCTGCCGCTACCGATATGCTTTCGTTGCTGAGCCGTGTTCGTCGATATTTTGAAGCCAACTCGGAAGGTGAAATGTTTGAACACGTTGATAAATTAGTACAATTTGTTGAATATAAAATAGTGCAAAATTGTGTGCAAAAGAAAATAACGGATTATTTTAAAAAAAGATAAACACGAAAACTACGGTAAAGTTGAAAGACATACAGTAGTCTATAAGAAAACCTAAATCATAGGACTAAATTTAGAATAGCTAATAATAATTTTAAGAAAAATTAACAATAATAAACCATGTGGATAAATAAAAGGTTGTATTTGTTGCATTTTACTAGACAGTACAGTAAATAATCTACAGTACACTATTTGTTCACTTCCTCATTTTGTTTCACTTTTTGTTCGCTTAACGCGAAATTCGGTTTACACGAAAAAAATAACTGGTCCCCGTCATTTCGTGTTAACCGATTTTCACTGTATTTGGTTACTTTTAATTATATTCCTGTTTTCATGTTCGAACACTTAATTTCTTCTTAATTTTCATACCTCGAGTCATGCTGTAATATTTATTTTTTATCTCTTTACCTCGTTATTTGTATCATCCCTAAAATACCATAATTCCCTAACATTAAATACTATACATGGGTTCGGACTCGGAGGGGCACTATTGGCTTCCATTACTCCGCCGTTTTCTCTAAATATATCATCTGAAATCAGAGGAACTTCATCTCTGTCCAGGAAAAAATAAAAGTTGCACTATCACAACACAATACATATAATTATTCTCTATAAGGTAGCTCCTTCGCTACAAAATTATATTCAATGGATTGTTACATGATTTCTTTGAGGTCTCTTCACATTTTTATTCCATTACTGTTTCACTTCTGGTGTTTTATCACTTCAATTAATATTCTATCATTCACAGGTAACTGGTTAACATTATTCGACATACATGTTGGATTATTCCCATCTTGGTGTTGTCAATCTATGATATTTTAGATTCTATCTTCATCTTCATTTTTATTTATTTATTCCCCTTTAATTATATAGTTAAGTACTGAAATTCATCATTATCGTAAGTTGTATTTGTCTATTCTTTCTTCATCTAATTCATTTCTACCCTTCTTAAATAGTAACTAGTCTTAATTGTTCTTATCATTGTTATTATACTGATTAAAATGGTTATTCAAATAATTATTATGGTTATTAACTGTCTTTCTCTTCTTAACTGATTCAAAAATAATTTCTCTTAACTATCCGGTAAGATGTTCTTACTTATTTTAGAATTTGGTGGGTTCATTTCATCTTAATTCATAAAATTAAAAAAAAAATTTTATTTGTAATAACCTTCATACATGTCGTTTGTATTAATAATCAATCTAATCTTTATTCCATTGGTTTGCTTTGGTCCATACCCAGAAAATCAGTCCCTTCTTTCCATATTTTTCATATTTAGTTCATCCGTTGTCAAATACGTAAGTTATCCTTGTTGCACGGATTATTATTACAGTGTCCATAATGATTTCTGTTTTTATTAAATACCTCTCTGTCACCCTGTACTCCCATTCTTTTGATACTACATGTTCATCTCTACCTATGCCTACATCAGTCACTTTCCTATTTATTTTATTGAACAGGTATTTTAATGGTACTTGAATTATTGATGACATTACTGACAGTTTGCTACACATTTCTATTTCTGTGATATTTAATTTACCTATAGACTTTCTGACGTTTTTTCTCACTATTTTATTGTGATTCCCTTTGAAATATTCTATTGAGTTCCTTTTATTATCTTTAAAATTACTTATTCTTCTGTAGTTAGTACTTAGGATGTTAAGTACATTAATCAGTCCATTATTCATCATCTCCAATTCTTCTCGTATATTTTTAATTTTCTTAGGATGTGTTATTCTTCTTTCTTCTGTTTTCTTAATTATTTGCTTCTTTCTTCCATTATCTTCTATTTTATGACTTACTTGCTCCCTATTTTGATCATTTGGTATTATTTCTATCTCCGTTTTGTTATCATTTATTACTTCTTCCGTTATCTTACTCAATGTTTCCACACTTTGCATGTCATCTTCTATCGTTGTTTCTATTGGCTGGTTTTCATCACTCATTATTTTTTTCATTGTTTCTATATTCAATTTTATTTTTGCGGATTGCCTAATGTTCCTTTCCTCACAATTTTGTAATATTAACTTGATTTCAGCCCTTTGCTGGTCTAATTTATTCTTCACCCCGTTTATTTGTTGTTGAATGGTCTCCTTTAATTCCTCATTATTTTGTTTTAATAAATTTTCATTATCTAGTCTCATTTGTTTAAAATTTTCATTGGTTTTATTATTCCCTTCCATTATAATTCTCATCATCTCCTGGAAATTTGCATCCATTAGTTGGTTTGGTTTCTTTGGTTGGTCCCCTTGGGCATCCTCTACTATTATTTCCATTTCAGTTTCTTCCTCTTCAACACTATTACTCCTTAATTCATATCGTTGCTCTAGTTTGTTAGCCATTTTACAATATTGAACTTAATTTAATTACAAGATTTTTATACTAATTAAATTTAACAAAATTGTGTTATTTGGTGCTGGTTTAAAGAAAATCTTTGCCTTCACGTATGGGCGCCATTTTTTACTGGTTTATTTTTTTTTTTATTACAGGTATTGTAATAAAGATCTGTACCTACTGTTATCATATTTTTTTATTTACCAGTACATGTAAAGAAACTCTTTTTCTCAGGGTTAATGATTATTAAGTTATTTTATCGTATTTACGATTATATCTATTAATTTCTTTTCTTTAAACCAACCCAGATTCAGTTAATGGGTAGTACTTTGGTAATTAACCATGTAAAAAAATAACTAACGTATTAGTGTAACTTAACCGTCTCTGAATTCTTCTAGCTGCCACGGGTTCACTTCTGGTTGTTGTTTACCTTTCTTCAACAGCAATATTCAGCTTGGCAATCTGTTTCTTCACACGAATCTCTTATTGCTCTTACCGCTGGATACCGCTCTCCAAGATTACTGCAACACCGATGTCTCCTTTGAACACTTAATTATTCTTGGATTTCGTTGTCCATGACGTGTCCATTACTTAACTAAATATCACTATAATATTGACGACTCAGAACACTAAGTTTTTTATAAGTAAAAACGTAAAGTTTTACCTTACAGCCTAAACCGGCTTTCACCTATAGAAGGCTTCATCAGAGGCTGTCGTAAGTAGCGTTGTTCGTCTTGTTGTTGGCGACAAGATAGTGTTTCGAAAGATCGAAGCTGTGTGTGTGTGGTGAGATGTGTTCGAATAATGCGTGCGATTTGAATTGTGTCTGTTCGTTTAGGATGTCGTTTTTATTTGTTTTTGTGTGTTTGTATATTTCTAATTGTTCTAGAGTGTCTAGTTTTCGGCCTTTTGTGTGTACGTGTAGTATGTTCATGTTATTGTCGATGTTTTTATATGTGTGGTTTGCTTCAATGAGGTGGTTTGCGAAGGTAGATTCTGTAGTGGTGTGGAGTGCTTTTGTGTGTTCAATGTATCTCTGTCTGGCCTATGTAGAATTTATTGCTACATATAACATATATACATTTATTGCTACATACATTTATAACAATAAATACTACACACAGAACGATGGCCTACCCATGGGCTCCCCCATATCCAGCATTCTAGCAGAAGTCTTCCTCCAACACTTAGAAAAAACAAAAATACTCACAAACAATGACAGACACTCACATAAAATACTATATTGGCACAGATACGTTGATGACATTCTAATACTATACAGGGGAAACAAAAGACAATGTGAACAGTTGCTAATGCACATAAACAAAATACATAAAAACATAACCTTCACTGCCGAATACGAACACAACAATACCATAAACTTCTTAGACCTCTCCATCACAAAACTAGAACACAGGCACAAATTCAGTATATACAGAAAACCAACTACAACTGACACACTAATACACAACACCTCCAATCACCCAATACAACACAAACTAGCTGCTTTTAGAACCATGATACATAGACTTAACAACATCCCCTTAGATGAAATAGACTACAAAGACGAACTAAACACGATAAAATATCTAGCAGAATCTAACGGTTATGACAGAACAATAGTCAGTAAACTCCTACACAAAACACAAAACAAACAACAGACAAAGACAGAAAACAACAAATTCATAACACTAACATACATCAACAAACAAACAGAAAAAATTGCCCACAAATTCAAAAAAGCAGGATACAGAATCGCTTACAAAACTACTAACAAAACAGAACACACACTATCAAAACACATGCCCAAAGCACAAAACAAATTCGATCTACCCAGTGTATATAAGCTAAATTGTTCAAATTGCAATAAATTCTACATAGGCCAGACAGGACGTAGCTTCAAACAGAGATACATTGAACACACAAAAGCACTCCACACCACTACAGAATCTACCTTCGCAAACCACCTCATTGAAGCAAACCACACATATAAAAACATCGACAATAACATGAACATACTACACGTACACACAAAAGGCCGAAAACTAGACACTCTAGAACAATTAGAAATATACAAACACACAAAAACAAATAAAAACGACATCCTAAACGAACAGACACAATTCAAATCGCACGCATTATTCGAACACATCTCACCACACACACACACACAGCTTCGATCTTTCGAAACACTATCTCGTCGCCAACAACAAGACGAACAACGCTACTTACGACAGCCTCTGATGAAGCCTTCTATAGGTGAAAGCCAGTTTAGGCTGTAAGGTAAAACTTTACGTTTTTACTTATAAAAAACTTAGTATTCCGAGTCGTCAATATTATAGTGATATTTACTTAATTATTCGTTAGGGCCACTGAAACTCTTCTCCAGTCCAAGATTTTCCTCTTCTGTCGTCGTTCTATTCAGGATATTGTTATATTTTTTGTATTATTATTTATTTATTCGATATTATAATCAAACTCTGGAATCACTATTCAAAATCCTTTGCTTTATTTTCTTTTCCAAGTTACATTACTTTTATGATGTACAACAGTTATTATAATTTAATATTCTTAATGTGACTCTGATTGAATTAAAAATTAGACTCTATTTACATAATTCCCCTGTTTCATCTTTATAGTATTCAATATTAAATTAGACTACTCATGTTACTTTCCTTAGATGTAAATTTAGACTCCTTTTACCTAATTCCTCTCTTTCATCTTTATAGTATTTGGTATTAAATTAGACTAATACATTTTTTCTTCATCACTCTCCAAAACAATCTCTAACAATTTACATATTTGCCACATTGATAATTCCCTACCTTCGTTACATCTTTTTATCATATACCTCTTAAAAACTTATATAACTTTTCTACTTCTTATTAAATATATTTATTTTATTTCTAATATTCTAAATTCTAGTTTGTATTTATAATATGATCATTCTCTTACTATTTCATCTTATTATAATATTCATTTCAACTTTCATATATTCTTTTCATAACATATATCTTTATACTGTTTTATCTCATATAGGCATCTACCTCTATGTTGATGGGTGAGTCGATACAATGTTTTTGTTTACATTTTCAAACATATGTTACAATTCTAATAAATTTATATATTTTTTCTTTTAAAATTTATTATTTTCCTCTTATGTACTGTGTTGCATTTTAACAGCAGTACAATGTACGTGGTCCTAACTTTCCTATTATACAAGAAACTAAGTTAGGCTACATTCTAGCAGGCAATTTGCCCAAGCATTGTCATTCTAAGGGTCCTGCTGTTTCGTTCTTGGCAAGAAACAACGATGATCAAATTTTAGCATCTCTTGAGAGTTTTGGGAGACTGAAACCGTCCTTGATAATGCACCCATTATTAACGATTCAGTTTGCGAGAAACATTTTGTTAAGTCCACTCATCGTAATGATGAAGGTAGGTTTGTCGTCTCATTACCATTCGCGTCTGATAACCCCCAGTTGGGTGAGTCATATGCTACCGCTGAAGCGAGATTTTTAAGTTTAGAACGCAGGTTCAAGCGTGATTGAGCTTGCGCGTGAATATGCAAAGTTTATTCAGGAATATAGGGATCTTGGCCACATGGTGCTGGTTGACGATTGTTCTGTTAATTCCAAGGTTTCAAATACCTACTATTTGCCTCACCATGCCGTTTTCAAACATTCTAGCTCCACGACAAAACTTCGCGTCGTGTTTGATGGTTAGGCCAAAACTACCAATGGTCTGTCTCTCAATGATATTTTGTTAGTGGGTCCAAATGTCCAACAAGATCTTTTCTCTATTCTTTTGCGATTTCGCATACACAACTATGTTCTGATCACGGACATCGAGAAGATGTATCGACAAATTCTAGTGTCTGATAACGATTGTCATTACCAACGTATTCTGTGGCGTAATTCTCCGCTTGAACAATTTAAACATTTTGTGCTGCGAACTGTAACATACGGTACTGCTAGTGCTTCGTTTTTGGCAACTCGCTGCCTTATTCAGATTGGTAAGGATAATGAAGTTTCTTTTCCTGACGCTCCTTCAGCTATAATTAATGATTTTTATGTCGATGAATTGTTAACCGGTGCAGACACCATTTCTAATCTAACCAAGTAGAAATCTGACTTAAGTACGTTGCTGAGTCAATATGGCTTTACTCTACATAAATGGGCATCAAATGAACCAAATGTAGTCACTGAGCATAATAATTTATCACTTCCATTAAACAAACAAGGCAATGTGCGTACGTTGGGCATTCTTTGGAACAACTCTACAGATTCATTCTTGTTTGACATCAAGTCATTTCCAGTTGAGTCAAGTATTTCTAAGAGGAGAATCCTGTCAATTATAGCGGGTATCTATGACCCATTGGGACTTATTGGTCCAATTGTTTTTCTTTATAAACAGTTTATGCAGCAACTGTGGTTGTGCAATCTTGGTTGGGATGAGCCAATTTCTGAGCTATTATATTCGTATTGGCGTTCATTATGCGATAAGTTGTATTTAATTGGTAAAATTATTGTCCCACGCTCCATACGCAGCAAGTCTGAGACCAAGCTAGTTGAATTACATGGTTTTGCGGATGCCTCTGAAAGGGGTTATGGATGTTGTATTTACGTTAGAGTTATTTATCAAGATTTAATGGCCTCTTGTCACCTTTTGTGTTCTAAATCTCACGTGGCTCCACTACAACAGGTGTCATTACCCCGCATTGAGCTCTGTGCTTGTTTGTTGTTATCGCGACTTCTATTCAAGGTCACCCCTGCTCTCTATTCCTTTGTCAATAGCGTTCACCTGTACTCCGACTCCATGGTATCTCTTTATTGGATTCATGCTCAGTCTTCTAGGTGGAAGACTTACGTCGCTAATCGTGTTGCTGAGATTCAGCGTCTCACTGAAACCTACACATGGCATCATATTAATTCGCAACATAATCCCGCTGACATTATTTCTAGAGGATGTCACCCTGACGTTTTGCACGATTGTTCGCTTTGGTGGCATGGTCCCACTTGTTTGTCTCAATCTTCTGAACCCAATCTTTTTTCACCTTTCTCACCTTCTACTGTGTCGCTTCCTGAATGCTTGAGGAGAACAAACCCCCAAACTTTCTCTAATTTCTACCCTACCTGTTGATTTCTCTAAGGACTTTTCCTCGTTGCACCGACTGACCCGCGTGTACACTTATTGCTTTCGATTTATCAAAAACACTAGACCCTCTAGGGCAGAGAAAATCTCGGGAGTTCTTACCCCCACCGAAATTCATTCTACTCTTAACTTTTTCATAAAGCAATCCCAGTCGATCCACTTTGCTACTGAGCTTAATTGCCTTCGAAATGGGGCTTCTGTCTCTATTAGGAGTAAACTGTCTTCTCTGGACCCATTTCTTGATGAGTTTGGCATCATACGTGTCGGCGGACGCCTACAGCAGTTGCAACTACCCTATGATAATAAGCATTCTACTGTCTTGCATCCATCGGCCCACATCACTCGCCTTATAATCGAGAGTGAGCATATTCGTCTCCTCCACGCTGGTGCTCAACTTGTCCATCATTCACTTCGTCAATGCTGGTGGATCATTAACGCCAAGATAGTCATTCGTTCCATCATTCGTAGATGCATCAAATGTCTCAGATTTAACACCAAATATCAAGTTCAAAGGCTTGGTGTTTTGCCATCTCCCAGGGTTACTCCTTCCCGGCCGTGTTTATTCTGCGCAGTGGATTATGGTGGTTCCGTCATGGCGGGCAGAAATCTAGGACTCTGTCCAAATCATACGTGTCTTTATTCATTTGCTTAGCCACCAGGGCCATTCATTTGGAATTGGTTTCCGACCTTACGGCCAATGCATTTATAGCTGCCTTACGTCGCTTCATGGCCCGTAGGGGCATACCTAGCCAGTTATATTCTGACAATGACACGAACTTTAGGAAGGCCCGCAACATTTTGCATGACCTTTACAATCTCTGGCATAAAAAAGATGCAACGGTTTTGTAAAATATATAAAAACACTTGGTAAGTTTCACAAATTTTTTAATTAACTCTGACAGCTGTTTCGACTAACTTAAGCCATTGTCAAAGAGCGAGTGGACAATAGTTAAATGATTATACAATATTAAAAAAGATGCCACCTCATCAATCCAATCCTTTGCAACTTCTCATGGTATTAAGTGGTCATTCATTCCTCCATCGTCACCTCATTTTGGTGGTCTTTGGGAGAGCGGTATAAAAACTTTGAAGTATCATTTGCGCCGCGTCGTCGGCAAGTCCATACTCACATTCGAGGAGTTTACTATGGTTTTGTCACAGGTAGAGGCCTGTCTAAACTCACGTCCATTATTTGCCGTTTCATCAGATGTAAACGATCCAGTACCACTTACCCCTGGCCATTTTTTAATTTGTGCACCATTAACGGCAATACCCAATCCTGACTTATCACACGTTCCCATCTCTCGTCTCGGCCGTTGGCAACTTCTCCAGACGTTTGTCCAAGCTATTTGGAAATCATGGTTGCGCGACTACCTACACCAATTGCAACAGCGTCACAAATGGAAATTCGCAAAGGAAAACGTTTCCATTGGTGACCTGGTTTTGCTGATCGAGGATAACTTGCCTCCATTAGCATGGAAATTTGGGGTAATCACAGCCACATTTCCCGGACCAGACAATTTAATTAGAGTAGTTGACATTCGTACGCCTGTTGGCACCTTTCGCAAACCAATTCATAAGTTATGTTTGGTGCCAGCGAGGGACGAACAGTAAACACTACATCAGTGTAGCTACTTAACACAAGTATTAAGTGTTAAGTCATTATATCAATACCATGCAGTTAATACTATGCATGTATATTATTATGTTCTTTCTTTATTGTATTTATTATATTGAGTCAGTTTTAGAGGATATTTTCTTTATATAAATTAAGGATATCGTTTATTTTCTTTAAAATTAAATGTATGTATTTATCAAACATATGTTAATGTTTTAAGAAGATTGTGTTAGTTATATAAGCACTTTTATTTTTACCATGAGCTTTAGTTTGTATCTTTTCAATTCAGAAATTGCTTTGTTTTACTTAAGCAAGAGTCAATTTATTTAATATATAAAGCTTCAATTATTTTATATATTTTCTTGTATACAACATTTGATTTATGTTTCATGTCTATTGGTGTTATTTGTTCTTATGTTATAGAATTTGTTATATAATATTCACATGGATTTGGAGCTATACAAACCATGTATGCATATTTGCTGCACATTTTTTGTTAATATTTGTGCATTGCTATTTTACTATTCTATGAATTTTATGTTACTTGTAAGTGCTCAACACATGCATTACATTTTTGTATGAACACATTTACTGTACTTGTCACTTATACTATTATATACTGTCATGCCTTGTATCCATGTATTTGTAATTATGCAACATACATATTTCTATTGTATTTTATCATGTACTTTGTATCTATGTAAAACACATTACTACCCGCATTTATTGTCTATGATTATGCGCCACGCATATATTTTTACACATATTTGTATTTGTATTTTGCGATCACGTATTGCACATATATTATTATTCATGCTTGTGATTATGCCATACATGTCATTACATTTATGTACTTGCAACTATTCAACAATGTATAATCTATTTTCACATGTCAATTTATTGTGCATTCTTGCAATTGTTTGGTATAGCATGCACTATTTAATTATTATATTACAGCGTTATGCTAAATCTATGTTTTTACATGCATATAACTTTTGTAATAATTTTAAAGTCATTGTACTGGTATCCGCGTCACAATTATTATAATTAAATTATTTTACCTTAATCCATCACTGTGACCGCTTGGTTTCTGTCTTCTTACGCATTTCGGATTAAACTTAATCCATCATCAGAGTAAAAAATCCGTCAGTTATAACTTCGTTAAAACATTAAAAGGAGACACTAAAGTACATCTATGTATATATTATACAAACACAGCGACGTACGCGGATGTGAGTGCGCACTCGACACCGGTTGAAGACGTACTGCACAGTTTATTTGTGTTATCATGTTATCTATTGTTGTGTTGGGGCGTGTACTCTATGGTTATGTTGTCTATAATCTTATCATATAATGTATGTGATTTAAATGCCAACTGTTCGTTTAGTATATTATTAGGATTATTTCTGAAGGCCCGGTAAATCTCAAACTCTTCTACTGCATCCATACATCTACCCTTTTTGCAAATATGTAAGGGTTTGCAATTTGCCTCAAAATTTGTGTAATTATGATTTAATGAAGCGAGATGTTTAGCGTAATTTGATTTATTCATATTTGAAATGCTCGTGGGTAAGTGTTCTTTATATCTTACGAAAAAACCTCTGCCTGTCTGACCAATGTAATGCATGTCGCAGTCATCACATATCATCTTGTATACACCCGTTCTTTTTTCAATTGATGTTCGAGTGGCATTATTTAACATTTTTTGGATATTGTTATTTGTTCTAAATATGATATGGATGTTATGTTTTTTAAATGTATTTCTAATGAGCATTGAGAAGTTATTAGTATAATCAACCGCCCTATATATTACGTCCATCGTGATACGGTGAGGGTTGTCAGTTCTGCGTTTGTATCTAAGCATCAATTGTTCAACTAATGAGCTGCGGTACCCGTTTGCAATTGCAATGTGTTTAATTATATCTATTTCTTCCTTATGGTTTGTTGGATCTAAAGGTACACTGTATAGTCTGTGTATCAGACTGTTGAACGCGGCCATTTTTTGTGAGTGCGGGTGGAACGAATCGGCATGTATGACCCCATCAGTTGTGGTGGGTTTTCTGTATATCCTGTATTGAAATTTATTATTGTGTTTCATAAAAGTTAAATCCAAAAAATTTATTGTGTTATTTGACTCTATTTCGAGTGTGAACTGTATGTTTTTGGTGATGTTATTCATGTAATGTAACAGCATGTTTGCCTGTCTCATTGTCCCGTTGAAGATAACAAATGTGTCATCTACATATCTTTTATAAAATGTAATGTTACGTTGCCATTTATTATGTGGTGATAGCAAATATGTATTTTCGAAGTTATTCAGGAAAATGTCAGCCAACAAACATTTCAATAACACAATTTTTATTCAAGAGGAGGGTCTTGCAATGGGTTCACCCTTATCCGGTTTGTTGGCTGACATTTTCCTGAATAACTTCGAAAATACATATTTGCTATCACCACATAATAAATGGCAACGTAACATTACATTTTATAAAAGATATGTAGATGACACAACATTTGTTATCTTCGACGGGACAACGAGACAGGCAAACATGCTGTTACATTACATGAATAACATCACCAAAAACATACAGTTCACACTCGAAATAAGAGTCAAATAACACAATAAATTTTTTGGATTTAACTTTTATGAAACACAATAATAAATTTCAATACAGGATATACAGAAAACCCACCACAACTGATGGGGTCATACATGCCGATTCGTTCCACCCGCACTCACAAAAAATGGCCGCGTTCAACAGTCTGATACACAGACTATACAGTGTACCTTTTAGATCCAACAAACCATAAGGAAGAAATAGATATAATTAAACACATTGCAATTGCAAACGGGTACCGCAGCTCATTAGTTGAACAATTGATGCTTAGATACAAACGCAGAACTGACAACCCTCACCGTATCACGATGGACGTAATATATAGGGCGGTTGATTATACTAATAACTTCTCAATGCTCATTAGAAATACATTTAAAAAACATAACATCCATATCATATTTAGAACAAATAACAATATCCAAAAAATGTTAAATAATGCCACACGAACATCAACTGAAAAAAGAACGGGTGTATACAAGATGATATGTGATGACTGCGACATGCACTACATTGGTCAGACAGGCAGAGGTTTTTTCGAAAGATATAAAGAACACTTACCCACGAGCATTTCAAATATGAATAAATCAAATTACGCTAAACATCTCGCTTCATTAAATCATAATTACACAAATTTTGAGGCAAATTGCAAACCCTTACATATTTGCAAAAAGGGTAGATATATGGATGCAGTAGAAGAGTTTGAGATTTACCGGGCCTTCAGAAATAATCCTAATAATATACTAAACGAACAGTTGGCATTTAAATCACATACATTATATGGTAAGATTATAGACAACATAACCATAGAGTACACGCCCCAACACAACAATAGATAACATGATAACACAAATAAACTGTGCAGTACGTCTTCAACCGGTGTCGAGTGTGCACTCACATCCGCGTACGTCGCTGTGTTTGTATAATATATACATAGATGTACTTTAGTGTCTCCTTTTAATGTTTTAACGAAGTCATAACTGACGGATTTTTTACTCTGATGATGGATTAAGTTTAATCCGAAATGCGTAAGAAGACAGAAACCAAGCGGTCACAGTGACGGATTAAGGTAAAATAATTTAATTTTGTAATAATCTTATCTATTCATTTTATATTCAATACTATTATGTATAAATCAGCTGGCCTTGACTGGCTTAGACTGTCAATCATGACTTGCATCAAATATTTGCAATTTGTATCGGACCCATCATGAGATGAGTCACCGATTATTCATCATCAAGCATTATCAGACTATTCAATATTCATGTTTTGTATTGTATTATATTGTATACATCTTTGCTAATTCATGCACATTTATACTCATGTATAAATCAGTTTGTAAGCCAACTCTGGCCTGTTCAACCTTATCATTATTATTGAGATTTTATCTCTGAGCAGTTTAATGTTATAATCTTGTTATCTAGCATTTCAATGTCAATGATCAATACAACCTACTGATCGTTGATATCTATTGTTAATAACGTACATGCTGTGCTTTCTTTACAATATAAATTATTAAAAAATGTATTATAAAAAAATCGTTCGATTTTTGCGGGCAGTTATGGACAGTAATGTGGGAATTCTGTAATCGAAAGGTTGGCTAATCTGTACTTGGCCCAACCGTTCTCGCGTCGGCAAGCATGTCGACACAGTGCTACGCGCGTCCAAATGTAACAGACGTAAATCTGCGCTTGTTGCCTCGGCTGTCATTTTTCTTTATTGTCGCGGCAAATTATGTAGGCCTTAGGCCCTACAGCATTCATTAATGTAGATTTTTCTTCAAGTGTTGCGTAATAGTGCCTCATCTTTATAATGTGACTTTTTTCAAACGAACGTGATCTTCAGATCTCATAATGCATACAAAGGCTTAGCTAACCTTACGAATCAAAATTTAATTGTAACATTTATAACTAATAAATGTATTTGTGACAATTTAAATTGTAAAATAAATTTAAAAAAATTTAATAATAAAAATATAAAATGGGAAGTTAGTGAAAACCATTAAATTGCACTATTAAACCAAATACCCCTGAACTAACTCATAATAGTAATGAGAATTAAATAAGAAAATTTAACTAAAATAATTAATTTAAAACTGTGAAAGCAAAAGTTAAAAAAAAATAATAAAACTGTTAACCCTTTATTAAAATTATCATGCTATGACCTGTGTATTATTCCAGATCCAACTTGCATACCGACCCGGCATTAAATTAGAAATACCTGTAAACTATAATGTAATGATTAATAATTTAAAGTCACTAGTAGTAGTTGTAATAAATTCTGTAGACAAGCAAAGTCTCGGTTGTTTATTTTGTCAAACTGTAAAAACTGTATTACTAATTAAAAGTTGGAACTATATTATGGCGGAGTATTCACTCCGCGTCGTTGCAACTTTCCTGTTGTAACAATGTAGGACTTATGATGCGGCTTTCAAACTGTAAACAGCTCCGAGATTTCCTGCGATGTTTGCCCGTTCAACCTTGTGCTAACCGCAGTGAGTTGGTAGACCTTTCGATTAAGAAAAACAGTCTTTGGCGTCATTTTAACTTCTTTTCACTGACAGAAAATATGCGTGTGAATCCAGAGCAAAGAGACTTTGCTGAATATTTATTAACCCTTTCGCTGCGTAATTCGACTGTAGTCGAACTGATTTAAAAACCCTTCGCTGCGTAATTCGACTATAGTCCACATTGCTCAATAATTTTCTCCGTTCGCTGCGGTATTCGACATAAGTCGCACAGTGATATGGCAGTATTAGAATTGCTCTCTGATTAGTGGTGCTCTCTGTGGAAGCTTTGAAAACTACGTATAAACAGCTGATGTTTTGGTCATTGACAGTGTGACAACCCAGTAGCGTGAGTTGTTTACTGATGTTGTTTTGAACGTAATTTTATCTTTCGTGTTTGTAAACATTTATACTTATAACTTTTAAATGTTCATTTTTCTCGTATTTTCTTAAGTGTAATGTAGTTTTTCAGTTTGTGAGTGTATTAATGTGCGTATTTACATTGTCTTTTTGTAAATAATGAGTGTTGGTGTAACAGTGTTTTCTGAATTTCGCGTATTGTTTGTTAGTTATAGTTTTCAACATTTTGGTTATAAAAGCATTTGTTTCCCTTATTTTCTGAAGTTTAATGTTATTTTATAGTTTTTGAGTGTATTTAGTGTGCATCTTTATGTTTTATGTTCGTAAATACCTCATTTTGGTGTCATAGAATTTTCTGATCTACTCGTATTGGTTATTAGGTTACAGTTTTCAATATTTTACTTTGACTAAAGCAACATTAATTTCATTTTACAGTTTTTGAGTGTATTTAGTGTGCGTCTTTATGTTTTATGTTTGTAAATACCTCATTTTGGTGTAATATAATTTTCTGATCTTCTCGTATTGGTTATTAGGTTATAGTTTTCAATATTTTACTTCAACTAAAGGAACATTAATTTTCATTGGAATTTAACGTTTTTTATGTGTGACTAATAAGTAAATAATGTCAAAACGACCGAATCTACGGAAAAGACCACTATCCGAGGCAGAAATTGAAGCTATTATTCTAGGTGATACTGACTCATACGAAGATGATACAGATGAAGATCCAGAGTGTGATGTTGGTGAAGAACGTATTGACAGTGAAGAGGATGAAAGTGAGCCTGATACCACAGATGTAAACCTTTATGAAAACTGTGAAAACAGCGAATGGAGGAAGGTGAAAGATGTTGCATCTGGGACTGTAATAACATTGGACAGTATTCCACAATACACTGGAAACCGTACGCTTCGTGACATGGAGGGACTTAGCCCTGTCGAGGCATTCTACAAATTTTTCCCCCAATCGGTTTTTGAACTTGTTGTCCGAGAAACGAATAAATATGCAGAGCAGTGTCTGGATGTCACATATGATTTTCCTACGAGGTCTAGGTTTCATCAGTGGGAGGAGGTGTCTGTTGAAGACATAAAAAAGTTTGTTGCCATAGAAATAGGAATGGGTTTAGTCCATAAACCAGATATTGCCTCTTATTTTCAGGATAGTTTCTGGTTTACAAGAACACCAGGCTATGGTGAATTGTTTTCTAGGGACCGATATCTATTGATAAGGTCATTTCTACATTTCAATGACAACCGTTTCTCTGTGCCAAAGGGACAAGATGGTTATGACCCATTATATAAAGTGAGACCTATCCTAGACCTCACAAAGGATACTTATATGCAAATATTTGAGCCTGCAAAAGAACTTTCCATTGATGAATCAATGGTGAAGTTTAAAGGGAGGTTGAATTTCAAGCAGTATTTGCCAAGCAAACCTTCAACAAAATGGGGACTCAAAATTTGGAGCCTGGCAGAGTCCAATACTGGCTTTATGTTGCAATTTAACGTATACACTGGCAAGAACAATCCACAACAGGGGCAAGCAACACATGGACTAGCTTCACGCGTTCTACATCAGTTACTAAGAGGATTTGAAAATAAGGGCCATGTTGTGTATACGGATAACTTCTATTCTAGTCCAAATTTATTTACGGATCTCAGGAAACTGAAAATAGGAGCATGTGGAACTGTCAGAGCTAATCGTGTAGGCTTACCACCAGAGATGAAGACACTACAAAAGAAAAAGGGCGAGCTGCCAACTGTTTGGTTCAACAGTAACACGATTATGCTTGCATCCTCTTGGCAAGATACAGGGAAGGTAAACATGATTTCTATTGGTGATTCTGGGATGTCAGAAATTCTAACAAAGGCTAGAAAGAAGGCACAAGGAGTGAAAAAAATTAAACCCAACATTCAAGTTTTGTATAACACATTCATGGGAGGGGTTGACAAATTTGATCAGTTTTGCTCTACATATAATTACAACCGTAAATCACCTAAGTGGTACCAAACACTGTGGCATTTTGTTCTGGAAGTTGCACTGGTCAATGGTTGCATAGCTTTCAACCTTCAAAACCCTGAGGCTAAGCTCTCACATAAGAAGTATAGACAGAAGGTGATAGATGGCCTTACGGAGAACTGCTCTATAAGATCACTGAGAGGTAAACGCCAAAGCAGATCAGCTGGCTCCACTACAGACCGACTAATTGGCCGTCACTTTCCTGAACAATTTGAAGACAAAAAACATAAACCAAATTGCATTGTGTGTAGTGTTATGCCCTCACAGTGTAAGAAGAAAGGCAAAGGACTGTGTAAGCGAAGACAGACTACCTGGTTCTGCCCCGACTGTCCTCATCATCCACCGCCATGTATTAGTGATTGTTTCAAAGTTTACCACACCCAAAACAACTATAGGAAGATTTGTAAATGTGTGTAATATAGAACTCAAATAAAAACTTAGTGTTTAGTGTTCATGTTCAAACTTTATCAAGTTTCAGTTAGATGACTTTCATTTACATGAACAAATTTATACTGGTAAGTTTGAATTTTTCTTATTATTTTTTCAAATGTTTCAGACCATGGTGTTTCATGGTCAGTATTTTACAAGCATTTTTAGCATTAGGCCTATAGGAAATGTAAAACACCACTGCAACTTTAGCTACTCTCTTTTCTGTAACTAAACTACTTTAGGCTAACGGCAGTACAAATCAATAATTTTAGATATATAAATTTTTTTTCAGGAAAGTGGTATAACAAAATCAAATTCTGAGCCTACAGCATGATTAATCATTACACAAAATACATTACAAAAAAAAATTTGGTCAATAACAAACAAAAAATTTGTTTCTCCTTTTATGTAAATTATAGGCTAACTGTCTGATTCATTTGACGCAGCGAAAGGGTTAAAAGTTGGCAATGGAGACTTGCCAGTAAATGCTATGCATGAGATTGAACTACCAAAGGATATTCTTTCCAACGGCAATCTTACTGAAGAAGTATTCAGAGACTGTCTGGCTAAAAACATATATGAAGATACGAAGGACAGGGCTATACTAGAACCAATAATAAAGATGTTAATAAAATTAATGCAGAAATTATTGAAAAGCTTCCTGGAGAGTGCAAAGTTTACAACAGTTATGATTCTGTCAAAGATCCACCAGAAGCAGGTATCGAATTTACTTCTGAATTCCTGAATTCCGTTGAAATGGCTGATCTACCACCACATGAACTGAAACTTGTAAAAAATACAATAATAATCCTCTTGAGAAACCTGGATGTCTCCGAAGGACTATACAATGGAACAAGGTTAATAGTTACTGAGTTGTGTAACAATATTATTAAATCAATGTTTATCACTAGAGAGAATACAGGCCAAGAAGTCCATATCCCAAGAATCACATTAGATTCTAGCAAAACTCAACTTGGATGTACTATGCAATGGCATCAGTTCCCCATAAGACCTGCTTTTGCTATGACCATCCACAAAGCACAAGGACAAACATTTGAATTCGTTGGTATCTACTTACTTATATCAGTTTTTATGCATGGAATGTTGTATGTAGCATTTTCTAGACTAAAAGACGAAGCAGCTTAAAAGTTCTTTTGCCACCAGAAAATCCTCTCCATACACGAAATGTTGTATGGAAATAAATACTAAATACTACAAGACTAGAAGTACTAGAAGACTTTACTATAACTTTCCAATAATTTTGTATTATTTTTGTATTATACTGTATTTTGTATTATTCTATTTACTTGTATTTTTTATATGTGTACAATGCAATTGCTATTATTTTAAATGTTTATACAATACTCGTATAGTTTCTGTTTACGTTTACAAATTTTTGCTTATGTTTACAAATCCTAGACAATTTAATGTAAAAATAATCTGTATATGTACAAATAAATATCAAAACCGAGCAAAGCTTGGGCCCCCGATATTTGTCTTTATAGCTCCATAGCTGGACTGCTTGATCATTATACAATTCAGTCCATAATTTTGTTACTTCGGAAAAAGTGAAATCTTAGCTCTGAATGATAAATGTATCAGCCGATAAGTGATGTTTTGCTTCTTTCTTTACATATACAGTTAGGTTGTGTTTAGATTGGTACAAATTAGTTTCTAACTGGTAAAAAGTTACAAAATTTGGTAGTGTGCATTGCTGTAGTGTTCTTATTGAATTCTTGAGTTCACACTTAATGAATTCTAATTTAGGAGAATTGTGTGACTCAAAATGTTAACTGGTATGGCAGGAATACCACCTTATCCATAAGGACATAATGTACACACTATAAGTGTAAGTACTTAATTACTTTATTATAATTTAATGGTTTTATATTTTACAGTCAAGTCAGAATTTTTCAGACCTTTACAAAAAAAAGCAGTCAATTTTCATACATTGTTTTAATGTTTAGGTGAGTATGGGTTGGATTCGGTTAGGTTACATTATTTGTAAGGAAGTTATGTATAAAACCAGAATTTTGTGTACTAAGATTTAAAAACATCAAGAAAATCCAGAATATATTTGTATACACACATGGCAAAATGCATGAAAGGAATCTTTACCAGAATGTGTGTACTATACATACCTCTAGAGGACAGAAAGTTGTAATGCTTATACTAAAATTTTTACTGGAGAGGGATTGACGTTTGTCTGCAAGTGAGTGGAGAAGTGGTGTTTAGAGCAGTCTGATTGGCCGAAACTATACACCACAGTGTTGTCAACTCGTATTTGTTGTTCCGCTGTTTGTGCGTTACCACGTGTGCGTAGTAAATTGAACAGTACTTTGAAAGTGCGTTTACTTTTGTTTGGTGTGATTGAAATTTAACAGTTTTAAAATTTACAATATTATCATTTTAGTCCATTTGCATGATTTAGTGAAATTTTTTTAATTTAATGATTATTAGTCTAATATTCAGAAGTGATTTTGTGGTAAAATTTAAGTATTTAGTGTACGAAGTAATAGTTATTGTTAATATTATCCATTCAGCTATGTCCGACGCTAGTACGAGTGCTTCAGCTATACGTAAGAAAGGAAAAGGAAAGTATTTAATGGACAGGCAAGCCAACTAATCTGTTCAGTACGTGAATATTTTGAAAAAGAAAAAGAAAAGGGGGGCTGTTAATTTCCGTTAATAAAGTTTTAGAGCGTACAGCTGCTGCATGCAAAGTAGGAAAGAATCTTATAGTAATTATAGGAAAAGAGAAACACGATCTTTTTACTGGTTTTAGTGATACAGAGCCCAAGTTTCAAACACCTAATAAAACAAGAAATATAGACAAAAGAGTTACGAAGTTAGGTTCTTTCCAAGAAAATGCAATTCGACAGAACATTTATAGCTACTATTATAGAAAAGAGCACCCAACAATAAATAAACTTCATAAGTCGTTTTTCATGAAAGGAATATACACAGCAAAATCTGGTAAATTAATTGACTCAATCACAGACCACTACCCCGTTTTAATATCACTACATGGAAACAACATAAAATGCAAACTTACAGTATCTTATGAAATAAACAAAAAAAGATTTTTGGAGCTGTGTGCTTCAGAACAATGGCAACAAGTCTGTAATACACCAAATAACAATGAAGCATTAGAATTGCTAATAAACAAGATTCAAACTATCAATGAACTTTCACACAAAACTAAGCCAAAAATTCAAAAACCAAGAAAGACCTGGATTACCCCTGCTCTCATTAATTCAGTTAATAACAAAAACAAATTATATAAAGCCTGGAAGAATAGTCAACACGACTTGCTAAAAAAAGAGCTGTACTTAAATTACGAAAAACGACTTAAATCATTACTTAGGACTGCTAAAAATAGGCATGAAGAAAAACAACTACAAAACGCTGATTCTACAAAAATGTGGAGATATGTTCATCTAAAATTGGATCGTAATTCAAAAAATAGACAAATAAATGATATTTTGATTAATAATAAACTAAACAGCAATGATTGGACAAAGGCTAATTATTTTAATGAATTTTTCAGCACAATAGTATCTAGGCTGAATGAAAGTGCGACTCCTCCTATTCTGCAGCATGAAATACCAGATATATCAATTAATCAGCATACTATGTTTCTAACACCAACAAATGAGTCAGAAGTTTACCAAACTATTCGTGAACTCAAAAATAAACCTGGTGGGTGTGATGAAATTCATGCCTATACAGTTAAGCTAGCTGCTCCGTTCATAACTCCTGCTTTGACTCACATTATTAATACTGCTATGATACAAGGTACATGTCCATATCAATTTAAGAAAGCTGTAATTTGTCCTATGTATAAGGAAGGTGTAAAAAGTTTGGTTAACAATTATCGACCGATCGCACTGATATCAAATTTAGCTAAGATTTTTGAAAAAATTATTTTACCAGATTATTTAAATTTGTAAAGAAACATAACCTGTTAAGTGCTAAACAATTTGGCTTTCTCAAGAAGAAAGGTACAGATGATGCTATAGCCCTACTTAGCAAATTTATTTATGAAAATCTAAGTATTAGCATACCAACTGTTGTAACTTTTTTGGACTACTCCAAAGCTTTTGACACTGTCAATCATGGCATACTTATATCCAAATTACAGAATATGGGAATAAGAGGTGTAAGCTTATCCCTCATAGCCAGTTATTTACATGACAGGACACAAGTTGTAAAGGTGAATGGGACTAGAAGTCACCCTATTAAAACAAATGTTGGAGTGCCCCAGGGCTCTATATTAGGACCTTTATTGTTTATTTTATATATCAATGACTTACTAGTGTTACAAGATGTATTAATAGCATATGCTGATGATACAGCAGTACCAATGAAAGCAAAGACATGGCCTGAACTTGCAACAGATATGTCAACTAAATTAGATATTATATACTCTTGGCTCTATTACAATAATCTAGTACTCAACATAAGCAAGTCTGTTTTTATCACCTTTGGAAATTATAGAGACTCTGTTCCGCATGACTTTGAAATTAAGATAAATGGTCAAAAATTGAAAAGAGTTAAAACTAGTAAATATCTAGGAATAACATATGACTTTAACATGAAGTGGGATGTACATGTGGCTAACATTGTAAAAAAAACCAAATACTTAGTCTACGTTTTTTACAGACTTAAACAAATTTTATCAAAAAAGCAACTACTACAAATATACTATGGACTATTCCATAGTGTGGCAGGGTATGCTATCATAGGCTGGGGGGGTCTATATAAATCATCTCTAGACGCATTGGATCGGCTGCAAAAGTGTATTCTTAAAATTATAGGAGTCAATGAACAAGATTCGAATAAACCATTAAATATTAAACAGGTGTTTGTAGTGAATTCTATAGTTTATCAATACAATGATCTAAAAAGTGAGTTTTTACAGAATCGAATCAACACACGGTATAAAAATATTATATTGCCGCGACACCTATTAAGTATTGGGCAAAGAAGCTATGTGTATTATGCCATAAAATATTTTAATGAATTACCTAATGAACTGAAAAATCTAAGTGTAAATATAAAAGTGCTTAAAAAAAAATGAAAGAAAAAATTAGGAACATTGTTATTGAATAATCAAAAAAACAGTCTATTATGATATGGACCTTTTTTTCTCTTTTTTCATTTATTTATTGAATTGTATTATAGTACAAACTAAAATTTTGTTAAAATTGAAAAATAATTTATTTTTAATATATTACTATGATCGGTGAGGTAAAACTCACAATTAGTATTAAGTATATAAATATTAATTCTAAGGACCAACCTATGTACGGGCATTTATGCCCCCTATTGTATAATTTTTATTACAGTGGAACCCCTCAAATCCGAACTAATTGGGGCTGTAGCCTGTTCGGATTCGGAAAAGTTCGGATTAGCCGAAAAATCTGCATACATAGTACTCAACACTAGTTACGGTGTACGCGCCGCCCGGTAATGTTGTGTAGGGGTGAGACGAAGCCGCCGGAGGTTGCTGACCTTGACTGCCCATGAATCACTGTTGCTGTCGGGTGGAAGTGCGCTAAAAATAGCCCAGTCCTACTACAATAGGTCTAGAAATGTTTGTATTCCAGTTAGTCCTCTGGCGTTTGTTGTCCTGTGCGTTTGTCTGCTGTTACTGTTTCCATCCAGTGTACATAGTTTGTTCGAGTTTTTGTTTAAGGTTTATTGTTTTTGCATTTGAAGTGAGCAGTGTAGATCGGGTTTTTTAGTTTTCTTAAATTATGGCAAGCAAACGAAAACATAGTTCTTGTACTTTAAAAGAAAAACTCGAAGTGTTAATGCGACTAGACAAAGGGGAAAGTTTGACGAAGTTGGCTGTTGAATTTGGTGTTGGTAAGGCAACAATCAGTGACTGCAAAAAGAATCGTGCGAAAATTGAAGAGTTTTGCAGTGCAACAAGTGTAAAAACTTTGAAACAACGCCATCACACAAAAGTTTCTGTAAATGAAGAAATTGACGAAGCAGTGTTTTTGTGGTTTACACAAGAGAGGCAGAAAGGAGTTCCTATTAGTGGTCCATTAATTCAAGAAAAGGCATTGCGGCTGAACAAACTAATGAACGGAGATTTGGCATTTACTGCTAGCAATGGGTGGTTGGATCGATGGAAGAGAAGGCATGGAATCAGACAACTGACGATAAGTGGGGAGAAGTTATCAGCTGATAATACTGCTGCAAAAGAATATTTAGATATTTAGATGAATTCGCCGATTTGATTTCGTCGGAAAATTACTCGCCCCAGCAAGTGGATAATGCAGACGAGACAGGATTGAATTTTAAAGCACTTCCCACTAAAAGTCTTGCTTCTAAAGAGGAATATTCTGTGCCAGGCTTTAAAATGAACAAACAGTGTCTCACAGTTTTGGCCTGCAGTAACGCCATGGGAACAAACAAGCTACCATTAATGGTGATTGGAAAATCTGCCAAGCCACGAGCCCTTAAAAATATGAACATGAATTCTCTCCCTGTTTATTACAGAAATCAGACTAAGGCGTGGATGACTGGTAATCTTTTCAAGGAGTGGTTTGAAAAGAAATTTGTTCCTTTGGTAACAAGATTTAATGAAGAAAATGGACTGCCACCTCGAGCTCTACTTTTGATAGACAACGCTCCGTCACATCCTTCAGACATGCAGTTGGTGTGCAGAGACATAAAAGCAATTTTTCTACCACCTAGTGTGACATCGCTGCTGCAGCCTATGGATCAAGGTGTGCTACAGAACATAAAACTAAGCTACAGAAAAATGCTTCTGCAAACTCTTGTTGAAGAAGATTGTTCTCTTTCTATTCTTGAGAAGCTAAGGAAGATAACAATAAAAGATGTGATTTACTGGGTTGCAGAATCCTGGAACAATACCAGTAAAAATTTAATGCAGAGATCTTGGACAAAGCTTTGGCCCAGCCTCGAATTTGTGGAAATACCACTTACAACACGAGATGATGAAACTGAGCTCCTTCATCTCTTTCAAAAAGTACCAGGATGTGAGGATGCTGAAAAAGGTTGTCTGGAGGAGTGGGCAGCACTAGACGACAATGATGAATGCACCGAGCAAGACATAGTGTCTGTGGTCCAGGATCAACATGACAATGTATCAGGTAGCGATAGCGAGGGAGAAGATGCCTCAACAAACGTGACTCATTCTGACACTGCCGTCGCTCTCGACATCGCGTTGCGCTACGTAGAACAACACGCAGCTGCTACACCCAATGATGTCATGTTTATACGACGCTGGCGCAACATCGCATCCTCGGGAAGGTTTGTCACTTCGCCAGATGAAGATCACTGATTTTAAGTGAAAAAATATAGTATAGTGTTTGTGTGTGTTTCTTTTGTGTTTTTCCTTGGCCATTCAGCTCTGATGTTAATGAAATGCTGTATGACGTTGTTGTTTTTATACAGTGTTAATTCCAATATTTTTTACATTTCAATACTGTTTTACGTAAGTAGCAATACTTGTACATACTTCATTAATTTTTCAATGATTCTTTACGTAAAATTAGGTTACATATGATATTTTTATGTAATAATAAATGTGTTTCTTATGTCTTTATGTGTTTTTTCAAATGTTGTTTTTCTTCAAAATCATATTCGGATTTCCCAGGATTTCGGATTTCTGGGGTTCGGATTTGAGGGGTTCTACTGTATATGTAAAGGAAAATTGGTAATAAATATTATTATTATTATATTATATAGTCGTTAGCAGCAGCTGATCTTTTTGCCGGTAGTAAATTATCTGTTAGGAAAGTAATGAAAAATATCGGTTTTAAGTTTACAAACATTTCGGGCAGAAAAGTTCTTATGGAAAGTGAAAGTGTAGTTGCTTTACGTTGTAGGTTTCTACGAGAAATTCAAACTAAATCCATTGAAGACATAGTTTGGTTAGACAAAACATGGGTAAATATAGGTCACAGTTTACGAAAAGGCTGGACAGATGATACTGTGGAAGGAACGATGAAAATACCTTTAGGATGAGGGGGTAGATATATTATTGTACATGCTGGGACATCAAAAGGTTTCATACCTAACTGTTTTTATGCTTTCAAGTCAAAGAAAACTAGTGACTTCCACAAAGAAATGAACTCTGAAAACTTTACCAAGTGGTTCACAGACTCATTATTAAAAAAACCTCACAGTGCCGTCAACTATTGTAATGGATAATGCCCATTATCACTCGGTTATATACGACAAAGCGCCAACATTAGCTACACGTAAAGAAGAAATTATTCACTGGCTTCATGAACATAACATTTCTACCACTGTTAGCATAAAAAAAGTAGAGCTGTAAGAGCTGGTGTCAGGTTGTAAACCCTGATTTCCGGAATACGTAATTGACAAAGTAGCGCAAGAACATGGCCAAAAAGCAGTAAGATTACCACCGTATCATTGTCATTTTAACCCCACTGAGTTAATTTGGGCACAAGTAAAGGGATATGTAGCAAGAGATAATAAGACTTTTACAGGAACTGAAGTAGAAAAATTGATATGCGAGGGTATTACGAATGTTACTGCAGACGATTGGGGAAAAGCAGTGATGCATACAAAGAAAGTGATTGACGAAGCATGGAGCAACAAAGGAATATTAGAAGACGCCATGGAAGTGGTAATAAATTTGGGCACAGAAGCCAGTGACTCGAGTGACTCTGGTAGCAACATAAGTGGTGTAACACCTTTAGATTAACGGCACAGGCGGAAAACTACAGACAGGTAATAATAATTTGATTTTCAGTTTTGTTTTTATGGTAAAAGTAATATAAAAAAAATTGACTCTTATCTTGCTCTTATATTTTGTATTATTGTTAATTTTTACTTTATTTACACATATTTATACATTAAGTTGATGACTGCACATTGTCACATTTATTGTTATACCAAAAAATTAAAGATACTGAACATTTGAAGTTAATTAAAAAAAACACTGAAGTTAATTAAATTATAGTTTATTATTCTTGTAAGAATTCACATTTTTAGTTTATGAATTATCTGTTCTTACAACTGAATAAATATTCGTTTTTAAGTAGGGGAATACATATTTAGTCTGTGTGTACTGGATTTGTTTTGTTTGTGCGAAGTATGTTTTGAGTGAATGCAGTAAGGAAACTTACGCTTGAGCGACATTCAACAGAAACACGTGGCTGCGAAGTGGCAACATGGTGTTGAAATCATTGAAAACGTCAATCACTCTCCTGTAAAAATTTTAGTATAGACTGAAGGTGGTAATCAGGTGTTACTACCCGACCGGGGGGGGGGGGGGGGGGGAATCCCCCCCCAACCGGGTACAAACTGAATTTTTTGAACACATTTTCTTTTATGAGACGATTAACGGGCTTAAGAATTACCAAAAAAAAACTCATATTTTTTTAAAATTAATAATTGCTACTTCAAATGGCTACTGAACTTTGGTTTTTGGAAGTCTACAAAATCATTTACTTGTTTTATTCTTCAGCCAGATAAAAATTATATAATAAATGATTTTAATATTAATATACTGAACATAATATTTGTTTTCATTTTCAGTAATCACTGTACACAATATGCTTTCTATATCTAATCTGTTGTCAACTTGAGTAACTACTATTTAATATTTCATGTATATTGAATCAGTGTGAAAATATTATCACAAATGCATAGATTAGAGAAATCATCACATATTTACTTATATTCATGTGTCTAAACATATATAATCCATCTACTGTAGACCTGTTGCAATTTGTAAGTGCCACTAACAGAAATACTCAGTATTCTGTTGAATATTTGTATGTTTCAATTTTACTGTATTCTTGCTGTCATTTATTTATAGGTATTTCAAACTGTATTTTTTTGAAAGCAAAAGTCAAATCACGATGTACAAAGTCATATTACAAGCAGAATTATCACTGTTGCACGCCACTATATACAAATTATTCCGATTAGCGCTTTCAAGCTTCACAGCTCATCGGCAGATCGGATATGAAACAAATAACCTGAAAACAAACCCTTCACCCCCTCCCCACCCCACCTTGCTCGCACACAACAAACTATAATTGAATGTCCCTTCCCCACCCTCAGTCCTGTCCCACCATCTGGACAGTTACATATTTTTCTAGCAAATTCCTTGTGTGTGTGTGTGTGTGTGTGTGTGTGTGTGTGTGTGTGTGTGTGTGTGTGTGTGTGTGTGTGTGTGTGTGTGTGTGTGTGTGTGTGTGTGTGTGTGTGTGTGTGTGTGTGTGTGTGTGTGTGTGTGTGCATTCTTTTTAAACCTAGTCTTTCTCATCCACACATGTGTGCCAGTCACACACCACTAACACAACTTTCTTCATTAACCCATTCGCTGACTTTGACGTGTAGCTCGCGCCACTTGTTCAGTTCACTGACTTTGACGGCAATCACTCGCCCATTTGTTTCAATGTAAGAACTGCTTTGTAGTAGTTTTATGAATCTCCAACATGTGTTGTCCTACTTTAACATCTTTATAAATTTATATATATATATATATATATATATATATCTCCAACTTACCTTAATTTAGCCCAGGGTTACGGCACACGAACTGTGAAATATAAATGTGACTCAGGGTTAACGTATCTCAATAATCACTCTCATTTCCAATGTTAATAATCTCTGTTTATTTATTGATTGCAATGTTCATTTTAAACTTCTTTAAAATTTACTGATTTCATTCTCTTCTCACAATAGTTATTATTGATCTTAATTACTCTGATTATTGATCAAAACAACAAAATATAAAGAAATATGGCAGCTATTTGAACATGGTGAATATTCTACCCTAACGTAAATAACTAATTAGCTTATAGAAAGACAGCCCAGAATCTGCTCACTCTCTCATTCATACGTGATTTAGATTATTTCCTTTAAAAAATTTAGAGCTCTTCGTTATAATTTAAAAGTTTTAATTTTCATTAATATTGAATGAATAGTATACGGTTACGTCTCACGGTGTTCCTGTTGACCACGTACTGTCTCCACATTGTTCCCAACTAATTGCCCAAAAGTAGTTCTTACAATTTGTTTTTACGTCACTGATGATTTACGATTGTTATACCTCCTGCTCCATTGTATTTACTATTAAAAAACACACATTTTAAGTTTTATTATTTTCTTTCGGTTTGCGAGGACTCCGGGGTCTGCACCGGTCGCAGCCGCCGTTATGTAATACCGGACACTGTTATTTTACATTTCTATATGCTGGTTATACTAAAAGTGTGTCCAGCCGGCAAACGCACACACTGCCCGCGTCCGTTGCGTTGAGATGTTATTAGCTGACTGCTGTAGTTTTTGCGCGCACACCGCGAAAGAATTTCTTAAAACGTGACTCGAGCATGGGAAAGTTTGCCTGCCGCCTGTGGGAGCGTGTGATTGTGAGTGCGCACCCCTCGTTGATAACTGCATTCCTGTACGACAACGCCGCAGTTTGACTATACAGTCTATTCACGTAATTTGTTTGTTCACAATTCTCGATGAGTATTTTCTGATGGTTACGGAACAGTACCCTGATTGGTTTTAAAATAATTAAAATTTATTTCCCCCCTTTTTGCCCCATTACAAACAGATGTCGGGCAAATTTAAATGCTTTCTACATGTGTTTTTATTTACTGCTATGTACCATTGTTTAACATATTTGTAGGTATTAAATTTGCAATAAAAAAATAGAAATTTTTTGAAAATTAATTCCTTAAAAAACAGTCAGTGAATGGGTTAAAAGTCATATTAGTAAACCTCTAAACATATGAGTTACGCCTTACATCGTTGTTATTATTCACATCATTAAAGAACAAAAATTGTGACAAGAATACTAAATAATTCACCTTGCTACAAAGAGGATTCATACATGGTATTACTATATGCTTAGAAGTGCTAACTACACACACAAAGAGATAGAGATGAAGAAAACCAGTCATCTTATTTCACTCTCTACATGTAAATCTTTTTTAGTGTTGCTTGGAATGCTACATGACTGAAGCAACCTTTACTATATTTTATAATTTCTAATGCAATTTTCTAAAAATTGATGAGGATTCGCTAAACTTATCTTTGTATGCAGTTACCCCATCAACGCAGTGTCGTGAGGTTATGTTTGACCAGTTGCAGGTTATACAAGCTACAATGTTACATTACTCTTGAATTTATTATGTAAGTTGTACAACAGTTCTTTACTATGTCATCACTTTCAATACCACATATTTCTAACATAAACTTATACTGGTTAAATCCAAATACATATACGTAGTATATTTAGAGCTACCACCAGACATTGAGGCGTTGTATTGTTTACAGCGTATGCAGGCCTGATAAAAGCTACTGTGAAAATTTGTAAGTGAATAAATTATTAATTCTGACATAAAAAAGAAGACCTTGGTAATGATTTTACTGCCACTAAAGATATTTTCGGGTAAAGACAAGTCCGTAATTTTAATAATTTTTTGGGATAATTTTAAAAACACAACAAAGAACCACATTTCCAAATTGAAATCCAAATTTATCATAATGGGTCTGGATCATCTTACTAACGTATACTTCATTGCATACCTATCGATGACCATTGTCGTTACTTCTACCTTAACCTAATGTCCACTTGTATTTAAATAAATAATTACCTTCCACTTTCTGAAGTATACTACGGCTGCTATAAATTAGATTTACTAATATAAACTATTCAGTACACCGTTTCAGAAAAAACACTTTTAAAAAAACACGCTCTCAGTACTTTTAAGTCAAAACCGAGATGCTTTCTTCCACGTTTTCGTTCGTAGTTCGTACTTTGACCAAGATCAAGACCGACCAAGATTTAAAACCACAGAGTATGAATATGCAGCCAGTTGAAATGTAATACCAACCCACGAAACATTATACCATATATTTTTTACATTCATTCTCGGTCTACGGCTACACCTAGGATCAGATAATTGCCCGCCCTTATATATTCTGCACCGGGTCTTGGGGATTAGTCAGCGGCAAAATGTAACTTTCGTCGCCGCGCGTGTACTATATTTCGGTATCCGATGTGTACACCAACTGTTTTCTTCACAAGTAACTAATGCCAGCTTATGGAGGTTATGTACGACAATTTAACTTAAATAAAATTTACTTTGTTAGTGTACATTAAAAGGGTGTATTTATTGGAAGTACAGAAATTAGTTTACATTTATCGCACATAATTACGGTACAGAGACGATTTTGGGAGGTTGTGGCTACGTTTAACAATATAACTTAACCTTTTACATTTTTTAAAATTCATTAGGGGTCTTTCACTATAGCCTGCGGCCAAAGACATCTTTCGTCTCCGCGTTTGTACTTTTATTCCGTTTTACTAAAACTTTACTAAAAGTGCTGTGAAAGAAGAGATGAACAATCAAGACAACTATTTTATTCCGTGTTCGATGTGTACTAGAACTGTTTTCTTCACAAGTAACTAATGCCAGGTTACGGAGGTTATGTACGACAATGTAACTTAAATAAAATTTACTTTGTTAGTGTACAATAAAAGGGTGTATTTACTGGAAGTACAGAAATTAGTTTCCATTTATCGCACATAATTACGGTACACAGACGTTTTTTGGAGGTTGTGTCTACGTTTAACAATGTAACTTAACCTTTTAGATTTTTAAAATTAATTAGATTTAACAAAAATTTCCTTTGTTAGTGTACATTCAAAGGCTGTATTTATTGTATGGATAAAAGGCTGTATATACATTAAAGGCTGTATTTGTTCGAATTAAAACCTATCGGTACTTCCAATTTAGAACGTATAACCTAGTAGGCTACGTTATTCGTACATATTTTATTGGAGTTTATTGGTACATATTTTATTAAAAGGGTGTATTTACTGGAAGTACAGAAATTAGTTTCCATTTATCGCACATAATTACGGTACAGAGACGATTTTGGGAGGTTGTGTCTACGTTTAATTATCTAACTTAGATAGTAGCATCGCCATGATAGTAGGCTTCGTTATTGGTGCATATTTTATTGGGGTTTATTGGCACATATTTTATTAAAAGGGTGTATTTATTGGAAGTACAGAAATTAGTTTCCATTTATCGCACATAATTACGGTACAGAGACGATTTTGGGAGGTTGTGTCAACGTTTAATTATCTAACTTAACCTTTTAGATTTTTAAAATTAATTAGACTTAACAAACATTTCCTTACATAGTGTACATTCAAAGGCTGTATTTATTGTATGGATAAAAGGCTGTATTTATTCGAAGTACCGGAATTAAAACCTACTTCCAATTTAGAACACAGTACAATCTAACGTAGGCCTATAACCAAACAAGTACATTAAAATCCTTTTTTCAACATAATGCAATAAAAAGCAATGTGCAGTTTCTGTTAACACCAAGTTCAGAGCTGTTGGGTTGCGCGTCGTGAGACGACCCAATGGTATCCTAGTACCGAGCCTCCGATGAGGGGCTCCTGCCTAGTGGTCCTGTCCAGACGGAATATTGATTAATTAATTTTTATTGGTCGTTACAACGACATCCTCGTACTAGGTCGACTAGTACAGTATTTGTCGAGGCCGTTTCCAAGATTCACCTGGACGTATTCGGTACTTGCCAAGGCCAGCTATGAGTGGGTTTGTCTGGGTCCTCGCAGCTCGGACGTAAAATTTACGTGCAAGTCGCCTTGCGGTGTCATCCAAGGAGCGGACACCGAGTCCTCTTCTCAGGAGACGAGAAGAAAACCGATAGGGGACTTTGGCCGCTAGCCGAAGCCCTCTATCGAGAACGCTTTGCAACCTTCTTTTATGAACGGTTGCGAGGTAACCCCAGACGGGAAGAGCGTAGGTAATGATCGGCAACAGATACGCGTTGACAATCAACTTACCCAGCTTGCGGGTCATAGCCTTGTTGGCAAGTATCGGAAACAGTTGCGCGAGACGAGCGGACGCTTTCCTTCGCAACGTCTCAGCGTGGGTACGCCAGGTGAGCCGACGATCAAGGTGGACACCGAGGTACTTAACTTCCCTCGACCAGGGCAGGTACGTTCTACCGAGTCTCACTCGGCCTCGTGGTTCTTTCCGGCGCTTTGTGAATAGCACCGCGGAGCTCTTGGTTTCGTTGACGGCAACTTTCCAGCTTTCCGTCCACGTCGAATACGCATCGAGTGCGCGCTGAAGTCGTGGGATAGCAAAGTCTGCGTTCCGATCGGCGGTATAGACCGCCGTGTCGTCGGCAAACAAAGCCATCTGGACTCCAGGCTCTCTGGGTGCGTCGTTGACATACACGGAGAACAGGAGAGGCCCTAGCACGCTACCTTGAGGTACCCCGGCTGTGATACGTCTCTCGGAAGAGACGTGGTCGTCTATTCGCACGCAGAAAGTCCTCTCCGTCAGAAAGCTAGCAATCAAGCGAAGGTAGCAATCTGGGAGCTGGATTTCCCGGAGCTTGAACAAGAGCCCGTCGTGCCAGACACTATCAAAGGCCTTTTCCACATCTAGGAAACAGGCGACAGTCTGCTCTTTCCGACACCCGGCGTCCGTGATGTATTCCACCAGTCTCATCAGTTGATGAGTGGTGGAATGCCCCACACGGAAGCCGAACTGTTCGGGGACCAGTACATCAAAATTTCGTAGATGATCTAATACTCTCCGTTGTACGAGACGTTCGAGGACCTTTGACGTGGCTGACAGTAGACTAATGGGCCGGAGGTTGCCGGGCCGGGAAGCGTCCTTTCCCTGCTTCGGGATCACTATAACCGTCGCCTTACGCCATTTCTGGGGAAAATAGGCCAGTCTAAGACACGCGTTGAACAGCGCGACCAAGAAAAGTACTCCTCGCTCCGGGAGTCGAGTAAGAACGGCGTTCGAGACGCCGTCCGGGCCAGGAGCTTTTCTTGGCACGAGTTCAACGAGCCGATCTGTGACCTCTTCCCTAGTAATGGGTTCGGGCTCCGTAGTGATCGGAAGAGACAGAAAGTCTTCCACTTCGTTCTCGACTTCTTCGTCGAAGTCCCAGTCCATGGGCGGGTTAGGTGCGAACTGTCGCTCAAAACACGCGCCCAAGTACTCGGCCTTCGCCTCCGGGCGAGCCAGGATTTGATCGAAAGGTCCAGCAATGGCCGGGATGCGAGGCCGGCGCCTCTTCCCTACCAACGCCGAGGGTATCCGGTAAGGGCTACTTTCGTCCGATCCGTCCCCTGCCTGGGCCACGGCGAGTTCCCAACAGCGTCTCCGGTAGGCCTGCATTTCACGACGTAAAATGCCGGTCGCCCGGTTGTACGCTGCCTTGTCGGCCGGATCACGGGTCCGCTGCCAGCGTCTCCGGAAGCGATTTCTCTCGCAAGCGAGAGCACTCGTCTCCTCTGGGATCCGCTGCCAGTGGGGCGTGACGCCAGGCTTCATTCTGGAAGACGCGTCGATCGCAGATACGACAGCCTCGTCAAACGCGGCAACTGCCTCGTCGACTTGGCGGAAGGTTTCGAGTGGTCCCGCGTCTGGCAATCGGCGACTTAACGCCGGGCCATAGCGATCCCATTCTACCACCTTCCTGACATCTCTGCGTACGACGTGCTGGGTAGCGACGTGTATCAGGATGGGGAGATGATCGGACGATAGTTCCGTTAGCACGGACACATGGACCGGACAGTCAATTCCTTGAATCACCGCTATGTCCAAGACATCAGGAGCCGCGTTGCGTTATGAGGGGTAGAACGTAGGTTGGGTAGGCCCAATCACTTGAATCCTGCGAGAATCGGCAAACCTGCGCAAACGTTTCCCGTTTGGGGCAGTCAAGCGACTGTTCCAATCGCGAAGTTTGCAGTTCAGGTCGCCGGCCATGATGACCCTCCTGTGTGCATCGAACGCGACCGCTAGATCGGGGTGAAGGAGCTCTTTTTGCGGCGGTTTATACGCCGCGACCATCTGTACACCGCCTAGAGTGTTCAACAACTCCACAGCGGTGCCTTCGAGGTGAGTCATTGCAGGCAAGACGACTCGGTGATGCTCGAGAGTGAGCCTCACCGCGACGGCAGTGCCGCCACCAGCAGTGCCCGGCCTATCGTTTCGATAGCACACATAGTTGGCCAGTCGTAACCGACTCGCAGGAGTCAAGTGGGTCTCATTGAGAAGCACTACATCGGGTTTGAGTCGGGCCAGTAATTCTTGGAGTTCCTGGATCTTGTTGGACAACCCGTTGGCGTTCCAGGAAAGAATCGAGAGATCTCGTTTGAGGACCCGACTCATAGAAGACCTACACAAGTGGCGGCTTCCACCAAGAGCATGAATCTCTCGGTTATGTCGGCAGTCTCCAAGCGGGAGCGGATGGACCTGAAGGTCTGGGCGACTTTGTTGAGATCGAACTCAGCAAGGAAGTCTTTGACGACCTGGTAGTCGTCAGGTACGGCTTTTGAGGCAGATTGCCTGGAGACTGCGTGCGCATAAGAGCGCCGAGGCTTGTCAATCGGGGGATTGGTGGAAGCCAGGGGTTTCTTAAGGCCAGGTGTAGCGCCTCTAGCGGAGGTGCTAGGAAGAGGGACAGATGCGATTGCGTCGGACTTCGCGCGCTGTGCAGGCTGTCTGGACTGTGCGGCCGGGTTGGCAGGAGCCCGGGATCTAGCGCCACGGGGCTTTCTTTGCCGCTTCTTTTTGCCTGCGTTGGGAAACCGCGGGGGCGGGAGGTCAGGCGAGGCTGCTTCTAAAGCAGGGGCAGGATTCTCCGTTGCTGGGGGGGATTGAGAAGTCTCAGGCTCCACAACCGAGATTTTTTGTGTTGGCTGGGTGGTCTCACTTTTAGATGCCACGAGGTTACGGCGCTTTTTCGCCATAGGCGGGACAGGGGCCTGAGAAGGAGCCTGAGTTGGGGTTGCCTGTGCTGCAGGTGTTTGCTTCGGGCCTTTAGAACGTTTTTGTTGCCTGGTAGTGACTGGGGCGGAAGACACGGCAGCCGTAGCAGGAGGCGCAGGGCCTGGCTGCTCGGTTGCAGGTCTTGAACCAGCTACCGGATGCCTTGGTGGTGGCAGGCGCCCTTTTGGCTTTCGCCGCTCGAGCTCCTGCTGAAACACCGGACATGCCCGGTAGTTGGCGGGGTGACTCCCGCCGCAGTTGATGCATCTTTTGAATGCAGGTGCATCACAAAGTTTGGAGGCGTGAGGGAGAGAACACCTCACGCACGCCGGAGCGTTAGAACAAGAGTCGGAGTGGTGCCCGAAGCGTTGGCACCTGTGACACTGAGAACCCCGGGAGCGCGGCTTCTTTCCACTTTTACGCGGAAACCAAAAAGCCGCGTAAGTGAGAGTAGGCTAGTGCCTGCCTCGCTATTCTCCACCAGGATGCGGACCAGAGGAATTGGACGCCTTGGTCCGGCAGGAGTAAACACCCGATGGACCGCGCGAACAGGATAGCCCAGCTCGCGCAGCTCATCGAGTATTTCCTCTAGAGGGGATTCCACGTCCAAGCCTCTGAGGACAACCGACAGAGGCTTCACGTGTTTGGGCGAGAAGGTATGGTACTGGAATTGCTGGGATTCCACGTACGCCATGACACTGCGGTACACGTCCATTCCGCGGACAACGATCTTGACTGTGTCGCCCCCAAGGAGCTTCAGGTCAACGTTGGCCGGGGAAAGTCCGGGAGCCACTATCAATCGCCGGTAAAAACCGGTGACGTTGTTCACGCCGTGAACGTATACGGGCGGGATGCGACCAGAGGCCGGCGGTGCTTGGGCACCGCCGGACACAGTCGGCCCCGGGCCGGATTCGCCATCGGCGGGGACACTTCCATGGCGGACGCCGAGGAAGAGGTTGAGGACGATCGATTCCGCCTCGGTTTCTTAACCGGGCGCCCCCGTGGCCCAACCGCCACGAAAGCGTCGTTCTCGTCACCGGGCAGGGGAACCGACCGGGGATCGACTTGGTCCGCTTCCATCAGCAGAGAACACGGCGAATCGCTCGTGTGGGGCGGGGCAGTGGCGAGCGACTGCGTGCTTGATGACGCGCCCGAAGCGGGCATTTCCGCCATCGAGCGGGAGGTTCGCCGACCAGAGGCAGCCAGGCTGCCTCCGGCGGTAACCAGGGACCTAGGGTCCGGCCCGAGCCGGATCGCTTGCGGGATTTCTGGAACGCTCAGGCTTACTACGAGCTGGGCAAATGACCGGCTTCGTTAGATACCTCCCCTTACCAAGAGAGGTGTCCACCGGCCTCTTTACCTAGGCGATATCCAAGCTCGCTTACCACTGGTGGGGGCTCGCAAGGATCGTCCTAGGCAGCGCTACCTAAGAGCCTGAGCGTCAGCGGGCTAGATGCGCTGCGCAACTTACAACAGCTCTGGTAGGCTATAAGCTTCCTCTTCAATGGTGGTCCTGAAAAGGGTCACTTGACTGGTGGCCCTGAGAAGGTCCGACGAACTCAGCTGTGTGTGCTGGCTACTCAGTTCACCAGCCAGCTGAGTTGAAGTCTTCTTTCTTCTTGTTGTCGAGCAGCAAGAGGGCCAAAATGTTACTGTCCAACGGCGGCAGGAGGCAGTAGGGCAGCGGCTGAGAACAGCGAAAACTTCAGCGTCCAAGCTGGAGAGAGCAGTCCAAAGGAGAGATCCTTCCTTGTCCAGAAGCTGAACCGAAGTGTTGGACCTCTGTTAACACCCAAATGATTAAGTATTAATAATGGGTTAGAGTGGAATTCAATGTTACTATGGTCTAAATTTAAGACAAAAAATAAACATAATCTGTGTTTATCAACACATAAGTGATACATAAGTCAATTGTTACAAAGATAAACAAACATATGTCTAAGAGTATAACCAATTATAAGTGAGAGACCTGTTTCTAAAACGGTTTAAGTAGTGCAAAGTTTTTTTCTTGCTTTCATTTGAGCAAACTGGTCAATAACTTTATATATATTGAAAACTTTCTCAAGTGAAACTTACTTGTCTGTTTTGTATGTAGGACGCGTTTCGGCGTTGTGTTCGCCTTCTTCAGGTCAATAACATCTGACTGATAAAGTAATACTGCTAAATTCTTGGATTTCGTTGTCCATGACGTGTCCGTTACTTAACTAAATATTACTATAGTATTGACGACTCGGAACACTTAAGTTTTTTATAAGTAAAAACGTAAAGTTTTACCTTACAGCCTAAACCGGCTTTCACCTTTAGAAGGCTTCATCAGAGGCTGCCATAGGTAGCGTTGTCCGTCTTGTTGTTGGCGATGGGATAGTTATTCGAAAGATTGAAGCTGTGTGTGTGTGGTGAGATGTGTTCGAATAATGCGTGCGATTTGAATTGTGTCTGTTCGTTTAGGATGTCGTTTTTATTTGTTTTTGTGTGTTTGTATATTTCTAATTGTTCTAGAGTGTCTAGTTTTCGGCCTTTTGTGTGTACGTGTAGAATGTTCATGTTATTGTCGATGTTTTTATATGTGTGGTTTGCTTCAATGAGGTGGTTTGCAAAGGTAGATTCTGTAGTGGTGTGGAGTGCTTTTGTGTGTTCAATGTATCTCTGTTTGAAGCTATGTCCTGTCTGGCCTATGTAGAATTTATTGCAATTTGAGCAATTTAGCTTGTATACACCAGGTAGATCGAATTTGTTTTGTGCTTTGGGCATGCGTTTTGATAGTGTGTGTTCTGTTTTGTTAGTAGTTTTGTAAGCGATTCTGTATCCTGCTTTTTTGAATTTGTGGGCAATTTTTTCAGTTTGTTTGTTGATGTATGTTAGTGTTATGAATTTGTTGTTTTCTGTCTTTGTCTGTTGTTTGTTTTGTGTTTTGTGTAGGAGTTTACTGACTACATGAGTATGACAGAACAATAGTCAGTAAACTCCTACACAAAACAAACAACAGACAAAGACAGAAAACAACAAATTCATAACACTAACATACATCAACAAACAAACTGAAAAAATTGCCCACAAATTCAAAAAAGCAGGATACAGAATTGCTTACAAAACTACTAACAAAACAGAACACACACTATCAAAACACATGCCCAAAGCACAAAACAAATTCGATCTACCTGGTGTATACAAGCTAAATTGCTCAAATTGCAATAAATTCTACATAGGCCAGACAGGACGTAGCTTCAAACAGAGATACATTGAACACACAAAAGCACTCCACACCACTACAGAATCTACCTTTGCAAACCACCTCATTGAAGCAAACCACACATATAAAAACATCGACAATAACATGAACATTCTACACGTACACACAAAAGGCCGAAAACTAGACACTCTAGAACAATTAGAAATATACAAACACACAAAAACAAATAAAAACGACATCCTAAACGAACAGACACAATTCAAATCGCATGCATTATTCGAACACATCTCACCACACACACACAGCTTCAATCTTTTGAATAACTATCCCGTCGCCAACAACAAGACGGACAACGCTACCTATGGCAGCCTCTGATGAAGCCTTCTAAAGGTGAAAGCCGGTTTAGGCTGTAAGGTAAAACTTTACGTTTTTACTTATAAAAAACTTAGTGTTCCGAGTCGTCAATACTATAGTGATATTTAATACTGTTAGCCAATTCATTTGTAATAGCTAAAATTGCCAAATTATTAAGCCTTTCTTGGTAGGTAGTGCTTCTCTGCCAAGTTTTCAGTGAATTCGCTAACCTGCTGAAAGATTTCAGGAGACGAAACTGTAACTGGAATAGTACAGAAAAGCCTATAGGCAAGACAGAAGTTCACAAATACAGCTTGAAGGTTTTTGGAGTAGGCTTAGTGGATTCTTTTCTGATTCAAACTCTGTTTTATAAATGTTCTTCAAGTGTAATATTTCTTCAAATAGATCCATTGCCAATTCCTTTTTAAACTTGCTAATGAGAACTTTTTCTTTCAATTCTAATTCATCATTTTCCATGTCCGTAAAGTTCAATACTGGTGGAAACAAGTCACGAATTGAACTAATTGCAGTGAATCGTGTTTTTATGTTGCCCATTACAAACTCTAATACTGGGTACATGACTGAGGTTTTAAATTTATTTTCTTGATCTTTGTTTACTGAAAAATCACTATTGGATTGATCTGTACTTTTTTTCCACCTTTTGGGAGATTCAGGAGGAACTTTTATTAGTTCTTTTGCAATTAAGTTTGGTTCTTCAATTATGCTGTCTGGATTATCACGCAACAATTTCAATTCTGTCAGCAAATCTTCCACTAGAGTTATTTCAACATTGAGTGTGATTCCTTTGGATTGAATAACAACATTTTTTTAGTCAATATATGAAAGCACTTTGAACCAAAAAGATGCCAACATTAAGCTCTTTGTTGAATTGAAATATTTCTTAAGCCCTAATATGATGTTGTAGGCAGAGGGAGTTAGGCTAGAAGACATCTCTTCTAAAATATATCCAACAATTTAAGTACTCCTGGGTAGTGCTTAACTATCGGTTTGACAGCTTGGATCCTCTCACTTCATCTTGTTTCAGGGAAGCTCTGCAGTGATAAAGGAATGTGCTTTTTCAAAACTTCCCAACATTTTTCTCTAGGGCTGCTAGAGAAAAATGAGTAAAGACTTGCAACATGCCCGAAAAATGTCATCACATCTGCATTGAGTTTTGCAGCATTAACACCCACATGTTTCAAGGAATGCGCCCCACATGGTAAAAATATTATGGATTCGTTCTTTTCAAGAATTCTACTTCCAATTTAGAACCCAGTACAATCTAACGTATAACCAAACAAGTACATTAAAATCCTTTTTTCAACATAATGCAATAAAAAGCAATGTGCAGTTTCTGTTAACACGCAAATGATTAAGTATTAATAATGGGTTAGAGTGGAATTTAATAATTACAAATTTTGTGGACTTGTGAAATTAGTAACACTATGTACTAATGTGTGATTATCAGTTGAATTTCTGAATTCCTTTGATTCATTAATAAATTTTACTAATTTGTTTCTTTATGTCTATTTAATTAATTCGTATTAGTTTTTAATCTTTGTGTTTTCATTATTCATTTGTAAATTCTTGGATTTTGTTGTCCATGACATGTCCATTGATTAACTAATTATCATTAAAACACACAGAGAACTGATCTTCTTTTGCAAGATCACAAGTATGTTTCAAGACCATTTGCAGGTCAGGCATTGTTCTGTCTGTTCACTTTCTGAAAGTGGTTGAGGAGCAAGGGGGAAGATGTCTCCATTAAAACACACACACACACACACACACACTAGCACGCACACAATTCCTTTTTTTCTTTATTTAATTTTAATTCTGTATTAGAACAAATGTTTTCAGAGTTTACAAGTTTTTTTTTAATTTCTTGAATTAATTTTTTTAATTTTATGCAATGTGGACACATACAGAGGAGTGTTAGTTTTGTATGTTTTTTCAATAAATAAAAATGAGAGGAGTGAGAGAGAGAGAGACCAAAAATAACACATACAGAAATTTCATCAGAACTTTTCCTTTCTAATAGTAAAAATTTCATCAGAACTTTTCCTTTCTAATAGTAAAAAAATAACTAAATAATGAATGGGAAAGAACATTAACAAAATTAATGGAAATTATAGTTATTATTTGTTGTCTAAGAAACAGGTACTAGTAATGGCTTCATATACTTCACATCTTAAATTATAAACCTATTACAAACATATTTGGTATAGGCTACTCAGCTTGAAACAAACGTTCAGACCAATAAAAATGGTTTAAATTTTGCCATGCTGCATTATTAGTACTGTTGAAACAGCAGTTTGATTATAATTGTTTTTAGAACAGACTTCTGGAATGATGTGTGCAAAATGATTAAAGCATACCTCCTTACAGTGTACAATAAAATAAGTTATACTTTGTAAAACATCCTAGAAACAAACTGTGACATCCAGTAACTGTTACTGAGAAACCTTACTAAGGGGCTTATAAAAAAAAATTACAAACTTGCTCTTTTGAACATCTGATGAAAAGGTTTTGTAAAGTGTAGGCCTACCTAACATAAAAACGTACAATGTTCGATTTGTCCTTGTATTGCATACTTCCATAAACCTTAGTTAATGTGTGTATTTATTGTATGGATAAAAGGCTGTATATAACATTAAAGGTTGTGTTTATTCGAAGTACCGGAATTTACTTCCAATTTATAACCTAGTACAATCTAATGTATAACCAAACAAGTACATTAAAATCCTTTTTTCAATTTCAAGAGGAGTGTCAGTTTTTTAGTTTCAAAGGATAAAGAAAACACTTGTTTACAATTACCTCTAAGATGTCAAGGGTAATTGTAAATTGGGGTACCCGTAAATTGAATTTTAGAGCTGTATTTATTATTTATATTTAAACAATTTTTTGTATGCAACATAATAACAAAAGGTTGAAATATTTGCAGTTATTTCAATTTTAAAACGTATACACAATTTTTAATCAATCAAAATGTTTCAATCCATTTTCCGTTTACAATTACCCCACCTAACCACAAATGTATGGTGTGTCACTATCTTCAGTTAGCACTTTTAATTTTAATTGCTATGAAAATAAATTGAAATAACATGTATGAAAAAGAAACGTTAATTTTAGTAGGCTTTAAATGACTTAATACAGGGAGTCTTTAAATTTGTTTTAAAGTTTTTTCCTAAAGCTCTTGAATTTTGCTTAGAATAGCCAAAGACCCAATGCCATTTGTACACCACGTGGTAAAATTGTGTTGTTACAATGGCTGACGCACAAATAGATGTGAGGCTTGTTCGCATGTTTCATTACATTTTTAATCAGTGTTGTGTTGTGAGTTTGACATTCATTTAATTAAAGAATGATTAGCTACGATGAACTGTTGAGTGTTATTAGTACAGAAGAGGATGCAATTTCTTTTCTTCAAGAAAAAGGTTTGGTTCACAATCCTCGTCAATGTGAACAAGGACACGACATGGTATTAGCTCTTGGGCAGCAACAGCGTTGGTGTTGCAATAAGAAGACTTGCCGTGAGTATAAGGTAGTTCGCAAGGGCACATTTTTAGAGGGGTCCAAATTACCGCTGAGAACAATAATAAAATTTATTTATTTGTGGTGTGAAGGCCGTAGTAATGTGAAAAACAGTAAAAAACAACTGGAAATCGGCGTCAACACACACACAGAGTGGACGGCTTACTTAAGATATATCTGTACCGTAGACGTCATGAGAAACCCACGGAAAATTGGAGGACCGAATTTAACAGTTGAAATTGACGAGAGTGTGTTTGCCAAGAGAAAAAATAATGTTGGCCGAGTGTATCCACAACAATGGGTATTCGGTGGATACTGCCGAGAAACGAAGGAATGCTTTCTGTGTAGTGTGGAAGGTAGATCAGCCGCTACCCTCCTACCTCTCATAGTGGCAAATATTGAACCAGGGTCTACTATAATGTCAGATGAGTGGCGCTCGTACCGTCAAATTGTTAATTTGCCACAACAGTACAGTCATTTGACTGTAAACCATAGTTATAACTTTGTGGATCCTGAAACTGGAGCTCATACTCAAGGCGTAGAAAGCATGTGGCGGTCCTGTAAACGCCAAAACATGATTGAATGTGGTACGAGAAGGGAATGCTTAGATTCCTATTTAAGTGAGTTCATGTGGCGAACAAGAAATAGAAATGATGATTTGTTCCAGAAAATGCTGGAAACCATCAACAAATATGAGGCCCCTTTTTACTAAAAACAAATATGATTTTGGTAAGTATTATCAATTTTGGTAAGTATGTTCTATTTATAATACGTTTTCATAATGATATTGTAATGTGACAGATTTGAGGTCCCAACGTTACATAAAAAACGAAGTAAATATGGTTTAGAACAATACCCAAAATGTTAAGGTTACTAAGTAATTAAAACATCTGAAGTGTACCTAAATCTAAAAAATGTAATAAATAATATGGTAGGTAAAACATAAACATTGTGTCAAATGGGAGGAATTTAATGTATAGTAATGAAGTATAAAATACTATTCAAATTAATATTTAATGTGTTGCAAAATGTACTTGTTGTTATGCTGTAGCATGATATAGTATTTACAGGATATTTATTTTATGTTTTGTGGATAGTAAGAGTGGAGCTGTTGTTTATAGAAGTACTTAGTCCGTGGTACTACTTTCATTAATGTTAAAATTATCTTTAGATAATTAAGTATAAATACATGTGTTAGGTATTATATTATGTTAAATGTATTTACTGTAATTGATTAATGAAGATGTTTGAAATAATGTTTGTAAACTTGGCCAAGAAGGCAATAAGTGTTAAAAAGTTGGCAAGTAGTTCTTATAGTTATGTTATAAAATAATGAAGGGTTCAAGGATGAACTAATTAATATAATGAATTAAAACCAGGAAATTAAAATTAATGTAAGGGGCCATAAACCAGTGACTATTTGTACAGTAGGTCAGGTAAAGAAAAATTAAGTTAAAAACAAAGCAATATTATAACAATTGTGAGAAAACCTATAGGCCTAAATTTAATATTTGTAAAAGGAAATTAATACCTTTTTAATAAGTCCAGTCTAATGAAACTATAGTAAAATATATACGGTTTAATAAGGTAGATTGGGTGAGAGTTTTAGGTAATTTGGTATAATTCCAAGCATGGAGTATTTTATTAAAAAAGAGTAGTAATATTTTATAATTCTGGCTCTAGGATATCAAATATTATCCAATGACAGAAAGTAGTGGTTGTTAGGGTAACTAAAATGTAAAAAATCTTGTTGATTTTCAATTATTCGATTGTTATATGCTATTGAGTTCAGATCAGTAGACAAATTTAAGAAAAAAGACATAAATTAACATAAAATGAACAAAAATTAATAAATTAAAGTAAAAACCAATTCCTGTAAACTAAACCAATGAATAATCAATGAATTAGATTTCAAAAAATATATCCATATACCTCCAAATGGTCGAGGAATTATAATTTCACTCTTCAAGATAATTCCATTGGAATTAGTGTTGAACTCGATTTCCCATTTAACCAGGAGACTCATTGATGGAATAAAAAGTCTGAATTAATGGAATTATAGACAAGAAATACTCAAGAACCTTTGTTACTGAAGAAATAAACCTCACTTCAAGAAAGAAATTATAATACGACACCAATTCCACTGGGACCGACAACCACAAGGATCGTGAAGGAGAACGAAGATTAGAAGAGTTCCCGTTGCCTTCCAGGACATCACCCCTTCAATTTTATTAATAATCTGCACACCTTTTCTGGATTAACGTAACCTCAACTGTAAATCTTCAATCGTTTGTATACTGGCACTGCTACCTTGAGAATCGCCCAGTACGGTAACACCAGCTTATATTTAATTTTAATACATTAAGAACTAATAACATTTTGTAATACTTAGTAACCTTAATTTTGCATTACCTGGCCTTACTAATCGTTAAAAGAATCACACGTACCCTGGGATAAGAGATAATTAACATTATATTTAATTTGTGTATTAAAAAATTAAAAACAAGGAATAGCCAACTAACCAATCGATTCAACATTGTAAAATCGATATAACTATATTATAACCATGAAGAGCACTGTTGGAAGTTAAATTAAAAAGTAATATAAATAAAGAATCCTTCTAGTATATAATGACGTTTTATATTATTGTAGAATAGGTATTATATTTTGTTGGTGGAGTAATTTACAGGTAAAAAGGGTGATTAAAAATCTGGTGAACAAGCTAACCTAGAAGCGTAAGTCAATTACGAATAACAGCGCTTATAGTCGACAGCTGGCAGAACGTGAGATTGCCGAACTAGCATGTTTCCTGCACAATTTTTGAACTGATTTACATCATACGGACTGACTAGGGTTGGAGAGAATTCTCAATTTATTAATTAAAATACAGGAAATATAGAATTAACATTGAGTAAACATTTAGTAATTGGGTAAAACCGTGTTATGGTCTACCTAAAAGTTGCAATAACAAAATAATAAATAAACGTCTATTAATATTGAGTTACAGGAGGTCACCTATAAGTAACTACAGTATAATAATAACATTTAATTGTTTTATTTCAAATTGGCGCCCAATGTGGGGCTTAAACTAAGACGGACGACCTTGATTAAGTTTATATTACAAATTGACGTCAACAACGTGGGGCTTAACGTTGATACACGGGAGTCTCATATAAGTAAATAAAACCAACTCATTCACTGTTTTATTTCAAATTGGCGCTCAACGAGTGGGCTTTAGTTAAGTAAAAAATCGACTTAATTATTACTTAACTGGAGCAGGCAACTATTAGAGGCACAGGAATGCATACTAGAGGTGTTTCTAAAAGGATGGAGAAGGAGCAAGAAACAGAAGAAGATAGACGGGAAGAAGAAACAGAGGTAGTTACAGACACCGAAATGGAACAACAGGTGAGCAATAAACAGGATGCCCAAGGGGACCAACCAGATAAAGCGGTAGCCAGAGAAGAACCAAATTGGCAAGATATGATGAAATTTATGGCCGAACAATTTAGGAAACAGGAGGAAAACTCAAAGCAAACCAAGGAGGAAACTAATGAGAGTTTAAGACAAATTAAAGAAGATAATAGACAAACTAATGAAAAAACAGACAGTATTAATGAAAACTCAAAGAAACAAAACGAAATTTTGAGCAAGAATTTAATCAAACTAATGAATGAGAAGTTTGACAAAAATAAAGAGGAAAATGATGAAAATAACCAGCTGATAAATGAAAGCTTAAACCAAATTAATGAAAGGTTTGACAGGAACGATGAGAGCTTAAAACAGATTCAGGAAAATAACAGACAAATAGACGGGAAAATTGAAAACAGTAATAAGGAGTTGCGGCAAATTATAAATGAACAAAACCAAGCGTTGAGGGAAGTCCTCAATGAAAGGGTTGCAAATGTCAATGAAACACTCAATAAAAGGGTAGGTAATAATGAAGAGGAAGTAAGACAGCAAATAACTGAAATTAAGGTGGGTCTGGAAAAGACAGATGAAACCATCGTACAACTCACAGTGGAAGTAGAGGCCAAAATTAATCAAGGGGAAAATACTAACAAAACTAGGATAAAGGAAGTACAATTAGAAACCCAAGAGAAATTAGACGAAGTGCAAATTAATATAGCTGGGAGAATTGAAATAGTAAATAACAAGATAACACAAATAAAAACCCAAGTGGTTCAAAATAAAGAAACTGTAGAAAATATGAAAAATCAGGAATTGATTAATATAAAAGAATCAATAGAAATTTTACAAAATCGAACAATGTATCTGGCGCATCACATAGCCCCTGAGCAAAAAGAAAATATTAATTTTAAAATTTATAGAGGAAATCCCATAGAATTTCTGGAGAGAATAGATGAATGGTTTAGCAGGATTAAGGTAACCCGATGGAATGTAATAAAAAGTTTGTTAGATGAGTGTTTTAAAAGTATAAATGATAATTGGTGGTCAGCGGTCCGGAATGAACTTAGTAATTATGAAGAGTTTAAAAGGACTTTTAGGTCAAAATACTGGTCGGATTCCATACAGAACATGATTAGAGATAACATTACCAACGGGAGATTCAATTTTAATCAAGAGCAGTCACCAACTACTTACTTTTTGGGAAAGGTGTGTTTGGCGCGTCATTTGGAACCGCGAATACCAGAGGAATGTTTGGTAAATAAATTATCTTACCATTTTGAAGAAGAGATAGTTCGTGCCAGACGCAGTGGACAAGTGAAGACAGTAGAAGCAATGGAAACCTTGTTGGCCAGTTACGAAATGGAAGACTATTATCAAAGGTCCCGACGGCAAAGTGAATATTCCAACAATAGAAGGGAGGAGCCAAATCAAGAGTCGCGTCCAGGAACAAATCGATTTAACCACAATAATTATCACTGAAGGGTGAATGACCAGTTTATAAATAATCGTTATCGCAACAATCATTACCCAGGTAATCACTATATTAATTATAATAATAACCGATACAGCGCAGACCGCAGGAATTTTGATAATGGGAGAGATTATTGGAATAATAATCGAGGGAATGATGATGGAGGAAATCAAAACAGAAATAGGTGCGTCGAGAATGATGGAGGAAGCAGGGAACAAAGGAAAGACATACCCTCAGAAAATCAACCAAGTAATGACCAGGGAACCCATATAGCTCGAGTAAACTATATCATGGCTGATGAGAGGAATCACCAAGAGGATCATCGTGGAAACTGTAAACCTAATCCCAATTCTGGGAATGCTGAGGGAAGGAATAGACGCAACGAAGAGGACATAGAACCATATGTATATGATCCATACTGCGACGATGCCATTGAAAGATTTACCACTGCATATAATTTATGGAATCCACTGGAAAACCATATTGGTAGAGCAGCCCGAACAGAGGCCAATACAAAATAATTAAGATAAATTATGTGGAATCAATTTAAAACCCCAAAATTCCAAAAAACTGTAAGAACAACTTACTAAATATTTATTCAGGAACAATATGATTTAATAAAACTATGTAAGTACAACTTACTTAAGATATTTTGAAACCATTTGATTTAACAAAAAATAAGAACAGATTATTAAATAATATCTATAAAGAATTGATTTAAAATGAAATAATAGGAAAAATAATATTTTGTGGTAACAAACAGAAGAATAAATAAATAAATAAAAACAATTGATGGTAACGTGCTCAGTTAAGAAAGTCAGATAAGAAGAATAAATAATAATTTAATGACTACAATAAAGCTGAAGGAGGATAATAATTAATACAACAATAATTAGAATTTCTCGGAATTGAAGATGATATAAGAAGAAATGATACGGAGAAATATGTCACAAGAAGGAAAGTTAAAAGGATTTTAAAATAATGCCTACTGTTCTCTGCCTAAGTACACTAAACGAATCCCTGGACTAAACATTACATATAATCATATTCATTTAATTATTAATAACCAATAAGATTTCAGTTGACGTCTGAAAAGGTACAAATTTTAATAGTCAATTACTGAGTAAGACTACAAGGGTGATAACATTTTTAGTCTATGTGTTGAGACACAATGGGTTTATTCTAAACGTTTATGAAGGAAAACTGTTGTGGAAGACAAGGAGAGGCTTGTCTAGGAGCCATCATATATGGATGATGTGTAAATGATAAGAGCTGGAAGGAATGCTGCCCTCAAAAGAATTACAGAGAAAAAGTTTCCTGGTTCCAACAACAAAGTCTTCCCTGTAGATAAAGAATTGATAGATTTTTTATTAGCCTAGAGGATATATACAGTGTAGAATAAAGCCCATAGAATTGCAGAATAAAGATGAGATGAGAGAAAGCATGGATCTGAGAGGATTTCATGATGAAGACATAAGAGACAGAAATAAGCAGAAGATAGAATGAGTTAGTTGCAAATTGAAATATGTAGTGTAATTGCCTTGTTGTGAAAAGCACTGTGGAAATCCCTAAATAAAACAAAATTCCCCTTATCACCATCATATCTACCCTTACAAGTACACAGGTCCCCATCTAACAAGCCACTGTAATCTAACCACATTTGTATTTACAAGTAGACCCATAATACTTTAACCACACTATACTGTGAGGACATTATGTAAGAAGCTGAAAACAATGTATTTTATGTAAGATAATGGTAGCTGCACAACAACTGCCCAAACTGTCCTGCATTGTCAAATAATGCAAAATATTCAAAATGAAGCATACATAAGAATAACTGTTATTCAGTGGTGCTGTGGAGACTGTATTGTTATCAGTCTTGCATAGAACATTTGTTCGCTTGTGCTCGCCCTTTCACCTACTTACTAACTGCCTCATAATGGCTACTAAATTACATAATGAATACTGTATTCTATTTACAAAACAACATTAAAACCTATTTGAACCTGCAGCTATATGGGATTACAAGTATTTCTACATACATTTCAAATGATCCTAAGCAAAACAGACGTCTGTTGTTAATATTCTTCTACCTGTGTTAGTAATAAGTTTATGCTCCTCAACATCGACATAATAATGATGATGATGGAGACTATGTTTACTTCAGTAAAGATGATGGTGGTAAAGTTCAACAGACTTTAAAAATTGTTGTTCTTTGAAGTAGCTGGATTTGATTTAAGTCAGTTAACTTTAATAGACTGAAAAGACATAATATGTTAGGCCTAGCAAGTTTATCACTCACTTTCCCAACAAAAAGCTGATTGACTAGCCATATCATATTTTTTACTAGTAGTTTTCATAAATGAAGCAAAATATCAGGTAGAAGATGACTGAACAGAAGACTGAAACACAATGTCTGAGCTACAAATAGATCCCCATCACAAGGTGGATTTCATTATTTTTAATAAACCATTGATATTTTAATATTTCAGTTGCTTTCATTTCACTTTCATATAGGTTTCTACAAAATGTTGTCAACAACAATGTTGTTGTTTCATATAGGTTTCATATATTGTTGTCACTTAAGTTCATATCTCTGCTGTTATTTTCAGCATCTGCATTTCACTTTCTAAAAAGTCAAAGGCAATTTATTATTTCTTTTTTTTATGTACCGGCCATCTAAGGACTACATGCCTATTTCAATTCTTTATTCTTTCTTTATTATTACTTTATTTCACTTTGCCTTTATTAAGGCATCAATAAATCAATAATGCCTTGAAGGCATCAATAACTGCCATAGTGTCACTTTTCTGTTAATGTTAAATTTCTCTATTGTCAACTTATTTTATAATTATAAATATATAACTACTGACTCGCATCACTGATTTTTCACTGGTAAAAATGTAAACTTTAACCTTATAACCTTACTGAAAAATAGCCTACCTTATTAACATGTTTACCAATACAAAATTAGTGCTCCGGTCAGTAGTTATATACTTATCATTAGTTAATCAAGGGACATGCCATGGACAACAAAATCCAGGAATTATTTTATAACTTAAAGTGCGATTAAAAAAGTAAACTAAATTCTGTGTTCAATTTCACTTAAATAAAGGATGAGTAGTGTTTCCTAAGTTAACAGTTTTTTATTTTAAAAATGCACACTCGTATACTGCAATAACAAGTGTCTGCTAATTAATTTGTGTCCTGTAATATTCGTTTTAGAGACAAACGGGCATTTTAAGAATTTCTTTAACAAGTTATAATGAATTATAGGTAATCCACATTATATCATGTTATTTTTTTTTAAATCCCAAGTAATTTAAAATTGACTATTTGTATACTACTGTAAGCTATTTTGAAAAAATAATATTAAGACTTCCATTGTTGCAATTGTTGATAACAATAAATTGTTCGTATCTATACAACTGATAGACATCAAATGAAATTATTTAGTTAAATTCAAACAAGCAAGATTCATGGATGCATCCTGTCAGTGTCTCTGCAGATAAATTCATCTTGTGGCTCATTTACCCACTGTGAAATACTCTAGGTACATGGTACTTTTGGTGTTTTGATTGTCACTGTTAGGACATGGGCATCACACTCACACACACGCGTTTGGCGGACACACGTCCTGCGTTGCAGTCACTTGCGTCTGCCAGCGAGCCATAAGATCATGCTGAGCCTGTAATTTGGTGGCTTGGTGGGGCGGAGAGCCCGAGAGAAAGTTAATGTGTTTCATTGCCTGAGATAAGTTCAGTAACAGCTGATCTGATTTTTAAAATTCTTTCACCACCATGTTTATTGAAGCTTGAGGATGGTTTTGCATAAATTTTAACCGATAGTTTTAACAATTTTCAAAAACAGAGTCTTCAGACGGTTCCACGTCATGAAGTTTCTTTTTTATTTATTTCTTTTATGAATTTGCTAACTGCTATAATTTTTTTTTTTTTTTTTTTTTTTTTTTTTTTTTTTTTTTTTTTTTTTTTTTTTTTTTGTTCGACTAAGCTTTTCGTCATTACTGACATCTTCAGGTCTTAAACAATCAGGTCGTTGTTTAAGACCTGAAGATGTCAGTAATGACGAAAAGCTTAGTCGAAAAAAAAAAAAAAAAAAAAAAAAAAAAATTATAGCAGTTAGCAAATTCATAAAAGAAATAGTAAAGATGGCTGCTAATTTAAACAATACGAAGAAAAAAAAGTTTCTTTTTTAATTTTCATGTAGTGAAATTTTTGGCATGCGACAAACTTTCGTTTTATGAGAGAGAGCTATATGGTGTCAGCGAGTGAAAATTATAGAAAATTCCAAATTTTATTTTGATTTTGTTTCAATAAAATCGGCTTTTTCGTTTTCGAGATATTGGCGTTTTTGTAAGAAATTTAGTTGTCGGTTTTGTAAGAAATTAGTTGGTTGGCACATGCAGCGATTTTTCTTGGAACGATTTTTCTTAATAATAAATATTACCTTAACGTAATCATATTTTAACATTTATTATATTATTCTATTTAATAATAAAAATTTCAATTGTCATGTAGTACCTTAATGTAATTTGATTTCCTGGATTTTGTTGCCCACTTATTATAAATATATCACTACTGACTAGGAACACTAATTTTTTATAAATGCTCCATGAAGTTTTAAGAAGACTGTTTAATGATGAAGAAACACATTCATTTTATGAATATTTTATAAAACAATATATTAATAAGAAACAATACAGATCATGGGCCTACTGTTATCGGATTCATTTAGGCATAAACACTAACATGTCAAAAGGAAAACGGATTAAACGACTGGATAAAATAATCTGTGCCATATTATATTTGTTAAACGTATTAAACACTGCACATCATGTCATTTACAGTGCATACGCTGCAAATTCTTGTTTTGGGAATATTGTTTGTTACACAAAGTGCAAGTAAATTTAGTTGTTTCAATTTGCTCACCTTTGGCATTTCTTTTGTGAACAATTCTAATATGGTCTTTACAATAAGAACTCTTACTGAACTCTTGCTGCAAAAATCACATTTTACAGCAGTAGTATTCATCTGAAAATAAACATAGCATTGTTTTCATAGAATTTAAATTTAATAAGCAAATTTCAGATGAAACGGTAACAACTAAACTTTATTTAACAATCACAATTTATATTCCATATAAAGTAACATGGCATATATATATAGACCTATATGTTATACCGTATAAAGGCATACTGCAAATACTGATTTGTACTTTTCTTCTCTGCTCATTTTGTTTTCCTGTTAATATCTCTAATAGTATTGCAAATGTAGAAAGTTTGTAAGTTTTCTTACTTTATGAGTTTGTAAGAGGCAATTTCAGAAACTTTGCAACAGATTTTTACTATATGACTTAGCTTATGTACGGTCTCCAAACAGTTTTACTGTTTCTAAATGCCAGGCATTTAATTTACATTTAAGTGACTAAGGGCTAACTCAAGCCGAATTAAAATATCAGTTTGTCTCTGTTGATTTTAATTTAAAACATAATTACTCGGAACATTTTGTCAATTGTTTACTGGTTAATGAGTTATTCACAAATTGGATGGACATGTGTATCTTTGCTTGAAAGATCTTAGAATAGTGACAGTGTTTGACAAGAGTAATTGTGAAATGTGTATAATAGGGTACCGGTACAATGCATAAATGATAGTAAATAGTACACTATAATAAGTAGTACTAGGAGCCTGGCAAAATCTTTCTCAAATGCAACTTACACATATCCCGTTTCTTGCTTAAATGCCATGTGGGTGAGCGAGTGCACGCACGCACGCACGCGCGCGCACACACACACACACACACACACAACATGTATATAAACCTTACCTCTGATCTGACTTAACTAACTTTTAAAGTTTTTATGAACAAATTATTCTTATAACTTTAAATTGTTTTGTTACTTTTAATTGCTTTTGTTTTTTATTTTTATATTATATTTAATGTTTAATTCACTAATTTTTACTATACTGCTAAGCCACTTACTAAATTACATTTATTATAGTACGCGTGCGCACGTATGAAAGAATGTGTGTGTGTGTGCACGTGCACGTGCAAGAGAGGAGGGAGAGGGAGAAAGGCGAGCGCGCGTTTGCTACACACCTGTACATATGCTAAAACAAAACTATATCAATACATCAAAACAATTATTTCTACTGGAATTTCAAAATCGATTTTTTGTAAGGATCGCTTCACCTGATATTAAAGAAGTAATAATACGTAATTGTATTGGCTGCCGTAAAACACTCAAGATCCGTTTTTTACCTACAGAAATTTAGAAAGTCTACCTACGTTTGAATATCATTTATTTTGTGCTAATAAAATAAAACAATTCTTACCTTTAAGCGCCTACAGTGTTTTTCGCACAGTAGTTTTAGGCTATACTAAGCATAAGCATAAGCACTAAACACGACGAGAATAATAAGCGCGGTAAAATGTTCGGACGTCTTCGTTAAAATTCGTACCATAATCAGCTAAGCTCGGTCATCGCCCCACCAAGCGGACAGATTACAGGCTCAGCATGATCTTATGGCTCGCTGGCAGACGCAAGCTGTTGCAGTCTGCTTGTTGGGGCCAGTGCAAGCGCGCGCCTTGCATTGACTCCAGCACGGACTCTGATATACGCACGCATGTGACGCCCTCGCGTACAGACTCACACCGCACCGTTTGAGCCGACACATGTCCTGCGATGCAGTCTGCGTCTGCGTGTTGGCGGTCAGTGTGAGCGCGCACAGCTTGCATTGACTCCAGCACGCACTCTGGTACATCGCACGCATGTGATGCGCTCGCGGTATATACACATGCTTTGTTGTTTTAATCGTGGCAATCAGAGTAGTAAAATTTTCCAACTGGAATATATTTGCAATGGGTAAATACAGCCAGGGATGAATTTATTGCAGAGACAACATATAAAACACGTTATATGCTTTGGATTACCATTTGACTAAATAAATATTTATCTGGTGGACGAACACGGACAATATGTAGAACTTTTATAAAATATCAAGCAGAATGATCACTGTTGCACACCACTATATAAAAATTATCCCCATTAGCGCTTTCAAGCTTCACAGCTCATCGTCAGATCGGAATTGAAAGATATAATGTGAAAACAAACCCTTCACCCCCATCTCACCCCACCCTGCTCACACACAACAAGCTATAATTCAGATGTCCCCCCCCCCGAGATCTGTTCCTCCATCTGGACAGTTACCTATTTTTTTCTAGCAAATTCCTTGTGTTTCAGTGTTGTGTGTGTGTGTGTGTGTGTGTGTGTGTGTGTGTGTATGTGTGTGTGTGTGTGTGTGTGTGTGTGTACATTCCTTTTAAACCTACCGCCTTCCTCTCCACACACGTGGGTCAGTCACACACCCTTATTTTAAACCATCCAATTAGTACTATGCAATTTAATTCTTAATCTTATCTATCTGTCCTCTATCATTTACTTCTTAATTATGTTAAAAAATATTTCTTCATTATCAAATTTAATTTTAGTATTAATTAAATTGTCTAACCCTTTTTCTCTTTCTTTCAATATTTCTAACTCCTCCCTAAGCTTCCTTTCAACTGTATTATTTACTACTTTTATAATTTCGTAGTCTTCCAAAGGATTAACAAACTTATGGTTGTCTTCTATGAAATGTCTTGCTTATAATGAATTGGTTGTTCTATTACCTTCTCCACATTTGTGGTCAGACAACCTTCATACGAATTTTTGTCCTGTCTCACCTAGGTACACTTTGTTGCAGTCTTTACATTTTAATTTATAAATTCCGCTTTTCTGTAATACTAGAATTTTTTCTATATTTTTATTCCTTATCTTATCAAATATCGTTTCACATTTTTTAATAGCTATATCTACTCCGTATTTATTATAACATTTTATAATTTCTTTAGCATGTGAACCTATGTATGTCAATGACCCTGCATAATTCTTTTGTTCTGGTTCTATTTTAGCTTTTTGTATGTTAACCCTTTTCATAACTTTATCCACTATGTTGGTGTTATAGTTATTATTCCTTACAATTCCCTTTATCGTTTTTAACTCCCTATCTTTTGATTCGGTCTCTTTTAAACACTTCTGAGCTCTGTAACAAAATGAATTGATTGCCGCCATTTTATATCTATAAGGGTGGTAAGACTCTCTTGGTATAATTATATCAGAATATGACTCTTTCCTAAATATCCCAAACTGTAGTTTCTCATTATCTTTAATTTCTATGTTTAAATCTAAGTAATTTATTTTCTTACCTCTTATCTCTTCTTTAAATTGTAAGTTTTTATCCTTATTATTTACCTCATTTATAAACTCATGCACTTCTTCTATGCTTCCTTCCCAAATTACTAATACATCATCAACGTATATAGACCATAATTTATTTTGTCTTTATACTTAGTGGAACTTATTAATTGCTTTTCAAAATCATTCATGTATATTTCTGCAAGAATAGGGGATAATGAATACCCCATAGGTAAACCTCTTTTCTGTATATAAAACTTGTTATTAAACCTAAAATAGTTCTGATTTACACATTCTGTAATTACTTTAATCAACTGATTTTTATACCTGTATTCTCCCATATTATTATCTTTTATTAACTTAATAACTTTGTAACTACTCAATTTTTTCACATCAATAATTAATTCTTACCTTTAAATTCGGGTCCAGAGTTGTACAGATGAAAACAGCTGCAGAAAGGTTATCTGGGTTTAAGTGCGAAATAATTACGCAAACAGTGTTTCTGATTTTAACAAATTATTTCCCTTTTATTAAGCAAGATATATTTTACTTTACTTTGTTATTCACTGTTATTCAATATTATTTATATAACAACCAAAATATAAAATTAAATTTTCATAAATGACTTTGGGTTATTGAACCGTAAGTCCTATGGTTTGGTTATGCCACCTTACATTTTAGTTTCCTACTTTTATTAGAACAAACCATCTTCAGTTAAGACTACTTCCCTTAACTAATTTGTTTCTTAAACTTCTATTATACGAACCAGTACGTAATTTGTTCCCACACCCACACACATTCGTTCTTTTACATTGACATTCTATTAAACCCCACTTTGAGATCTCATGATTTTATGAAACATCTGCAAATATAAACGGTAATGTAGTTAAAACTGATTATAGGGTACTCATCCTGGTTGCTGATCTGATCCGACTGATGAGGCACTTGTTTTACCCCGCACTTCGAAAGTTAATTAAAGTTCATTAAAGTGATTTTGTCTGTTGACTGGCGTTAAGTTTTTGCTGATTACTAAAACCACGTTTTTTCACATTTCACTTCATATAATAATTGTGTCGGCCGAAGTAACTTTTCGAACACTTGATCTTGTAGGTTGACCGCGCGGCCGTGAGTTGTAATAGAACTGTTTATACTGTTTTACACAGGTTTTATTTCTGTAGTACTCTTTTGTATATTAATATTTGAATGGATAGGCCGCCTAATAATTACGGCCTATCCTACACCCGAGGCCACCGTTTTATTTTAATAAAACGGCACTGTGTGCTGCTGCTGGCTGTCTGCTGTACACTCTCTGATGACAAACTGCCTACTGTTTCACAAGGACTGCTGCTTACTGGGGCAGTTACGCAATGCGTCTGGACAATTGTTTAGACTAACAGTATATGTTGTACTGGGGCTCCTCACAGGTGAAAGTTAACAATTTATTAATTACTGAATTAAATACTGATTAAAACTGAATTGCTAAAATAAAATCAAAACTGGGGTAGCACAATTCTGTACCGTTACAACTTTATTTACTGTGATATTGGTAAACATGTCCAATACTAAAATTAAAGTTGATAATGAAGAAATATTTTATAACATAATTAATAAGTAAATGATAGAGGACAGATAGATAAGATTAAGAATTAAATTGCATAGTACTAATTGGATGGTTTAAAATAAGGGTGTGTGACTGACCCACGTGTGTGGAGAGGAAGGCGGTAGGTTAAAAAGGAATGTACACACACACAAAACACTGAAACACAAGGAATTTGCTAGAAAAATATGTAACTGTCCAGATGGATGAACAGGTCTCAGGGGGGGAGGGGACATCTGAATTATAGCTTGTTGTGTGTGAGCAGGGTGGGGTGAGATGGGGGTGAAGGGTTTGTTTTCACATTATATCTTTCAATTCCGATCTGACGATGAGCTGTGAAGCTTGAAAGCGCTAATCAGGATAATTTTTATATAGTGGTGTGCAACAGTGATCATTCTGCTTGTGATTTCAACCACTAACACAACTTTCTTCATTAAACTTCTGTTAAGATGTGCAATCGATGACAGGTAATGGACAACAACAATGAGGTAATAAACGACAACAATAAGGTAAGTAATTAATGTTTAAGTATAAACGATTATACGCAGAGCCTCCAGGTGGTCTAGTGGCTAACTCGGGCGATTGATGCGCTCGTGGTCCCGGGTTCAATTCCCGGCGGAGGCTCCATACGGCGTGCACTCAGCGTCGTGAGGCAAACTGAGTAGGCGCTGAGATAACAGCGCCGCCTCCTGGCCGTGAATACCGCAACTAGCGGCTGGTGGCGCATAGTACTAGCCATATACCGTCACACTATCACAAAATGCTGCGCGGTACGCCTTGGTCTGTAACGGACTGTGGAGCGGAGGTTTAATTCGTTATATGCAAGACATTTCATAGAAGACAACCATAAGTTTGTTAATCCTTTGGAAGACTACGAAATTATAAAAGTAGTAAATAACACAGTTGAAAGGAAGCTTAGGGAGGAGTTAGAAATATTGAAAGAAAGAGAAAAAGGGTTAGACAATTTAATTAATCCTAAAATTAAATTTGATAATGAAGAAATATTTTATAACGTAATTAAGAAGTAAATGATAGAGGACAGATATGTAAGATTAAGAATTAAATTGCATAGTACTAATTGGATGGTCTAAAATAAGGGTGTGTGACTGACCCATGTGTGTGGAGAGGAAGGCGGTAGGTTTAAAAGGAATGTACACACACACACACACACACACACACACAAAACACTGAAACACATGGAATTTGCTAGAAAAAAATAGGCAACTGTCCAGATGGAGGAACAGGTCTCGGGGGGGGGACATCTGAATTATAGCTTGTTGTGTGTGAGCAGGGTGGGGTGAGATGGGGTGAAGGGTTTGTTTTCACATTATATCTTTCAATTCCGATCTGACGATGAGCTGTGAAGCTTGAAAGCGCTAATCGGGATAATTTTTATATAGTGGTGTGCAACAGTGATCATTCTGCTTGTGATTTCAACCACTAACACAACTTTCTTCATTAAACTTCTGTTAAGATGTGCAATCGACGACAGGTAATGGACACAAACAATGAGGTAATAAACGACAACAATAAGGTAAGTAAAGTTTTTAAATATCGTAAGTTAAAAGTTAAATTGAAGAGGGTTTTAAGTAAAATATGGTTTAATAAACAATGTCTGGATAATAATGTCATCCCAAAATACGCGCAAGTTAAAATTAAAAATAAGAACAGTGTAGTCAAAAAAGTAAAAGAACAAAGTGAGAAGTTGTGGATAAAATTAGAAATAAGGTCACTTTACAGCTTAATCAATATATATAATAGGGAATTATATGACAGACATATAGAATTGTTAAGAATATACTCGTATGTAGAGTTAGAAGTAATATTATATAATTTTGGTTTAGGGTACGTAGAAAAAAAATTGGAAAATAAAAATAAAAAAATGGTAGATAAGTTAAATAAATTAATAAGAAAGAACGAAGTAAAAAAGGAACACTTCTCTAAGAATAACTATGAAAAAAGAGTAATAAACCTTACAGAGGTAACTTTCAATACAGAAGAAAAAGAATTGTTAGCAAAAGGCTTAAAATACGCGCCGCCACCAGAATTAAATCAAGAAAAAACGATTATCGAATGCGAAAGCATAATACAAAAACTAGGAAATGAAAATGATAAAAAAAGAATAAGGTGGGAAGTAGGGAATGCAGTAGATAAAATATTTACGAAAAATTTGTATAATTTAAAAAATGAACAAAAAATCAAATCAACTGTAACTAAACTAAAGAATAAAATAAAAAAGAATGATATTATAGTTACGATGGCGGACAAAGGAAATACAATGGTACTACTGAGAAAGGACGAATACATAAAGAAAACGGAAGAATTTATAAGTGAAGGACCATATGAGGAAATAAAGTATGATTTTACAAGTAAGTACCAGTCAAGGATAAAACAAATGATGAAACAGATAACATTTATAGAAGAAAATAAGAAAAAGTATGTATTAGAAAGTAATCCAACAGCACCAACTTTTAAAAGTCAGGTTAAGATATATAAAGAAGGAAAACCAATTAGACCGATTGTTTCTTTTATTAATGCACCTATTTATAAATTATCAAAGGAAGTTAGCAGAGTACTGAAAGAGAAATTACGAATTTGGGACAAAATACAACATAGAGAATAATGTAAAATTGATAGAAAAATTAGAAAATATTAGAATTAATGTAAATACAAAATTGATATCACTGGATGTTAAGGACATGTTTACCAATATCACAGTAAATAAAGTTATTAAGTTTATAAAAGATAATAATATGGGAGAATGCAGGTATAAAAATCAGTTGATTAAAGTAATTACAGAATGTGTAAATCAGAACTATTTTAGGTTTAATAACAAGTTTTATATTGTCACCGGACAAAAGGCTTGCCGCATGACAACTGGCGCCAATCGTACACACTATCGTTTTTGGTGGCCCTAAAAAGGACCGAGTGGCGAGAACGGTGATGTTGGTCGTGCCGCGCTGAGATGTTCGGCGGCTGCGCCCGCTAATCGTGGCGTACTGCAGTCCTCCTCTTCTTTCGGCACCGGTTGTAGAGTCGGCTGCCGGCCCAGCGAAATCCATCGCTGGCGCGGAACGGGAGTGCGAAGACGCAAGAACGGCGGCGGTTCTATTCTTCGGCTGTTCCTTCCGGCTGACTCCGCCCCGATGTCGTCCGAGAGAGGAGAGGAGATGAAGTGCGTTCGATGGCGTGGCGACGAAGAGCGTAAAATTTTCTGCCGGCCCGGGTTTTATTGACTAACCGGGATCGCTGATTGGCTAGCTCCGAACACGAAGTTGGTCACGTCTCGGCGGCTGCTGATGTCGGGATTGGCTCGCCTCGTCCACCGCTGGTACCGGAGAGCAGATGTTCGCATACCGCTGCTGTCACAACTCCCCCGGGTCTTGAATGCTCTCCGGTAGCCAGCCTACTGCTCTTCTCCAGATGTTGTGGAGGTGTCTGTTGGGCGCCATGTTGATTGATGTGCCGGCTGGTAGCTCGCTGGCGTGGCTGGATCTTGCATCCGCAAGATGATCGTCGCCCCACGTTGGGCGCCACTTGTCACCGGACAAAAGGCTTGCCGCATGACAACTGGCGCCAATCGTACACACTATCGTTTTTGGTGGCCCTAAAAAGGACCGAGTGGCGAGAACGGTGATGTTGGTCGTGCCGCGCTGAGATGTTCGGCGGCTGCGCCCGCTAATCGTGGCGTACTGCAGTCCTCCTCTTCTTTCGGCACCGGTTGTAGAGTCGGCTGCCGGCCCAGCGAAATCCATCGCTGGCGCGGAACGGGAGTGCGAAGACGCAAGAACGGCGGCGGTTCTATTCTTCGGCTGTTCCTTCCGGCTGACTCCGCCCCGATGTCGTCCGAGAGAGGAGAGGAGATGAAGTGCGTTTTTTTTTTTTTTTTTTTTTTTGTGTTATTTGAGGGGACCAAACTGGTCCTCTCGGGCTGTTTTGGAGCGAGCTCCCTTCAGCCATGTGGAAAAGGAAATGTGGGTAGGAAGCGTACGCCAGCAATGACCAGGCGATGAGAAGGTGTTGTTACCAGAGAAAAAGGTGGAGATTGGTGTAAAGGTGTTTGTAGCCTCAAGGAGAGGGGGTAGTGGGGTAATCAGTGCCAAGCTTACGGACTGTAATGCCAGGGTCGCTTGCAGCAAATGACGCTAAAGCTTGTGAGAAGCGTCGATAGGATGTCAAGGGCATTGGCGGTTAAGGAACAGGTTATGGGCTTTTTATTGGGCTACCAATGGAGGGTTTTGTTTTGATTTATTGAAAGGTAGCGACGACGTTGAAGATGTAATGCCTTTTTTTTTTTTTTTTTTTTTTGAAACGACAGGTTGTTTCAGGATTTTTTGAATTTTTATGTTTTTTTTTTTTTTTTTTCTAATTGCGATAGAGGAGGGCCCTAGACGGGTCCTGGGACCCTTCTGTTGCGTGGTTTTCTACGCAATATCCTGGGCGGGGGTTCATCTGCAAGAGTCAGGAGACGGTTGAGGAGGAAGTGTGATCGCCGGGCGTTTTGAGCTGGTCTATTAGGGGGGGGTGAGGAGGGTTTGTAATGTTGGTCGGGTATTTACTGTCTGAGCGTATTTCCAGTTTATTTTATGTAGGAATGTGTCCAGGTCAGGGAAGTGTTTGTTAAGGGCATATAAGGTCGTATTTGGGGTTTTAGTGATAGGAGGACGGCGGTAGATGAGGCGCAGGGCCCGCCGTTCTGCGATTCTGTATGCGTCGAGTTTGTTGGTCTCAGTCGTCAGCAGGATCGGGTGTGCATATGTTATTTGAGGCCTGATGCAAGTGGTGTAGATCCTGCTGAGGAGTTCACTGGAGCAGCGATCGTTAGTGCTGAGCGTGCGTAGAGCTCGGATTCGGACTCGCGCTTGGGCATTAATTTTCTTGATGTGTTGGCGCCAGGTCAGTGTGGTGTCAAGGGTGACTCCCAGGTATTTGCAGTCACGCTTCGGAATTATATTTGAAAGGCCAACACGGACTGGATTTTGAAAAAAGTGACTCATGTTCCGTCCTGTACGGTTGAACACACAAAGTTGGGTCTTGTCCGTGTTTACGGTAATTCTCCAGGTGTTGCAGTATTCAAAGAAAGTCTGCAACATATCCTGCAGGTGTGTGATGGTTCGCTGGTGACGTTGATGGGAGACCCAGTATGCAGTGTCGTCTGCATATTGGGCCAAGCCTGCTGATGGGTATGTTAGCTGTGGCGGGGGGGCGGTGTGTCTTTGGTAAATATGATGTATAGTAGTGGGCTAATGGCTGAGCCCTGGGGAACACCAGCGTGTAGTTGGAAAGGTGCCGAGAGATGCTGGCTTACTCGGACTTGAGCTGTTCGGCCATCCAGGAACTGCGAAAGCCATTTTATGATGTTCGGGGGGAAGTGACATCCGAGGGTTTTAAATCTGAGGCCGTTATGCCAGACGGAGTCAAAGGCTTTTCGGATGTCGAGAAGGGCTATGATGGTTGGGTGTCTTAGGTAAGAGTTCTCCTGGATGGCGTTGATCACCCTGACCAGCTGGTCATATATATTGTACCCAGGGCGGAAACCTCCCTGCGTACTGGGTAGGACGTTGTGGATTTGCAGATGCAGATGGATCCTGGCGACTAGTATTTTTTCGAATAACCTGGAGATTGCGGGGGTAAGTGATATCGGTCTGTAGTTTGATGGTAGTCTGGCGGATTTCGATGGTTTGGGAAACATCAGGATATGGGCATGTTTCCAAGCTTGAGGAACGTAACCGAGCTGTAAACTTGTTGTGTAGAGCTGGGATAGTGCGTCAAGTGCTATGTCGGGGAGAGCTTTCAGTACTTTGTTTGGAATGCCGTCAGGGCCTGGTGCTGAGTTGCGGCACTGTTGGAGTTTGTCTTTAATGTTGTCAGATGTTATTGGCTGCTCCAGTGGATGTTCATATGGTCCATTTAGCCTGTCGTCTGGTTTGAAGAGTTCTCTGTGGGTATGTATGAAAGTGTTGATTGTGTGTTCGGCGACTGCGTCAAAGTCTGGGCTAGTCGGATAGCTATGAACCGTCTGGAGAGTATCCCGGAAGGCGGCCGCCTTTTCGCTATCGCTAACGATCAGACTGTCACCCACCAGGATAGGGGTAGTTGGTTTTGGAGGGTTGTGGAAGCGCTTCACTTTCTTCCAGAACTGCGCGGGGTCGGTACGGAATGAGTCTTGTACTGAGGTACAGAGGTTGTCGATACGCGTGGTCCGGTGTTCTCTGATGGCGGTTTTCACTTCGTTCGAGAGCCTTCTGTATTCCGATTGGAGCAGTTCGTTTTGCCGGTCTTTAGTTAAGAGACGGCGAAACCAACGTTTCCTACGGATCAGTACAAGTATGGGAGGGGGTAGTCTTTGTTGGGAATATTTGATGTGTTTTGTGGGGATGGCCATAGCTATCGCTGTCTTTATGGCAGTTGTGATTGTTGCGTTGAACGTGTCAGTTTCGTCTGGTGTGGAAGGGGGGCAGGGAGCGGCGAGAGCAAAGATGCAACAGCGTGTGAAAAGAGAGGCCAATCTGCAGCGTAGTAGTCTGTGACGGCCACTTGTCGGGGTTCTAGGGACTGGTATTGAACGTGGCCGTAGGCAACTGTAAACAGGAAGGGGACGTGATCTGAACCCACGTCCGGACCTGGGCGAATCCCATGAATTCTCCGGGTGATGTCGGCTGAGGTTATCAGCTTATCGGGACTGGTGGGTAAATGCGCCGGGTTAGTTGGCTGGCGGGTGGGTGGGGTACGATGTAGCCGCAGACCAGATGTAGTCAACAGCCTGTGTAACATAGTACCTTTGGTGTTTTTCCATCTGTCTCCAAATTTATGATGATGGGCGTTAAGATCGGCTGCTAAGACCAGTCTGGGGTATGAGGTGGCCAGATGATTTAGTAAATCGACGTCTAGTGCGGCAGTAGGGGGGCTGTAATAAGTTGCTATGAATATGGGAGGGGAGTTGCAGAAACTGAGCTTGACCAGAAGTGTGTTGGTCGGGTTATTCGGTATGGTCTGTCGTTGCGCCCTGAGAGAGTTGCGAACAAGGATCGCAACTCCCCCAGAGTGCGGCGTGTTATCCTGCCTGAAGAGGGTATAGCCTGGAAAGTACAGGCGGTTGTTGGCAGTTAAAAATGTTTCGTTGAGGGTGGCGACGTCTGTATGTGATTCCTGTAGAAAGTTGGCGAGCTCATCCTGCCTGGACCGAAGCCCGCGGCAGTTGAGATGGAGGTGGGTTAGATAGTTTTTGTGGACTACGCTGGAGTCTCTATCCATAACTGTTTATCTTTGAGCCTTGGAATGAAGGATCGTTAGTCCTTCAGGGGTCCTATTAAACAGAGTGCGGGTGTTAAACAGTCTCTTCGTGATTTGGTTAACACTCGTTCTAAGTTTTGTATGGGAGGTCGGTTCGGTCACGTTGTAAATCACACCGATCAGTGCGTCAAAAACAGACTTCGTCATTTCTGTTATCATTTTTTGAACGTCCGCCATCATGGATTTAAACATCTGGAGAACTGTGGTGGCGTCCATGGTAGTGGTCGTCTTGGGGTCTGTGGTAGTGTCTGTTTGTGTCTCGATGTCTGAGGTTTCCTCAGTCTGTTTGTCAGTGTCATCTGCGATTTTGGTTTTAGGTATTTCAGCTGAGGCTAGCGCTTTGTTAAGGGCCGGGAAATCAGTTTTTTGAGGTTTCCACGGATTGGTTTTTGGAGGGGAGGCTGGGACTATGGGTACTACCGGGGCTTGGGAAGCTGGCACGGGGGTGTCTCTAGGGTATTTTGGGCATTTTGTCTGTCCTGTGTAGTGATCGGTGCTACTGTTACAAGTCGCACAGAACGGCCTGCTTAAGTCGTGGTCTTTATGTGGGCATAGAGAAGTAGGTGTTTTATGTCCGCAGACCCTGCACCTAGGTTGGTAGGAGCACGTGTGTGCAGTGTGGCCGTATAGGTGACAGCGTGGACACGGGATGTGACGTTCCAGCTGGCGGGACTCTTCTGTCTTAAAGTGTCGTCCAGCTACGAAAGCGCCTTCTGTGAGTAGGAGGTGGACAGTGTTGGGATTGTGGGTGAAGACCCGGATCAGTCCTGTCGGACCACGATCTGACTGAATACGCTTGCAGAAAGCGATCTGGAGGCGCTTATCCTCCTCCAGCGCTTCCTGGAAGTCGCTCACGTCTATCGAAGGTTCGACACCACGGATCACTAGGGTCTTGAGTGGATTTCGTGGGGGATCTTTGGGTTTCGGGGAGGTTTTCGTGGACTGATACGCCTTATATGCCGCGTTCGGTCCGAAAGTGGTAGCTGGAATGGCGTTACAAAAAGTCTGGAGGTCCTGTAGGGAGTCAAACTGTAATGTTGTCGTTCCTGTTTTGGGGGAGAAGTAATTGCGTGGAAGTCTGAGTTTGGGGCATTGCGTTTTTATGAGGTTGGAAAGGTAGATTGGATTGTTAGGGTTTTTGATATGCCTCTGTATTAAGAGGGTTTGTGATTTGTTGGGTGGCGGTGGGTTGGGTGCTTGAGAGGTTGATGGAGATGCTGGTGGAGGTATTTGTGTGGGAGGGATTGGATCTTTGGCTGTGGGTACTGGCGGAGATTGTTGCCGTCTCCTGGCTCTAGTAGTGGGACCTGTGGGCGGTTTGTTTGTGTTGTTTATGACAGAGGCTGTGCTCGAAATTGATGAGCATGTGCTAGATGTTGATGGCGAGCGGCGTGTGTGGTATGTTTTTGCCACGGGGGGAGACTTAGATTTAGAACGGCGGCGCCGTCGCGGCATGGTGAATAGGTATGGCGGCGGTGAGCCGGGTTTGCAGTTTGTTTGTGTATTCTGGCTGGCTAGGGTAGGTCGATAAGTATTTTGTGAGAGAGAGAGAGAGAGAGAGAGAGAGAGAGAGAGAGAGAGAGAGAGAGAGAGAGAGAGAGAGAGAGCGAACGAGAGAGAGAGAGAGAGAGAGAAGTAGGGTAATCCTTTGGTGGGGCGGCTTATTAGCAGCTACGTTTTGAAATCAAAAGTGTGGAGGTGGTGTGAGTAATTAAGTGGGGGCAGTCAGTGAGTGGGGCTTGTTCAAGTGTCTGAGTAGGCGGTTGTGGCGGTAGAGAGGGGGAGGTAGCCAATAGTGTGGTAGTAGCGTTGGTAGTGGGAGTAGAGAGGTAGTGGGGTCTGGGGCTTGGTGGAAGGGAAGCGCGTGTGGGTGAGGGAGACGCTTCTGTGTGGATGTGTGTGTGTGAGTGTGTAAAAGTTTTGAAAAGAACCGTTAGAAATACGTTACAAACCGCTCTAACGGTTTTTCTACTGTCTCCACGTGGTGGAAGAAAGCGTCTGTCTGGCGCCCTTTGTTCACATTATATACTTAATATTTAAAACTATTTCTGTTTTCTTAGCACAAACACTGACGTTAATTAATAAAATTTGTGCGCGTAGGCGCTTTCTATATTTAGCTGTGAATTATGTCTAATTACTTATCGCTGCATGAAGTGCGTTCGATGGCGTGGCGACGAAGAGCGTAAAATTTTCTGCCGGCCCGGGTTTTATTGACTAACCGGGATCGCTGATTGGCTAGCTCCGAACATGAAGTTGGTCACGTCTCGGCGGCTGCTGATGTCGGGATTGGCTCGCCTCGTCCACCGCTGGTACCGGAGAGCAGATGTTCGCATACCGCTGCTGTCACAATATACAGAAAAAAGGTTTACCAATTATCATTATCCCCTATTCTTGCAGAAATATACATGAATGATTTTGAAAAGCAATTAATAAGTTCCACTAAGTATAAAGACAATATAAAATTATGGTCTAGATACGTTGATGATGTATTAGTAATTTGGGAAGGAAGCATAGAAGAAGTGCATGAGTTTATAAATGAGGTAAATAATAAGGATGAAAACTTACAATTTAAAGAAGAGATAAGAGGTAAGAAAATAAATTACTTAGATTTAAACATAGACATTAAAGATAATGAGAAACTACTGTGCCGTGTTTTGGCGAAAACCCGGCTGTTCTATAAAAGTGAATAATATAAAAAGCTTGATTGCCGAAATAAATTTAATTATAATAATTACGCGTCGGTGCGGAGCGGACATTTCGGCGGGGTTGCGCTGGATGCTGTCGCTATCTGGTGGCAGAGGGGTGCGTTATGTTTTCCGACACGCTGGTTTTGATACAAGTCGGGGCAGTCTGAAGCCAGCTTTTGCGGGCAGCCGTTTCTCCAGCCGAACCAAGTTGCTTTAAACGTTAAATTCCTATCTTCTATGTTGGAGTAGAAGCTACAGCGATCTCTGGGTTCCCGTCCAGTCGGAGGTCCGACTCATTCCCGTGGGTGGCTGTCCATCTGCCACGATGCAACGAATATAACCGGACTCTATCATGGCCGCTGCGGGAGGAACGACTGCACATCATGCCCCTGTGCCCATGAGACATCCCCGGGACAATACTAAGGTGACATTTAAGCTTTTAATATTCTCTAGGCCACTTCAGCAAACACCCTGTGTGTGACATTATTCTCAGTTAACAAGTTCTACGCTGTGGTGCTCGCGTCTAGCTGGACATAATTCGGGGGTGATAAACTTTCTTTAGAATAAATTCAGTATGTAATTACGTCCCAAAATAATTGTAGATCTGGCTGAGGGGCCCGTGTCCGGCGATCATGTATTTTTATATTTATTTAATAGTAAAAGTTGAAGTTGTAAAAGTTGCGGGGAATCTGAAATCTTGTCATGTATGTGGGTTTGGTATTATTTAATCATCATTAATAAACGTTCATTTTAAAAGGGGGTGGAAGTTTTAAGGGATTATGGGGTTTTTCTCTTTTACTTGATTCAGGCTCCTGTGGGGGCAGTTCTGTGCAGGTACCGGACATGTTTTTTTAGTGTTCGATCAGGCCGGACATGTGTCATCGGTCGGGTCAATTCAGGTTTTCTGTAAATTTCTATACACTCTATACACCTATATATATATATTGTAATATTACCTTTTCTGTTTAAGTACTGTTCTATGGTGTTCTAAGATTCTGATGTAATCAAGCCCCACAAGTTGGGTTCGCCAATTTTGTAATATTTCTTTTAGTGGTGCTAGTAATAAAATAAATATCGATGTATGTTGATTGTGCTCTCCTGTAAGCCCCACTGGTTGGGCTAGCCAAATTTGTTATAATTCACAATAATAATTTGAATTGTGTAATAAAATAATTTGTGTATGTATGTGTGTAGTTTTCTGACGTTCCGCTCCGGAAACGTCAATTTGGTAATGTTCCTAGTCTTCGTAGTTGCAAATAAAATCTATGTATATTACTGTCGTAGCAATTTGAAAAAATAAAAATAAAATTTAAAATTTTATGAAAAAAAAATTTTAATTTTCTGGAAAATGTTTTTTGGTAACTTGTTCTTAAAATTTAGGAACAAATCGAGTTTATCGGTTGTAATTATAAATGAAATGGTATCGTGGTTATTGTAGTAATAGTGTCACTTTCAGTAATTTTGTTGAAAAGACAATCTTGTTAACTCCAAGTTTAAACGAAAGACGGCTCTCTTCTTCTTCTTTTTGAAACGTTGTCGTTTCGTATATACCGCCCTTCAGTTAGTTGGGTTTCTTCATTAATTAATTGTTAAGTCTTTTTTATAATAAAAAATCAACTCCAATTTACCCATACAGAATGTTTATTAACAAAAAATAATGAAATTGTTTGATTAAAATTGATATTACCATGCAGTATCGACTCGCTCAGGGCCGGTCGATATAAACAATTTATATTGGTATTATAAAATAGGGTTCTTTAAACGGTTATTAAAATATATAGCCAGAGAAGGTTATGGGAAGGAAAGTATAACATTTACAATTATTAAATGTCTTAAAATTTAACAATACAATAATAATTAAAAATATTAAAAGTTTATATATGATTTGATTTCGAACCAATAGTAGCCATGTCGTTTCTATACTGCAGCGGACCGGACCAAAATGGTTGACTGACGCATGCGCAAGGAAGCCTCCAGCGTTGATGAAGTTTTTGTTGTAATAAAGATGTCCTTTCTTCGAGTAAATGCTCTCAGCAATTGTATACGATCGTCCTGGATATATTTAAATGTCACTGGTGTATGATGGAATAGTTCACTTGGTGTAAAATGTTGTCACTGGATATATCTCGTTGTGTTTATGTGTGTCGTTTTTAACCTCGAAATATCGGTCTGTATTTGGTTTAATATCAGTGTTATTCTGCTTATTTAGTTATGTGTGGTTCAGTTTATTAGTGTTACTGTGTTCATAGGTCACTTTCACCACTTCACAATCTATAAAATAGTTTAAAATAATTATTTTCAAAATTTTCACTGAAATACGGTTTATAACATAAACGCCATTAAAGGTTATTTCTGGCGAAAGGTTACTTTAAGTGCACTCGTCAACGCATAATAATGAACTGTCTGTATTTCCTTCTTCTCATGAAAGTCTTAGCCTATATAATATATCTCATACATTGTTTAAATTTGCCATAACTTCCGATACACTTTAAAAATGTACTTTATGTTCATAAAATAAATTCGTTATTAGTTAACTGTTTGAAATATAAAATACATATTCGTTTTCACTATTCTATTCTACTTATTTTGATAGTAATTAAGTTAGTATTACAAAGTTTTATCTGAAAATTATATTTCTTATAATTTTTTGGGAGCTAGGCCTAAAATTATACTTCCTGTCTTCTATGTAAATAATAGCCATTTTCCCTAATATAATTATTATTCTATGAAATCTGAAATTTGTATAATTATCACTTATTTTATTGCAATTTAGTATACTAATGAAGGTTTTTTAATATAATTCAATTGTATATGACTTCCCCTAGGATAGTGTCAGTTAATCTATTTCAGTTTTAATGGTATTTTATTAGACAATTAAATAATTTTACTCATATAATGACCATATCTTTAGAAAGCCTTATTTACATAGTATTTGATATGTTGAGTTTATTTTGCCTGAATATTGTCATTTTATATGGTTTATAAGACTAGGTTTGTTAATTATTCTGCAGTTTAAATTTATTCTTTGGCCTAGATCTGATGTGTGGCTAATTTCCAAATGTTTTATTAATGTAGCTATTTTATATCCTTCTCTGACTGGTATAACATAAATTATTGATTATATAATTAACATATAACATCTCTCTATATCACAACTAGTGTTCTGAATAACATTGCTTAGTATATTACCTAATAACATAATAAAGAGTATTTCTACAACATTGGAATGATATCTATTTTTAGACAGTGCATTCCTAAATTAAACTGAACAATAAAATAACAGTTATAATACTAATATCTCTTATGACTAACCCTTATTTATCTAAATGTTATCCGTAATAGGAACCTAACATCCTGGTTCCATATATAATTGTTAAAACCTTCTATAAACTTCATCATAAACAGTTTGTTCTGTAATTCCCCATTTATAAAATTTATACCCCCTCTTAAAGTATACCCCTAGCTACCTGAGTTATATTCCATTCTATGGAATGTTCATATTGCTTTAGTAGCTTTTATTTAGTAATATTACTACTTCAATATCAAAGTAGGCACTGTTCACAAAACTTAAAGTTTGTTACTATGTACTGCAACTCATGCACCCTTTTAAAGTTTATTATTTATAATTTGATCACTTGCACTTGTCTATGGTGAATTATCAATATATTTACTAGTCTTTTTCTAGCTTTTAATATGAAATATTCAACCATGGGGGAACTGTGAAGACTTGTCTATACAAACTAAATAATAACCTTTTGAATGCACTAATATTTAATACTACTAACACTTTTAGTTTTTGTCAGTTTTACAGTGATATGGTTTTTTAGGGTGTTATACTTTCTCTTTGGGCATTCATTGATTTTGGGGTTTTTGGGGGGTTCTTTCCCTATGGGGTTTTTGTTTTATATGGGTCGTCTTAATTATTCTTCTTTCTTCTTTGAGTTTGGTTCTTCTTTATTCTTCCTTCTTCCTTCTTCAGTAGTAGTAGTTTTGGTTTTGGATTATTCTTCTTTCTTCAGTAGTAGTAGTTTTAATTAGTCTTCCTTCTTCTTTCTTCAGTAGATTTAGTTTCGGATTATTCTTCTTTCTTCTTTGAGTTTTAATTGTTCTTCTTTCTTCTTTCTTCAGTAATAGTAGTTTTAATTCTTCTTCTTTCTTCTTTCTCCAGTAGTCGTAGTTTTGGTTATTCTTCTTTCTTCTCTAGTTTGAATTATTCTTCCTTCTTCTGTCTTCTGTATCTTTGATTGTTCTTCTTTCTTCTTTCTTCAGTAATAGTAGTTTTAATTATTCTTCTTTCTTCTTTCTTCAGTAGTGGTAGTTTTGGTTATTCTTTTTTCGTCAGTAGTAGTAGTTTTAATTAGTCTTCCTTCTTCTTTCTTCAGTAGTAGTAGTTTTAATTAGTTCTTCTTTCTTCATTAGATTTAGTTTGTTCTTCTTTCTTCTGTCTTCAGTAGCTTTGATTGTTCTTCTTTCTTCATTCTTCAGTAGTAGTAGTTTTAATTAGTTCTTCTTTCTTCTCTAGTTTTAATTATTCTTCCTTCTTCTGTCTTCTGTATCTTTGATTGTTCTTCTTTCTTCCTTCTTCTGTAGTTTTAATTAGTCTTCTTTCTTCCTTCTTCAGTAGTAGTAGATTTAATTAGTTCTTCTTTCTTCATTAGATTTAGTTTGTTCTTCTTTCTTCTTTGAGTTTTAATTGTTCTTCCTTCTTCTTTAGCTTTGATTGTTCTTCTTTCTTCTTTCTTCAGTAATAGTAGTTTTTATTAGTCTTCTTTCTTCTGTCTTCAGTTGCTTTGATTGTTCTTCTTTCTTCTTTCTTCAGTAGTAGTAGTTTTAATTAGTCTTCCTTCTTCTTTCTTCAGTAGATTTAGTTTGTTCTTCTTTCTTCTTTCTTCAGTAGCTTTGATTGTTCTTCTTTCTTCCTTCTTCTGTAGTAGTAGTTTTAATTAGTTCTTCTTTCTTCATTAGATTTAGTTTGTTCTTCTTTCTTCTTTGAGTTTTGATTGTTCTTCTTTCTTCTTTAGCTTTGATTGTTCTTCTTTCTTCTGTCTTCAGTAGCTTTGATTGTTCTTCTTTCTTCATTAGATTTAGTTTGTTCTTCTTTCTTCAGTAGCTTTGATTGTTCTTCTTTCTTCCTTCTTCTGTAGTAGTAGTTTTAATTAGTTCTTCTTTCTTCATTAGATTTAGTTTGTTCTTCTTTCTTCTTTGGGTTTTAATTGTTCTTCTTTCTTCTTTAGCTTTGATTGTTTTTCTTTCTTCTGTCTTCAGTAATAGTAGTTTTAATTATTCTTCCTTCTTCCTTCTTCAGTAGATTTAGTTTGGGATTATTCTTCTTTCTTCTTTGAGTTTTGATTGTTCTTCTTTCTTCCTTCTTCAGTAGTGGTAGTTTTAATTAGTTCTTCTTTCTTCTTTCTTCAGTAGCTTTGATTGTTCTTCTTTCTTCCTTCTTCTGTAGTTTTACTTAGTCTTCTCTCTTCTTTCTTCAGTAGTAGTAGTTTTAATTAGTCTTCTTTCTTCTTTGAGTTTTAATTATTCTTCTTTCTTCTGTCTTCAGTAGTTTTTCGCTGTGTATGCCTTTGTTTATTCTAGTCTGGTTTCCTTGACGGGGTATATTAATTGCCTGCTTCTATCTTACCTGGGTAATTTTGTTATTATTATTTTTAGTCTTCTGGGTTTTTAAATTTGTATTATATTATATTATTTGCAGAAATTTTCTTTATTCAATCTTTCTTGTGAATATATTATTAAACAGTGCGTTTTAATTAATTCTCATCTGGATATTCCATATATTAGAGCTTTCTTAATGATCATTGAGTAATGTATTTGTGTGGATTATCTGTCATGCTACAGATTGCTCTCTTCCAGAAGTGATTAGTTCAGATCATACTTAGTTTGTCTGAAGTAATTGCTTATGACATTATATTATAAATTATATTTCTTTACATCCTTCACATTTCTAAAATTTTTTCTCCTATATTTTTGAGCTTATCTATATCTCATTATTAACTGGATTCTTACTGATAGTAATAGTCATCTGAGGTTCGTTATTTTTTATTTTTCCATTTTCTTCTTAACTCGTTTCTTTATCCTTGGGATATTTATTCCCTAAAATTCCCTAACACGTTAGCTGGGGCAGTGTCCAGAGGGGCTCTGTAGGCTTCACACTCTGCTGGCCATGCTACGTCATTTATTGATTACAGAGGTAAATCATCTCTGACCAATACATAATAATACTGCTGGACTTATCTCAGACAGTCATTAATAAAAATTATATAAGAATAGTCCACCTTATGACTATAAAAAAAAATTAAATATCTTTGGATATTTCACTTCGTATACGAACAGATCTATTTATATTTCTATCTTAGTGAATCTCTATCTCAGTTATTTTTCTCAATGGTTAGCTCTGTTGGCATTTTATTTCTCCTTGTGGTTGGAAGCTGGTATAATATAATCATCACTTATTATTCAGTGTAAAGTTTTTAATTCTCTGTCATTTTTTGACTGTTATCACAATATCCTTCTGGTCATTGGTAGCATATATTTTGTATTATATTTTTGTTCCTTTCTTAATTCTTGTGAATCGTTCCACTAGTATTATGTTTTTTCAATTACTCTTTTAATTGTCTTTTTAATAATTGACATTGATTATATGATCATCTTTTTCTTATGGATTTATTTATATATAGTTTTTCCTTTCTTTTTCAAGATTTTATTCTGCTCTTGCTTTTTATCCAAATGCACTCTTTACTTATTAATTCCATATGTTTAATATCTCTGTTTATTTGACATAAAATTCTCATTAATTTCACTTCACAATAAGTTTATTCATTTAAATGGTATCAGTGGTTTGTATTGCCATTTCTTTATTCTGGAAAGTTTTTCAGAATTGGTCCCATATATAATTGTTTGTAATGTGTTATCCAAATTCTTTTTCTCCTTGTTCATTTCTAAAAGTTGTTTTTAAAATAAGGTAGTAAGTTGTTTTTACTTGGGTTTTTGAATTTTGGTGGTTTAATTCAAAATTCATTTTCTTTTTGATTCATAAATTGTTTTTCCATAAACATTTGGTAGTAAGTAGTCATTACTTCATTTTTGAATTTAGTAATTTAATTCAAAATTCATTTTCTCTTGTCCATAAATTGTTTTTTTAAATGGTAGGTAGTAAGTAGTCATTACTTCATTTTTGAATTTAGTAATTTATTTCAAAATTCATTTTCTCTTTGATTCATAAATTGTTTCCTAAATGGTAGGTAGTAAGTAGTCATTACTTCATTTTTGAATTTAGTAATTTATATTATTTCTTCCATACATTCAATTATTCATAATATTTTTTCATGAATATGGTTAACATATCATATTATTACCCTAAATATGGTATTAGCTCTCTTCTTTTCTTTACTTCAAATGTACTTCTTATTATTGTTTTTTCTTTTATATACCCAGGTTGAAGATTTTTATTAGGCTGGACAGTTGCTCATAATTTCTTTTTCTTTGACATAGGTTTTTGGCCGTCGTCAGTTATCCTAACATCCGTCCCTTTTGTATAGGTGTGTAGTCTTTGGTTTAACCGTGGTCTGTCACTTTAGTTGCTCTCATTGTCCGGATGACCATAGTCTTCATCATCGTTCCGGTACTAGTGACATCTCTGGCCTTTGTCTTGTATTTCATTTTTCCAGCTGCTATTCCTTTGTTGGCTGCTAAGCTTATTCGGCTCCCTCTATCATAGTGTTTTATACACCAGTACGTCTCTGGTCCATCAATGATCAATGATACCATTGACAATCTACCATATATCTCCATCCCTGTTGTATTCCATTTACCTCTGATCACTTCCCCGTGGTAAACTACTGTCTGCTGGTAAACCATTTCTGAGATTACCACCAATCTATTTCCATAATTTCTGGAACTCATGATTTCTTTATTGTTGGTAATAGGGATATTATCATTATCAAATAAACCATGGTTCATCATTTCCATTTCTTCCTTTGTTTTCATTAATTTCTTTGGATGCCTTCTTTTCATTCCCTTTTGTTTCACTTCCATATCCTTAGTATTTTCTTTCTTCCCGTTCGTTTTCTTTTCAGGTAACACTATCACTGGCTCCATTGTTTTATTGTTTGGTATTTCCTTTCGTTCTGGTTTGCTGTTGTCCAGTGTCTTATCCAATTCTTCATCCAAGGATGTGACGTTTTTATCTATTTCACTCAAACCTTCCTTCAAGATTTGTCTGTATTCTTTTCTATCCCTTCTTTCCTCTTCCCTGTCTTCTTTCATTTCCTTATGCCATCGTCGGTTATCCTCCCTTATTTCTTCTCTTAACCGTTGGTAGTCCTTTCTTAACTCTTCCCTTAATTGCTGATGATCACTTTCGATTTTCTTATTGGTTTCTTCCATCTTTTCTTCCAAATTCTTCTTATTTTCTTCCATTTTCTTTTCCACCTTTTTACTGGTTTCCTCAATTCTCTTATGGGTGTCTTCAATCTTTTTACTTAATTCTTCCTTTGTTTCTTGGTTGTCCTTCTTCAATTCTTCCCTTAAAGATTGGTTATCATTCTTCAATTCTTCTTTTGTTGCTTGGTTGTCCTTCTTCAATTCTTCTATGTTTTTATTTATTTCATTCAAATCTTCCTTGGTGGAATCCATTTTCTTACTGGTCTCTCCTATGTCCTTCCTTAAGTTTTCTTCCATCTTCTTGCTGTTTTCTTCCATATCCTTTTCCAATTCTTCCTTGGTTGACCGGTTGGTGTCCTCCATTTGTTTATGTAAGTTTTCTTCCATTCTCATGAACATTTCCATTAATTTGTCCATTTTACTTTCTTCTGTAGTTTTAGATTTTTCCACTTCCTTGTCTTGGACATGGACATCCCCTGTTTGAGTGGGTATTTCGGGTTGTTTCTCTGGTAGTGCTGGTTGTTTATCTTCCACCCATTCTAATATCTTTTCCACGTCCTCCACTGGTGTCGCCTCCTTATCCTCCATATCGAGTTCTTTCGCGGCCTCCGCCGCTCTCTTCTTTGATGTGGCACGACGCATCATCTTCCCTGATTCCCTGGCTGACTAACCGCTGCCAAGCTAAATTAGGAATTGGGTAAGTAATTACAGTAATTTCAACCCCTAATTACAGCCCTTTAGTTGGACGCCAATTTTGTAATATTACCTTTTCTGTTTAAGTACTGTTCTATGGTGTTCTAAGATTCTGATGTAATCAAGCCCCACAAGTTGGGTTCGCCAATTTTGTAATATTTCTTTTAGTGGTGCTAGTAATAAAATAAATATCGATGTATGTTGATTGTGCTCTCCTGTAAGCCCCACTGGTTGGGCTAGCCAAATTTGTTATAATTCACAATAATAATTTGAATTGTGTAATAAAATAATTTGTGTATGTATGTGTGTAGTTTTCTGACGTTCCGCTCCGGAAACGTCAATTTGGTAATGTTCCTAGTCTTCGTAGTTGCAAATAAAATCTATGTATATTACTGTCGTAGCAATTTGAAAAAATAAAAATAAAATTTAAAATTTTATGAAAAAAAATTTTAATTTTCTGGAAAATGTTTTTTGGTAACTTGTTCTTAAAATTTAGGAACAAATCGAGTTTATCGGTTGTAATTATAAATGAAATGGTATCGTGGTTATTGTAGTAATAGTGTCACTTTCAGTAATTTTGTTGAAAAGACAATCTTGTTAACTCCAAGTTTAAACGAAAGACGGCTCTCTTCTTCTTCTTTTTGAAACGTTGTCGTTTCGTATATACCGCCCTTCAGTTAGTTGGGTTTCTTCATTAATTAATTGTTAAGTCTTTTTTATAATAAAAAATCAACTCCAATTTACCCATACAGAATGTTTATTAACAAAAAATAATGAAATTGTTTGATTAAAATTGATATTACCATGCAGTATCGACTCGCTCAGGGCCGGTTGATATAAACAATTTATATTGGTATTATAAAATAGGGTTCTTTAAACGGTTATTAAAATATATAGCCAGAGAAGGTTATGGGAAGGAAAGTATAACATTTACAATTATTAAATGTCTTAAAATTTAACAATACAATAATAATTAAAAATATTAAAAGTTTATATATGATTTGATTTCGAACCAATAGTAGCCATGTCGTTTCTATACTGCAGCGGACCGGACCAAAATGGTTGACTGACGCATGCGCAAGGAAGCCTCCAGCGTTGATGAAGTTTTTGTTGTAATAAAGATGTCCTTTCTTCGAGTAAATGCTCTCAGCAATTGTATACGATCGTCCTGGATATATTTAAATGTCACTGGTGTATGATGGAATAGTTCACTTGGTGTAAAATGTTGTCACTGGATATATCTCGTTGTGTTTATGTGTGTCGTTTTTAACCTCGAAATATCGGTCTGTATTTGGTGTAATATCAGTGTTATTCTGCTTATTTAGTTATGTGTGGTTCAGTTTATTAGTGTTACTGTGTTCATAGGTCACTTTCACCACTTCACAATCTATAAAATAGTTTAAAATAATTATTTTCAAAATTTTCACTGAAATACGGTTTATAACATAAACGCCATTAAAGGTTATTTCTGGCGAAAGGTTACTTTAAGAGCACTCGTCAACGCATAATAATGAACTGTCTGTATTTCCTTCTTCTCATGAAAGTCTTAGCCTATATAATATATCTCATACATTGTTTAAATTTGCCATAACTTCCGATACACTTTAAAAATGTACTTTATGTTCATAAAATAAATTCGTTATTAGTTAACTGTTTGAAATATAAAATACATATTCGTTTTCACTATTCTATTCTACTTATTTTGATAGTAATTAAGTTAGTATTACAAAGTTTTATCTGAAAATTATATTTCTTATAATTTTTTGGGAGCTAGGCCTAAAATTATACTTCCTGTCTTCTATGTAAATAATAGCCATTTTCCCTAATATAATTATTATTCTGTGAAATCTGAAATTTGTATAATTATCAATTCTCACTTATTTTATTGTAATTTAGTATACTAATGAAGGTTTTTTAATATAATTCAATTGTATATGACTTCCCCTAGGATAGTGTCAGTTAATCTATTTCAGTTTTAATGGTATTTTATTAGACAATTAAATAATTTTACTCATATAATGACCATATCTTTAGAAAGCCTTATTTACATAGTATTTGATATGTTGAGTTTATTTTGCCTGAATATTGTCATTTTATATGGTTTATAAGACTAGGTTTGTTAATTATTCTGCAGTTTAAATTTATTCTTTGGCCTAGATCTGATGTGTGGCTAATTTCCAAATGTTTTATTAATGTAGCTATTTTATATCCTTCTCTGACTGGTATAACATAAATTATTGATTATATAATTAACATATAACATCTCTCTATATCACAACTAGTGTTCTGAATAACATTGCTTAGTATATTACCTAATAACATAATAAAGAGTATTTCTACAACATTGGAATGATATCTATTTTTAGACAGTGCATTCCTAAATTAAACTGAACAATAAAATAACAGTTATAATACTAATATCTCTTATGACTAACCCTTATTTATCTAAATGTTATCTGTAATAGGAACCTAACATCCTGGTTCCATATATAATTGTTAACACCTTCTATAAACTTCATCATAAACAGTTTGTTCTGTAATTCCCCATTTATAAAATTTATACCCCCTCTTAAAGTATACCCCTAGCTACCTGAGTTATATTCCATTCTATGGAATGTTCATATTGCTTTAGTAGCTTTTATTTAGTAATATTACTACTTCAATATCAAAGTAGGCACTGTTCACAAAACTTAAAGTTTGTTACTATGTACTGCAACTCATGCACCCTTTTAAAGTTTATTATTTATAATTTGATCACTTGCACTCGTCTATGGTGAATTATCAATATATTTACTAGTCTTTTTCTAGCTTTTAATATGAAATATTCAACCATGGGGGAACTGTGAAGACTTGTCTATACAAACTAAATAATAACTTTTTGAATGCACTAATATTTAATACTACTAACACTTTTAGTTTTTGTCAGTTTTACAGTGATATGGTTTTTTAGGGTGTTATACTTTCTCTTTGGGCATTCATTGATTTTGGGGTTTTTTGGGGGTTATTTCCCTATGGGGTTTTTGTTTTATATGGGTCGTCTTAATTATTCTTCTTTCTTCTTTGAGTTTGGTTCTTCTTTATTCTTCCTTCTTCCTTCTTCAGTAGTAGTAGTTTTGGTTTTGGATTATTCTTCTTTCTTCAGTAGTAGTAGTTTTAATTAGTCTTCCTTCTTCTTTCTTCAGTAGATTTAGTTTCGGATTATTCTTCTTTCTTCTTTGAGTTTTAATTGTTCTTCTTTCTTCTTTCTTCAGTAATAGTAGTTTTAATTATTCTTCTTTCTTCTTTCTTCAGTAGTGGTAGTTTTGGTTATTCTTCTTTCTTCTCTAGTTTTAATTATTCTTCCTTCTTCTGTCTTCTGTATCTTTGATTGTTCTTCTTTCTTCTTTCTTCAGTAATAGTAGTTTTAATTATTCTTCTTTCTTCTTTCTTCAGTAGTGGTAGTTTTGGTTATTCTTCTTTCTTCAGTAGTAGTAGTTTTAATTAGTCTTCCTTCTTCTTTCTTCAGTAGTAGTAGTTTTAATTAGTTCTTCTTTCTTCATTAGATTTAGTTTGTTCTTCTTTCTTCTGTCTTCAGTAGCTTTGATTGTTCTTCTTTCTTCATTCTTCAGTAGTAGTAGTTTTAATTAGTTCTTCTTTCTTCTCTAGTTTTAATTATTCTTCCTTCTTCTGTCTTCTGTATCTTTGATTGTTCTTCTTTCTTCCTTCTTCTGTAGTTTTAATTAGTCTTCTTTCTTCCTTCTTCAGTAGTAGTAGATTTAATTAGTTCTTCTTTCTTCATTAGATTTAGTTTGTTCTTCTTTCTTCTTTGAGTTTTAATTGTTCTTCCTTCTTCTTTAGCTTTGATTGTTCTTCTTTCTTCTTTCTTCAGTAATAGTAGTTTTTATTAGTCTTCTTTCTTCTGTCTTCAGTTGCTTTGATTGTTCTTCTTTCTTCTTTCTTCAGTAGTAGTAGTTTTAATTAGTCTTCCTTCTTCTTTCTTCAGTAGATTTAGTTTGTTCTTCTTTCTTCTTTCTTCAGTAGCTTTGATTGTTCTTCTTTCTTCCTTCTTCTGTAGTAGTAGTTTTAATTAGTTCTTCTTTCTTCATTAGATTTAGTTTGTTCTTCTTTCTTCTTTGAGTTTTGATTGTTCTTCTTTCTTCTTTAGCTTTGATTGTTCTTCTTTCTTCTGTCTTCAGTAGCTTTGATTGTTCTTCTTTCTTCCTTCTTCTGTAGTAGTAGTTTTAATTAGTTCTTCTTTCTTCATTAGATTTAGTTTGTTCTTCTTTCTTCTTTGGGTTTTAATTGTTCTTCTTTCTTCTTTAGCTTTGATTGTTCTTCTTTCTTCTGTCTTCAGTAATAGTAGTTTTAATTATTCTTCCTTCTTCCTTCTTCAGTAGATTTAGTTTGGGATTATTCTTCTTTCTTCTTTGAGTTTTGATTGTTCTTCTTTCTTCCTTCTTCAGTAGTGGTAGTTTTAATTAGTTCTTCTTTCTTCTTTCTTCAGTAGCTTTGATTGTTCTTCTTTCTTCCTTCTTCTGTAGTTTTACTTAGTCTTCTCTCTTCTTTCTTCAGTAGTAGTAGTTTTAATTAGTCTTCTTTCTTCTTTGAGTTTTAATTATTCTTCTTTCTTCTGTCTTCAGTAGTTTTTCGCTTTGTATGCCTTTGTTTATTCTAGTCTGGTTTCCTTGACGGGGTATATTAATTGCCTGCTTCTATCTTACCTGGGTAATTTTGTTATTATTATTTTTAGTCTTCTGGGTTTTTAAATTTGTATTATATTATATTATTTGCAGAAATTTTCTTTATTCAACCTTTCTTGTGAATATATTATTAAACAGTGCGTTTTAATTAATTCTCATCTGGATATTCCATATATTAGAGCTTTCTTAATGATCATTGAGTAATGTATTTGTGTGGATTATCTGTCATGCTACAATATATATATATATATATTTCTGCACAGTTTAAGTAAAAGGAATTCACAATTTTATGAAATTATTCAACCTGTACCTAGACTTACAATCATTATTACTGCCATATTCACTTCAGATTTTCTTAGGTTTTTTATATATCTTTATAATAGTATTTTCTCACTACTTCATTCTATGTTTGTAAAATTATAAAATCAGCCTCAATTTACATTTTATATTCAATTTGGTGGTAGTCAGTTCCACTTGGGAGTTCTTTAAAATTTTGAATTTTTTTTTTACAAAGGTACAAAAGAAAGTAACAAACTTACTATTTTATAAATCTATACAGACATGTTAACCTTGTGATGGTACGCTACTATAAGGGGGACTATGTTTGAATTATAGTTTGTAATTTGATTGATTGTGCAGGGCTACTTCGCTAATTTAAATTTTGTAATTTCTAATCCTGATGTTTTATTCAGCTTTTAAATTCTATTACACTCTTGTAAGTTAATGGGTTTTGGGTTTTTAATTGAAAGTTATATAAGGCTGGGCCGGCCACTTACACTGATAATTGAGTTATGGGTCATGATGACCAGTCCAGATGTCTCCCCATTCATGTATGGGTATGTTGGGAATGTACAGGCTGCCTGCCAGACTTAACATGCTGTATGGTATCATGCTGTATTGTGTCTGTGATATGTATTTATGTGTATCTGTATATTTATGTGCAATTATGTGTTTTAATGTTGAGTATTATAAAGGGTGATTTATATAATTAATAAATATATAATTTTATTAGTTTGCTTCTCTAGGCCTTCTGCCTAGTTTTAAATATCTAGTGGCCCCTCTTTGAAAAAAAAATAACATTTTCAAAAAATTTTATAAAGCATAAAAAAATTTTAAAGAGGGGTTACACTACAGTTTGGGATATTTAGGAAAGAGTTGTATTCTGATATAATTATACCAAGAGAGTCTTACCACCCTTATAGATATAAAATGGCGGCAATCAATTCATTTTGTTACAGAGCTCAGAAGTGTTTAAAAGAGACCGAATCAAAAGACAGGGAGTTAAAAACGATAAAGGGAATTGTAAGGAATAATAATTATAACACTAACATAGTGGATAAAGTTATGAAAAGGGTTAACATACAAAAAGCTAAAATAGAACCAGAACAAAAGAATTATGCAGGGTCATTGACATACATAGGTTCACATACTAAAAAAATTATAAAATATTATAATAAATACGGAGTAGATATAGCTATTAAAAAATGTGAAACGGTATTTGATAAGATAAGGAATAAAAATATAGAAAAAATTCCAGTATTACAGAAAAGCGGAATTTATAAATTAAAATGTAAAGACTGCAACAAAATGTACCTAGGTGAGACAGGACGAAAATTCGTATGCAGGTTGTCTGACCACAAACGTGGAGAAGGTAATAGAACACCCAATTCGTTATACGCAAGACATTTCATAGAAGACAACCATAAGTTTGTTAATCCTTTGGAAGACTACGAAATTATAAAAGTAGTAAATAACACAGTTGAAAGGAAGCTTAGGGAGGAGTTAGAAATATTGAAAGAAAGAGAAAAAGGGTTAGACAATTTAATTAATACTAAAATTAAATTTGATAATGAAGAAATATTTTATAACATAATTAAGAAGTAAATGATAGAGGACAGATAGATAAGATTAAGAATTAAATTGCATAGTACTAATTGGATGGTTTAAAATAAGGGTGTGTGACTGACCCACGTGTGTGGAGAGGAAGGCGGTAGGTTTAAAAGGAATGCACACACACACACACACACACACACACACACACACACACACACACACACACACACACACACAACACTGAAACACAAGGAATTTGCTAGAAAAAAATAGGTAACTGTCCAGATGGAGGAACAGGTCTCAGGGGGGGGGGCATCTGAATTATAGCTTGTTGTGTGTGAGCAGGGTGGGGTGAGATGGGGATGAAGGGTTTGTTTTCACATTATATCTTTCAATTCCGATCTGATGATGAGCTGTGAAGCTTGAAAGCGCTAATTGGGATAATTTTTATATAGTGGTGTGCAACAGTGATCATTCTGCTTGTGATTTCAACCACTAACACAACTTTCTTCATTATACTTTTATAAAATATGTTAACTGAAACTAAAAGTCATTTGTTCATTCGTTTGCTATAGGGCAGTAGCGGCTAATACAGGGAGGGCAAAAGGGCGCAGCCCTCCCACTAAATTTGCAAATTAAACTTGTCAATAATATAACTATAATGTGTAGTATTCTTATTGAAAGATATTTTTGGGGTGACTAATAGCGATCACCCGATGTTTTCGGCATGGCCCCGCAGCTGGGACGGTTTCGCTGTCGCCCTCCCTGAATAGGCCGTTCTTTCGGGGAGCGGGGCAAGAGACGTATACACATCTCTATGCATTTAAATGAGCATCCGCCATTACAGGTGGGACTGTGGCCGCTTTCTGTTTCGCAGCTAAATTCATAGAGAAACGGAGCGTTGTTCAAAACTTCTCATAGTGCATATATTTTCTCTTGTGTTTTATATAGTTTTGATTGTGTTCTTGTTGTATTTTTTGTGTAACCATAATGTTCTAATAATTTATTCTTTATTAGGCAGTGTATTCTGTGTACGATAGTGTTTTTGTCGAACCTTGTGTACATAAACGTGTAACTTATTCTGTGTGTTCTGTGCGTATTTGTTAGAAACAATTAAAATGGCTATGAATTCGGTAAGTAATATTAAACGTTTGATTATTTCAAATTCACTTACTTACGAAAAGAAAATAGAACTAAAAAAATTAGGGCCACCAAAACCGAATTTAGATATTACACAACAAAATTATAAAACGGACAGACCAGCATCAAGTAAAAAAAACTACACAAGAAAATTTAATAGAAACTGTTACTTACATGCTGATTGGATATGTGGATGTGAGGTGATCAATTCCTTTTTTTGTTATGTATGTTTGGTGATGAACCTAAACAGTGATTCAGTCTGGACTGAAAATGGAATTAAGGACTTGAAACATTTGGGAGAAAAAATAAAAAAACATAAAATTAGTGAAACTCATATGAACAATTGTATTGAATATTCATTGTTAGGAAAAGTCAATATTAGTTGCCAGTTAGACAGTGCATATAGATTAAAAATTAAACAGCATAATGAAGAAGTCTCTAAGAACAGATACATCCTAAGTAAGTTAATTGACTGTGTAAAGTTTTGTGGAATATTTGAACTAGCTTTAAGGGGACATGATGAAAAAAACACATCTGAGAATCCAGGTATTTTTAGGGGCTTAGTAAATGTAATGGCAGGCCTAGATAGCACCTTAAGAGAGCATATTGAAAAAACAAACAATAGGGTTTTCGTTGGTCTTTCTAAAACAATTCAAAATAAAATTTTGGATTCTATTTATGCAGTGTGCATTGGACTAATAAAAAAAGAAATAAATGAAACTGACTACATTTCAATTGAAGCAGATGAAACCACAGATTGTGCCACTCTGTCACAAATTGTGTTAGTTGTGAGGTATGAATTTAACGGAAAATTACATGAGAGATTTATCAGTTTTGTCAGTCCACAAGATCACTCTGCTGAAGGTATTAGTAATACTATTTTTGAAGAATTAGCAAAATTAGAACTTGATAAGATGCCTAGTAAAATTATTGCACAAAGTTACGATGGGGCAGCAGTAATGAGTGGAAAACATAACAGTGTTCAAGCAAAAGTTAAAGCTGTGTACAAGAATGCCCAGTATATACACTGCTATGCCCATCAACTAAACTTAATTATGAAACTATAAAAGTTAATTTACTTTATATAAAACTCTTACCTTAGGGTTCTTTTCCAAGGTTGTACAGACGAACATAGCTGCAGAAAGGATTATTTGAGATGAACGATATAAGTATAAATATGCAGTTTATATTCAAACAAATGCTTCTGGTTTATTAAACAAGTTAATTATTTCGTTTTAGGCTACTTTGATAACAATTAAAGTTCTACTTGTTGAATTAAAAATACATTGAATAAGTAACAAATAATATAAAATCACACAGATTAACAAATGGAATCTTTCTTAATTCTAACCTAGTACAAATTATACATTTTTTGTATGAACCAATACGTATTTATATCTCTTCCCCTTCTTATTTTCTTTTATAAAAAAAAACAAAAAAAAAACCTTTCCCTTAGAGATCTCAATTATTTAGGTTGACATGTAACCATCAACATTTTTTTTATAAACTGATTCTTTAATATGCATATTTAGGGTTGTTAGTTACCCATTCACCGTGTGTGTCCCTGTGGTTTGTTGTACTGTGTTGACCATTTTCTTGGTTCTCGCGCACTCACGCCACCGTTGGTACTAAGTTTACTGTTTTTTGTTTAATTAAGTTCTCACTGATTTGTTTAATGGTTCCACATTATAAATGTAAGATAAAGTCAGCCGACGTAATTGTACTCGAACTTAGATGTTTTATAGGCTGGCCGCGCTATATTGTTTATACATTTTATTGATTGTATTGGATAGGCCTACTTATATTTCAGCCTATCTTACATGCCCGAGGCCACCGGTTAACTTATTAATGTACTATATGCTGCTTCTGTCTGATGCTGACACTATGGTGACAATCTGCCAACTGTGATTCACAAAGACTGCTGCTGGCAAGCTATTACGTAATATGTCTGAGCTGTGCTGTCTCCAGACATCAACAATTTACACTAACAATGTATGTGTTGCTGGTTACAAAGGGGCACCTCACAGGTGAAGGCTGACAATTAAAAATTAAAACTGGATTAAAATTAAAACTGGGGTAGCACACAATTCTGTACCATTACAATACCCCCCCAATGAAAGGTTGGATGCCGAAGCATACCAACTCTCATTGCCTAAAACCTAAGAGGATCAGTGAGAATATGGCGCCGCAACCCCCCTGAACTCTCTACTAACATCATGGGTACTTACCCCCCTAGTCTGGCGACTGTGGCAGCACCCATCCGATCTTACTGGACTTCTCTACTCGAGATCCCAACACCCTAAGCTCGGACCGATACCCGCCACAGTATCACCAGACTCTGTAACATTCAATTAAAAGATTAACGAAAGGGCTTTCCATTATACAATATCCACAACTTATTCGTTTCCTCTTAGCCGTACTGGTTCATTATCAGCAAAGTACTGGTTCATTTTTATTACAAAATATAACGTACATCTGACTACCTTGTAATATAACTTCTAAATTGCCCATCGGTTACTTAGATTAATTTGAATTTAATCATCAAGCCCATATGCATACACTATCACAATGACTCATCTTCAACAAATTACATTGGTTTTGCTCAACAATATAGCTTGGCCCTAGCAGATATAATGTTAACAGAACAATATAAGTATCCTAGCCTTAGTACATATGCATTTCGGACAAATTAAATAATATTCCAAGTACAATATTACCCAGCCAAAATAACACATTAATTATACAAAAATTTTTTATTATTTTCTTTTTTTTCCAATTTTCATCACTCATTATCTATTTCACAATTACAGTCAAACTTCAAATCAAAATACATTTTCAATTAATTTAATTTAATTCCTCATTATATCAATCTCATTTGTTCAATGCAAAAATATTAATTGCATTATTCATAAAAAATTTTACCTTCATTTCAACACATCTTACATTTCTTTTGTTTCATAATAAGATTTTGCTCATGGCACTGATTCATCAAAACACAAGATTCTTGTTGTTGTCAACTCAAGCATGACTGTAAACATTGGTCACACAACAGACAACATACCTGTTTACATTAACAGTTGTCTACAGGCTTGGTTTTATAAACACTAACTCGGTCTCAACATTCCAGGTTACATCACTACATTATTACTTCCTTCAATTTTCAGTTTCTATAAATCTTGTAATGTTAACATATTTATCAATTACTATTTATTACAATTCAGACCAAATATAATTTTAATTCACCTTTTTAAATTACTTTAATTCCACCTCCACTAAAACAATTTGGTTTTAGTTACATTGTTCAAAACACACGCAATTCAAAATAAAATTCCTTAATACCTCCTGTTAATTATTATTGTTGCTTAACAAAATAAAATAATATTATTATTATTATTATAACATTATACAAACATTGTTTACATAAAACATTTTACAATACAAACACAATTAATTTTACTATCAATTTATTTACAATCTTTTGTCATTATTTTTCAGTTTACCACACTTCATGTCCTAGATTAGCAAGGTCAGAACCATAAACTAAAATGTTTAAAACGTCCATTCACCGATTTTTTAATCAACCTCCATCATCGAAAATTAGTCTTTTCTTCACATAACATCGTTCAATTTTATTGATACTCAACATATGGCTATCTTTTGTGCAATAACCATACAAATTTATATGTTCCATTGTACCATAATAATAATACTTAGGGTTACCTCCCATTATTACTATATCATAAATCAAGTCTGCATTAGTATTTTTTATAAAGTCTCCGTCAGTGTTTGTTATTACAATTACATCATTATCACAATATTCTGCTACTACAAGTACATTAACTCTCCCCACAGGTAAATGTTTATCATCAATATACACATTGTCATTGTTTACTACTGAGCAAGGTAAATCTACATTATTTATCATCATTCTCTGAATATTCATCTTCTCTATCAACTCTCCATAACCTCTATTTAGCTTGAAACACTCTAACTCTTTCTCTCTCTCATAATCAATTTCATCACCACAACATTTCACATTCTCATTCCACACAGAGGGCAACACAAACTTACTATTCGTCTTGGCACTTCCAAGACCATCACAAAAAATAAAAGGACCATTTGAAGACACCTTGTCTTTCACACAACTACTGGAGGAAACGCTGTCCTCATAAAACCTCTGTGAAACCTTTGTTTCACCTATACCACAAGAAAAATTTGCCCTCTGTTCATACTCTACAGTTAAAGTATCTCGCCATTCTTTCTCCAACTCATCAATACTTATTACTGCTTCATTACTAACATCAACTGACTTTCTACTCTCAATATTACTACTATTATCTACTGTATCACTTTTTGATGCCCCACTTTCAATTACATCACCATTTTTAATATCATTGTTATCACTTGTTAACACATTATTATAATCATCGGTATTACTCACCTTGTTATTAATTTCTCCACTATCTGTTGTCATATTACCACTGTTACTTGCAAAGCTTTTTAAATTATCATTTACTGTAATTACTTGTTCAAGAATAACATTGCATCGCTCATCTATATCATTTATACGTTTTTCGATATTAAAGTTTTGTAGTTTAATCTTATTAATATCGCTCTTTATTTCATCAAATTTATGGTCATTTATATCAAAATGTTTATTTAATTTATCGAATTTTGTCTCAAACTTTTCCTCATTACTATCAAAACGTTGATTAATATCGTTAAGTTTTACATTCTGTTCCTCGAAACAATAATTAATGTCCCCCTTAATTTCGTTAAATTTAGCGTTCAAATTTTCATTTTGTTTGTCACACTTACTATCTATCTTTAACAACAACTGCATCATACTCATCATCTCACCACTGTCAGATTGATTACTTTTGTTAATTGATTTCGGGGTTATTTGAATCCCCGAGTCGTCTATGTCAGCTGACTTCTTAATTCTCTATTTTGAACTAAGATTGGAGTCGAATGGACCTCCAACCCACTCATGACCGTTGATTCGGTCAAACTATTTTCTTTATTGATATTTGTATCAAATTTATTTTCTGTATTAACTTCGGATAAGTCAGTCATGCTGACTTCATCATCGTTATTTTTCATTTTATATGGTTTTTTTTTTTACATATACTATTATACACTTTAGCTTACACAACAATCCTTTACAACATCGCCCTCACTTCCAAATGACCCGTTCTGCAGCTTAATTAGGTCTGGCGAATGTAATAAAATATTACACTCGCCGTCCCCGTTTCGGGGGCCAATGAGACAATATTACTTTTTATCAAATATTAAAATACTCGAGTCCCTGTACTGTTTCGGGCGGCAATGAAACAATATAAGTTTATTCAATATTAAACTCTTACCTTAGGGTTCTTTTCCAAGGTTGTACAGACGAACACAGCTGCAGAAAGGATTATTTGAGATGAACGATATAAATATAAATATGCAGTTTATATTCAAACAAATGCTTCTGGTTTATTAAACAAGTTAATTATTTCGTTTTAGGCTACTTTGATAACAATTAAAGTTCTACTTGTTGAATTAAAAATACATTGAATAAGTAACAAATAATATAAAATCACACAGATTAACAAATGGAATCTTTCTTAATTCTAACCTAGTACAAATTATACATTTTTTGTATGAACCAATACGTATTTATATCTCTTCCCCTTCTTATTTTCTTTTATAAAAAAACCAAAAAAAAAACCTTTCCCTTAGAGATCTCAATTATTTAGGTTGACATGTAACCATCAACATTTTTTTTATAAACTGATTCTTTAATATGCATATTTAGGGTTGTTAGTTACCCATCCACCGTGTGTGTCCCTGTGGTTTGTTGTACTGTGTTGACCGTTTTCTTGGTTCTCGCGCATGCACGCCACCATTGGTACTAAGTTTACTGTTTTTTGTTTAATTAAGTTGTCACTGATTTGTTTAATGGTTCCACATTATAAATGTAAGATAAAGTTGGCCGACGTAATTTTACTTGCACTTAGATGTTTTATAGGCTGGCCGCGCTATATTGTTTATACATTTTATTGATTGTATTGGATAGGCCTACTTATATTTCAGCCTATCTTACACGCCCGAGGCCACCGGTTAACTTATTAATGTACTGTATGCTGCTTCTGTCAGATACTGACACTCTGCCTACTGTGATTCACAAAGACTGCTGCTGGCAAGCTATTACGTAATATGTCTGAGCTGTGCTGTCTCCAGACATCAACAATTTACACTAACAATGTATATGTTGCTGGTTACAAAGGGGCACCTCACAGGTGAAGGCTGACAATTAAAAATTAAAACTGGATTAAAATTAAAACTGGGGTAGCACACAATTCTGTACCGTTACAATTATTGAGCGCGCTGCATCACAAAACAAGCAAGTAAAAATGTAAAAATATTTTTCTGTAATTTAGATGGCTTTACAACATTTTTTTCAAGATCTTCCAAGCGAACTGCCATACTTGATGAAGTAGTAAAGAAACATCTCCCAAAATGTTCTAATACCAGGTGGAATTTTAAATCCCGTTGTGTAACAACAGTATTTATTCATAAAAATGACATTTCCGCTTTTCTTGAAAAAATCATAGATGACAAGAGTGACAAGTCCACTGTTCAGAAAGCACTAGGACTGAAAAACACATTAAATAATGATGATTTTAATTTTTGGTTAACATTTTTCAACAAAATTATGCCAGCCTGTGACATTTTGTTTAATCAATTACAGCAAGTAGAAATTGACAGTATTAAAACACACCAGTAGGTTGCCTCATTCAAGTCACACATTCAAAACGTCAGAGATTATATTGATTTTGATGCCAGTCTGTATGCAACAAATGATTTTGGAGAATCATCACAAAATCCAAAAAGGTCATGTTTTGATGAAAGCAAGAAGACTGCAGCTAAAGAAGTTTGTGACATAATAGTACTTGTATCTACGGGGAGGTCCACGGAGCTGTTAACCGACTAATCTGGCGACGTGGTGGGGGCACTGGAGGGGCAAGTGCCTGACCGACCGTGACACCGACACACCGTGCCACCTGGCGGGCTCAGCTGATACTTGTCTCAGCTGATTTTGGTAAGTTTTTACCGCGTGCGCTTTTGTATCTATTTTGCATGCGTGTTTGAGTAACCTAGTTAAAGGTAAGAATTGTCTTCTATCATGTTTTCTATATAACTATATTACAAATATATTTACTATATAACAAACATTATCATGTTAAATTGCTAAATTCAATGTCAGCAGCGATTATTTCTGTCTTGATGCGTTTACATATCAAATGTAAAACTCGAGTAAAACTGAAATACAAACAATTCAATGGAAACTAAAAGCAATTAAAATATCGGTATGGAGCAGGGGTACCCATCCCCCCCAAGGCCCAATGCGCAAATCTCCCCCAAAAGTCTCAGCACTCCCCCAATTGAAAATTTATATTCATGATTTATTATTCACGGACCCTCTGACTCATTGACAGGATGTTGCTGCAGGCTGCCAGGGTCAGTTTTCCAAATTCCAAAACAAAATTTACTATTAGTTGTACTGGTAAAGACATTTATGCCGCCAGTTCGTTAAAACAATCATAATGATATGCAATTGCTTTAGTTTTTTACTAATAGCTTAGTTTGTTGCACAAACACGGTAAAAATTTCCATCAATGTTGGATTTAAAATGTTATTCTTGAAAAAATCCCCCCCAAAAATCTTAATATACACCCAAAAAATCCCCCCCAAAAATTCTCAATGCGCAACTTGCGCTATGATTCCCTCCTGTGGGCACCCCTGGTATGGAGAACCATACATTACTTCCATGTTCAAAGATTTATATTTAAAATCATAATGGAAATGAGATATTTCCACAGAAACTACTTCTTTCTACTTATAGATTCAGCCTGACCACAGTACTGTGCATGTGGTCACTAACGTATACCACCTTACATTATCGCACTCGATTTTCACTCATGATGACAGTCGATGGCACTGCCGAAACGTCTGGTTTTGCAGATAACATTGTACTTTGCTCAAACAGCCCGGGAAGGAATTTTTATACTAAACTACTTCTTTGTTGCCGATAACGTAGTACACAAATAAAAACATAAAATGTTGCAGGTAAACTACCCCTTCTTCTTAAACGATCTTCACCAAAATCAAAAGACCTTGAGTGCTCTACACATTAGGGACGTATGCAAAAAATTATTTGATTCTGTTTGACTTTACGGCAGTTATCGTTCGTCACAGAAAAAATTACCCTTATTAAAACATTAAATGTTGCAGGTAAACTACCCCTTTCTCTTAACTGATCTTCACCAAAATCAATAGGTCCTGAGAACTCTACAATTCAGGGCTGTATGCAAAAAATTATTTGATTCTGTTTGAATTTGCGGCTGTTATCGTTGGCCATAGAAAAAAATCTACACACAGAAACTTTTCGAAAAATGACTTTTTTTCGTGTTTTGAGGGTAGTACATGTATACATGTACATGTATTTGATGTCATTTTGATCAATTTTGCTGCAATTGTAATCAATGTTATGGAACAAACAAGTAAAAAATAAGTACTGTGTGTGTGTGTGCTTGCACAGGTGCATGCTCATTACATTCAGTTACTTGATATGTAATGCTTTCACAATTGAAATACATTTCAGTGAGATAACAATTGGATTCGTTCCAGGGAAATGTAAAATTCCTGTTACAACCACACAATTTCTTGTAAAAGTAGTTCTTGACTTTTCCTTATACAGCAAGATGAACAATATAATTCACAACTCTAACCAATCTTTCCTTCTCAAAACACTATTTAAAAAAAAAAGTGACTAACAAAAGATCTGAGTATTCCTTCTTCTAGTTTGTTTGCCAACAGAATTAAAATTAGTGTATACAAATATAGTATTATTTTTTGTACATTTCAAAATTTTGGGACACCAGGTTTCAAAAAGTGGGGCAAAAGTTTGACAAAATCACAAATTCCATGTGGGACATTGATTAAAGAGAATTTTAACGAAAATCTGAATATACTGTACAGTTTTAGAAATTTCAAAATTCTTTGACCCCATGGCTCAAAAATGGAATCAATAATTTGAAAAAAGTGTAAGAATCCATCTAGCTGTTAGACTAAAAGAAATTATAACACACATTTAACTGTGTGGAATGTATACTGTTTATTGTATGATCGCTCTATAATACTGTTACTTTACTAAACAAAAATTAGTCAGTCTGCCTGCACACCCATATTGCTGAGTAATAATACAGCAGTCTTGTCTGGCGTCTCTGGGCCACACACACAGAGTTGCTATGTAGCTGATTTCTCTCTAGCAGTGGTGAAATGTCAGTTCTGCCATGGTCAAGAGCATAACAGGCAGCAGGCCTAATGTTTGAAAGAAAAGAGAATAAGAAGAATTATCTTGTAGACATTTGTAATTTTTAGTTATTTTTAGAAACAAAATTTAACGTTTTGTTTAATGGGCAGTTAAGAATACTTTGTGTGTATGTGCGTGCGTGTGTGCGCACGCGTGCACGCATGTACAACTTTTAATCTGAACAATAATCTGCTGTTAGAACCCAGCTGCCAGAAGTGGAACATGTGGTACGATAGCACAATGCAGCAGTACTGTATTCCCAAACTGTCACTTCAGAAAGTATATTAAACAAAATACAGGACCATTATGGGAAGAATAAATAAAGTTTAGTTGTTACCGTTTCATCTGAAATTTGCTTATTAAATTTAAGTTCAATGAAAACAATGCTATGTTTATTTTCAGATGAGTAGTACTACATGAATTCGTTTAATTTTTACTCAGTAAAAGGTAAAAACTTTAGATTGCTTAAAACGTATAATTGAAAATATTATTATCAAAAGTTTTAAAATATGTTATAAAGAATGTTATATATTCATATATTTGATAATACAGTCTGAGTATAACTCCATTCATGTGTAAGTACTGGTATTTTCTGTAAAACCAATAAATTGTACATTTAATACAGTAAAGTATTTTTATCGCCTTATGTGCATAATTTGGCCTCCACATTTGTTATTTATTTAAAACAAATAATTATTCGCTATCCGTACTAATAATTGTAATAGCAATTGAACAGAGCTTAATTAAGTACAATCCAACCATGGCCAGATTCTATGTGATTAATTTAACTTGTGATTTAGATAAGTGTGTAATTTGGAACAGATGTGTGAAGACAGTTAATTAGTAATCCTCAAACTTCAAGTAAGACGGTGTTACTGAGGTTATGTCAGACAAAAGTATGAAACATTCGCATTCTGTAGCGCTGAACGATTGCATAAAATATTGTAAGTATTTCTGCTTACGAGAGAACACACGTAGGAAGACCGCACACAGCTAAACAAACCGAAAATAAGTTACAGGTTTATCGTCAAGTCTACAAAGACTCGGATAGAGCGCAGCCGCATCCCATCCCATCTATTAATCGTACGGGCAGACGCTTGTCAGCCCAGAATGCGAATGTATCACACAAGCAGTGTCTGCCCGTACGATTAATAGATGTGATGGGACGCACCTTCGCTCGCCCCTCCAGTGCCCCCACCATGTCGCCAGATTAGTTGGTTAACAGCTCCGTGGACCTCCCCGTAGACGCTCGTCAATTTCAGTGTTAGACACAATCCCACACTGTCCTTTTCCACAAGCGTCTACGGAACCAACATCGAAGCTGTTGGTGACCAATCTGGCGATGTGGTGGGGGCACTGCAGGGGCGAGCGAAGGTGCGTCCCATCACATCTGTTAACTGTACGGGCAGACGCTGCTTGTGTGATACATTTGCATTCTGGGCTGACAAGCGTCTGCCCGTACGATTAATAGATGGGATGGGATGCGGCTGCTTTCTATCCGAGTCTTTATAGACTTGACGATAAACCTGTAGCTTATTTTCGGTTTGTTTAGCTGTGTGCGGTCTTCCTACGTGTGTTCTCTCGTAAGCAGAAATACTTACAATATTTTATGTAATCGTTCAGCGCTACAGAATGCGAATGTTTCATACTTTTGTCTGACATAACCTCAGTAACAGCGTGTTACTTGAAATTTGAGGATTACTAATTAACTGTCTTCACACATCTGTTCCAAATTACACACTTATCTAAATCACAAGTTAAATTAATCACACAGAATCTGGCCATGGTTGGATTGTACTTAATTAAGCTCTGTTCAATTGCTATTACAATTATTAGTACGCATAGCGAATAATTATTTGTTTTAAATAAATAACAAATGTGGAGGCCAAATTATGCACATAAGGTGATAAAAATACTTTACTGTATTAAATGTACAATTTATTGGTTTTACAGAAAATACCAGTACTTACACATGAATGGAGAAAATGCCAGTACTTACTCAGACTGCATTATCAAATATATGAATATATATCGTTCTTTATAACATATTTTAAAACTTTTGATATTAATATTTTCAATTATACGTTTTAAGCACCTAAATTTTTTATAATACATTTTAGGTTACCTTTTACTGAGTAAAAATTAAACGAATTCATGTAGTATTCATGTTCATCTCTTAAACATTCAAATACCTATAGCTGGTCTTGGCAAGTAGGTAGCATGCATAAGACAGTAACTCTTCACAGTTATGGAACAGTGGTGATATTTCAGTTTGACACATTCAGCACTCTGCTGTCTGTAACTAAATTGTAAAATAATTGTGCTCCAAGTATAGACAGCATAGTGATTTCTGAAACCACTTATTTCAGACTTATGGTGTGCTATACACGACAGCAAATTTAGAAACACATTAAAGCTTGAAGGTTTTCATCCTAGAAGTTACACAAATATGTTTTGATGTCTGCTGTTGAATGACATGGTTTCTAAGTCCAGCATTTTTATCGTCATATAACTAAGCAGTGTTACATGTGGTAACTGTTATCAAAAGTGTTTGTATTACATTTTGTTTGTTTGTTTACTTTTATACTTGTCTATAACTGCAACTGAAATTTAAAATTTTTATGATTTTCCATTTTGAATTAGAGTTATAGCAGATAAATTCAGTATTCCTGCTGACACACTTAACAACTGTTTATAAAAATTGCGAACAATTTTACAAAACAGTATTTTTTCTAACTCGCATGTTATAAAATGATTAAAAACTGTCAGGTATCCTGACATTAAATCCTGGATACCAAGTATCATGATATTACATCCTGGATATCAACTATCCTGAAAAAGCAAAATATTGTCTAAGACAATTGCACCCATTGACAGCCAATTAGACTCTCCAAAAGGTGGGAAAATAATTATTTTCTTAATTTAAATTTATATTTGTAACATTTTTTAAATATCGGTATGGAGAACCATACATTACTTCCATGTTCTAAGATTTATATTTAAAATCATAATGGAAATAAAATATTTCCATAGAAACTACTTCTTTCTACTTATTGATTCAGCCTTAAGCACAGTACTGTGCATGTGGTCACTATTGTCTAACGTTATACCACCTCACATTATAGCACTCGATTTTCACTGATGATGACAGTCGATGGCACTGCCGAAACGTCTGGTTTTGCAGAAAACATTGTAGGCCTACTGTGCCCAAACAGCCCGGGAAGAAATTTTCACACTAAACTACTTCATTGTTGCCGATAACGTACTACACATATAAAAACATGAAACGTTGCAGGTAAACTACCCATTTCCCTTAACTGATCTTCACCAAAAACAATAATTCACGACTACTCTGCAAATCAGGCTGCATGCAAAAAATTATTTGATTCTGTTGAATTTGCAGCTTTTATTGTTTGCCATAGAAAAAAATCTTCACACACACACTTTTCGAAAAATGACTTTTTTCATGTTTTGAAGATAGTACAATCAAAATCTGCAAAAATCTCAAGACGATTTTTTTTGCCATCACCAAACTTCCATTTCTTTAAGGAACATGGAAGTAAAAATCATTAATATTTAGTTTGAAATTAGTCGTAATAATTGTCTTAATTTCTTGCATTATTTTTTTAATAGTTTTAGCAAAACTAAATAAAAGATCAATCTGTTTCACTAACTAAAGGACCTTGTCAAGGGATAACAGAATGAATGAATACTCAAACATTATGTGTTATTTAAAAACCATGTATATTCTTTATTTATACTGTACATTCACTTACAAAACAACTTTGTTTATATCTTCTACATAACAAGCAGTTTATTTTCAACATTTCAGCACCAACCCGTTAACTTATAAATTTCTTAATATACTAATAAATAGATCACAATACACTTTTCACAATTAAGTACAAATTAAGAGGCACGCAAAATTCTGGGTTACCAGTATATGTTGGACTAACAAGTTAAATTCGGTATTTGTGTATGTAAATCCCCCTTTTAATGGCTAAGTTAAGTGATGGGCTAGAAATTTTATATATATATTTTATAATATATATATATTATTATATTATTTTATAATCGGCTACATTAATAAACAATTAATTAATTTACATCTTCTTTTAGCCAACACACTTGATTATCATACATGGAATAATAAATATATTAATATGCTTAAAATACTAAATAAACACAAAACAATTAAATTTAACACAATCAATAAAAAACTTAAAAATCTACTAATAAATAGTACACCTAAAGAAGATAACCAAAATTTACACACATTAAATAATAACCACACTTTTTACCCAAAATTCGTAAATTTATCTAATATTAAATTCACGGAAAACGAAATAGCTACCCTAGAATCATAAAAAAAAACAAATCTTAAAAATGTAAACAAATATGTAATAGATAATATCATAGTCGAAACTGAAAACGCAATTAATAATGTAGAACAAGAAAAACAAGATAAAATAAGAACAGAAGCCTCAATGGAAATAATAAAATTTGTTATTTTAGATACGTTGATGACACTCTGTACATTTCCCAAAACAATGGTATAAATATAAATAAAATATTCAACTCCATAAATAATTTACATTCTAAAATAAAATTCACGTTAGAAGAACAATGTAATAATAAATTCAAGTATTTAGACTTAACAATAAAGAAAAATGAAACAAATTTTGAATACGCAATATACAGGAAACCTTCTCAAACTGACTTAGTAATACCAAATACTTCTAATCATCCTCCCCAACACAAAATGGCAGTATTTAATTCCATGATTTACCGAATGCTTAGGATCCCATTAAATAACACAGAAAGAAACAAAGAAAGAAAAATTATCCAACAAATAGCAGTTAAAAATGGATACAAAATAAAAACTATTAATAAATTAGAAAATAAAATGAAACATAAAATCACTAATAAAATTCCTAAAAACACTACATTTAAAAATTCATCTATTAATAATAATATAAAATATACAACCTTCACTTATTATGGAAATATAACTCAAAAACTAAATAAAATATTTAAAGATACTAATTTAAAAATATCTTATAATACAGATAATATAATTTGTAATAAAATAAAACCTAAAACTAAATCCAATACTCACAATAAAAATGGAATATATAAAATAGAATGTCCAGATTGTAATAAATTTTACATGGGCCAGACGAAGAAAATAACTACGAGATAGATTCGTTCAACACCGCAATGCATATATAAAACCAAATATTTATAAATCTAATTTAGCCACACATTGTCTAAATAATAACCACCAGTTTGTAGCGGGTCAATTTTTGGGTGTTTATTTAAATCGTTTGGGGTATATATATATATTTTTACTTATTTCGTTTTCGGGCGGACTGGTATAATAAATTTGTAAAACTGTAATTGTATTGTGCAACGTATTTGTCAGAGTAATAGACCAGTGTAACAGAACAGTGAAACAAAGAAATAAGGCGCAGTTGTTGTTGAGGAATGCGGCAGAGCATTTGCACCTCCACCAAGATTCTAAGAACTATGTAAATGTGTGTCAACGCTCAAGCGCAACTACACCTGCATGCGCTCAAAGGACGCTCTAACAAAAACTCAAGATGGCCAGAGCGTAAAAAATATTCGTCGTCTTCTATAAGACCTCACGGAAGTCGCATTAACTCCGCCTACTGTTGGTGACATCAGCGGAACCAAGTCCAATATCGGCCTCTGGACACACACATATACCAGCTATAATCTATGCATAAACTGGATATGCCGCAGCAAGTCAACTGTATACGGCGACTAAAACCCGGTGGCATTGAATTGCCGCTTCCGCCAGTTCAACCAAGCACATGCAGCAGTTCGTCCCAAGGAGTACCGGCCGTTGCATCTCGAAGGGGTTAGCTCTTCTCAAAATTTAAAAAATGTGGCAGTAAAAGTGAATCAATCTTTTTAAAACAGTGGCAGTGATGCGGGAATAACTACAGAACAACAACATCCATATTTGTTATTTTTTTGTTTATTTTTCGGGACGATTACAAACTTAACACGGGGCGGCCACGAGGTCACGGATGAACGTGTTGCAGGCGGGGATTTTATATAATGCATTATATTAATCAATTAGGGTAACGGGGGTTGTTTTTAAGAATGTGAGAGTGTGTGAGCAGCTGGGCTATCTTCTTAGACGTAAGTAATATTATGTAAGGCTATTAAATAAGATGTATAAACAAGAGTTACCCAACCTTTAAAAACATGTAAGACAATTTATTTGGAAAACAAAGTTATAAAATCGCACTATTTGATTATTAAACAAAATTAATTTCTCTTCAAAAATGTATTGTGTAAATTATTCACGTAACCTTGAAAATGGCACTTGTATCCCAAATACGTATGAGACCCTGGACCCAAGAACTCGCAAACGGTAAGTGTAAGTTTTTTTATTATGGTATGGTTTACTAAGCTATTTAAATGGTAATAAATACGTAATTTCACAGTTGGCGCCACGAAACAGGCACGAATTGAATTAATTACAATTAATTAATTGAATTCCGCATCGACATGGATACAGGCATGTTCTAGGTTAGCTTAGTAACCTAACAGTAGATTACAAAATTTAAATAATTACTGTATTTATTTTATTTTATTTAATTAATTATTCTATTTAAGCAATTTATATAATTTAATTTATATCAATAATATAAAATGTCAAATAACGAAAATGACGTAAATAAAATGAGTGTCGAAGTTTTCGACGACTCAAACGTTAGTAACTATGAAACACACTCGACTCCAAGTGTGAGTCAGAGTGAAGCAGAAATAAGTATAACAGATCAAAGTAAAGTAAATGAAGATTCAGGGATTCAAGTAACCCCGAAATTAGATAGGGAAAGTAGAATTGATAGTAAAGAAGTCGGCTTCACTGACGGAAACATAGTAGCACAATCTACTCCGTCGACAACACGAACTAAAGGGTTGTCGATGGACGATCTGTTTAATTTAATGAAAACAATGTCCGAAAACATAAATAGCAACTTAAAGGCAAAATTTGAAGAGCAACAAATTGATTCCAATGTCAAGTTTCACGAGTTAAAAAATGAAATACAAGAAATGAATAAATGTATAGAAAGCACTAACGAAACAATAAGAAACAGTTTAAATAAATTAGAACAGAAGTTTGAGAAATTAGGTGACAATGTTTTAAATATGACAAAATGTAAAAATGACGAAATAGTAGACAATTCTGAGAGTATAGTGGGGGTGAAGAATAATGTAGAAGCAAATGATGAAAATATAATAACAAATAATAACAATAATGTCAAAAATAATGAATTTAATATTGAGAATAATAATGTGTTTGAGAAATTGGTATCAAAAAGTGATACGGAAAAAATGAATAATGAGAGTATTAATGAAAGTGTAGAATGTAGTGATTATGAGATGTTAATGTGTGTCAGTGAGTTGGAGAGAGAGAGGAGAAATAATGTTGTAGTAGAGTGGGGACAGAGGGGAAATTTTCCTTTTATTATTTATGATGATTTAATGTGGTCACAAGTGTTGTTGTTGGGCAAGAGTCCCGTTTTGATAGATGAATTAAGGGGTTTATTTTTGTTGAGTAATTGTGTACCCTCTGTCCGGAATGATTGTGAGAGTGTGATGTGGTGTTATGAAGAGAGAGAAGTAAGTAGAGAAGGGTATGTAACAGAACTGTATAATTTGCATAGAAAATATGAAGAATGGAAGGAAAGTTTAGAAGTATATGTGAATGATAATGATTACAATGATTTAATAAAAATAATTAACCCGATAGTGAATGAATTTAATGATGAAGACTTGACAAAAATACCTAACGTAGACTGGTTGAACGAGTATGTGAATAAGTTGATTGAAGTTAGTTTTTCTGGTTACGACACACAAAACAGTCATTTGTGTGCTGATAAGATTGAACGATGTTATGTAGAACCAAGGTTGATTTGGAACGATGGAGGTTAAACTATTAAAACAATAAAAGACAGTATAAATATTATGTTTTATGGTTTTTCGACATGGCAGATTTGGACAGAAGTGTGGAAAAAATGGAATAATAATTAACAAGAGTTGTAAATAAGATACAGTGAATTTGTATGTGTGTATGTAGGTAATTAATTGTTGTAAGAATAATATTAAAATATTTGCAATTTAAATAAACAAATAGAATTAGTTTTGAGAACCAGTAATCAGAGAATTATAATTGTTTGGATGGTAAGCAATTCTATATTGTTAATAATTAATGTAATTGATTATGTAAATGTTGTATAATTAAAATTTTTTTTGTAAATTCAGTTTGTTTTACGAGATGGAAATTTGGTAATGAATGACGAATTGTTTAATTTAAATTAATTTTGTGCGAATGTTTCAGAGATGGTGGTGATTACGTTTTGTGTGTATATCATGTTAATTGGAGTGTAAGTATGAAAATTTTATAATCATGTATAATAATAAAAAATGTTTACAGGTGTGATTGAGGTGTTAATACAATAGTGAGATTTTAATGCAATCACTGTGTTTAATAAAAATAATAATTAAAAAATTTTATAATAAATGAAAAATGATAGATAATGATTATCAATAATAAATTTTGAAAATTTCAAGAAAGTTAAATGGTAAAAGGTTATGAATGGGTTAAATGAGTGTTGATGCAAATATTATATGATAATGTATATAAAAATTTTAATTAGTTGTCAATTGTAATTAGTTATTATGTGGCTATTGTGGGGGTGGCCTGTACTCTCACAAGTAGCGAAATGGGTTGGGGGTAGCAGTGAGTGTTACCTCCATCGGAGGCCAAGCTGGCGATGAATGTGCGGCACACCTTATACGTGTAAATAAAAATGTTTTACACACAATATTAAATAACGTGTCGCACATAAAAATATTGATATGAAACAGGCAGTGAAATTAAAGTTAGATTTCCTCGACTTTTCGGGCGGTTACTGTCTTACCAGCACTAACCGTGGTTTTGGCTAGCGGCCAGCTATGGTCATACCAAGTCCCTTGACCATAGCTGACTTGAAATTGGTATATATTTGAAATTCAATGGGGGGACAATTAGAGGAAATCTCCCGAACTAGGGAACAGCGGCTGCCACTCTGTTCGAGGAGGAACAGCAAGACCGGTGGCAGATCCGTTTTAAGGGTGTATGAGTTTATAACAAGAACATTATGATGTTCACTAATTTAAAACTTAACAGCGGAAGCAGAGACACGGAGAGGTAAAACCCTGCTCCAAAATATACAGTCTCTGTGGAAGCGAAAGGGCGAGACAGTCCTCCATAATCTGAAATAGTGTGTGTGGCTGGGAGGTGACGCAAAGGAGTCACGAATTTAAAATTTTATGACATAAAAGTTTTTGCTTATTCAAAGTTTAATTCAAATAAAACTGCTTGTGCTCTGTTCAGGTAACTAGCTGTTTAGATATTTAAAAATAAGGTGTTCATGCTATAATTTTAAGTGTATTATTTTATTGTTGTCTGTTAGATAAGCATTGATAAAAATATGTAATTTTATTATGTGTGTATTTGTTTAAGCCAATAAGTAAATCGTCTGGCAGGTTAACATAAGCATCAGAATCAGAAAAAAAGGGAAACAATGAGGTGAGAAGGGAGAATAAATAAAAATAAATATGTATATTCCATGTAATTTGTTCAATTTTAAGATGTGTTTTAGTGTGTTAGGAGGATCAGCTGATCAGCAATAACGTCACTGATATATTGATTTGTAAATGTTACAAGTAATTAATGTTTAGTGTACTACAGATATTTTGAAGTAAAGATAAAAAGAATATGAGAAATAAAATAACAGTAATTTATGCAAATTAATAAAAGATAATTCGTGGGTGATAAATGTTTTATGGGACATGTAGACCTGTCCAAGTTGAATTAAAAGTTGAATGCGAAATGATGGAGATGAATATAATGTAATGTTGTTTTTGAGTTGATGTGATATAACAGAATTTTGTGAAATATAGATGCTGACACAGTAGTAATGGAGAATTTATGTAGAGTTTTGAATGATATATATTTATGTTTATAATTAATGAGATTATTTTGTTGTATTTGTAGTAATGTAATGAGAATGAGAATTTTGGGGATGGCAATTTTGTATTAGAGGATAGTGTATTTGGGGAGTCCGCAACAAGGGTTGGGACGGGATAGGGATAGATTTTAGTGGGGAAGGGGCCGCCTTAGGTAGAATCCAGGGGCCAAATAAGGGAATTGAGTTTTTTGGGGGCGGGGAAACACGTATCCTATACAAAGGGTTAGAGAGTATTTTATATGTAGAGAAGGTGGTGAATTGTGTTAAATGATAAGTTGGGGTTTAGAGTGTCCTGATTAGTAGAGATTTTGGTAGAGATGGGTGTCATGATAATTGTAGTTGATGAATATTAGAGCCATAGGGAGAGGTAAAGTTCATATATGTACACAGATCTAGTACAGTAATGAGAATAAATGAGTTACAACACCCACAGTAATGTAGAATTAAACTGTTAACTAAAGAGAGGAATTTATAATAAAGAATATACAATTGTTTATTTTTTAACCAGTGACAGAATTTTGATAAAATTTGAAAATAATGTAAAGTTAAGAATTGTTTATTTTAAATAATTTAAATGCCAATCTGATTATCATTAATATTAATATTTTGTAATTTTAAATGTTTTATGTTACTATGTTTTGTATTTCAAGTTAGGATATTACAGATGTTCAAGGTGTTTTCAGAAATCATACATAACATATGTAGGTCAAGGGTTTTGGACTTGACCTAGTTACGATCAGCTGATGAGGTCATACACCTACTAAGCTTGTATAGTAGGAATCCAATTTTAATTTGTTTGTTTGATTAATTCAAACCAATATTTGAATAATTTTAATAAATGTTATTTAATAAATAAATGTAATAAAATTTTTTTTAATGAATAAATTTAAATTTTTTGAATTTTAAAATTTTAAAATTTTTTAAAATTTTTTTGAGAAAAAAAAAACTTGATTTTTCGCCTGCCAGCGAATGAATATGTTAGATAATGATTCTTTTATTATGTGTGCATTAACCATGTTTATTTTATTGTATTGCATTGTATTGGTAGAATATAAGTGGTTCTCATGTTAGAGTAAGGATGTGTTTATATTATTAGAAATGTCTAGGTTAAGTCATTTGAAACAAAAAATTAGAAAAAACAAGGAAGAGAATTTTTTGGTAAAAGATTTTTTTTTGAATTTTAAATTTTTTAAATTTATAAAAAATTTTAAAAGAAAATTTTTATTTTTAATGTGTTAGGGTATCATGTAACGTGAGTGTGTGTGAGCCCAGTATCTGCTGAAGGCAGCCCAGCTTGCAAAAAGGGGATCCCTATCGGTGGAGGAGCTGGAGTAATTTTAGCCAGGGATTGAGGATTTTTGGGGGTAGCATGCTAAAAGGCGAGGTGCGCTGTGGGGCGAGTCTGATCGATTTCTCGGTGTTGGGATCTCTTACGGAGAAGTCCAGTGATCTCGTTCAGATGAGTCCATGGTCGCTGAGCCAGGGGGGTCGTGTACCCAGGCGATTAAGAACCAGGGGGTTGTTGGCACCAGTTCCTCACCGGTCCTCTTCGGGGTTATCGATGAGATTTCTTCTGTCGTGAACAGCAGAATTCTCATCGAGGGGGTATTGTAGCGGGTCAATTTTTGGGTGTTTTATTTAAATCGTTTGGGGTATATATATATATATTTTTACTTATCTCGTTTTCGGGCGGACTGGTATAATAAATTTGTAAAACTGTAATTGTATTGTGCAACGTATTTGTCAGAGTAATAGACCAGTGTAACAGAACAGTGAAACAAAGAAATAAGGCGCAGTTGTTGTTGAGGAATGCGGCAGAGCATTTGCACCTCCACCAAGATTCTAAGAACTATGTAAATGTGTGTCAACGCTCAAGCGCAACTACACCTGCATGCGCTCAAAGGACGCTCTAACAAAAACTCAAGATGGCCAGAGCGTAAAAAATATTCGTCGTCTTCTATAAGACCTCACGGAAGTCGCATTAACTCCGCCTACTGTTGGTGACATCAGCGGAACCAAGTCCAATATCGGCCTCTGGACACACACATATACCAGCTATAATCTATGCATAAACTGGATATGCCGCAGCAAGTCAACTGTATACGGCGACTAAAACCCGGTGGCATTGAATTGCCGCTTCCGCCAGTTCAACCAAGCACATGCAGCAGTTCGTCCCAAGGAGTACCGGCCGTTGCATCTCGAAGGGGTTAGCTCTTCTCAAAATTTAAAAAATGTGGCAGTAAAAGTGAATCAATCTTTTTAAAACAGTGGCAGTGATGCGGGAATAACTACAGAACAACAACATCCATATTTGTTATTTTTTTGTTTATTTTTCGGGACGATTACAAACTTAACACGGGGCGGCCACGAGGTCACGGATGAACGTGTTGCAGGCGGGGATTTTATATAATGCATTATATTAATCAATTAGGGTAACGGGGGTTGTTTTTAAGAATGTGAGAGTGTGTGAGCAGCTGGGCTATCTTCTTAGACGTAAGTAATATTATGTAAGGCTATTAAATAAGATGTATAAACAAGAGTTACCCAACCTTTAAAAACATGTAAGACAATTTATTTGGAAAACAAAGTTATAAAATCGCACTATTTGATTATTAAACAAAATTAATTTCTCTTCAAAAATGTATTGTGTAAATTATTCACGTAACCTTGAAAATGGCGCTTGTATCCCAAAGTACGTATGAGACCCTGGACCCAAGAACTCGCAAACGGTAAGTGTAAGTTTTTTTATTATGGTATGGTTTACTAAGCTATTTAAATGGTAATAAATACGTAATTTCACAAGTTTCCAAACATTGAAAATATAAAATTAATTAAAAACATACAAAAAGGTCAAAAAATGAATATTTGGTAAAATCTTAACATTTACAAACACAATAACAATAATTTATTAATTAAAGAACAAACCCAAATAAAAACAAAACAAGACGATCTATTTAAAATTATAAATTTACTAAAAAATAAAAATAAAAATGAATAAAAGATAAACAAAATTTCAAATATAACCGAGAAAACAGCTGCTGAAGAAAATAAACATTAAAACAATCGTTAACTAATCGACCTAAATCGATTATCAGTTATTTTATTTTACATTAAAATCAATACAAATTCGATTATTCATTAATTTTATATTAATAGAATTATTTCGATTGTTATTAATTCACTTAGAAACCTCTGATGATACTGATATTTTTCAGTGAAACGTGCGTCAGGTGTTAAAAAGAATATACAATATTATCTACTTGCAGAAGAACAAATTGAAAACATCACAAATTATATATATTTTAAAATGTTAATTTTTACAGAAGTCATATTTTACATTTTATATATTTACTCTAAACCTCAGACATTAGACACATATGGAAATATTCTGGCATAAGTTTGTGTAGCACGAAGAATGTTTATTAAAGATTAATGACATACGTGTCAAAGTCGAAAAAATAAAAAGTTACATAACTTATAAACAAATAAAAAGTGTGTGTGTGTGTGTGTGTGTGTGTGTGTGTGTGTGTGTGTGTGTGTGTGTGTGTGTGTGTGTGTGTGTGTGTGGTGAGAAATAGGAAGAGGTAAATACAGCATGTTTTACATAATAAATTACTTTTTATAATGACCTATATAATATTTTCTGCTTCCATATACTTAACCAGTACACAAGATGTTAGTAGAATAAATCTTACTAAAATCTATTGTTTCTTAAGGCACAAGTTTGATAATAATACTGTGATTACAAAGTGTATAAAGCTCAGTTCAGTTGTCTGCACTGATGGAGTTTACCAAATTATAAATATAAGTATGAACTTTCAAAAATTGTTTATTGTTTTATATTGATATTGTTACAACACAAATAAGCCACCCCAGTACCAGGGATGAAAAAGATAATTTTTAATGTAAATATACTTCATACTAAATAAAATGTTTAAATATAAATAAAATATAAAAAACTATGACACATATTTTTGTCAAATTGATTAATGACCAAACCATAATTAAAATCACAGTACAGAGCATTACCATTGTTTTATTTCATAGGAAGTTGTATAATATATGTGTGTGTTAGCAATTTCACTGAGCAGACAACTAGTGCCCTTGCCAAGTGGGCAATACAATAAGCTGTACAGAGCCGGGAATCACTTGAACGCTCCAGCTGTCAACGCTGATAACACCAATCTAACTAGTTAATTCACAAATTTAATTGTTTTAAAATAAAGAATTTGGCGCCACCTGGGACTCGCAACCCCTATGAATAAACAGGTAGGTTGTACTGATAGTTGAGACCACGCTACGGACTTCGGTAGCAACAACCATTAATGTAACGACAGGTGTGAGACGAACACACCACACTAACACTTTCTACACATAAAAAACACGTGTACACATTTTACAGATACGACCAGAATTTAACGTTACAGATTGACGAATCCAACGTGAGATAAGAAACGAGTGGTTATAATATTTATTAAAGATCTTTGTATGACAAGCACTGACAAAGAATGCTAAAGCTAAAGAGTGTTTTACAACTTGCTTGTACTTCACAAGCACATCTGACAGTCTAGTTTATCATATTTACTAAACCTAAATTTAAATTAATTTCTTAAAACTGGTACACATACATAACAGGAACAATGAGTACATTTTGCCTTTAGACCAATGAAATATACTGATTAATCTTTCAGTATTTGCAGTACTCATATACACAAACATAATTGTTAATGAGATCTTGATGAAAAATATGTTGCCAAGAAAATGTTTCCTAGTTGTCAGTTGATTCCATATACTTCGCCTCCCTTTCGGTAATCCGCATTTGCATAAATTTTGTTGTTTTTAGTTGCAAGAGCATAAATTATTGAGCCTCTATCTGTGTACCTTGATGTTTTATGTCCTAGTTTTTCAAAATTCTTTATTATTTCCTGTAAAATAAAATTAGGCATATTAATTAGTAAATCACAATTAGTAAATTAACAACAAAAATCACAATTTACAATTAGATAATTATATTCCATATAATGTAGCAGCGTGAAGAAAGTATCAAATCAGTTTCATCCACTTCAGGGAGAGACATATTAATAAGGAATAAAAGGAATGTATAAATATATGTGTTGCATATTGTAATATTTATTTTTATTTGTTGATGTAGAAATGTTCTAAGTCCCACTAGTTTGGGGGTCAATTAATATGTAAAGTAATACCAGAAAAATTAGTTTTGTTTTGTTACTAAATTAATTAGTAAAATAATATCCTTTTATTTCCTTTCTTAAAATTTTAATTATAATAGTAAGTTTATTATAATAGAATCAAACTCCTCACTAATTAATTCAAATTTTCGCCACACCAGTTTGAGCGGCAGGCTCGCCAACTTACGCCTTCTGTGATACTTCGGTACTCTGTTATATGAATGAGGAATGACCACTTATATTATTATCTTTGCAGCTAAAATAAAGGAAAACTTGCAATGATATTATTATTAAATAATATATTTTATTTTTCTTGGTTTACATTCAAAATCTTATAAAGTTATATTATTGAATACAATTCGTTAATTATTTCCGGCTGCTCAGTTGGTAATGTCAGCAGTTTGTTGTCAGGGATCGCTAATTATATACTTCAGTAATAAATATAATTATTTATTGTGCATTCGTTTGACCACGGAATAAACACAAAGAAAAAAACCGGAAAAGTACCAAAATACCTTTGTGGAATATAATCACAGAGTGCTTTATAAAATTAGTGCACAGCGTGTAGGTTATAAAATACAATGCGCTTAGGTTAAGACTAAAACTGAGAATGTTAATAGTTTATATCTTTTTACTGTCCACTCTTAAATCGTGGTTTAGATATAATAAAGAATAGAGTTTCTTTTATAATATAGATAGTTGTATAATGTGCTATAATTTTATTTTATGTGCTATAAGGAATGTTGCAACCCCATCTATTTTGGTACTTTTCTGTGTTTTACAACATTTACCTTATCAATTCACAATATACTATAATCTTTCAGTATACTATAATATTATTCAGTAATCATGTAACATTAAAATATTAACATAATCAACTCAATATTGAACATCCTTGAATTTCATTAACTCTGATATCCTATATCTAATGTAATCATAACATAGTCATTCAAGGTAAGTGAACCCATAACATTGGTTTTATTTAACATAGTAATCTTAACAGTGATCAATAATATATTATAGTTTATCTAAGGTCCATTTTATACTATTTGGTACTTTTCTCTACAATTATATATTCTTTGGGCTATAATGGGAGGTACAAAAATACAATGTTACAATATATATATACTGTATACATTTTTTCCTCTATTGCAGACATCAAACTTATCTGTGACTTTTGTATTACACAGTAACAGCTGATCTGATTTTTAAAATTCTTTCACCACCGTGTTTATTGAAGTTTGAGGACGGTTTTAGCATATATTTTAACCGATAGTTTTAACAGTTTTCAAAAACAGAGTCTTCAGATGGTTCCACGTCATGAAGATTCTTTTTTAATTTTCATGTAGTAAAATTTTCGGCATGCGATAAACTTTCGTTTTATGAAAGATAGCTATATGGTGTCAGCGAGTGAAAATTATAGAAAATTCCGAATATTATTTTGGTTTTGTTTCAATAAAATCGGCTTTTTCGTTTTCGTGATATTGGCGTTTTTGTAAGAAATTTAGTTGGCGGTTTTATAAGAAATTAATTGGTTGGCACATGCAGCGATTTTTCTTGTAACGATTTTTCTTAATAATAAATATTACCTTAATGTAAGCATATTTTAACATTTATTATATTATTCTATTTAATAATAAAAATTTCAATTTTCATGTAGTACCTTAACGTAATTTCATTATTAACAAGCAAATCCAAAGCAATTGCCTGGATTTGCTCCTTGGAATTAGTGTCCTTTTGTAACCGTTTGTGTTTTGTTGTGAATTGTCGTCTCTGTTTTTGTATATTCATGTTATGTCCAATGTTTTCGGTGACCTGCAACGCAAAAAAACTTATCAAACACTACAAGGAAAAAATCTAACTACATCTAGTTCTCGTTGCGTAGTTTAAAGTAAACATGTCCCGCTTGTAGTACACTTAAAACTAATTGTATTGAATTTGTTGACTGGTAAGGGTGGATTTACTTTTGGTAACATGAGTTCACTTAATGATACCTACTTAACTGTTATTTTTTTGTAATTAATAAAATTAGTAAAAAAAGTTTTCAAAACTTGTTTAGCAAAAAACTGACACAGTAAAAATACAATCAAAAACATATTTATCTTTATGCCCAGATTTAGTTTTGTGGCTGGTGTTAAGAGAAATTTATTTATTTATTTTAATCTACTGCTATAAGAACAATTTGGAAAAAATACGTACGATAAGATTTTAGAATTATTTCAGTGAACTTAATAATTATAAATCTAATGTAAACACACAAACAATCAGTACTGACTAGCAATTAAAGGATGGGTAGATGGATGGATAGATAAATAATTCAGTAAGTAGGCTACATGAGTAGATGATTAGATAAACCGGTATGTGAGTGTCTATCTGAATAGAAGAGTAGGTGGATAGATATCCTAAGTAAAGCTATACACTAAAATTTGGATAGATGGGTGGGTGGATAGTTTGTGTAGGTGGGTGAGAAGACAGATAAGTTGATGAGTAGGTAGTTTGGATTAGACTGTACTACAAAATAAAGTGGATAATCTGACTGAAAATTATACATACCTTTAAGCTCCTTTCAGCAGATGACTTCATAGCTTTTATAGTCAGTAGTAACTGTCCCATCTGTTTTTTTGCATATTGAAACTGTTCAACAGTTTCTAGGTTTTGTTGAATCTCTTGAAACTGTTCAAACAGTTTCTTTTTTTCACTATTTATAGATATGCTTTTTTCAGTGTTTTTACTTTTAGGCCTACTTGCCTCATTTATAACTGTTTCTTCTAACATAGTATCACCTTCCTTTGGCAGATCTATTATAAGCATATGTTCTTCATTCTCCCTTTCCTCAGGGATCCTATTGTTTAGTGTTCTACAAACAAGGTGAATATGTTTGCACATATTGTTTCGTATGGCACTGTCCATACACGAACACACAAACTCATGAAAGCAAGAGTTACAGTGTATGCACTGTAAAAGGCATGATTTGCAGTGTTTAATCCGTTTAACAGTATAAAATTCTGTTTGTGTGGATGACAAGACCTGCCACTTGTCATCTAAAGTTGTCAACACTTTCTCTGCGTCCAACAACATACTAGCTTTATGTCTATTTCTTAAAACTTGCAATTTTTTCACAAGTTTTCCTTTTTTCATTTTAATTATCAAATCAAACATTTTATCTTTCAGTAGATGTAAAATGGCACAAATTGTCTTGTCCAGTCGTTTGATGTGTTTTCCCTTTAGGTAAAAATATTTTAATATTTTATTAAAATTTTCTACTGCCATGTTTGTATTTATTCCTAAATGAACACGATAACAGTAGGCCCATGACCTGTATTGTTCTTTGTTAATGTATTGTTTTTTAAAATATTCATAAAATGAATGTGTTTGTTCATCACCATGAAGTCTCCTCAACACTTCATGGAGCATTTTTTGGAAAGTGTCTGTGTCCAGTTCATATAATAAACCCTGTAAAGTTTTAAATGCACTGTCACGTTTTTCTTTTATTTTAATTTTTGTGTTTGCATTGGTCCTCCAAGCTTTTAGCACATGCCACGTACAATAAATACGGTTGTCTGAAGGCCCCATTGTTTTACACCATGCGGAATAGAATGTGTCTTCCATGTCAGACATAAATGTATGGGTTGTAATACATCCTAATACAGACTTTATTTGATCAAAAAAAATCATTATAACGGTTTCGTCCCCTCTGTTCGTGAACATGAAAGTGCAAGGAAACCCTTCTCTGGTTTCGTCCATTGTTAGAAGTGTGTATAACTGAAAGTTGTAGTTGTTAAGGCCATGAGTGCCATCGATGCATACATCACTACTATACTTTTGTAGTATAGTTTTTTGTGCGTTTGTCATAAATATTAACAAAAAATCTTCTTTTTTCAGTTGAGGAAACTCAAAACTATTTACACCTTGTGGTTTATAAACCACTAAGGCAGTGTCCTTAGATGTTTTAAGATCTTCAACCCAAGCCTCGATGCTTACAGGGTCAAATGGATGTTTTATGGCTTCATCATTTAGATTGAAGCCTTTTTCAATATTTATAATATCTTTTTTGTTCACTAGGTGAATTCTTTGTAATTCACAATTTGATATAGAACACCTGATATCTTTTAAAATTTCCTCATGGGGTATTTTACTTGCTAAGTGAGTTGCAATTTGGTTTTTCTCTTTCTTTGTCAAGTGAATATGTTTTAACTCATTTTTATGGCCAACATGTGTTAAAAGAAATGAGACATGTACAGTGCCATTTTTTAATTTTTTCATCTTGATCATTGCTGGACAAAACCCATTTATTTTGCAGCTTCCCATAATTTTTAAGTGGCGTTTGTTTAGTCCTCGTTTCCTGTAAAAACCACTTCTGTGGCATCGGTAAACGTCAGATACATTTCCATTTGACGTTTGTTTAAAAAAACATGTTGTTTTCTTTTCAATTTCTTGTTTCCACGGATTAAATTCATCGACAGAATCAAAACTGTGATGTTCAAACTTCATAAAAATGCCATGTACAGTTTCAAAATGACTGTAAATTTTCTGTTCATTATATCCCCGTGGTCTCCTTGTTATGAATTTACAAATAGGACATTGTCTTTCAACCAAAAGTGGTTTTCCAATGTTATGATATTTTCTTTCATGTTCTGTGAGGTGATGTTTATGCTTGTATTTTGCATTACATAGAGTACACATGAAAGATCGTGCTAAGGATCCACTGTTATGTATTTTTAAACTTAATATGTGACGTTTTAAACTATACTGGTGAATTGTTGTATAAGTGCACATATCACATTTATAAATTTGTTTTGGCTCAGTAGAATGGGTTGATTTGATGTGTCGCTGCAAATGTTGTTTTTGGGAATACTGTTTGTTACACAAAGTGCAAGTAAATGTAGCTGTTTCAATTTGCTCCCCTTTGGCATTTCTTTTGTGAACAATTTTAATATGCCGTTTACAATAAGAACTCTTACTGAACTCTTTGCTGCATAACACATTTTACGGCAGTAGTACTCATCTTAAAATAAACATAGCATTGTTTTCATTGAACTTAAATTTAATAAGCAAATTTCAGATGAAACGGTAACAACTAAACTTTATTTATTCTTCCCATAATGGTCCTGTATTTTGTTTAATATACTTTCTGAAGTGACAGTTTGGGAATACAGTACTGCTGCATTGTGCTATTCTACCACATGTTCCACTTCTGGCAGCTGGGTTCTAACAGCAGATTATTGTTCAGATTAAAAGTTGTGCACGCGTGCGCACACACGCACGCACATACACACATAGTATTCTTAACTGCCCATTAAACAAAACATTAAATTTTGTTTCTAAAAATAACTAAAAATTACAAATGTCTACAAGATAATTCTTCTTATTCTCTTTTCTTTCAAACATTAGGCCTGCTGCCTGTTATGCTTTTGACCATGGCAGAACTGACATTTCACCACTGCCAGAGAGAAATCAGCTACATAGCAACTGTGTGTGTGTGTGGGGGGGCCCAGAGATGCCAGACAAGACTGCTGTATTATTACTCAGCAATATGGGTGTGCAGGCAGACTGACTAATTTTTGTTTAGTAAAGTAACAGTATTATAGAGCGATCATACAATAAATAGTATAAATTCCACACAGTTAAATGTGTGTTATAATTTCTTTTAGTCTAACAGCTAGATTGATTTTTACACTTTTTTCAAATTATTGATTCCATTTTTGAGCCATGGGGTCAAAGAATTTTGAAATTTCTAAAACTGTACAGTATATTCAGATTTTCGTTAAAATTCTCTTTAATCGATGTCCCACATGGAATTTGTGATTTGTCAAACTTTTGCCCCACTTTTTGAAACCTGGTGTCCCAAAATTTGAAATGTACAAAACATAATACTATATTTGTATACACTAATTTTAGTTCTATTGGCAAACAAACTAGAAGAAGGAATACTCAGATCTTTTGTTAGTCACTTTTTTTTTTTAAATAGTGTTTTGAGGAGGAAAGAGTGGTTAGACTTGTGAATTATATTGTTCATCTTGCTGTATAAGGAAAAGTCAAGAACTACTTTTACAAGAAATTGTGTGGTTGTAACAGGAATTTTACATTTCCCTGGAACGAATCCAATTGTTATCTCACTGAAATGTATTTCAATTGTGAAAGCATTACATATCAAGTAACTGAATGTAATGAGAATGCACCTGTGCACACACACACAGTGTACTTATTTGTTACTTGTTTGTTCCATAACATTGATTACAATTGCAGCAAAATTGATCAAAATGACATCAAATACATGGACATGTATACATGTACAACCCTCAAAACACGAAAAAAAGTCATTTTTCGAAAAGTTTCTGTGTGTAGATTTTTTTCTATGGCCAACGATAACAGCCGCAAATTCAAACAGAATCAAATAATTTTTTGCACACAGCCCTGAATTGTAGAGTTCTCAGGACCTATTGATTTTGGTGAAGATCAGTTAAGAGAAAGCGGTAGTTTACCTGCAACATTTAATGTTTTAATAAGGGTAATTTTTTCTATGACGAACGATAACTGCTGTAAAGTCAAACAGAATCAAATAATTTTTTGCATACGTCCCTAATGTGTAGAGCACTCAAGGTCTTTTGATTTTGGTGAAGATCGGTGGAGAAGAAGGGGTAGTTTACCTGCAACGTTTTATGTTTTTATATGTGTAGTACGTTATCGGCAACAAAGAAGTAGTTTAGTGTAAAAATTTCTTCCCGGGCTGTTTGAGCAAAGTACAATGTTATCTGCAAAACCAGACGTTTCGGCAGTGCCATCGACTGTCATCATGAGTGAAAATCGAGTGCGATAATGTAAGGTGGTATACGTTAGTGACCACACAGTACTGTGGTCAGGCTGAATCTATAAGTAGAAAGAAGTAGTTTCTGTGGAAATATTTCATTTCCATTATGATTTTAAATATAAACCTTTGAACATGGAAGTAATGTATGGTTCTCCATACAGATATTTTAATTGCTTTTAGTTTTACATTTGATATGTAAACACATCAAGACAGAAATAATCGCTGCTGATATTGAGTTTAGCAATTTAACATGATAATGTTTGTTATATAGTAAATATATTTGTAATATAATTATTTAGAAAACATGATAGAAGACAATTCTTACCTTTAACTTGGTTACACAAGCACGCATCCAAAATAGATACAAAAGCGCGCGCGGTAAAAAACTTACCAAAATCAGCTGACAAGTATCAGCTGAGCCCGCCAGGTGACACATGTGTCGGTGTCACGGTCGGTTAGGCACTTACCCCTCCAGTGCCCCCACCACGTCGCCAGATTGGTCACCAACAGCTTCGATGTTGGTTCCGTAGACGCTTGTGTCCTTTTCCTGCCCCCTCGCACTTTGTTAACTTCTCCATCAAATCCTAACCTATACGTCAAATTAGATCGAAACTAGACACATTTTGTAATGGTTTAATCGATGTGCCTAAACCAGAAAAATTATTGGGTCACTTGTGTGAAAGAAGAAACTTAAATTTATTTACCTTATAACAATTCCCCCTAAATAAAAGGGAAATCCCCAAATTCATATTTCGAAGCCACCTGTTGTAGATAAAACGGTATTTCTCTTGGATACATACGTTTAATCTCATACAAACATTTTTATGTGTGTTCCCATCAGCACCGACACACCTGTACAGGCTTCTCCATATTTTTCTACACTTGTCCACATATGACTATACTGATTACAATAGTAATTTCTTCTGCGGTTTGTTTATGACCGTAAGATATGTCTTTATAGTTCCTTTTAAATACCATTATTTTCTGCTCATTCGTACAAAACTTTTAATTGTTGAATGTGCCAATTCTGATAATCTTTGCCAAACCCAAATATTAATGTTATACGGCGTCACCTTATTATGTATCAAACAAAATTAGAACAAATCACTGTTATTTTAGCAGTAGCTTTTTTAAGGAGCCCAGAGTAGGCCTACTATAGGGGTACCACAGACAAAAAATAGTTCCAGTGCGCATGCGCTGGCTTGGCGGAGAAGGCTCTCACCCCCACCATGTCCGTTAACAAACTTGACGGCTGTGTAAGCGGCCGCAGCGGCGACTGTTATTCAGTTAGATGTTTATACATATTTATGAATAATTTGAGATTTTGTTTAATATATAGGATTTCTTAACAAATAGCCTACAGCAAAACATCCATTACCCGTTTTAATTCGGAATGTGCAAAGCACGGTTGTCAGAAAACACGGTTAATCCACTGATCCTTCCATGTGTCGTTGTGGCTTCCGGAAATTGTAACGATCAGCATAATTGCGTCCACTATAGGATCAGAACTGATCAACATGTGTACACATATCCACCGCATACTTGCGTGCATAATTTACACGTACTGGACGAACGGGTAGTAATTTTGAACAAAAATATTTGTGAGGATGAGAACAAATAGGTACCGGTATTGTAAATAATTAAAAGAGACGTAAACTGATAAAATATACTTTATTTCGATTTATGTGATGTGTAATTTTGTTAAAATTAACGTGAGCAGGAAAAATATTACGTATGCAAGAAAAGAATATTCTAAAAGCACGTGTACAGAGAAAACGAAACTTATAAAAATCACAAAAACACTACGAGCTTTTCCATTAAATTAAAACGGTAATAATTTTTCAATGCCGCAATTACACCCTGGTTCAAGGACTCACAAAAACTAAAGAACATTGAATTTAAAAACAGCTTTTATTTCATCATCATCCAATAAATAATAGATCTGATTATAATGGGTGGAGAAGGATGTTATCAATTAATAAAACTGCCTTATTCAGTAAACCGAATGACAACTGTTTAAAACCATGATTTTAAAATGTGTCTGTCCATATGAACACCTTTTTTGATGATGATAATAATGAACCACCAAAAGACTTGTGTCAATTTCGTCAAACATAGCTGCTTTTTTGCTTTCTCTAAAACTTGCAGTTTTAATTTATGTGTACCGGCAGCGATAGTAGCGCATTAAGTAGTCTTTCTCTCTTTGCTGATTTTGTGTCAAACAACGCTTGACACAAAGTGTTTTACGACATACGATGATGATTGAGAATGTATTTAAATTATTAAAGTAGATATTACATTGGCAAAATTTCAGTTACTGGTTAACAACATTTAACTGTGAAAATACATCTATTCTAAACGAAATAATTCGTGCAAAAGGCCGTATTTCACTTTGTCTGGCTCATTACCATCTCGATATGAATCCTTCAGACTTCGTCTGGGGAGATATTAAAGGAGAACTTGCACGTAATTGTAGTGAATTATCTTTAGACAAAAAGCAGAATTGTGAAAAATATTTGAAAATTGTACAATACAAAAGTTGAAAAAGTATTGTGCCATACAAAAAAATTGAAGAACTGTAGTGGATTACGGACGATTTTATAGACGAAGAAATGGACAAAATAATTATTTTTATGAGAGAAATTCACATCCAAGTACAAATAAATATTCAGATGACGAATAGGCAAGAAAAATGAATACCATAAATATTTATCAATTATTTTCTTATTATTAATAATTATAAATAATTCAAGTTAGTTTATCATTTAAAATGTTTAACGAAGATTAATTTTTGCTACTGTGATAGGCACCTCGATTTACACAGGTGGTTGCTTTATGAATTGTTTTTAAAGTATGCCTTACATCAATTTTAGGGTTGGGTTCTATTAATATTATTTTTAAATTATGTACAAAAAAAGGATTTTTAGAATTTGTTAATATATTTTATAGGAACGTGCATAATTATATTATGATTTGTTACTTCCATAGTCTGTTACAAATTAATAGTACATGTAAGTTACCGCACACTAGGAACGAGTTATTGCCGGTATACAAATATCATGAGTAAAATACTGCAGTAAACAGTGTGACTGATGACAATGGAGGGGGTAACATTCCCCCTTCGTTGTGACGCGGTTGTGGCGGCAATCCCTACTCCAACTATTTTTTGTTTGCGGTCGAGCTATAGTAGGCCTATACCTACCCGACACACACACATTTGAAGGATCAGTATTTTGTCTTGGAGTTCACTCTCCCAGCTGAGATACCCATGTTTTTAGGGACCAGGAACTCGCATTTGAACTTCTATCATCAGCTACATAATGTAAATCCACTTACGTGTAAATCCTAGATAAATGTACAAGCGTATGCTCTAAAAGCCTAAGCTATGGTACCCACAATCACCTACGTTTTACTAAAATAATGGTTGCAAGTTAAATTGTTTGATTCGTGTTGATGCTTTTGTCTCGAAGAAACCAGGTAAATTAATCTGCTTTTCTTATCCGGCTGACGATGGTGTGCTCCCACTTACGAACAGTGGCACTTGCAACTCGTTTTACTTGCGAACACTCAAGTAGATAAGACACGTAATTAATTTTTGATACGTGAGAGTACGTCTCACTTGCGAACACACAAACAACGATGTATGTACATCCACCCTGTACATGAGGGGGGATTATCTGTTTATACGTGAAGTTGTGAAATTGTTGAAGTTGCGCTTCTTAAACGAAAGATGAAAACAGTACAATTTACATTTTCTCCTGTACAAGTACAAAAAACCAATTTAAAAACTGATATCGCCTGTCAGCAGCTCACGTAAAGCATCTATATTGTCTTCTAACTTCGAAATTCTTTTGTTTTTTTATTATTTTTAAATTTGTATTTAATTTAACTTTTATTAATTATTTTTTAATGATTCAATTGTGTTCATCATAGGCGTGCGCAGGATTTTGCTATTGTGGGTGTAACGTGTCCAAAATTGGGTTATTTTATTTCTTATAGTAGGGGGCATTTGTATTTTTATTTATTTAATTTTGTGTGGGATTTTATAAATTTATTGTGAAAGTTTTATTTTCCGGCAACGTTATTTCCATTACAACAGAACACGTGGTAAGAAACAGTGGTGAAACAAAGCAGTAAGACGCAGTTGTTGTCGAGTAACGCGGCAAGGAATTCGCGCCACCCTAATTTTTCTCAGAACTCTGTATATGTGTGGCGATGCGCGTACTCAAAATCTCAAGCATGCGCGCTGTTAGTGACGCCGTGAAACTCCAACGAAGCTGTAAAACATGGCGCTGGAGCGGAAAATTTGTGAGATCAACCAGCCAGCTACAGGAAATGCAGCTAAGCCCCGCCCACTGCTAGTGACGTCAACCAGTGCTTCACAAAAATCGTCCCCGGTTACCACACATATAACGACTAGTTCCATGCATAGATTGAATAAACCACATCAAATCAGCTATGCACGGCGACGAAAATCATGAGGCATTGCAACTTCCGCTCTGTCTGAGTGTTTGGAGGGAGGCATGTTGGTAATGCTCTACCCAGTCGACTAACTACCACGCCCCGCGTGGCAGCTATCAGTTTTGTGCCCGGGCAAAATTTCATATTTCTTCTTAAGTCGGCCGACAAAACAACGATGTGAGTTCACAAAAACATATATGACAGTGCCTCTAGTGACGATGAATAACTATTGAATGTGATTAAATGCTACAAGCTTATAAAAATCCGGAGAATGAAAGACTTTGGTAAACGCAACACGTGGTCGGGTCATACGACGCCACACACGTAATGTTACACATTAAAGACTTATGTCATTAATTTTACATAAAAATGGGGTGTTTTTGTATTAGTAAGGGGTGTTAAGAATGTGAGTAGTGAGTGCGCAGGCTGGGCTATTTTAAAGTACGTAAGTAGTAGGAAGTAAGCATAGTAAGTAAGCTGTAATAGTTACACAATCTTTAAATCATGTAAAACCTATTTTGGAGAAAACTTATAAATTCAATATTTCTGATTAATAAACCAAAAAAATAATTTCTCTTCCAAAAAATTGAGTTAGATTCTTTCAAAACCTTAGTTCGTTTTATGTACTGTCAGAGTTCGTCGAACGAAATGGGTTCGTCCACACTACGCGATCCGGCCAGATCAAAGATGAAAGGTAAGTGGGAGTTTCAAAATAATTAATAAATAAGAATATCGCAAAGAAAGATAAAGTTACATGGGTGCCAACGATGAAAATGCCGCCTTCTGCCCTTGCCCTTCACGGAGACAGGTTCTTTTTTTTTTTTTTAGGCAGGAGGAATTCTTCTAAAAAACCCCGTGGGGGGGGGATTTTTACGGACTAAAACCACCTTCCTTTGCGCAGCCGAAAATTCTGCTGCGACGGCTTTATTTCCTGGAGCCGCTTTAGATGTTAGAGTCCAGGTTACTCTTGAAAATTAAATGCCGCCTCTTGCCCTTGCCCTTGACGGAGACAGGTAACCTTAAGCCTTTACCCCAAGTACCCGGGAGAAAGCCAGTTCATAAAGCAAATCTTACAAAAAAGTTAGAAGGTCCCAAAATTTGCGTGAAACAAAAAGTCTATATATCACATTACTGCTTTAATTTTCGATGCTAGGATAAGATATGTCTTAAAAACTACTTTAAAAACTGCAATTACATATTAAGACTTTGATTGATAATTTGCATAAAACATCTTTACTAGTTAATTATTTACTTTTTTATCTTATAAAAGCAGAGTAAGCAGTTTGAATAATAGGGAAGAAAATTCGATTAAAAGAAATCAATTAAGAAAAACTTTTGGTAATCAGCTTTATTAGAATAATGGTTTCAATATACTAATAGACTCTGACTTTTAATCAATCTGTTTACATTATATAAAAAATATAGAAATACAGTATAATAATTTGAAAGATAAAAACTGTATAATTTGAATATTTTGTTTTACTGATTACTAATATGAGAACAAAGTAAAAATATATAAGTATTTAGGTAATAAAGGTCAAAGATGATACAAATATAATAAAACAATTATAATGCCATTCTTCTCTCAAATGGTACCATTTTTTAAAATCCTTTTATGATACTCTCATCATCCGCATTCACAGCAAGCTCTTGTTGGATGAATGGAACCATGAGGTTTTCTAGACGGTCTTGCAGCATCGTTGAGCGAAGTTCAGATTTTACAATAGCGAGCTTTGAAAAACTTCGCTCACAAGTGCAGCTTGTGACGGGAATGGTAACGAATTTGGTCATTAGCAGTTTGAAATTCACAAATGTTAACTCTCTATTATGCTTAGATAGCCACTCTAACCAATCAACAGCTTTTGTAGGAGGAAATTTGTCACTTTTTTTAGTTTTTAAGATTCTAATTTCGGCTTCCAACTCTGAAGCATTTAAGCCAAACTGAGCAGACAGATATTTATAGTCATTTGAGTGTAGCTTATATGAATAGCCGATAATATGAATTATTTCTTTTGTCTCTTGGTTAAACATGTCATTCAAAGACTCAATCATTGGAAAGTCCAAAATGGGATAAAATACAAAGAATTTTATTTCATCTTCATTTTTCATATCTTGAACAACAAATGCATTGCCAGAGTTATTATCCAATCTTACCGAAACTTTGCGCTTTCTTGGAGCAGGAATTTCAATGCCCAGTCGGTTGCAAGTATCTACTGCTCTTGAATAAATGTTATCAAATATAGCAGCTTCAATTCTCAGTTCTTCTAAAGCGATTGCTAAACTAGAAACTTCGTCCATGGCTTGGCAAAGATCGATGTCGTAGGTCTGGAGAGTTTGGCTTACTTTTACTACTAGTTGTAAAATTGGATGCATAATTTCTAAACAAATTATAAAATCGAAGGACTCGATTTGGTGCAAAATTCCTTTGCCTTTAGCTCTTGCTTTTGAATCAGATGCATCTTCGATTATTTCTTTAAAAGCTTGCAGAATAGCATTAAGCTGAGCATGCACCACAGAGACAGCTTCAGACCAACGAGCCCAACAGGTTTCGGATAGTGATTTCAGTGTTTTCAACTTGGTATTTGTTGTTTTTACAATGTTCTTGAATACCGCATGCCTTTTCGGACTTCCTTCAATAAAACTATAAATTAGCTGAATCACACCAAAAAAGTCGAGCGAGCAGTTTTGTAGACGGTGTAATTAAAACGGTAACTGATACGAGTTCTAGGAAGGCTGTAAGAATGGACAAAGGGGAAACAGACTCAACATACACAAAGTGTCTGTACTCCGTTGTTGTTGTTGTTACACAAGGAATCTTATCGCAAAGTGACACTATGTTATCGCTTGCTTACTCACCAGTACACTGCACACTCACACTCACAGTACCTAAGGTTTAGGCCTTAGGCGATTTTTGCGGAAAATGAGACCTAGCCCAGTCGATTTGTAGGACTCTCTTTCCCCCAAATTTTGTTTTCGATCCAAATTTGGCACCTCTCCAAAGTTTTTTGTGGGTGCCGTGGCACCCGCTGTGCGCACGCCTATGTGATAGTGTAGTGGTGGTAGAAAAAGGTAGAGAGACAGACCAATTTAACGAAAATAAAGTCGATCAGGTGGCAGATAATAAGGTAAGTAATGATAATATGTGTGAATCTGATTATGAGATATATATGTTGAATCTTATAAAAACAGAGATGGAGAAGGGTTTTAATGAACTAAGGGGTGTTATTAACAAGGGGTTTGACGAGATGGACAAGTGGGATAAATTATTGCGGAAACCCGAGACAGATCAATTAAAGGAGAATACAGAAGGTGAAGCAAAACAGGTAAGTGGTAGAAATAGGGTTAAGTATAACGATGAGAGTATAGTGGGGGTAGGAAGTGGTGAAGAGACCGATCAATTAGACGAAAATAAAGACGATCAGTTAACAGACAATACGGTAAGTAGGGGTGAGAAAAATGACGATATAATTAAAAATGTGGTGTTAGAAAAGGAGGTTGTGAATATTGAGAGTGCTGATGAAATTTTAGTTGAATTAGAGTGTAATAATGAAGTGTTAGCGAGTGTTGATGAAATAGTGAGAGAGGGTGATGAAAGGTTAGGGTGGCAAAGGGCAAATTTTCCCCGTGATGTACGTGGAGTAAGGACTCCGCTAGTCGTGATGTTTGAGGACAAAGGTTCCTCCAGAGGTTATGTGGAAGACGAGGTGTCTTCGAGTAGTCCCTTAATTTTTTGTGGTGTTCTTGGAAGAGCCAAGAAGTGTAGTAAGTTTGTGGTGCCCTTTGCATGGAGTGAAGTAGGTCAGTGGTGTTGTGACAGGTATTGTGATGAAAGTGATTATGAGAGAGAGATAATGATAGAGGTATTTAAGTTAAGTAGAAGTTATAAAGAGGTGATAGAGAGGTTAGAATTGGAAAAAATAGATGATATGAAAGACTTACCTTGTTGTGAAGATAGTGCAGAAATAAATGATGATAACATTGATAATAATATGGGAAGCTTACCTGTGCTTAGACGTGGAGTATTAATAGTAGATGATTCTGATATTGAGAGGTTAAAATGCTTAAGGGTGATAGATAATGATACAGACAGTGACAAGACCAAAACTAATGATGTAGACAGGCTATATGATTTAATAATAATGTGGGATAATCCAGTAGATTATTAAGTGGGTTTTATGGAACAATTTGAAATATTAAAGAATTATTATATAAATAATAATAATGTAATAAGTGTAAGTAAAGATGATAATTGTTATGTAAAAGTAAGACTAATTTACGATGATGGTGGTTAAACAAACAGTGAATGAACATTTAATTATTTTAGTTTATGGTGATGACCTGGCTAACTTATGAAATGAGGTGTGGTAAACAGAAAAATAATGACAAAAAATTGTAAATAAATTTATAGTGAGATTAAGTGTGTTTGTAGAATAGTTTATGTGGTACTTTGTAGTTCATATAAACAATGTGTGTATGTAATAGAAATTGATTTTAATAATAATAATGGTATACCAGACTAAATAAGTAACAAGAATAATGGTGAAGTTTATCATGCAAATAACTGAATTATAATTGTTTTGGAATTTTAATTAAAAACTTGGTGTTTTAAAATAATTGATTGAATTAAATAATTGGAGATTAATTAATTAATTCAAAATGTTGTACAGAGGAATTTTGTGATGAAGTTAAATGATTTTCTGAGATTTAGATTCTATAATGAATAGTAAATGATTAAACATACAATATGTTTAGGTGTTATATTGTTATTATGAGGTGTAAGTGATGAATTTTCTAATGTAATTTTCAATGATCATATTAATGTAAAACGTTGTAAAAGTTGGAGTTTGGGTGATAATAATTGAGTATTTCAATAAGGCATTTGAGTCAATCAAAGTTAACTTTAATGGGTGTTATACAGAATAAGAATTTTGGAATAAAAGTAATACAAAAACAGGGTAGTAGTAGGGACACAGTAGCGGGAGTGATTGTATGTAGAGAAAGTGAGAGTGATGTAAATGGGGAGTAAATAGGTGATGGTGAAATTTTGTAGTGAGGGTGGTGTGTAGGGAGTGATCAACGTACGTCGTTGTGGCAGGTGATTGAGAAGTTTTGAAGAGTGTTTACCGAGATTCTGCGGAGGGCAAAAGGGTATGAATGGGAATTGCAGGCTCGGGAACACACATCCTAGGTACAAAGAGAGTAGCAGGTATTTAGTAATAAGAGAAGAATGATTTAAGTGGAATTAGAGAATTTAGTGGAGGTAAATATTTTGAGAGATTGGTGTCACCCTATATAAATCCGTTAGTGGTCGTTAGAAGGAAGAAGGGGGTAAGGTTATATCTAAATACCCATGCAATAAATCAAATCATTGTGAATGACTGAGAATCACCCAAACAAATTAATGATGAAAATGGTTAATAGAAATTCATAGTTGAAATGTAATAATAAAATGTAACAAGTGAAAGAATTAATAGAATTTGAAACTAAAGTAAAACTGTAAGGTGTGTAATTTTTGGTCAAATTTGAATTTGAAATGTGATGTAAAATGAATGTTAATAATAAATTTGAATTTTTGGAGAATTTAACGGTACAACAGATGATAAATAATTAAAGGTTGATATAAAAAGAGAATAGAAAGTTCAAGTTGTAATGTTTATAATTTTCTATACAAATTATTTAAAGGTGAATTGTTTAGTTTAATGTAGTAATGTTAATGTCTATTATGTTGATTATGTATGTTAGAGTGTAGGAATTTTGAACATGTATTGTATATAAATGGTAATATTAATCTACCTTGGTAACTAAAATCAAAATGGAATTTTAATTGGATTTGGTAAACGAAGTTGAATGATTTTGGAGTTTAAATTTTTGTTTTTTTGTTTGTTGTGTCTAACCTAAAGTGTATAGGTTACAGAAGTAAAAATAATCTAGAATATGTAATACAGGAAAATGTAATATGTTTAAGTTAAGGATACATGTGTTAAAAAATATTGTTTCTTTAAATAGTTCATTGAGATAGACAACCAGTACTTTGCTAAAAGGCAAACCAGTACGACTAAGGGGAAACAAATCAGTTAAGGATGTGGTATATTGAAAAGCCAGTAATTGATATTTTTTATTGAATGTTACAGAGTTTGGTGATACTGTGGCGGGTGCCTGTCTGATTTTACGGTGTTGGGATCTCGAACAGAGAAGTCCAGTAGAGTCATGCAGGTGCAGCTGCAGTCACCAGACTAGGGGGGTAAGTTACCCATGATTTTAGTAAGGATTTAAGGGGGGTTGTTGGCGCCATATCCTAGCTGGTCCTCTTAGGTTCTTTTAGGCAATGAGAGTTTTTCTGTTTTGACAGAAAACCTCTCGTTGGGGGGGGGGGTATTGTAACGGGCCAAATAAAGCTGATGGTTTATTTTTATATTTTTCATAATAATTGTAATAATCTGGGGCCAACTCAGCTGGGCAACATTTTTTATCACAAAAGCTTGATTTGTTTAACACCCTGTAGTTAGCTCGGTGTCAGGCCGAGCGAGGTACGAGAACAATTAAGCATCTGGGAATGTGTAAGAGCATGCGTGTGTGCTGCTTTTTTGGCGACATGTGCTCAGAGGACAAAAGGGCATGAGAAAATATGTATTCTCCAACCCAAAATGCATAACGGAAGGAAGACGAATTATTCCCGCTAACCGCTGTTAAACCAATCACGGAACGAGTGATGGCGACGCCTTACACCTGGTGGGTAGGCAACCACGCGCACGAGGTTGGCAGTTCATTACCACTAGCCAAACCATATCGTAGTACCAGTCTCAAAATTTATAAGAATTCAAAGATTGCATTGGGCCGGACATGTTATGAGAATGGAGGATGGCAGGAACCCTAAGAGGGCTTTGCTGGGTACATGGGAGGGAATGAGACCTAGAGGTAGACCGAGGAACAGGTGGGAAGATGGCGTTGCAGAGGACGCGAGAGACATGGGGATAAGAAACTGGAGGAGGGATGCAGTGGATAGTGGATTGGAGGCAGAGATTGGTGGAGGCCAGGGCCCGATTTGGGCTGTAGCGCCATAGGAGAGAGAGAGAGAGAGAGAAACCGTATCGTAGACAATACAGTAGCAGTCTCCATTAAAAACGTCGGGAGGCCGGTGTGTGTAAGTATGCGCGGCCTTGCCCAACATAGTTCAAAAGAAGGATAGATGGAAGAGAAGGTGTTGTGAACAGAATAGTTAAATTTGAAAAAGCAAAACAGTTCGGGGTGTCTTAGTGAAAGTGAACGTATCCGGCCGGTAATGGCGGACCGCTGTGAATGGCGCGGGTAGATGAGAATGACACAAAAGTAACTATATCGATTTACATCAATAATAAAATCAATATTAAAGAGCTCAATAATTAAAAAGGGTTTAATATATATATATATATATATATATAAATTTGTAAACAGAATGTGTGTGTGTGTGTGTGTGGGGTAAAGTACTGGCTTGTCGTAGAAAAATAAGGTTACAATGTATGGTAGTATTGGATATTGTTTTTTTTTTTTTAGAGAAGAGACAGATTTCAAGTTTGATTCGTAAAAAATAAAACAAGATTTGGTCTGATAAATAATGTGTTAGGCTTAGTCATTTCGCCTGTTACCATTTCCTAGTGTTCTGTGATGAAAAATTTGTCTAATGTTTCCGGGAATCTTCTGAATTGGGGGAAGTCAGATGGCAAAATTGTCCAGTTTTAATTAAGGTAATGTATAAAGGTTTCCATATCTGTCCTGCAAAGATATTGGTGGCGACTCTGAACTTCTGTTGGTGTTTTTTAAAAGGTAAGTAGGCAAAAAAAGGTAAGGTTCTGGCAGTATTTTATGATTTGTTTATTTATAATTTGGGTGAAACTTAACAAATTCAATACAATTCTGAAGACACATTGAATTAAGCTGAAAAACCAGTGCGTCCTTTAATTGATAGTAGAACAGCACCTTCATACAGAGTAGCCAAATTTCTACAACATCTAATCCAAGATAATATCACGTTATCATCGAAGTCTCAAATCAAGAGTAGTTTTGAATTTACTAGTAAAGTGAAAAATTTAAATATACCTAGCAATAGTAAATTTATATCATTTGATGTTTCTGACATGTACACCAGTATACCGAGAGATGACTTATTATTAGTTTTAAAAAAGAATTTACAAAAAACGAATAAATTACAAAAAGATGAAATTGAAAATTGATCAAATTACTAAAAATAATAATTAACCAAAATTATTTCATATATGAAAATCACCACTATGAGAACAAAAATGGTCTTGCAATGGGGGCTCCACTTTCATCAATCTTAAGTGAAATATACCTACAGCACTTAGAAGAAAATTTTATATTCACTACCAAAAATCCATTTATACAACACATCAAATATTGGTACAGATATGTAGATGACGTCATCTGTTTATTTATAAGTACTGCTAAACAAATCAACCAACTTCTAGCATACATTAACTCCATCAATTCCAACATTAAATTTACAAAAGAAATAGGCAATAAAGGCAAAATAAACTTCCTAGACCTTACCATAAAACGCCATGCAAGCAAACATCATTTCTCTATATACAGAAAAGTTACTCAAACAGATATTACCATTCAAGCAGAGAGCAACCATCCCTACACATACAAAATTTCTGCATACAACAGCATGATACATCGAGCCCTCACATATCCTCTATGCAAGAAACAACACAAAAAAGAAATACACATCATAAAACAAATAGCTCAAAACAATGGACATCAGCCTCAAATGATCGATAAAATCATTAAAAAACAAAAAAGAAATAAAACAAATAACACATCAATCAAAAAGAAGAAAACCTATATACCTGCACATTACATTGATGACAACTCTCAAAAATTAGCTAGAACATTTACAAAATATGACTATCAACTAGTGTAATGGTACAATTCTGGTCCTATAATATTTTGGGAAATAATTGTTATAAAGTCTAATTGTTATAATTGTTTTTAAAGCCCTATAAAGAAAACAGTGTAAAGTTGTCCAAAAGTTTTCAACGACGTAATATTGAGCGGACAGGATTTGTGTTGAGGTCAGGGTAAAATCACAATACTAGCAAAAAAAAAAACAGTTCGTCATATTAGAGTGTAAACAAGTCTAACCCAATGATGACATCAGCTACAGGAATGCGATGCGCATTAAAATACATTTGTAAACAGCAGGGTTTGGCCGTTCCAACAAAGGACTAGTGACGTAGTTTGCCCCACCTCTGCATTGCAAGGCTACAAACCGCGGCCAGTTTCGTCTCGACAGTGTTCCACGCCGGCCGGCATACACTAAATTTTACATTTACCTAACTTTCGCAACTACATCAAAAATGTAAAGCAAAATTTAAATAGTGGCCACATCTAAATAAAACTGTGAAAGTGCCGTCTCATTAAAACAGTTCGCCAAAAACCTCGGGCGAGAGTGCGCAATCTACAACAATGGGACATCATCACATATAATGCAGCTAAGTAAAATTTGCTGCCAAAACCGATCAAATATAAAATACTTATATTCAAAATTATTCAAATGAGCTCATATTAACGAAATTGTACCAGAGAATGAAAGAGAGAGAGAATGAGAGAGTGGATACAAATATGATTCAATATTAATAAGTGCTGGGTTGTACCAATATTTACGTTTATCATGTTTATTAGGTTAATATTATAACACATGTTTGTTTTGGAGGGTTAAAATGTTCTAAGGGTTTAATGTTTGCTAAACGCCCCATGGCGTAATATTAACGTGTATGGTACAGCTAGTCATTTTTCAATGTGTATGTAGAGTTACAATTGTCGCTTTGTGAACAGGGACTTGACATAAAATTTAATTTTATGTGGAGTATACTTACCAGAATGTGGAATAATTACCTGGAGTAATATTTTGAAAGTACGTAAACACGTGCGTAAGGTAGGGTTAAGTTATGAGGCTATAGGTATGTATGTGTTAGAGATATAATAAACAAAGAAAATGAGTACCAATGACAATAAAACAATAGAAATCAGTGCAACTGATGAAAATTTGACTAGTGAGATGGATGTTCCATTAACACAAATTAGTCAGATTGGCGAGTCGAGTACGACTGCATCTGTAGAGTCAGAGAAAGTAACAGCCACATCCATCTCAACTCGGTCTGAAAATAAAACAGATGAGATTAGTGCAGTGATGCAATTACTGTTAAAGTTAGACGAGAAGTTTGATGAACAAAAAAGAGATTCCAATTTGAAATTTGAGACTCAGAGTAATAAACTTGATGAGAAGTTCAGCAAGCTAGATGTAAAGTTTGATAAAGAGAATGAAAATTTTAATAACTTCAAAAGTGAAATAAAAAATGAAATTAAAACACAAAATATTCAAACTAAAAATGAAATTAAAAGTGATTTTACTGAGAAGTTTGACGAAATAAAAAATGAAATTAAAAGACAAAATTTTAAGTTAGATAAAAGAATCGATGAAATGCATACGCATTTCGATAAAATGAAAGAACAAACAGTAACGTTAGTAGACGAGAAATTTGATATACCAAAGAGTAAAGTAGATGAGAATTACAAGAATAAAAGTGGGGTAGAGAATAGTGGGGGTAGTAATGAGGATACATTTACAGAAAATATTGTTAGTTTAAGTGTTAATAAGGTGAGTAACAATGATGATTTGAATAATGAGTTTACAGGTAATAATAATGATATAATTAAGAACATGGTGTTAGAAAATGATGATGAGAATGTAACAGTACAATAATCTCAATGTCAGAATTATGGTATGAGTGGTAACAAATTATCAGATTTTATTGTATCACACACACACATGCATGGAGCGAACAATTTCCTTTGTGAAGAGACAACTACGCATATTCAAATAGATCACCACAACTCCAAGGTCAGGAGCCGACGTGCAGAGATGAACGTACGAAATGGCCATCCAAGTGGAAATAAATCGTAAATAGGCACTCTCATTGGTCCAGAAGACGGGATGTCATTAAAATAAGTGACGACCTAACAGACAATGACATGACAACAGGACGGGAGCCAATTCCGAACAATAGACAATGACGTGGATGCGCTAACACATACACAAAATATGTGCTTTGCATCTGCCCAGTTCCTTCCAACTCATCAAGATGTCTACACGCTAAATTTGTGGCTGGCACAGTTTCGCCAGTAAAAAGTGTTCTTTTACTGATATAAAATGTAATTAACAGTACAAGTAATGTAGCACAGTTAATGGCTACCTGAGATGTAATTAGATTCAGTGTAACAAGGAACAAAACGAGATTATGAGAGATGCCGAACACCTGGCCAAATGGAGAACATCGGAAGGGAGACCGCAACTAATACTCAGGAAAGTGCAAACTAATTAACTGTTATTCTTTGGTAAAAAAAAAAATGAGCTCTAACTATAAATTCAAAATTTACAAAAGGTACCGATCATGTAACATGGGGAAAGGAGTGTGTGTGTGCGTAAGAATATGTTTGTACTCATAAGTTATTAATCAGCAAATTGAGGCATTGGTTTCTGTCATTTATTAAAGAGAAATAATAGCGAGATAACTGCAGTCTCTTGGAGAGGTATGGTAACAAACCAGGCATACCGACGAATAATGAAATTAGTGTACTCAGTATTGATAGAGGCGTAGAAATCACGTAGCTAGTAATGGTAGACGCCATTTTGCTATATTGTAATGTGTAACTCAGAAAAGGTATGATATTAAATTCAGTATATGTCCACACTAAAGTTGTTCAAATCATTGCTTCGTATACCTCTATTGTTTCTAAATCTCGCTGCAACGAAACCCTGGACCCTAGAGAAGAAATTCAATTGGAATCTAAATCATGCACTAAAACAGAGAATTTTATGGTAAGTAGATGTTTTTTTTTTTTCTTTTATCGTATGTTATTATCAAAATACAAGAGCAAAGCAGTGATTTAGAAATAAAGAAGAAGTTTGTTAACAAATGCCGCCCAGAACTAGGGACATGATTATATGTTTAAAGTTTATTGACAAAGGTAGTATTTACACATATAAATATAAAAACACATTTAGTAAGTTTGTTAACAAATGCCGCCCTCACTGGGACGTAATTATAATAATTAGTAAGTTTGTTAACAAATGCCGCCCTCACTGGGACGTAATTATATTATTATTGAGTTTGTTAACAAATGGCCCCGAACAGTTGACTTTATATAAAATTACTTTATATATATAAGCCAGATTCAGAGACATAGAGAGTAACGAAATAATCCAGAACCTAATAAGAGAGGTTATGGAGGTTATGTTGACAAAATAGAGTAAACAGTAATTGTGTAACTAATTACAAGTAGAACGAAATAGTAATTCCAACATTTAAAGTACAAAAATGGCAGAAAATAATAATAGTATGGAAATGGAGAATACAGAGACAGAATCCATTTTATTGGAAAGACATGTTAGCTCAACACCTAAAGCAGTTGAAAATAAAATCTCGTTAGAAGATTTATTCACGCTAATTAGCGACAAATTCGAACAACAGAATGTTAAATTTAGTACATTTAATGTAAAATTAGATAGTTTTGAGAATGAGCTCAAGAAGCAAAATACTTTACAAAATGTCAAATTAAATCAAGTAGAAGAGAAATTAGAAAAATTTAAAAATGAAATACAGAAAGAAAATTGTAACATTGACAAGGTAGACAAATTAGATAGAAACAAAAACAACGTAAGTGGGGTAGAAAATTATAATAAAATAAATAAAAATATATTAGAAAATGATTATGTAAACATGGGTAGTGATAATGAGAGTTTAATGGGAATTGAATATGATAATGATGAAATGTTAATGTATAGCGATAAATCAGAGAGAAGGAGGGAAAGTATAATTGTAAAAGAGTTGCAGGGGGTAAATTTTTCCCTTAATGGTGTAGTAGGGGGTGAAGTAAAGACTTCACGTGTGTTTAGGAAGGACGAGAGTGCCTTCAATGTATATTTGGGAGACGATAGGTCTACAAATAAAGTTGTCCCTGGTTTTTTTAGTGCACTTCACAGGTGGTGCAGTAATTGTGAATTAGTGTCCCCTGCAAATATTGAAAGAGAGAGTGTAGAGAGGTATTGTGAGAAATATGGTGAGAGAAAGAGAGAAATAGAGATTTTTAAGATGAGTAGAACTTATGAAGAATGTATGGAAAGGTTAGGAGTAGAGATGATTGATAATAAAAGTAAATACTCACCTTGTAATGAAGCTGATATAGCAGTAGGAGAAGATGATAATGGAAATAATGACTTTATAACGTACCTAGTGGTGACTAATTATACTGGAGGTGACAGGACAATAACCAATCGTGACAGGGTGTATGATGAATTGATAGGTAATAACCCTATTAATGATGACGGTTTTGTAAAATGTAAGAATTTAAATAAGTGTTATATTAATGATGTTAATATAATGTATTTAATAAAAAATAAATTGTACAGACCAAAGATAAGACTATTATTTGACGATGGAGGGTGATTATTTTATTGTGTTATGAACATTTAATTATGTGATCAGTGTTTTTAAGGATGGACTGTTTAGGACTGATTATGGTAAATGATTTAGTGATTATGTGGATTGTATATTTTTGTGTATTGATGTCTATGTATTTGTGTATTTTTGCAGTTGTGTATTTTATATATTTTTTATGTAAACATGTATTGTAGGATTTTAAATAACTGAAGAAAGTTTAAATGATATTATGAGATTCAGATTCTAAAGGGTTAGTAAATGATTAAGCAGGTAATAGATTTGGGTATTGAGAGGTATTGTTGTTAGTAGGTAAGTGATGAATTTTCTAATGGTGTATTAAGTTGAAATGTTGTAAAAGAGGTTTGGGGATAATAATAAATAAAGGCATTGGAGTTAGTTAGTTAGAGTTAATGGGAGTTAGGAAAAATAAAGTGTTGAGATATTGATAGTATATAAAGAGGTGTTAGATATTTTAGGGACACAGTGGTTAGTGATTATATGTAGAGTTAAGTAATGTGAATGGTAATTATATTTGTTGTTGATGGTGATATTTTGTAATAAGGGTATTGGTGTAGGGAGTTTGCAACGAGAGATGTTGAGACAGGAAGGGACCGTTGTGTGCCGGAAAGGGTTATCTGAAAGGGTCAGGAACCAATGATGGAATGAGCATAGATGGGGAATACACACATACTAGTACAAAAAAAATGCGCGGTGCCAGAGGTTTTAAATGGGATTTGTGAAGGGGGTTATTATAGAGATATTGGTGTCAAAATATATTAATGGTTAGAAGCGGTTGTTAGTAGAGAAAGAGGTGAGTAAGGTTAGATTGACAATGCCAAAATAAGACAGAGAGAATAGTGAATAATAGAGAGTCACCCAAACGAGTAAGGATAGAAGGGTTAGAAAAGGAAAATTAATAGTAGGAAGGTAATGTAACTGAAAGGTAAAGGATAAATTTGAAATTGTTTTATAGAATCTGCTGAATGTTAAATAATTAAAAGTTAATTGAGAATTGATGTTATAAAGTTTTGGTACAAGTCATGTAAATGTAAACTGTTTAATGTAATGTAAATGTAACAATGTTAATATGTAATGTACAATGTTTTATGATGTTTTATTATGTTGATGGCAATAGAGTGTGTGGTTAGGAGGTCGTTACAGGGGTAATGATGATAACAAGTGTTGAAATATAGTAGATTTTTAAAGTTGGAAGTCTAAAGTTACTAATCAAGTTAAATAAAATATTATAGTAAGCTGCCATTTATAAAATAGAAGAAGTAAATCTAAGTTGAGTAACAAAATTTAAATAAAAAAGTGTCTGCCATGATAGTTGTAAGCTGAATTTATAGAAATAATTAGGTGAAGGTATTTTGGGGGTATATTAAAGAATTGTTGATGTATTGTGTTATGTGTAGTTATATTTTTTTTCTTTTAGGGAGTAGATTGATTTTAGTGTGGATGAAAATCAGTTTTGAATTCTTGTTGTTTTGGAGAGATTAATTGAACAAGCCAATGCCTCAGACACAAACCAATGCATCTAAAAGGGAACATATCAGTTGTAGATATGTAAGTGTACTAGACCACTATTTAAAATTTTTGTATGCAATGTTTCAGAGTTTCGTGGTGTTGTGACCGCAGTCCTGAGCTGGCTGGAGCGTCAGAACAGGAATGTAGAGTGCCTCATGGCCTTATGGTGTAGGGATCTCTCAGGAGAAGTCCAGTAAGGTCAGAGGGTGCGATCAGCATCATTGGACCAAGGGTGAGTAATGATAACATTTTTTTTTTGTAACGTTACAGGGGGTTGTGGTGACATATCTGAACCGATCCTTTTAGAAAAGTGTGAATGAGTCAATGAAAGTTTTTGTTTTGACATAAAATCTTTCCTTGAGGGGGTTTGTAACAGTACAATAATCTCAATGTCAGAATTATGGTATGAGTGGTAACAAATTATCAGATTTTATTGTATCACACACACACATGCATGGAGCGAACAATTTCCTTTGTGAAGAGACAACTACGCATATTCAAATAGATCACCACGACTCCAAGGTCAGGAGCCAACGTGCAGAGATGAACGTACGAAATGGCCATCCAAGTGGAAATAAATCGTAAATAGGCACTCTCATTGGTCCAGAAGACGGGACGCCATTAAAATAAGTGATGACCTAACAGACAATGACATGACAACAGGACGGGAGCCAATTCCGAACAATAGACAATGACGTGGATGCGCTAACACATACACAAAATATGTGCTTTGCATCTGCCCAGTTCCTTCCAACTCATCAAGATGTCTACACGCTAAATTTGTGGCTGGCACAGTTTCGCCAGTAAAAAGTGTTCTTTTACTGATATAAAATGTAATTAACAGTACAAGTAATGTAGCACAGTTAATGGCTACCTGAGATGTAATTAGATTCAGTGTAACAAGGAACAAAACGAGATTATGAGAGATGCCGAACACCTGGCCAAATGGAGAACATCGGAAGGGAGACCGCAACTAATACTCAGGAAAGTGCAAACTAATTAACTGTTATTCTTTGGTAAAAAAAAAAAAGAGCTCTAACTATAAATTCAAAATTTACAAAAGGTACCGATCATGTAACATGGGGAAAGGAGTGTGTGTGTGTGCATAAGAATATGTTTGTACTCATAAGTTATTAATCAGCAAATTGAGGCATTGGTTTCTGTCATTTATTAAAGAGAAATAATAGCGAGAGAACTGCAGTCTCTTGGAGAGGTATGGTAACAAACCAGACATACCGACGAATAATGAAATTAGTGTACTCAGTATTGATAGAGGCGTAGAAATCACGTAGCTAGTAATGGTAGACGCCATTTTGCTATATTGTAATGTGTAACTCAGAAAAGGTATGATATTAAATTCAGTATATGTCCACACTAAAGTTGTTCAAATCATTGCTTCGTATACCTCTACTGTTTCTAAATCTCGCTGCAACGAAACCCTGGCCCTAGAGAAGAAATTCAATTGGAATCTAAATCATGCACTAAAACAGAGAATTTTATGGTAAGTAGATGTTTGTTTTTTTTTTCTTTTATCGTATGTTATTATCAAAATACAAGAGCAAAGCAGTGACTTAGAAATAAAGAAGAAGTTTGTTAACAATTGACGCCCAGAACAGTGACTTTATTATTATTATTATTATTATTATTGTATAGTTTGTTAACAAGAATATTGGGAGTGATAATGAGATGTTTGTGTGTGACGAGTTAGAGAGAAAGTGTAAAGAACGTATATTTGTAAAAGGGATGCAGGGGGTAGAATTTTCTCTTAATGTTGTAGTAGGGAGTGAAGTAAAGTCTTCACGTGTGTTTAAGAAGGACGAGAGTTCCTTAGATTTATATTTGGGAGACGATAGGTCTACAAATAGAGTTCCCTGGTGTTTTTGTGTACCTCATAGGTGGTGCAGTAATTATGAGTTAGTGACCCCTGCATATTTGGAGAGAGAGAGTGTAGCTTGGTGTTATGGCGAGAAATATATTGAGAGAGAGAGAAAGAGAGTAATAGAGATTTTTAAGATAAATAGAAAGTATAGAGAATTTGTAGAAAGGTTAGGAGTAGAGATGGTGGATAATTATAGTGAATACTTACCTTGTAGTGAAATTGAGATAGCAATAATAGTAGATGATGAGAATAATGATAACAATTACTTACCTTGGGAAGTAACGGGTGTCATAGTAGATAATTATGCTGACGATAATAATGACTATATGACTTACATGATTATGACAGATAATACTGAGGTAGATAATACCTGATGATGACATGGTATATGATAAATTGATATGGAATAAACCTATTAATTCAAATGAGATTGTGGAATATAAAAATTTAGATAAATATTATATTGATAATAATAATATCAAATACTTAATAAAAAATAAGTTGACTGTTATTCAATGATTCAATTATTCAATGACTAAGATTCGACTGTTATTCAATGATGGAGGATAGATTGTTTTATTGTGTAACGAACATTAATATATGTGAACAGTGGTTTTGAAATGGACTGCTTATGAGCTGATTTTGGTCAATGATAAAATAATAAGTTGGATTGTATATTTTTTGTGTATTAATGTCAATGTATTTGTGTATGCTAGATGTTGTGTATTACAGGTAAATTGTATGTACACCATGTATGTAACAGTAAATTATAGTTTAATTGATTTAATAATAACAATTAACACTGTTTCTTGACTAAACAAGTGAGGAAAATAATGATGAACTTTTAAATAATTGAATTAAATAATTGAAGATTAATTACTCAATTAATGTGGTACAAAAGAAAGTTTGTGTAATGAAGTTAAATTATTAATTTGTAATGAATAAAGTTTCTAATGAATAATAAATGATTAAGCATATATATATATTTGAATATTGCGATGTATTGTTATTAGTAGGCGAGGGATGAATTTTCTAATGCAATTGTCAATGATCACAGAAATGCAAAGTTAAAAAGGGATAGCGCCTGGGTGTAAATAAAGGCATGTGAGTTAGTCAATTAAAGTTAATGGACAAAAACATCGTCGAAAAATACGATATTGCCCTCACAGAAACAGCGCCGCTGAATACCCATCAGGACTTCTTCAGTCTCTTACCCCAAGCCAGCTACCATCTTAAGAACCACTCAGCACCTAAACATGCATCCACAGATTTAGAACTAAAGCAATCAGCTTTGCAAACCATCCACGAAGATTATCCCGAGCAAGAGTGGATCCATATCTACACTGACGGCTCATCAATTCCGGGCAATGGAAAAACAGGAGCTGGGTACTATAGCTGCCTTTTCCAAGGACACTTAGCCGTGGGCAGCCCCCTTAGTAACTACGATGGGGAAATCAAAGCAGTTCACGCTGCCATTGATGAACTGGAAAAAATCACTCCCCCTTCAAAAGCCATGCTCCTAGTCGACTCGCAGGCTGCAATACGCAGTCTATCACGGAACTCTCACTCAAACCGACTGCCAAAGAACTATCGACTGTAGAAGGAAACTGGAGACCCTGGCGAGTCGAGGGTGGATCCTAAAACTCCAATGGATACCCAGTCATGTCAACATCTGGGGCAACGAGGAGGCCGATAAACTGGCCAAGCAAGGCACAACCCTACCCCAGCCTACCCGCCCACAGTCCCTACAATCTTCCAAAGCTCAAATAAACTCCGCCATCAGCATATGGAATAAGCGAAGACTGTCTGAGGTGGCCGCCGGTAAAAAATGGGAAAGCCTCATCACCGAGGGTCCAATCAACCCCAACCTCCCTCGTGCAGTGTGTGTCGCCAACTTCCGACTAAAAACCGGACACGACTATCTCGCTTCACATCTGCTCCGCCTCCACGCGCTGCCAACCCCTGAGTGCCAGCTATGCGGCCACGCGACGATGGACGCCGACCATCTGAGAGATTGCCCGGCCTTAGACCGCACCCCATCCAACGAGGACACCGAGATCGCCGAAGCCCGACGCTACTGGTCAGCGCATTGCCTAATGGCTCAACAGCCAAGGGTGGGCGTTGGCTAGTAAGTAAGTAAGTAAGTTAATGGGAGTTAGACAAATAAGAATTGTGAATTACCAGTAACACACAAAGAGGGTGTTAGATATTTTAGGGACACAGTAGTAGTGATTATATGTAGAGAGGTGAGTAAAGTAAAGGGTAAACATATATTTGTTGATGATGATATTTTGTAGTGGGGGTGTGGTGTAAGGAGTGATCAACGTATAGCGTTGTGGCAGGTAATAGCGTAGTTTAAGGGAGTGTTTGCCGATATTTTAGGGAGCAAATGGTTAGGTATGTATATGGCCAGGTAGGGAACACACATCCTAGTACAAAGACGAGCGGTGCCAGAGGATTTAAATGGAATTAGTGAAGGTGTTTATAATTGAAAGATGGGTGTCATGATCTGGTTGTTAGTAGAAAGAAAGGTGAGTAAGATTATAAATGTTAGTGCCTATAAAATAAGTCAAATCATAGTGAATACAGGAGTCACCCAGACTAATCAATGATGAAAATGTGAAGAGTAGAAAGGTAATAAGAAATGAAATAATAATAATGTGATATGAATATTAATAATACATTTTAAATTGTGAAGAATTAAATAGAAGTAAATGATAAATAATTGATGGCTAATTAATAAAAGATTAATAATTAAAAGTATTAATTAATTAATTAATTAATTAAAATGTAATGTTTATAATTTCAGACGCAAATTTAAAGATGTAGGGTGTGTAAATTTTAATCAAGCTTAAATGTGAATTGGTTATTTTAATGTAATACAGTACTTGCAATGTTAATGATGAGTGTATTATTATGTATTATGTTTATTATGTATTAGCATAGGAATTTGAACATGAATCATATGTATGTATAAGAAATAGTGTGTGTGGAGGAGAAAGAGGGGTAAATATTGTTAACAGCGCCGGATTACTTGTAACTTTTCACTATGTAACATCAATAATTAAATTTTTACCTTTAAGTTCGGGTCCAGAGTCGTACAGACGAAAACAGCTGCAGAAGGGATTATTTGAAGGTTACCAGTACACATATAAATATGCTGTTTGTTTTTAAAACAAATCGCTTCTAATTTATTAGCAACATTACTTACTCGTCAATTAAACACTAGTCTTTCTATTTGTAATACATTATATTCAAACAAATTAATAAATGAAATCTTTCTTAACCTATAGCAAATTATATCTTTTTGAATAAACCAGTACGTTTATTTTTTATTTTTTCACCTTGCTCTCATATTTAATATAAAAACCTTTTTCTTAGAGATCTCTTTGTTTCTTACTTTTTAAGCTTTTGTTAATCAAAATTATAATCATCATTTACTGAACATTGGTTTAAATGCTAATATGCTGTGATTTTAGTTACCCATCCATTACGTTACAGTTTCTTCTGGTTTGCTACGCCGTCTCATGATAACCGTTGTACTCGTTTTTTCGCACTCCGGCACTATTATTTATTAGTTTACATTATTTACTTAGATTTGCGCTGTTTTAATTCAATGTTCCCACATGTGGTAAAATAAAGCCGGCCGACGTAACTTTGTTCGAACACTTAATTTTTTGTAGACAGGCCGCGCGCTATTTTTTGTACACTTTTTACTACTTGTTATACTTTAAAAGATAGGCCGACTCTTTATTATGGCCTATCTTGCACCCGAGGCCACTGTTTAACTATTTTAATAAACTGCTGCTGCTGGCTGTCTACTGTTCACTCTCTGATGACAAACTGCATACAGTTTCACAAGAAGCCTGCTGCTTACTGGGGTGGTTATGCAATGCGTCTGGACAATTGTTTAGGCTAACTGTGTGTATGTTGTACTGGGGCTCCTCACAGGTGAAAGTTAACAATTTATTAATTACTGAATTAAAATTAAAACTGGGGCGGCACACAATTCTCTACCGTTTTTATTTTTAAACAAATATGCCTTGTTTTACTTTACCCCTTTGTCATCAGTCTACAATTTACAACCTCACCCCACTCCCAAATAACCTGTTCTGCAGCTTAATTAGGTCTGGCGAATGTAATTAAAAATTTACTCTCGCGTCACTGTTACGGGGGCCATTTGTAACTTTTCAATTTGTAACATCAATAATTAAATTTTTACCTTTAAGTTCGGGTCCAGAGTCGTACAGACGAAAACAGCTGCAGAAGGGATTATTTGAAGGTTACCAGTACACATATAAATACGCTGTTTGTTTTTAAAACAAATCGCTTCTAATTTATTAGCAACATTACTTACTCGTCAATTAAACACTAGTCTTTCTATTAGTAATACATTATATTCAAACAAATTAATAAATGAAATCTTTCTTAACCTATAGCAAATTATATCTTTTTGAATAAACCAGTACGTTTATTTTTTCACCTTGCTCTCATATTTAATATAAAAACCTTTTTCTTAGAGATCTCTTTGTTTCTTACTTTTTAAGCTTTTGTTAATCAAAATTATAATCATCATTTACTGAACATTGGTTTAAATGTTAATATGCTGTGATTTTAGTTACCCATCCATTACGTTACAGTTTCTTCTGGTTTGCTACGCCATCTCATGGTAACCGTTGTACTCGTTTTTTCGCACTACGGTACTATTATTTATAATAATAATAATAATAATATTTATTACCAATTTTCCTTTACATATAATAAAAATTATACAATAAAGGACCTATAGGGGGCATAAATGCCCGTACATAGGTTGGTCCTTAGAATTAATATTTATATACTTAATACTAATTAATAAATTAATTACCTTAATTATCCGCCGTGTGATTTCTTATGCTTCGTCTATGACGCGTTTCGGAGCGTATGCTCCATCATCAGATATTAAAAAGTTAAAACTGTCACTCTTGCGAGATCGTTAAAAAGTTAAAATGTCAAGATTTGCATATGAACCGTACGCGGATTTGGGTGCGCACCCGTTCAAGTTCATTCTGCCACTGAGCGGTTGCTACCTTATCGCAGCCCCAGCAAGCAGACTCAAGGCAGTATCGTACAATCGGTTGGATACAAAGTTCAGGTGGTCATTTAACACGACATCGCGACTCATTGGGTTTGCATATGCACTGTAAATTTCAAATTCCTCCAAGGCATTCATGAAACGGCCCTTCTTACACACATGTAACGGTATTAAATTGGAACTAAAATCTGTGTAATTATGATTGTGTGAAGTCAGGTGTCGGGCGTAATTTGATTTGATGTTGTCAGTGTTTCTTATTTTCTTAGGTAAATGTTCTCGAAATCGTTTAAGGAAACCTCTCCCAGTCTGTCCAATGTAGAAGCACTCGCAATCATTACATGTTAACTTATATATGCCAGTTTTTTCTTCTGGAGGCGTGTGTTTTTTCGGTTTGAGAATATCCAGTAACTTATTATTAGTCCTGAATGAAATAGTGAAACTATTATTATTCAATATAGAATACAAAACCTTAGGCATAAAGCTAGTGTAATTAGTAGATATAAAAATTTTTTGCGTGTTGTTGTTTATTCGGGGTTTAAGCATTCTTTTTTCATGTTTTCTCAACAGTTTGTCAATGGTTAAACTACTGTAACCATTGGCAACCGCGATATATTTTATGACATTTAGCTCATCACGGAAGTCATTATCGTCCAAAGGAATCGTCAATAATCTATGAATGAAACTATTGTACGCTGATTTTTAAATCATTAAATTGTTCATTAATGGTTTGATACTGTAGGTTACTTTTTACATAAATAATCACTCCATCTGCTTTATTTATTCTGCTGTTATTTTTAAAATGTGTATAACCTGTTATATTTATAAGCTTAATATTATCCATGAGCCAAGCTTCAGTGCATATTATCACATCTGGTTTATGTTTAAAAGAACTTAACATAGTTTCAAGTTTTAATATATTTTTCTGTATACTTCTGATGTTGACATGTAGGGTCAGAAGCTCAGAGTCACAAAAAATGGGGTCGAGATTTATCTCTTCTGTACTATTAAAAATTAATTCATTAAGGTTATATTCTTGTATTTCCATAAAAAATTTATTTATAGGTTAGTTTTGATTTTTGATTTTTCCTTTTAAATACAAAATTTTATCTAATCAACTAGTTGTAGGCCTAACGTAATTAAATGGAGGTTCTGGTTTCCAGGGGTAGTTTGTATCACAAATATACTGCTCCCATCTTACTTTATAACTTTCACAGTTTTGAATATCATTTGCAGAATGATCTATGGATCTTTTTTTAGTTAAGTATTTGTTAGCATTAATACAATTAATACATTTATTTATATCAGAGGTACATACTGTAGCATCATGGTTACCTGAACATTTGTAGCATGATTGTTGTCTTTTAAAAGTGTCTTTGCACTTTCTCAATGAATGGTTATACCCACAACAGTTTTTACAACATTTGATATTAAAATTGTCATACACTCTGCAGTTTTCATATCCAATAAAAACAGATTTATTCTTCATTATCTTGGCATATGCATCAGAGGTTACTTCTGCTAGCGCAGCATGATTATTGTTTCTCTGTTTGTATTTGTGTACAATGTTTACACTATTTGATGGTAATTCATTTCTATGTATGATATCGTTCTCGAGTTCTACTTTATCGACATCTTCTGATATGTTTGTTATTTTTATTTGCAGATTTTTTTTAACACATGCTTCAGCTGTCAATATTTCACTGTTTATAACCTTTAGTATTTTTTCAGAATCTTGCTCATTTATACACTTTAGAAAAACTGTACCATTATTGACTTTGTTAATTTTTAAAACTTTGGCATTAGTTTTGGTTGAAATTTGCACTTTGATAATATTTAGGGCATCGCCTTTGAAATTTTCCTTTGGCTTTATTGTCAAACGAGCACATTCTTGCTTTTTAGGTAAATTTAGCACAGCATCAGCATACGAATTTTTAATGTCTACATAATTTTTTACAACATTTACAGCAGATGATCTTAAGAAACTGTTATTTTCACGCAACTCATGGTTATGTTCACGTAACTCATTATTTTGTTTCACTAATTCACTATTAATTTTTTTTTCATAGTTTAATTCTCTTATATAGTCCTGACAATCCTCACATTCAAAATTTTGTTCACACTTATGGTTTTTATTTATTAGTTTACTTTATTTACTTAGATTTGCACTGTTTTAATTCAATGTTCCCACATGTGGTAAAATAAAGCCGGCCGACGTAACTTTGTTCGAACACTTAATTTTTTGTAGACTGGCCGCACGCTATTGTTTGTACACTTTTTACTACTTGTTATACTTTAAAAGATAGGCCGACTCTTTATTACGGCCTATCTTGCACCCAAGGCCACCGTTTAACTATTTTAATAAACTGCTGCTGCTGGCTGTCTACTGTTCACTCTCTGATGACAAACTGCATACAGTTTCACAAGAAGCCTGCTGCTTACTGGGGTGGTTACGCAATGCGTCTGGACAATTGTTTAGGCTAACTGTGTGTATGTTGCACTGGGGCTCCTCACAGGTGAAAGTTAACAATTTATTAATTACTGAATTAAAACTAAAACTGGGGCGGCACACAATTCTGTACCGTTACATACTTACTGTTAATGATAATATTAATAATAATAATAATAATAGTAAATTCTTTTTATAAAATGTTTTAGGAAGAGGGAGATTTTGGTAATTGTATCCATAGATTTTGGATTATATGTTTCAATTGTAGTATAAAGATTTGTGTTTCTTCTTATAATTATATTAATTATGAAAACAAAAAAGGGTTAATTATTATCGATGGGAATCGAAAAAATTTTATAATGTTAAGGGTAGTCAATGAAAAGAATGGCACTTCTATATAATTCTTGTTGAGTTGAAGCAAACCCAGTGCTTCTTAACACAAACCAGCACATAGCTAAGGGGAAACAGATCAGTTAGGGATATGGCATTATACCAAACCACTTTTTTGATATTTTTGATTTATTGTTTCAGTGTTTGGTGATGTTGTGACGGTGGTCCTGAGCTGGCCAGCGCGTCAGAGCAGGAGCGTAAAGAGCCTGATTGGCCTTATGGTGTTGGGATCTCATAGGAGAAGTCCAGTAAGGTCATGCAGGTACTGTCACCATCATCGGACCACGGGTGTTTGTATTTTTTTTATTTCATATAAATAGTAAGGGGGTTGTGGCAACATATCCTAGCTGATCCCTTTAGGAAGTACGAATGTGTCAATGAAAGTTTTTATGCTTCGGCATAAAATCTTTCATTGAGGCGGTTTTGTAACGGTACAATTCTGGTCCTATAATATTTTGGGAAATAATTGTTATAAAGTCTAATTGTTATAATTGTTTTTAAAGCCCTATAAAGAAAACGGTGTAAAGTTGTCCAAAAGTTTTCAACGACGTAATATTGAGCAGACAGGATTTGTGTCGAGGTCAGGGTAAAATCACAATACTAGCAAAAAAACAGTTCGTCATATTAGAGTGTAAACAAGCCTAACCCAATGATGACATCAGCTACAGGAATGCGATGCGCATTAAAATACATTTGTAAACAGCAGGGTTTGACCGTTCAAACAAAGGACTAGTGACGTAATTTGCCCCACCTCCGCATTGCAAGGCTACAAACCGCGGCCAGTTTCGTCTCGACAGTGTTCCACGCCGGCCGGCATACACTAAATTTTACATTTACCTAACTTTCGCAACTACATCAAAAATGTAAAGCAAAATTTAAATAGTGGCCACATCTAAATAAAACTGTGAAAGTGCCGTCTCATTAAAACAGTTCGCCAAAAACCTCAGGCGAGAGTGCGCAATCTACAACAATGGGACATCATCACATATAATGCAGCTAAGTAAAATTTGCTGCCAAAACCGATCAAATATAAAATACTTATATTCAAAATTATTCAAATGAGCTCATATTAACGAAATTGTACCAGAGAATGAAAGAGAGAGAGAATGAGAGAGTGGATACAAATATGATTCAATATTAATAAGTGCTGGGTTGTACCAATATTTACGTTCATCATGTTTATTAGGTTAATATTATAACACATTTGTTTTGGAGGGTTAAAATGTTCTAAGGGTTTAATGTTTGCTAAACACCCCATGGCGTAATATGTATGTGTATGGTACAGCTAGAGTCATTTTTCAATGTGTATGTAGAGTCATCTTAAAAATAAAAGGTCAATGGTACGTTTTATCTTGAGTACGATTATTTCAGGTAATATATTCCATGACCCTGGTTCGTGTAACCCGAATTCTGGCCCTCAAGGTAAGTTTTGTATTTTGTTGTACAGTGTGACAACATGGCGCCCAATAAGTGAAAGTGATTATTTTAGTACACATCAGATCAATGTAACCAATTAATTTAAACCATAAAAGTGTAGAGTTACACTAGCATTCAGAACAAGCAATGACATCTACAACAATCTGAAAATAAACAGTACAAAAAAGGAAAACATTTATGAAGAAGCTGGAGTCTACAAATATCAATGTCAACCTGCGAACTCGACAGAATGTAATGTACAGTGCAACAAAAAATACATAGGATTCACTTCAAGATCATTTAAACACAGGTATATTGAACATACAAAACATTCTCAACACTCAAATCCAAACTCAACAGTAGTAAAACACATAAAACTACAGTCTTGTGAATATGGTCCAATACAACAACATTTAACCGTATTGAAAACATGCAATGACAAAATAAGATCAAATATATATGAACAATACCGAATATACAAACATATAAAAGAAGAGGGCCATGAAAATCTATTAAACGTTATGACAGACTTCAAAAATCATATCACTTTTGAAATATTATGACAAAATCAACATTCAGTAATCAGCTGATATAATATGTAAACATGAACACTCTATAACAGAATCAGTTCTTAGGAAGCTTTAGACAACAACATATGTATCAAAATTAACAATGTCAACAAATTCGTTTTTATAAATAATAGTGTTTTATAATATTGTGAACACAAATGTGCTATATAACCTGACGATGGTCTGTGGCCGAAATTGATCGGTTTAAGAATATAAATAATAACATTATATGGTACCTTTAGGCTATATAAAAAGAATACAAAAAATAAAAAATGTGTTCATATGTTACTGTCTGGCCGCAATTGGAGTGCGTAGGGTAGGTACAGTGGGGGAATGGGCAGGCTTGTCGCTTGGCCTCATTCACGTTATCAGCTGTCGGCGCGTATATAATTGAGATTTCTGTATTACTTATTAATTGTATATAATTGAGTTTATTACTTATTAGTTAATAGAATTTAGTTACTAGGCTATAGTGAAGTGCCGTGTATTGTGTCTCCTTTCGAACTTTTGACCAGTATGATCAGGAGTGAAACATCTTCACCCGGGCCATCTAAGAGGCACGTGATTCACGAGAAAGAAAGGAAGGTTCTAGGAAATGTGATGTCCGCCATGGAAAAAGAGCGTTTGGACAAGAAACTCATGTTCCCTTTCAGTAGCCCGACTAAACGAGCAGAAGCATATACAGGTATTCCTAGAAGAACACTTCAGGCAATTCATCGGGAGCTACAAACTGAGGGAACCGTAATTTCACCGAGCAAAAAAAGGAAAGCTCCAACAAGGATTCCCAAAGAAGTCGACAGTTTCGATAGAAACATAATAAAGTCAGCTATCGAAGAGTTTTATTTAGTCAAGAAGACAATCCCATCTGTGCGGAAACTTATTAATGAACTGAAAGTGAAAATGATTTTCCATTTGAACGAACTAAACTGAGAGAGATACTGAAAGAAATGGGATTCAGATGGAAAAGAGCTGTGAGCAAGAGGAAAATTTTAGTGGAGAGACACGACATAATTGGTTGGCAGTGTAGATATTTGATGCGTATGCGAAGAATACGAGAGGACAATCGAAATATATTTTTTCTTGATGAGTCATGGATCGACTCCAACCTAACGTTTCATAAGTGTTGGCAAGGACCCGGTGTCGTTGGAGCGATGGAGTGTGTTAGTGGAAGTAATAGGATTATTGTTGTTGGTATTGGCTCTGAGGGATTTCTACCTGGGGCCCAACTGTTCTTTAGGGCTGATGTGGCTACTGGGGATTACCATGGTCAAATGAATTACGACAATTTTTCGAAGTGGGTAACAGAGAAGGTCATCCCCAACTTGCCTGCTAACAATGTCATCATCATGGATAATGCTCCCTACCACAGCAAAATAGAGAACAAGGTCCCGAATAGGTATGATACAAAAAAGACAATGGTCGAATGGCTGACAAAGGCGAACATTCCAGCTGTCCTGGAAATGAGGAAACCTGTACTGTACGAACTAATTGAGAAAAATGAACCGACTAAAGTGGACTACAAGATCGATAGAATCTTCGCACGACATGGACACGAAGTAGTACGCCTCCCGCCCTACAACTGCGAATTAAAGCCCATAGAATTAATAGGGGCAATAATGAAACGATTCGTTTGGGAAAATAATGTTGGAGATTTAAGAATTCAGCGCCTTCTCCAGCTTTCAGAAGAGGCCATTAAACACGTCACCAATGAAGACTGGAAAAAATGCTGTGACCACATAAAGAAGTTGGAAAATGAATATTGGAAAAAGACGGACTAATGGAAAATGCATTAGATCAGTTTGTCATCGCTGTGAGCGAGGAAGAAGACAGTGAAGAGAGCGGCCTCAGTGACTTGTCAGAAGATTAAGAGGAAGATATTTAGAAAGTAAAAGTTAATATAAATTAATAGAAAATAAAATTTAAAAATGTTTAATACAAAAATTTTAAAATAAAAAATATGAAAAAAGTTGTAACTCGCCATATTTTCTCACTTCTGTGGGAAAATATGCCTGTCCCAAGCCAGGCTGTCACATTCGAAGAGATTCAATCGTTTTTTAGGTAAAGAACGTAGTGAATCACGGTGAAAATGACGAAAAAGTAGGAGGGCAACTTTTTTTCATATTTTAGAGCAATTAATTATCTTAGAGCAAAAAATTCAAACGCTATTCAATTAATAAGAAATTAAACATATACACCAAGTATAAACACCGATCACTACTAACTTTAACTCATGGAACAGAATGACAAAACGACATCCAAAAATAGCAGTTACTATACTTTTTTTATAACACCAAAGTGGTCGCCGGGCGTAAGGGTATACACCAAACAATGCCCCGTCATAAATATGTCAAAAAGCCTTCCCTTTGTGACAGATTGGATGGCCTTCATCATGACACATTTGTTTCTAAAACTAGTGTTTCCTGTAAAGTAATTCTTATATTAACACAATACAAAAAGCACATAGTTTTGTTTCATAATTTTTATTGTCATCAGACATGTTTTGGCTGTTACACCTTTATTAAAAGAGTAAAAACGACGTATACTATGTTCTTTTATTGTCATCCATAAGTAGGCCTATTTGTTTTGTGGCGGTAGCCACACCTTGTCACCAGAGGCGTACGGTATAAGCTTTTCGAATAATGACGTATTCTGTCTAAACCATTGGCAGTAGGATATTGGAATTTGCATTAACAATAACTTTGGACTATTTACTACAACTTCTCGCTTACACTATGTCTATCTTTAGAAATAAAAAACTTCCTCACAGACGACAAATTGTAATACACTTACTGACAGAATTAAAAAATTACAGAGATAATAATTCGACCAAAAATCTATTTATAGTGTTATGACAATCAAAATATGTTCATAATAAAGGAAATATTATTTTGAATAAAACGTTATAAAAATGAACTCCATAAGTTTCATATTAGGATTGCAATCACTGGTTGATTGAAATGTTGCACTAATTTGCACGGGTGAACAAAAATTAATAAAATATTTTTTTATGATCAACAAAATTATATTATAGACATATAATTTATACAGAAATGAGCAGCATAAGATGTAGAATTACATTACAAAAAGAAATTTATAAAAATGTGTACTTCATATTTCTGAATGTACATACTGAATGGATAGTACTAAGTGGTAACAATGCATCTGCCGGTCCAATTGTGGGGACGCCAAGCCGCGCATTCCAATCGCGGCCAGACAGTACATTGTGGTATGAAAATGTGGTTGTTCTTACTGCAATAACAAGGATGTCAGTCTTTATCACTTTATTTTTAAAAAGAGTCCACAGTTCAACTTGCATTTGCATTCTGTATGGTTGTCAAATGTTTTGAGGTCCAAATCTTCCATATCTTGCTGGTCACGAAATGCAGTACTCAACTGAATCACTACCATCAATTGTTATTAAAAATGGGAATCAACCATAAACGTAACTTGAGAAAAATGACACTTCTGGTTAGTTTCTACTCACATCTTGTATATTTACTACTATTAAATTCAAATATGTTTCCTCCAGACTACTGATATATTATCTGCTTAACATTACATGTAAAACATACGAAATGGCACTTCCTACCATGTTAGTCGAACTCCCTCCATATAATTTCTGTTGCTCTTTAGCATTCAGTTTTTTATATCATTACAGATTTATGTTCCAAATTAAATTTTAATTTCTCTTGTACTATTAAACTGACCTTTTCAACTGGACAGTTTATAAACACACATACACACGCACACATTTGCAGTTTCCACTGCTGTTCATAACAGTTTATATGCCATTGAACCAGGAAATTTATGGTCTACCATTACTTCTTGTTGTTGTGTGTATTCAACAGTTGCTTAGAACTCCTTATTTCAGGCACTTCATGTAGGTGGCAATACAATTTTATTTCTTTACTTCGACTGTTCCTGTAATATTTATATCCATTCCAGTTCACCTTCTTATTTCATAATTTCCAACCATGACTAGCCACTTGTTGATTTACTACTTCTCCTCCATCACCCAATTTTAACAGAACTTAACCTTTCCCCATTTCTTTTATGTACATTCCCCACTTGTGATCCAAAACAACTATCACCTCCAATGTGATCTTTTATTTAATACTTGTATATCTCTTGGATATTGGTTGGTTTTAATCTTGATATGATGCAAACTCTTTAAAGCTGTTTTTCATCTTCTTTGTATCAGTCATATATTTTGTTCCTTTTTTCATCATCAGGTTTGTCCAATATAATCAGATGTTTGTTAAACTATGTCAAGACTTTTCTACAACTCAGGGTACGTCTGCTTATGTCTACCATATTTCCATTAAAATTTAAAATGCATACACTGCCTTGTTCATTTGTTAGACAGATCCATTCCTATAAAAACAAGTGATAGACGTCACTGGTGGTGTCCAGGGCAAGGAGGTCATCAGCCACCTTGCCTTCACAATTAAAAGGGGACACAAGAGCTAAAATGAACGCCCATCCAGCGAACAAAGTACTTAATAAATGCAAATGCGTAAATTTTTGTATGGAAGCATGTCCAGCAAATGTTTTAAGAATATTTGTTAAGTCAAAATTAAGAAACTACATTTTGTAGGGTATTCAGTTCGTAAACATCTATTAATAACGAATTGCTCCGCCCAACAACGTTGCAAACGGCAACATTTCCAAAACGCAGGTTTTGTTGAAACAACGTTGCAAACGACAAAAGTGTGGGATATTTTTTGTTTGAGAAAGTTTACGTTGGGTGCCCTGAAATAAGCCTACAATCTCCCGCATGTTTAGTTCCGTGGCAGCAAGAACGTTGTAAGTACCTAACATGTCTTCTAGAGATGGGCGAATTCGATCACTTTAGTGAACTCGATCAGTACATCTCAATCAGTGAAATGATTCGATCACTATTTAGCGAGTTTATTTAACGTCAATTACTTGTACTCTTTACATAAATAAAGTGCCTATATAAATTCAATTATATTAGATTCATTAACAGGACTGTATTATTTCAGTTATTATATAAATTTCTGATAGTTGAATGATTATACACACCACCCAAAATATATTTTGAAATTGAAAACAAACATGAGCGAGATTCATCTGTTCCGTCTTTTTTTTAATTTAATAAATACAGATGAATAAAAAGATCCACAATTATGAACAATTAATATTTATTTTATTTAAACAACGCGTATTGCTTTTAATTTTGTAATGTTTACGAAAACTGGCGACTGTTCGACTCGAAATTGAATGAAATAACAGAAATGCCAGGAAATAACAGAAATGCCAGAGGCATCTAGCGGAGACTGCTTGCGTTATCTCGATCACTGATCGAATCAGTAGTGACCGAGATGGCAAAACTTAGGGAGACAAACATGGTGACTGATCGAATCACTGACGTCATTGACCAAGCTCGCGAGGCCATCTTTCTCGTCAGCCTCGCCAAGCTCGAAATGAAAGCAGGATGGCAGAAGGCATCTAGAGGAGTTTGCTTGCGGTAACCTGTTCATTGATTCGAAATTCGAAATCAGTAAGTGAGCGAGATTGAAACGAAAGAAATAGATTGCCACGAAGAGATCTATTGACCCAGTCAACGAAATTACAGAAATTTAAATGATTAATTCAGGACGTGAGGATATAATATCGCTTACTACTGATAGAACTTTGTAGTATTTCTGTACTTATCTTCCCCCTATAAGCAACTCTATGACTACAAACAAAGTCAAATTACTTTACATATTGATTAATTCAACTTTATTCTTTCTGCATCTTCATTAGAAACCTTGGAATCAATGTTTTTTTCTTGCCTTTGCAGCGAAATGTTTTATTCTTGGATTTTGCAATCCATTACTTACCCGAGGCCTGTCTGACTCAATATTTACACTGGCAATTAGTCACGGCATAGCTAGGCTTTTTGGCGTCCAGGGCAAGGAGATCATCAGCCACCTCGTCTTCACAATTAAAAGGAGACACAAGAGCAAAAATGAAGGCCCATCCAGCGAACAAAGTACTTAATAAATGCAAATGCGTAGATTTTTGTATGGAAGCATGTCCAGCAAATGTTTTAAGAATATTTGTTAAGTCAAAATTAAGAAACTACAGTTTGTAGGGTATTCAGTTTGTAAACATCTATTACTAACAAATGTAGACTATAAAATAGTAGTAATATAAAAATTTTATAACATAAAAATGTTATAATAAACATGCAAATTTCTTGTAGGTCTAAAGCACATCGTCAAAACAATATCCTAGAGCAACATAAAGTTAAACAAAGAACTACATTAAAAGTAATAAAATAAATGACTTACCATTACAGGTTAATGGTTTTATCTTCTATTAATAAACACTTAATATTTACTTTTAATATTAATAAATATTTAAAATGAGTCATTTTAAAATGTAAATTTCCTGGTCTTAATTACTGCAGTCGGTTATTAAATCACTATAATCTAAAGATGAAGCAGTGTCATTTTCGGTTGAAAGTATCCCTAAATTTGATACCCTGTCTTGAGATACTGTTGATCGTAGGTACGATTTAATCACTTTAAGTTTACTAAATGATCTTTCACAAGAAGACACAGAGACTGGTAATGTAAGAAAACATTTTTAAAGCTGTTGCTAGTGTTTTGTAGGCTTCTAATCCCATTGAAGAAATGTAGCAGTCCTTGAGGTGTAAAGTCCATTTGTTCTTCGTTAACTTTTGCCCTTTTTAATAAAAGTACAACGAAAGTAATCTTTCACGTCATTGAACAATTCTTTACTGTTTAGGTCATATGGTTACAGTTTTGGAAGTACTCTACGCTTAATATTGATTTGGGAAAGCTGTTCCTTAAAATATATATCCCCATCATTTACGTACACCTCAAATTTACATAGGAACCCAAAGCGTTTTTCTAATACTTTGATGTTAGAGAAATGGTTTGAAATTTTAACTGACAGTTTGTCCAAAATTTCTATTAGAGAACATCGCAATTCTTGCTGAACAGTTAATGCAGAAACATCTGCATACCCCCTAGCATCGTGCACTTCCTTCTTATCCTTTTTGTGATACGGACACCCCATTTATTACATACCTGCTCTGCCTTAGTAATGACATTGTCACACAGGTCACTCCTGCAAACTTTTAATTTGTCCGATAGCGTCTCCAGAAGTGTCGATGCTTGAATAAAGTTTATTCCTTTGGTCTGCTAGATTTTCACGATTTTGTTCATAGAAGAAAGAATATCTGTCCAGAAAAAAGAGTAAGGTTACAAAATTAAAGTTTTCTATTGCATTAATTATAAATGCTGCATCTTCCCTCATATCAATTGTTCCAATTGGTGTATCCCTCAGTTTCTTCAGTACAGTGATCACTTCATCCAGCTGAGTGGATATTGCTTTAACCACATCTGCTTTTGAACTCTACCTGGTATCACAATGTCTTTTTAGAGTAATATTTATTACACCGTAATTTGTTATCATAATGAACCGTAATTACGATGCTCAAAAATAAATAGACTAATACTGTTTATCATGGAATGTTTATCAGACAAGCTGGCTGGTTATGCTTCTTTTATGAAAGGAATAGTCATATGAAAGAAACAAGTTGTTTATAGTTTTATAAATCTATGTTCACCTTGCCGCCCTCCTGGCTATGCTGTCCGGGGCGGCTACCCCCTTCCCCCCCTAGCTATGCGTCTGATAGAAGCAGACTAATCTGTAATGATAGTTACAGATCTGTAATGACCACAAGGAAATCAAACTATTTATGTTTTTATTTTTCTTCCATTTTAGATAGACTAATTATAGTTACTTACTTGTCTTCTATGTCTGTGAGTTTGTTAAAATCTGTATTTAAATATTCATAAAACTAACTTTGCAAAATAATAATTAACAAATAAATCATGTTTAATGTACTATTATCTGTAATAGATGGTCACAGACTGACCAGGATTGTCGAGTAATTGATAAAATTAATGAAGCTCTTGCAGACAGGTTGAAGACTAATAAGTCAGGTATACATTTATTTGCCAAACCCTATTTTGATGTAAATAATATTATATATGAGATAAAATAGAAGTTTCTTAACTTTAACAGAATAGTCACATTTAGTGAGAAAGTCCTTTTCTGTAGTTATTACAAACAAAATTCTGAACTCAAGTCAAGAGCCACAGGGAAAAGTGTGGCCACTGTATAGTCTGTTACTTGTTACTGAAATCAATGCAACCATTTTAATGACAGTGATGTGAGCTTGACACCCCACATTAGTGACTATCTTTTCATTGGTTGGGGTCTGGTCTATGGTTCCAACAATAGTTTTGTTAAAATATTCTAAGTAAATTTTAATTCAGGTATCAAATTTTACTAGAAACATGATAAATTTAAATTAAAATTTAATTTTTTGTACTTGTGCATTATCCCCCCCCCCCTAACAATTGGTACATTCCATCTAGATGCTGATTTGCCAGACTAATTCCTAAAAGCTTCGGAAAATTGGTTTTTGGTGTATTAAAACACTGCCACTCATAAAAGTAATAAATAAAGCCACAACCAGTGGGTATACATTACCTTCACACATAAAAACACCAGCACATGTTAACATATATATTACATACACTGATGTCAGACAAATGGGAGCAAACCACTTTAAATATTCAAGAATATGGTCAGGAAAGGCATTTTTGCTTTAGTTGAAAAACTTCCACCTCAAGAAAAGTAATAAACAAATAAAACTAATACCTACTTACCTAAGCCCACTGACCTATGTCAACACAGCCTACAACTTGTACAATAGGCACAGGATTTTGGCACATAGGTACAGATGAATTGAACTGAAACCACTTTCATAACCTTCTGCTTAAATACATTAAACCATACAACATATTTTATCATGTCTAATTGCTATTGGATGTACTTCTTTCATGGCCTAAATTGTTTATTTTATTTTAGTTTATACCATCACATCTACTGAACACCATCTGTTTTCCTTATTTTGATGACAACATGAAACATATCAATAGTGATAAAAAGTGATACTGATATCGGTGGTTGGTTATATAACTGCAAAAGTACCAATTTATTGTTACAAATCTTAACACTCTAGTTTAAAATAAATAAGTGGTTTCTTTTTTGTGCTGTTGCCAGCACTGCAATACAAAAGTATTCTGGACTCAAATTATCATAAAATGTTAATTACATACTAACACAACATTTTGTCTGTTCATAATCAGTGGTTGCCTTTTGAAGTACCAGAACATTTTAACAAAATGTAAAAATTAAAAAAAAAAAGAAATTTAATTGTGTAAACACAACTTGCTAATAAGGCCATGAGTCGTTGTGGAAATGGCTGGAAACTCTTACAGTCTGTGGGCATTATTCATAAGTTTTATTTATGCGTCATTTTTTTATTTTACTTCATTTATTGTGTAATTATATATAATTTTTTTAAATTATAGATCAGTTTTTGTGGTGCCACTTCCTCTTTTGCTGCCAAGATCGGTCCAATGTCTTCATCAGTCATCTGTTCTTGTCGACAATCTTGTGTCGTCCAGCCGTCTGCCAGGAAATCTACAGTAATGGCTTGAACACGCTGGCATTTTGCCAGCATGCCAGTCATGTTCGCTGGCATTTTGTTCTTCCTTAATGATTCTGAGTGGCTGAAGCATTGTGTGTGCAATTAATGTTTAACAATGGTGAAAGTCTATAGTGTAAGATGTTGGCATCATCATCCAACTGAGATACAACCAATCAATGAGCCTGACCTCCTGAAGAAATCTTTACCATTTTGGATGATCCTCTGCTGCTGTTCTCCATCAGACTCAAGCACCTTCTGTCAGACACTTACCCAGCATGATTCTTCAATATTTAGCATCTTTAAATTTAGGAAACTAAATTTGCTTATCACCTGTGTGTTCACGGTAACTGTAGCTACAGAAATTAATTTTACAGACCTACACATGAAGGTATATCTACTAGTGAGCCCCCCAAACTGCAGAACTTGCTCACTATTTTGAATGAGATGCTTGTTTTAAATACAATCAGATTAACAAACTCTAATAGGGCTGTGAGTACAGTTCTATCTATATGTCAATACAGTACACATGCGTTCATAGGTTCTAATGACTTTCATCTTACCATGTGTATGTGTGTGTGATAAAACTAGAATTTGGGTATGTTTTAATGTCTCTGATGTGTTCAATTAGCAGGAACTGTTACACACGCACGGAAATATGTTCTTTTTGTCCAACGTAGACTTGGGACAGTAATCGAAAAACAGGGGTTGAATATTTTTTGTTATGTGTAGTTACTTATATGAGATAAGCAGAATTATCACTGTTGCACACCACTATATAAAAATATCCCGATTAGCGCTTTCAAGCTTCACACCTCGTCAGATCGGAAAAAAAAATTCCGATCTTACGATGAGCTGTGAAGCTTGAAAGCGCTAATCGGGATATTTTTATTAGTGGTGTGCAACAGTGATAATTCTGCTTGTGATTTAACCACTAACACAACTTTCTTCATTAATCTGTTATAAGAGATAGTTGGAAAGTTTGCAGAATGGAAATGAAAAAACAAGTTCATTGTTACAAAAATGACTTTATTTTTCTATATAATCTCCCCCAACTTCAATACACTTGGTCCAAAGCTTCTCTAATAATTCGATCCCTGTCTTGAAGTAATATTCTGAAAGATCTGTAAAATACCCCTCTACAGCTGCCAATATTTCTTCATTTAATGAAAAATGCTATCCAGTCAAAAATTTTTTAAGGTTTGGAAATAGATTTTGAGAATCACTTACTATGAAATGGGCTGACCACAGATTGTATAGATAACTTGTACAGTTCGTTAACTAATTTCAAATTATTGGGTACAACTTTCCCACTGATTAAGTTACTGACAAAAATTGAAAAAGTTCACACACACACAGACACACACACACAGACACACACACACACTTATACATATCTGTCCATATGAAAAGACAATTCTTTGATTAGCCGACTAAATAACTCACTCTATCAAATAAGAACTAAAAGGTGAGGTTTTGTCTGCTGAATAATAACATGTGACCAACACACTGATGGGGGGGTGGTTCTATCAATGCAGGTGACACACACAATGGTGTGCTAGAGCTACATTCTGGAGGGGATCACTTCAAGAAACATATTGTTACGACGGTCTACTGATCATCGTATGGTACATTGAAAAACATTATACAAGACACCAATTACGTCACTAATCACCAGCTTTAATTATCACAATTAACCAGTTTGTAATTATCAAGACAGTCTCTTACAACAAATCAAATAAAAATTGTTCACACGCAATAAAAAATGTCTACTAATATAAAACACAATTGTTGTCAACAATCGTCCCACACAACACATAAAACACGTAACACTTTGCCACAATACCCAAACCACACTGAGATATATCGCAACTCAAACTGAACCTGATCATTGAGTATTTGTGTTCATACCCCAAAATACTAAAATATTCCATACTGCGCACTAACAATAAAGGAAAACATTAGAGCATAATTCATTGCGGCCTTGACACAGTTCGCGCGGTTTCTGGCACAGTCTAGCTAATGCGTCAAGATTCACGTACACCACACACATTACAGCCAAATTCCTCTGGAACATTTGATAAACACGTAGACTGTTCTGTAATGTCATAACACTGCCCCCTCCTTAAGCCTGTTCGTCCTGAACTGGCAAACCGTCTATGAAGTAATACTTGGCCAGGCGATCCAGGTGGATGACTTTGAACTTTCGCTGTCCTTCCTGTTGAATCATATACACAACACCGGTAATTCTTTTTTTTCACAGTGTAGGGTCCTTCCCAGTTAGTCAGAAGCTTAGGTGAGCAACCACGACAGTACTTTGGGTTGAACAACCAGACCTGATCTCCTTAGAAACCCACACTATTGCTGCGAATGTCGTACCGAGTTTTCATTTTATCACTGGCAATCTTTAGCCAGCCCCCAGACATTCCATCATGCATCTCCTTCAAAACATACTGCACTCTACTTTGGGCAACTATCAACTGCATGACCACGTCTCGTCCATCTGCAGTTTCTCCAAGCCCTTTTCAGCAATCTGTTCTCTAAGGTAAGGGATTCCCATTGTACCCAGTAGCCCTTCAGCACTTCGGAACCATGGTAGATAACTTGCCAATATGGGTGGCGACCTTCCTCTTTTGCTGCCAAGATCGGTCCAATGTCTTCATCAGTCATCTGTTCTTGTCGACAGTCTTGTGTCGTCCAGCCGTCTGCCAGGAAATCTACAGTAATGGCTTGAACACGCTGGCATTTTGCCAGCATGCCAGTCATGTTCGCTGGCATTTTGTTCTTCCTTTCTGTGGCAATGTTGGCAGTCTTCCGGGCACGGGCTTCGTGATAAGCCACCCGCATTACTATGCAGGCGCCCCTGCAGATGTTATACCTTGAAGTTGTACGCTTGCAGATGTTTGAGCCACCTTGCCAACTGGCCTTCCGGATTTTAAAATCTCAAGAGCCATGCAAGCACAGCATGGTCGGTGTGTAGTGAAAACTCCCTTCCCTAGAGGTATTTATGGAAGTGCTCCAAAGCTCGGACGATTGCCAGCAACTCTCTCCTTGTCACGCAATAATTTCTCTCTGGTTTAGAAAGTGTTTGCTGTAATATGGCATTACTCGTTCTTCAGCATTTCGCACTTGAGACAAAACTGCTCCTAGACCAGTATTGCTTGTGTCTGTGTCTATGATATTCTTCCCTTCGGAAACATGGAAAGCGAGGATTGGCTGTGAACATAATACAATTTTCAAAGTTCTAAATGCTTGATCAGACTCTCTCTCGATCACTGGAAGTTTATTTTTTTCTGTTACCTCATGTAGTGGTTTAGCAATAGTTGCAAAGCCTTTCACAAAATGTCTGTAATATGAGCATAACCCCAGGCAACTCTGAACTTCGTGTTTACTCTTCGACACTGGCCAGTCTCTTACGGTGTCTACTTTATTAGGATCCATGCTAACACCTGCTGCCTAAACCAGATGCTGTACTTCCTTCTGGAATAGAGAACACTTCTTTGGGCTCAGCTTTAGTTGGGCACTGTGAATTACAGTCAGAACCTTAAGGTTTTCTAAATGGTCTTTGAAAGTTTTCCCGATGAATATGACATTGTCTAAATAAACAAGGCAAGTTTTCAATGTCAGTCCTCAGAGTACCAGGTCCATCAATCTTTCGAATGTTGTCAGTGCATTACCGAGTCCAAATGGCATGACATTAAATTGGAATAAGCTACTTGGGTCGAGAAAACAGTCTTTTCTTTTTGTCTTCTTGCTGAAGATCCATTTGCCAATATCCACTCTTTAGGTCCAATGTGGAAAACCATTGTGCTCCGGACAGTGTGTCGAGTGTATCGTCAATGCGAGGTAACGGGTAGCCGTCTTTCTTTGTATTATCATTCAGCCTCTGGTAGTCTACACAGAAACGCAATCCACCATCCTTCTTCACTACCAACTCTACCAAGAAGACCAAGCACTTGACGAAGGCTCGATTACTCCCTCTGTCAGCATGTCCTGTACTAACAAAGATATTTCCTTTTGCTTAGCAAATGGAGGCCTTTGAGGAGGTTGGCGTATCAGTGTTGTGTCCCTGATGTTGATGCAATGTTGTACAAGAGAGGTTCTTCCCAATGACTGTTCCCAAACTGCAAAGGAATCTTTAAATTCATGTATAAACCATCTGAGTTCTTTTACCTCACCATTTGAGAGGTTGTTATAAGATCTGTTCAATAATTCCTGCAGTCCCTCTGGTAATTTGGAAGTATCCGAAGCACTGGATCTTTGTTGTGTCATTCCGGCTACCCAGACCACAGAAGTCAATTTGCCTTGGGGCGTATTGCGTTGTAAAGTGACAGCTTGATCCAAGATATTCGCCACTCTAATAGGTACATTTCCAGTTTTATCAGGTTTTACTAAACTTCTGGCAATTAGTATGCACGGTGTGCTGACTACATGGGGTTTGAATATAGAGCACTGGTTGCCCCTAGTATAGCAAAATTGAAAGTTAAGGGCATGGAAATGGGGGAAACTATTACAGTCAGAGGGGAAAGGTGATGTGGAGGGAGTCACTGTGAGATGTGAGAAGAGAATTGTTGTTATCAGCGATGCTGTTGCCAACCTATGAATATCATTTCTAATAGTAACGAAAACTCGCAACTGTTAAGGTTTGTTTGTAAATGTGTCAACACGAACCTCTATCTGTGTGTGTGCCTACAGTCACACAGCTGGCTTAAAATAAGAATTATATGTTTACTGTTTCTGACGTATATCAAATAATAATAATAATAATAATAATATTGTAATTGTATTACTATACAAATCAAGCAAATGATATGTACTGTTCACATGTATCGGAATTTGTTGCTGTTACATATCAGAATGTTTTATAAACATATAAGAGTGTTGTTTGATTCCGTCATTGTGTACTGCTGAGACATAAAAAACTACAGCCTTTCTGACCATTCTTATAGCAATGGAATTTGCAAACTGCACACTTCCACTCCTTAATTACACTCGACTATCTCTACAGTCTATAATTACATAAAGGAACGCGTTCTTCGTATTAATTTAATTCCAAGAATCTTTTTAATGCTGGACAACAAAAAAGCATGTGTATTATTACTTCCCATGCTTTACTACGAATAACTTTACTGTCTTTGCTAGTTGAAGGAGAAGTATCCATTTTATCAAATCTTGTTACTATATAAAATACAAATAATTACAATAATACGTTAACTATAGAATAAAAACTACCAATATAAATTAACTAAAAAATTAAATAACTAATAAAAATGAGTGACTCTAAACCAACTATATAATTAATAATAAACTGAAATAGTAAAACAAATGCAAGACTGAGATAGTACATCCATCATACAGTAACTAACAATGTACGGGTAACTTAAAATATCACACGCAAAGTTGGCAACACCTTCACTTGCATACCAGCTGATTCTCCCTTACCCTCCCGCCATTCACAATTTCAAAGTGGACTCGTCCATCCATAAATTGGTTTCTGCGCATATGCCCTTAACTTTCAATTTTACTGTACCTACCTCAATTCTAAAAATGATCTTTTCGGAGTTTAGCAAACAGTTAAGGCCACTTGGTTTATCATGTCCCATGTCCATCGATTTTTCTGATGTAGTCATTGTGGAGAGCATTACCTCTTCTCCACCGATTCTCAAGACATTGTTTTTGAAGTCACCTATAAATCCGTATGCGTTCGTAACGTCCACACAAAGAATTGCTTCATCCACAATGTCTGCAACAAGTACTTGGTGATTAAACTCAAGTCGACCAAGGCGTAGGTGTATCTCCACTTTTCCAAACACTTTTACAGCCATTCAGTAGCTGTTCGCAAGCTGCAAGAGCACCAGATTGGCTTGAGATCTATCACCATGTCAGGCTGCACAATGGAAACTGTTGCGCCTCTGTCAACTGTAATCGAGGCTGGCCTTTCTTGAACATGTCCTGTAACCACCAAGCTCCCGCTGTTTTTCTGAAGTGTAGAAATTGAGTATTGTCTAGTGGCTTCATTCCTCCAGTTAGTCAGCACACGCCTCGTTGTACTGACTACTGCTTGTTTCCCTGCTGCTGAATTCTAAACCAACAATCTCATAGTAAATATCCAAGTTTCCCACATCTATAACACTTTCGTCTTCCGTGCTTTCTTATTTTATTCTGCAGTGCCGACCGTCGAGTCTCTGTTCCTAGCTCTTCTTCCTCGTCTGTGCCATTGCAATCTTTTAGCGTGCATTTTATGACTTGTCCACCCAGATGCTGATTTGGCGGCCTCAAACTGCAAAGCATGTACCAGGGCGTCTGCACTATTCTGGTGTCTTGCCATTTGTAACACTTTGTAAAGTTTGTTATCTTGGACACCAGCAGTAAACAGTGAGATGAAGTAACCTCAAATTATGTAGGCTTACCTGTATTGTCAGATCAAAATGTCTCTTCATTTTCTACATTATTCAATTCAGATTGATTTGAAATTGAATTACTATAATATTTTATCTTCAGTCAAGAAGTTATCAGTCACTTTGTAATATAAAATTACAACAACAAAAAATCACTCAAAAATTCAAACACTCCACATGCCAACACTATACCAAATGTGTAGTTTACAACAAGGAACCATTGGCATGTAAAGCATCGGAAATTAGCAGTTTTGAGATACAATGCCATCTGTCAGTAATGCACTGAACTAATGTTGAATTGTAAAGAAACAATGTGCATGCAGCAATCAAAAATATGCTAGATGAAATAACCTATGAGCTATAAATACAACTTACAAGTTGTGAAATGCCAAGCTACCTTAACTTAGGGGACATCCCACGTGAATCATTTTGCCAAGCACTAACGCAGATGTGTTAAGACCCCAGGACTCTGTCATCATGAAGGTTGTAGCAGCCAGACAAAAATCTTGTGTGACAAGTATAATCTATGTATGGCAAGAAACAAAGACTTTTCAAATTATTTCAACTAAACATACATATATCACTGTAACTCAAGCAGCGATAAATTTAATTAGAGGATAAATGTGTATCAATAATGTCACACTACATTACAATGTATAATTTCATGATTTTAATTTGTAAGGTAAAATTTTGCTACAAATTTCACTACTGTTTTGTAGTGTGAAATATTATAGACATATTACATATTTGCACTGGCAATATTACAGCATATATTAATTTATTTGTATAATTATGCTTGTTTAAGGGTTCCTGTTTAAAAACATTATATTTATGTTTTATTACATTGCAAAAACTTCTTAGGCAATAGAAACTATTCTTACATACCACACAGTAATGGTTCGTAATAGAATAACGGATTAATTTACACTCAAAATGTACAAACAGAAAATTTTGTTACAAACATCACTGTTATTTTTTATGCCAGTATGTTATTTATAACACAACAGGCTATGCCAAATTAAATATTTTTGTAGAAAGAATTCACCGGTACTTCTTAATGCCAGAATGTATTAACTTATGTTCTCTCAAACTGCCTGACTGATTAAATGATTTTGAACAAACATCACACTGGTATTTCTTATTTCCAGTATGTATTAACTTGTGTTGTGACAAAGTGCTTGAACGATTAAATGATTTTGAACAAACATCACACTGGTACTTAATGCCAGAATGTATTAACTTGTGGAGCGACAAACCACTTTGCTGAGTAAATGATTTTGAACAAACATCACACTGGTACTTCTTATTTCCAGAATGTATTAACTTGTGTTGTGACAAATTGTCTGAACGAGTAAATGATTTTGAACAAACACCACACTGGTACTTCTTTATGCCAGAATGTATTAACTTGTGTTGTGACAATTTTGCTGAATGAGTAAATGATTTTGAACAAACATCACACTGATACTTAATGCCAGAATGTATTAACTTGTGTTTTCTCAAACTGCCTGATTGAGTAAATGATTTTGAGCAAACAACACACTGGTACTTCTTATTTCCAGTATGTATTAACTTGTGTTGTGACAAAGTGCTTGAACGATTAAATGATTTTGAACAAATATCACACTGGTACTTAATGCCAGAATGTATTAACTTGTGTTGTGACAAACTGCTTGAATGAGTAAATGATTTTGAACAAACATCGCACTGGTATTTCTTAACGCCAGAATGTATAAACTTGTGTTCTGACAAGGTGCTTGAATGAGTAAATGATTTTGAACAAACATCACACTGGTACTTCTTATTTCCAGAATGTATTAACTTGTGTTGTGACAAATTGTCTGAACGAGTAAATGATTTTGAACAAATATCACACTGGTACTTCTTATTTCCAGAATGTATTAACTTGTGTTGTGACAAATTGTCTGAACGAGTAAATGATTTTGAACAAACACCACACTGGTGCTTCTTAATGCCAGAATGTATTAACTTGTGTTGTGACAATTTTGCTGAATGAGTAAATGATTTTGAACAAACATCACACTGGTACTTCTTATTTCCAGTATGTATTAACTTGTGTTGTGACAAGGTGCTTGAACGATTAAATGATTTTGAACAAACATCACACTGGTACTTCTTAATGCCAGAATGTATAAACTTGTGTTTTGACAAGGTGCTTGAATGAGTAAATGATTTTGAACAAACATCGCACTGGTATTTCTTAATGCCAGAATGTATAAACTTGTGTTGTGACAAGGTGCTTGAATGAGTAAATGATTTTGAACAAACATCGCACTGGTACTTCTTACTGCCAGAATGTATTAACTTGTGTGGCGACAGATGGTCTCTCACAGTATTGTGAATTGACTTTCCCCTATATAATTCACAATCCAGAGTAGAATCCTCTTCTTCACAGATATTCATGGGTGTAAATAAGTAACACTGGAACAAATGAATACACAACTGTAATAATTCATAACTGAACACTGAAGCAGTAGAAAATAGTGTTAAAAATCATGTTCTATCTGTGAGGAAGCTTTCGGCTTGCAAAAATTAACCTTACCCTGTCTGATTACAGTATTGCATTGCTCTTCATAGGAAGAATAGTAGATTTTTATAAGCAAATGTGTATAGAATTGAAAAGTGAATGGCGCGCACGTACGCACACACACACACACATTTGCATATTTAACCACACTAGAATTTTTGTACATAATTAATATAGTGTAGATGTTAAAAATAGTTTAAGTAGTGCTATGTGTATGTGCAGAGAAAGGTTACAAGCTGTACCTTGTCAAAGTGAACACATGTTGATTTTAAGCTCTGTGTGCATGATTTTAAGTCAGTAAAAGGATATTTGAAAACATAAAGAAGACACAAGTGTTAGAAGTCTGAACTACTTATTGGAAACTGCCAGCATCTACCAAAACAACAAAGGACTATCCAAGTCAAATAAATACGTTCTACAATGATTTACACATTGAAGTAGACAATCTTAGAATGTGAATAATGAGAAGACTGGTTCAGATGATTGTGTATCCTACATGTATGGAAGAGAGGACTAATTTAATATTCAAGGATTGAAGAACAATCAAACTGAATTCCATCTGAATAGTGAACGAGAAATGGAATCGATTGGTAATAATATAATATAATGATATTATTGAATATAGTTCATCTCCCTACACCAGTCCAATCGTTGCAATACAGAAGAAAGATGGAGCAGTACGTTCATGTCTCGATGCCCGGGAAATAAATAAAAACATTATTAACGATAGAACTTCACCCGGAGAAATCGAAGAAATCATGAAGAAATTTAAGGGATGTAAATTCATAAGCATATGGGATGCTGTGTGTGGGTATTGGCAAGTAGAACTGCACCCCAATAGTAGAAAATATGTAGCATTAATTTTTGAAGGTAGGAATTACCAGTTCAAATGACTTCCTTTTGGACTTGTAAACTCCATCGCCATTTTTGTGAAATGTATGGACCAAATTCTAGGAAGAGAAGTGTTAGACTCACAACAGTCTACGTAGATAACCTTCTAATAACTTCTACAACATGGGAGGAGCACTGCCAGCATATAGAAATTGTGTTAAGAAGGTTAGCTGAAAATAATATAACACTCAAATTAGATAAATCTAAGCTAATAACTAATAGACTGCAATTCCTAGGATTCATTTTATCAGAGACAGGAATCACTACATCTCCAGAGAAAGTGGAACTCATACAAAATTTCCCCAAAGCCAAAAATATTTGACAACTTCAATCGCTCCTTGGAGTGTGTAACTATTACAGGAAGTTGCAGAAGGATTACTCAAAATTAACAGCAAGATTTAAACACTTATTATCTTCAAAATGTAAATGGAAATGGGGCAAAGATGATGACAAAATGTTAAACTTAATTAAAAATAAATTCCTTGACAGCATTATTCTTCATCATCCAGACTTTGGCAAAAGATTCTATATAAATTGTGATGCAAGTAACGTAAGCCTTGGAGCAGAACTCTACCAAGAAGAATGATGAAGGGAATCATTTAGTAATTAGTTTTGCTAGTCGTGTACTAAACAGCAGTGAACAAAATTATAACGTCACAGAAAAAGAATTATTAAGTGTGGTATTCGCCTGTAACAAGTTCCGGATGTATATCTTAGGTTACCCATTAACAGTGAGATCAGACCACAAGTCAATATCTTTCCTACAGAAATGCAAATGAAGCCATGGAAGAATAACTAGGTGGATCTTGCCTTGCAAGAATACAACATAACGTGGGAGTACGTGCCAGGAAGACAAAATAGTGTTTCAGATGCTGTATCAAGAGTAAACATGGATGAAGGTACATTTGTAATTGATAGAGAAGATATAGGAAAAATATACAAGGTATTGTTGAGAAGGGAAGGACTAGCAGACCTACTAAATCAAATCCAAGCAGAACAAAGAAGTGATGAAAAACTTGCTAACATTACCACACGAATCAATAACAATGATTTGAAGATATTGTCATTCTACCACATCCATAATAATTTGATCTTCACAAAACCAACCACTAAAGAAAACAAATGGAAACTATACATCCCCAAATCGATGGAGACGATTATCAATAATTATTATCTATCATCAACTCTACAGACACATGGGACCTGAGAAAGTTATAAAAGCGTTAGAAGAACACGTGTACATAAAAGGTATAAATAAGAAAGTGAGACAAACAGTGAAGAAGTGTAGTATATGCCAAATGGTGAAAGTAAACAATGAGAAGAGAGAAGGAGCAATTATAACCATAACATCCAGCAGAAGATTAGAGAAAGTGTTCCTTGATATTTGTGGACCTTTTCCCCGAAGCGGAGGGAGACACAAGTACAAATACGAGTACACAGTCATTATTTGGGACCATTTTACCAAATATACTAAACTGTACCCTATTAGTAAGGCATCCACCAAGGTAAACATTAAATAAATAATTGCTTATCTAATCCGTCGAGTGACTTACTTGTAATTCCGCTTGACGCGTTTCAGGGCATATGCCCCATCTTCAGAATAATTCCTCTTCACAGAACGTCAGACATTAAGATTAAAATGTAATAAATTAAAATTAAAATCCATGGTTAAAATATTAACTCGTCAAAATATTAAAATATATGAATGCACAGAGATGCACGCACTATCACAACATGAGTTCACTTCGCGTTATAGCCGGTGTACACCGCCGCGATGTTAATCGCGCACTGACTGTCTGAGTAAACTGTTATCTGTGCAACGCATCTTGTATCTCAATGGCTGTGTCGTACAAGGGATTTGACTTGAAGTTAAGTTGGTCGTTTAATATGAATCCGCCGTCTTGTGAATTGTTCGTCTTTTTAAATTGTTTAAAGGCCTTGTAAATTTCGAATTCTTCTAATGTGTCCATATATCTGCCTTTTTTGCAAAAGTGCAATGGTTTAAAGTTGGTGTCAAAATCAGTGTAGTTATGATTATTATTTACGAGGTGACGTGCAAAGTTGGATTTGAGAATGTGGGTGTCGTTTTTTGGTAAATGTTCTTGGAAGCGTTTTTTGAACGCTCTGCCGGTTTGTCCAATATAGAAGCTGTTGCAATCGTCACATTGGATTTTATAGACACCTGTCCTCTGTTTTATTGGTTTTGCAGCTTTATGGTGAAGAATTTTCTTAATGTTGTTATCAGTCCGGAAAGTTAAAGTTATATTCAATTTTCTAAAAATGTTGGTTAATGTATGGGGTAAAGTTCGGCCGTAAATAGAAGTCACGTACGTGCTGTCTCGGTTACTACTCGGTTTTGTTTTCTTGTTATGTAACTTTTTCTGGTGTTTTTTGATCAAAGCATCGATCATAGAGCACGTATATCCATTGGCCTTAGCTATGTATTTAATGGTGTTGACTTCCTCCTGAAAGTCACTGATTTCCAACGGTATGGTGAGTAATCTATGTATGAAACTGTTATAGGCGGCCATTTTTTGCGGAAGAGGGTGATGGGAATCCGCGTGTATAGTGGCGTCGGTGGTGGTAGGTTTTCTGTATATTTGGTATTGAAAACTATTGTCAAACCTTGTTATTGTTAAATCGAGAAAATTAAGTTTATTTTCTATTTCAACCTCGAGGGTAAATTGTATGTTCTTGTTTATATTATTTAAATAGTTTTTTAAATTATTGATCTGTCTTATGGTACCGTTAAAAATGATGAAGGTGTCATCTACATAACGTGTATATGATACTATCTTGTTATGCCATTTGTTTGCGCTGCTGAACATATGTGTGTTTTCGTAGTGGTTCAGGTATATGTCCGCCAATAATCCGGAGAGTGGGGATCCCATCGCTAAACCTTTCTTTTGTATATAGTATTTTCCATCAAATATAAAATAGTTTTGATTTAAAACAACTTCCAATAGAGCGGTTATCTCATTAATTTCATCAGGACTGCGTATGTTAGCTACAATAAGATTATACTTGAGAATATTTATTGTATCCTGGACGGGTATATTTGTATAAAGGTCTACTATGTCGTATATAGACCTTTATACAAATATACCCGTCCAGGATACAATAAATATTCTCAAGTATAATCTTATTGTAGCTAACATACGCAGTCCTGATGAAATTAATGAGATAACCGCTCTATTGGAAGTTGTTTTAAATCAAAACTATTTTATATTTGATGGAAAATACTATATACAAAAGAAAGGTTTAGCGATGGGATCCCCACTCTCCGGATTATTGGCGGACATATACCTGAACCACTACGAAAACACACATATGTTCAGCAGCGCAAACAAATGGCATAACAAGATAGTATCATATACACGTTATGTAGATGACACCTTCATCATTTTTAACGGTACCATAAGACAGATCAATAATTTAAAAAACTATTTAAATAATATAAACAAGAACATACAATTTACCCTCGAGGTTGAAATAGAAAATAAACTTAATTTTCTCGATTTAACAATAACAAGGTTTGACAATAGTTTTCAATACCAAATATACAGAAAACCTACCACCACCGACGCCACTATACACGCGGATTCCCATCACCCTCTTCCGCAAAAAATGGCCGCCTATAACAGTTTCATACATAGATTACTCACCATACCGTTGGAAATCAGTGACTTTCAGGAGGAAGTCAACACCATTAAATACATAGCTAAGGCCAATGGATATACGTGCTCTATGATCGATGCTTTGATCAAAAAACACCAGAAAAAGTTACATAACAAGAAAACAAAACCGAGTAGTAACCGAGACAGCACGTACGTGACTTCTATTTACGGCCGAACTTTACCCCATACATTAACCAACATTTTTAGAAAATTGAATATAACTTTAACTTTCCGGACTGATAACAACATTAAGAAAATTCTTCACCATAAAGCTGCAAAACCAATAAAACAGAGGACAGGTGTCTATAAAATCCAATGTGACGATTGCAACAGCTTCTATATTGGACAAACCGGCAGAGCGTTCAAAAAACGCTTCCAAGAACATTTACCAAAAAACGACACCCACATTCTCAAATCCAACTTTGCACGTCACCTCGTAAATAATAATCATAACTACACTGATTTTGACACCAACTTTAAACCATTGCACTTTTGCAAAAAAAGGCAGATATATGGACACATTAGAAGAATTCGAAATTTACAAGGCCTTTAAACAATTTAAAAAGACGAACAATTCACAAGACGGCGGATTCATATTAAACGACCAACTTAACTTCAAGTCAAATCCCTTGTACGACACAGCCATTGAGATACAAGATGCGTTGCACAGATAACAGTTTACTCAGACAGTCAGTGCGCGATTAACATCGCGGCGGTGTACACCGGCTATAACGCGAAGTGAACTCATGTTGTGATAGTGCGTGCATCTCTGTGCATTCATATATTTTAATATTTTGACGAGTTAATATTTTAACCATGGATTTTAATTTTAATTTATTACATTTTAATCTTAATGTCTGACGTTCTGTGAAGAGGAATTATTCTGAAGATGGGGCATATGCCCTGAAACGCGTCAAGCGGAATTACAAGTAAGTCACTCGACGGATTAGATAAGCAATTATTTATTTAATACAGTGACTTGGATACTTTAAAAATGAATAGTAAACATTAAACTCATTGTTGAAAAATACATGATCGATATTAGAGTCCCAGAATCAATTGTAACCGACCACGGAACCCAATTCAAAGGCAGAGATGGAGGGAAGAAATGATAAACAAAGGCATCCAAACTTACAAAACCTCTATATATCATCCCAGCAGCAATCCAGCTGAGAGAGTACTGAGAGAAGTAGGACGAATTCTCCGCACATATTGTAATGACGACCATAAAAAGTGGAGTGAATATACTTCAGATACTGAAACATTTCTCAACTTATCACACCACGACACATTGGGAGCTTGCCCATACCAGATGATGTTTTTAAACCACCACCCAGGGATATTACCAAAATAATCCAATTCCCTGAAGAACCCGATGAAGAAATTGATATCACCAGAATATATAACAGGATGCTCCATAAAACAGAATTGAAGAAGACCTGAAGAAAACCTGAATCGTTGTTTAAGACCTGAAGATGTCAGTAATGACGAAAAGCTTAGTCAAACAATAAAAAATTATACCAGTTAGCAAATTCATAAAAGAAATATGAAGAAGAAAAGACAAAGTAAAACGGGAGTTCACCCCATTAAGTATAATGTTGGAGAAAAGTTACTCATCAGGAATCGACAACAACCCAGCAGTATCGAAGGTATAGCCAAAAAATTGTTATTGTTATACACTGGACCATATGTGATAAATAAAGACAATGGTAATAATACTTACGTAATAGTATACCCAAGTATTTACCAAATCAAAGGTACCTACAATCAAACCGAAATGAGAAAATATTATGAGTGAAAAAAAATAAGATTATTTTCCCCAAATTTGGTTTAAACAAAATAATCATGTTTTGGTGGGGAGGTAATATGTAATGCGACATAATGAGCATAACTCAATAAGTGTATAAACCCCCATATAATATGACAAACTAAACAATATACCTAACATTGCTAAACCAATGAGAAAGGTTAAAACCCGAAATAAGCAAAAAGAAGTACAATATAAGCTAATGTAGAACAAATATGTACTCTAAACCACTAAAAGTGACTGTTCATAGCAATAATAGCTAATTGTAAAAAGAAAATGTAATCACAACAAGTGATTGAGTGTAAAATGTAAATGTAAGATATTGGTTACGAACTATACAGACAGGACTGTTAATAATAGTGGTAACTTATTGTGAATGAAAACTAAAGACAATGTGTGATCATATATTAATATTTAACACGTAAAATATCTGATATTCAATATACCTGTGTATTACCAATTTGCCAAAAGACTTCAACCTATAAAGGACCAAAAGGTGATTTAAGTTGTTAATTTAATTTATTTTAATGTTAACTGAATAACCTTGATTGTATAAAACAGTTCCCTATTTTAGTTTTAATGTTAACTGAAGGGAATAATACAATCATTTGTGTTGTTTAAATTAAAGTGTTAAACCTTAATTTAGTTAATTTAGGGTAATAAGAGTTAGATTGTTTAAATTGACCAGGTGTCAATAATACTTAATAATAGGTCATAATAAATTGACCAACTATACCATTAGATATTAAGAAGTTATTAAAAGAAAGTTTTATTGTTTAAAGTTGGTTTGAGTTTAACCATAATGGCCTAACATTATGGTAATATGTTTGTTTTATGTCAATCTTGTTCTTCACTTTATCAGAATCAATTCAATGGATAATAATAATATAGTGGATAATTCAATGCATGTAATAATAATAGTGTATCAAGCCACAAGGTCATACAGTAATTTTAAATTGAAACTTTGTGCTATAGAGAAATACCAATTAATTGGCCAATATCAAAATAGAAATTATTCTAAATCCAACTATTAAACCATCACAGCACTGTAATAAATAGTAAAAGATGGTATAAATACTAATATATGCTTTATTTAAGTGTCAGAAGCAACATTTGAATTAATTAATGGAATGTTAATGTGATTTGAAATGTCAAAAGCTACATGGAATGGCTTATGAGATGAAATTTTATAAAATGTTAAATTAATTATTAGGACACACACCTATGCCATGTGAGGTGTCTAAATTTTTGTCTTGTTATAAGGAATATTGTAATGTAAACTAATTTGAGATTTATTATGTAATAGACAGGTAGTAATTGTAGCTATAAGATGTAAAATTTTGTATCTTAAATAATTAAGGTCATGTGACCTCCTAACCCGACGATTTTGACCAATCAGAAATTTTGGTCAAGCCCGCTGAAGGTATAAGGAAATTTCTTCACGTGATTGTTAGACTCGAAAGTATAAAGAACTAATCTATGCTGCTCTGTGTAAAAAGTATACGATAGAGTCAAGTCCAAGTCACAAGAAGAGTGAAAGTAAAATAATTAACAGTGGCAAACTAGAACCAAGAAATAATAATAATAATAAAACAAGAACAAAGAAGAAAATATCTCTAAAAAAACAAATAAAATTGATCTACCAAAAGTGGTGAGACCAAACATTATATTGTTACGACGGTCTACTCGATCGTCGTAGGTACAGTGGAAACAAAATAAGTACAAGACACCAATTAAGTCACTAATCACACCTTTAATTGTTATAGTAAAACAGTTCGTAATTAACAGCACAGTGTCTACAACAAATCAAATGAAAATTGTTCATACGCAATAAAATGTCCACTAATATTAAAACTCAACTGTATTACAATTATACCGTCCGAATATAAAACGCAACACTTCACTAATAACTACTTGAACGTACACCATAATAACCCGAACCGCTCTGTAAATATATCGCACTAATACTCTCGAACCGCACAGTCAAAAATCTCGCATTGAACTGAAAACTAAGGCCGCGACGCGATGTATTTATAGTTACGCGCACACACCAGAAGCTTCCAAACTGCGTCTTATCTCTCGCGAACTATGTAATTGCTGCGGCCTTGACACAGTCCGAGCGCCCGAGCGAAGGCTGGCAAAGTCGAGAAAATTCTCGCAACATGCGTTTAGTAGCACGTACACCACATGCTTACGTCGAGATCTTTCTGGCACATTCGATAAACGCCTAGATTGTTCTATGCTGTCGTAGCACTGCCCCCTCCTTAAGCCTGTTCGTCCCGAACTGGCAAAGCGTCTCTAAATTTGTATTTAGCCAGGCGATCTAGGTGGACGACCTTGAACTTTCGCTGTCCTTCCTGTTGAATCCGATAAACAACATCGTTAATCCTTTTTTTTACAGTGTACGGTCCTTCCCAGTTAGACTGAAGCTTAGGTGAGCGACCACGACGGCGCTTTGGATTGAACAACCAGACCTGATCTCCTTCTTGGAAACCCACACTATTGCTGCGAATGTCATACCGAGTCTTCATTTTATCACTGGCAATCTTGAGCCGTCCTCTTACCAAGCGATTCATTTCTCGCAGTTGGTTTTCTAATTGCGAGGAATAGTTCTTTGGCTCTTGGGACTGAGTCTCAGGTGATCCAAACATCAAGTCCCCAGGAAGACGAATCTCCCGCCCAAACACCAATTTTGCTGGAGTCATGCCGGTTGTGTCATGTACTGATGACCTATACGCCATAAGGAATAGTGGTATACGTTGGTCCCAGTCTGTTTGGTTCTCGTCAACAACTTTCGAAAGATGCTGCTCAAGTGTCCTGTTGAATCTCTCAACCATCCCGTCCGACTGAGGATGCAGAGGCGTTGTCCTGGTCTTTCGAATTCCGAGTAGACGGCATAATTCTTTAAACACTCCTGATTCGAAATTCCTCCCTTGATCCGTATGGATTTCCATATGGGCTCCATAATGGCAACAGAAGTTGTGAACTAACTTCTTTGCCACAGTGGTAACCTCCTGATTTGGAATTGCGTAGGCTTCCACCCACTTAGTAAAGTAGTCACCTACAACCATGATGTACCGGTTTCCATCGTCAGTGACTGGGAATGGTCCAGCAATGTCTATGGCAATTCTCTCGAAAGGTTGTCCAACGTTATACTGTCTCATTTTTCCCCTGCTTCTGTTTTGTGGGCCCTTGCTTGCAGCACATATTTCACACGTCCGAACCCATTCCTCTACGTCGTGCCGAAGATGAAGCCAATAGAATCGATTCCGTATTTTGTCAAGGGTTTTGTTAACGCCAAGATGGCCTCCAGATGTTCCATCATCATGCATCTCCTTCAAAACAGACTGCACTTTACTTCGGGGAACTATCAACTGCATGACCACGTCTCGTCCATCTGCACTTTCCCAAGCCCTTTTCAGCAATCCGTTTTCTAAGGTGAGAGATTCCCATTGTGCCCAGTAGCCCTTCGGAACCATGGCAGATATCTTGCCAATCCGGGCGGCGACCTTCCTCTTTTGCTGTCAAGATCGGTCCAATGTCTTCATCAGTCATCTGTTCTTGTCGACAGTCTTGTGTTGTCCAGCCGTCAGCCAGGAAATCTAGAGTGATTGCTTCAACATGTTCGCTTGAGTTTTGTTCTTCCTTTCTGTGGCAATGTCGGCAGTCTTCCGGGCACGGTCTTCGTGATAAGCCATCTGCATTACCGTGCAGGCGCCCCCGCCGATGTTGTACCTTGAAGTTGTACTCTTGCAGACGTTCGAGCCACCTTGCCAACTGTCCTTCCGGATTTTTAAATCTCAAGAGCCATGCAAGTGCACCATGGTCAGTACGTAGTGAAAACTCTCTCCCATAGAGGTATTTATGGAAGTGCTCCAAAGCTCTGACAATTGCCAACAACTCTCTTCTTGTAACACAATAATTTCTCTCTGGTTTAGAAAGCGTCTTGCTGTAATACGCTATTACTCGTTCTTCACCGTTCTGCACTTGAGACAAAACTGCTCCTAGACCAGTATTGCTTGCGTCTGTGTCTACGATGTACTTCCCTTCGGAAGCTGGAAAAGCGAGAATTGGCTGCGAACATAATGCAATCTTCAACGTTCTAAATGCTTGTTCACACTCTCTCGACCATTGGAAGTTTCGTTTATTTTCCGTTAGCTCATGTAGTGGTTTAGCAATAGTAGCGAAGCCTTTCACAAAACGTCGGTAATATGAGCATAACCCCAGGAAACTCCGAACTTCGTGTTTATTCTTTGGAACTGGCCAGTCTCTTACGGTGTCTACTTTATTACGATCCATGCTAACACCCGCTGCCGAAACTAGATGGCCCAAATACTGTACTTCCTTCTGGAATAGAGAACACTTCTTCGGGCTCAGCTTCAGTTGTGCACCGTGAATTCTAGTTAGAACTTCCTTAAGGTTTTCCAAATGATCTTCGAAAGTCTTCCCGATCACTATGACATCGTCTAAGTAAACAAGGCAAGTTTTCCACGTCAGGCCTCGGAGTATCAGGTCCATCAATCTCTCAAATGTTGCCAGTGCATTAGAGAGTCCAAATGGCATGACGTTAAATTGGAATAAGCCACTTGGGGTCGAGAAAGCGGTCTTTTCCTTGTCTTCTTGATGGAGACCCACTTGCCAATATCCACTCTTCAGGTCCAATGTGGAAAACCACTGTGCTCTGGACAACGTGTCGAGTGTATCGTCAACGCGAGGTAATGGATAGCAGTCTTTCTTTGTAACGTCATTTAACCTCCGGTAGTCTACGCAGAAACGCAACCACCATCCTTCTTCGCTACCAGCACTACAGGGGAAGACCAAGCACCTGACGAAGGTTCAATTACTCCCTCTGTCAACATGTCCTGTACTAACCGAGACATCTCCTCTTGTTTAGATAATGGAGGCCTTCGAGGAGGTTGGCGTATCGGTGTTGTGTCCCCGGTATTGATGCAATGTTGCACAAGAGAGGTTGTTCCCAGTGACTGTCCCCGAACTGCAAAACAATCTTTGAATTCGTATAAAAACTGTCCGAGTTCTTTTACCTCACCACTTGAGAGATCATTAGAAGATCTGTTCAATAATTCTTGCAGTTCCTCTGGTAATTTAGAAGTATCTGAAGGACTGGGTCTTCGTTGCGTTATTCCAGCTACCCAGGCCACAGGAGTCAATTTGCCTAGGAGCGTATTGCTTTGTAAAGTGATAGCTTGATCCAAAATATTCGCCACTCTAATAGGTACATTTCCGGTTTCGTCAGGTTTTACTAAACTTCTGGCAATTAGTATGCCCGGTGTGCTGACTACCTGGGGTTCGAATATAGAGCACTGATTGCCCCTAGTATCTACCACAGTTCTAACCATGATGATCTTTTCGGAGTTTGGCGGAACAGTTACGGCCACTTGGTTTATGACGTCCATCGATTTTTCTGCTGTCGTCATTGTTGATAGCATTCTCTTCACCTCCGATTCTCAAGACATTGTTTTTGAAGTCGACTATAAATCCGTATGCGTTCATAACGTCCACACCAAGAATTGCTTCATCCACAATGTCTGCAACAAGTACTTGATGATTAAACTCAAGTCTACCGAGGCGTAGGTGTATCTCCACTTTTCCATACACTTTTACAGGCCGTCCAGTAGCTGTTCGCAAGCTGCAAGAGCGCCAGATTGGCTTGAGATCTTTCACCACGTCGGGGCGCACAATAGAAACTGTTGCGCCTGTGTCAACTGTAATCGAGGTTGGCCTTTCTTGAACAAATCCGGTAACTACCAAGCTCCCGGTGTTTTTCTGAAGCGTAGAAATTGCGTATTCTCTAGGGGCTTCGTTCCTCCAGTTAGTCAGCACATGCCCCGTTGCACCGACTATTGCTCGTTTCCCTGCTACTGAATTCTAACCCGACAATCTCGTTGTAGATGTCCAGGTTTCCCACATCGATAACACTTCGGTCTTCCATCCTTTCTTATTTTATTCTGTGGCGCCGACCGTCGAGTCTCTGTTCCTTGTTCTTCTTCCTCATCGTCTGTGCCGTCGCGATCTTTTAGCTCGCGCACTTCATGACTTGTCCAACCAGACGCTGATTTGGCGGCCTCAAATTGCAAAGCATGTACCAGGGCGTCCGCACTGTTCTGGTGTCTTGCCATTCGTAACACTTGCTGTAGTTCGTTTGTAACTTTTTCAACTTCTTCTTTGGTATTATTATTTTATTCAAATTACAACTCCCACTTACCTTGCAACTTGATCTGGCCGGATCGCATAGTGTGGACTAACCCATTTCGTTCGACGAACTCTGACGATACACATAACGAAATAAGGCATTGAAAGAATTTAACTCTCAATTATATGGAAGAGAAATTAGATTTTTTTATTAATAAGAAATGTTGAATTGATAAAACTTCGTGTTACATGTTGTGCAACTCTTGCACCTTATCGACTATGGCTTACCTTATCCTTTATACAGATACAAACAATTATATGTTTCACACATAAACACAGAACAGCCCAGCATTGCACACTCTTTCACACAAGTTAATACTTTACCCCTTGTTATTATATTTTACAAACTCCTTTATTGTTTTACAACTGTTCACTACCGCTTGGCCGGCCGAACACGTGTTTTGTCCCGATTCGATTCCAATGTCCGTAATTTAACTGTTTGCGATTCGCACTTGCAACAATTTTGTAACTGAGATCCGTTGATTATCGCCTCGGGTCCCGGTCGGTCTTCTTGAATTAATTACATTTACGAAAATCGACCAACCGGGTCCGCAACGAAACTGTAAGCGTCTGTAGCGGTACTCGGTACCTCGTGGACTATATGGCGTCTCTGCTTAATGTCGACTGTGTGGTTGTGAACATAACAGGTACATCTACCTGTTCCTGCATGGAAGTTGTTCTTCAATGCCACGATGTTTTCGTCGTCGCTCCTTGTTCCTCTGCTGTCGTGTAACCATTTTATGCATGGATTATAACTGGCATGTGTGTGTGTCCAGAGGCCGATATTGGCATCTGCTCTGCTGATGTCGCTCACAGTAGGCGGAGTTTGACGCTGGTTTTCCGGTAGCTGGTCACTTAGAACTAATAACTTCTCGTCCCAGCGCCATGTTGGTCTCAACTGCGTTGTCACTCACGGCGTCAGTGCCGATCCCCGCCCGGCTGAGTTGCATACGGGCGTCAAAACACATGCACAGAGTTCTTAGAATTTTGGTGGAGGGAAATTCTTCTGCCGTTACACCACTGAAATTGCGTGTCGCTTTTGTTCCAAACTCTGTTTCTCAACCTCGTGCTGTTGCTTGTTAAATAACGTTGCACAATACAATTACAGTTTTTTCAAATTTATTATACCAGTCCGCCCGAAAACGAAATAAGTAACAATATAATAATGCCCCAAATGGTTAAAAATAAAAACACCCAAAAATGACCCGCTACAATACCCCCTCGATGAGAATTCTGCTGTCCATGACAGAAGAAATCTCATCGATAAACCCGAAGAGGACCGGTGAGGAACTGGTGCCAACAACCCCCTGGTTCTTACTCTGCATGGGTACACGACCCCCCTGGCTCAGCGACCATGGACTCATCTGAACGAGATCACTGGACTTCTCCGTAAGAGATCCCAACACCGAGAAATCGATCAGACTCGCACCATAGCCCACCTCGCTCTTCAACATACTACCCCCAAAAATACTCAATCCCTGGCTAAAATCATTCCAGCTCCTCCGCCGATATGGATCCCCTTTTTGCAAGCTGGGCTGCCTTTGGCAAATACTGGGCTCACACACTCTAACATTACATATTACCATAACACATAAGAATAAAACTTTCTTTTAAAATTTATCAAAAATTTAAAAAATTCAAAATTCAAAAATAATCGTTTATCAAAAAATTCTCTTCCTCTTTTTTCTAATTTTTGTTTCAATGACTTAACCTAAACATTTCTACTAATACAAATACATCCTTACTCTAGCATGAGAATCCCTTATAGTCTACCAATATAATGCAATACAATAAAAGCAACATGGTTAATACACACATAATAAAAACTCATTATCTAAAATAGTCATTCGCTGGCAGGCGAAAAATCTAGTTTTTTTTTTTTCAAAAAAATTTAAAATTTCCAAAAATTTTAAAATTCAAAAAAAAATTTAAATTTATTCATTAAATTTTTTATTAAATTTATTTATTAAATATTTATTAAAACTATTCAAATATTGGTTTGAATTAATTAAACAAACAAATCACAATTGGCTTCCTACTATACACAAGCTTAGTAGGTGTATGAACTCATCAGCTGATCATAACTAGGTCAAGTACAAAACCCTTGACCTACATATGTTATGTATGATTTCTGAAAACACCTTGAACATTTTCAATATCCTACCTTGAAATACAAAACATAATAAACAAAATATTTAAAACAAACAAAATATTAATACAAATAATAAACAGATTGACATTTAAATTATTTAAAACAAACAATTCTTGACTTTACATTATTTTCAAATTTTATCAAAATTCTGTCACTGGTTGAAAAAAAAAACAATTATATATTCTTTATTATAAATTCCTCTTTCTTTTCAACAATCTTACTTTAATATACTGTGGGTGATGTAAATTATTTATTCTCGTTTTTCTGTATGAGATTTCTATATATTTCTATACACATAAACTTTCTCCCTCTGACTCTAATATTCATCAACTACAACTCCCATGACACCCAACTCTATCAAAAATATCTACTAATCAGGACATTCTAAACCCCAACTTATCATTTAACACAGTTCGCCGCCTTCTCTACATATATAAAACTCGCTAACCCTTTGTATATATAGGATACGTGTTTCCTTCCCAAAAACTCATTTCCCTTATTTGGCCCCCGGATTTTACCTAAGTCGACCCCTACTTACTAAAATCTATCCCTATCCCGTCCCAACCCTTGTTGCGGACTCCCCAACTACACTACCCTCTAATACAAAATTGCCATCCCCAAAAAATCTCAATCTCATTACATTACTACAAATACACAAAATAACCTCATTAACTATAAAAACAACAATATATCATTCAAAATCTACATAAAGTCTCCATTACCACTGTGTCAACATCAATATTTCACCAAATTCTATAACATACATTAACTCAAAAACAACATTACATTATATTCATCTCCATCCTTTCACATTCAACTTTTAATTCAACTTGGACAGGTCTGCATGTCCCATAAAACATTTATCACCCATGAATTATCTTTTATTAATTTGCATAAATTGTTATTTTATTTCTCATATTCTTTTTGTCTTTACTTCAAAATGTCTGTAGTACACTAAACATTAATTACTTGTAACCTTTACAAACCACTATACCAGTGACATGGTATTGCTGATCAGCTGATATCCTAACATAATAAAAGCACATCTTAAAATTGAACAAATTACATGGAATATACATATTTATTTTTTATTTATTCTCACTTCTCACCTCATTGTTTCCCATTTCTCTGATTCTGATGCTTATGTTAACCTGCCAGACAATTTACTTATGGCTTAAAAAAAAAATACACACATAATAAAATTACATATTCTTATCTAATAGACAACAATAAAATAATACACTTAAACCTATAGCATGAACACCTTAATTTACGAGTCTGAGCATATAATTATGTGGACAGAGCACAAGCATTTTTGATTGGACTAAACTTTGAATAAGCAAAACTTTTACGTCATAAAATTTTAAATTCGTGACTCCTTTACGTCACCTCCCTGCCACACACACTATTTCAGATTATGGAGGACTGTCTCGCCCTTTCGCTTCCACAGAGACTGTACATTTTGGAGCAGGGTTTTACCTCTCCGTGTCTCTGCTTCCGCTGTTAAGTTTTAAATTGGTGAACATCATAATGTTTTTGTTATAAAATCATGCACCCTTAAAAACGGATCTGCCACCTGGCTCTGCTGTTCCTACTCGAACAGAGTGGCAGCCGCTGTTCCCTAGTACCGGAGATTTCCTCTAATTGTCCCCCCATTAAATTTCAAATTTATACCAATTTCAAGTCAGCTATGGTCAAGGGACTTGATATGACCATAGCTGGCCGCTAGCCAAAACCACGGTTAGTGCTGGTAAGGCAGTAACCGCCCGAAAAGTCGAGGAAATCTAACTCTAATTTCACTGCCTGTTAAACATCAATATTTTTATGTGCGACACTGTCATTTAGTAATGTGTGTAAAACTTTTATTTTACACGGATAAGGTGTGCCGCACATTTATCGCCAGCTCGGCCTCCGATGGAGGTAACATTCACTGCTACCCCCAACCCTTTTCGCTACTTGTGAGAGCACAGGCAACCCCCACAATAGCCACATAATGACTAATTACAATTGGCAACTAATTAAAATTTTTGTATATATTATCATATAATATTTACATCAACACTCATTTAACCCATTCATAACCTTTTACCGTTTAACTTTCTTGAAATTTTCAAAATTTATTATTAATAATTATTAAATCATTTTTTAGTTATTATTAAAATTTTTAATTGTTGTTTTTATTAAACACAATGATTGCACAAAATCTCACTATTGCATTAACACCTCAATCACACCTGTAAACATTTTTTTTATTATACATGATTATAAAATTTTCATACTTACACTTCCTCTATACACACAAAACATAATCACCATCCTCTCTGAAACATTTCACAAAATTTATTAGCTTCAAATAAATAATTTATCATTCATTACCAACTTTGCATCTCGTAAAATGAATTCAATTCATAAAAAATTAATTAATTAACCTTTACATAATCAATTAAAATATTTAAAATATATCAAATTGTTTTAATTAAATTAATTATTAACAATATAGAATTCATTACCATCCAAACAATTATAATTCTCTGATTACTTGTTTTCAAAATTAATTTGGTTTATTTATTTAAATTGCAAATATTTCAATATTATTATCACAACAATCATCTTACATACACACATATAAATTCACTATATTTTATCTACAACTCTTGTTAATTATTGTTCCATTTTTTCCACACTTCTGTCCAAATCTGCCATGTCGAACAACCATAAAACATAATGTTTAATTGTCTTTTATTGTTTTACAGTCTACCCGCCATCGTCAAAGATTAATCTTGGTTCTAAATAACACTTTTCAATTATATTGACACACATATTGTTGTCTTGTGTGTCATAACCAAACAATTTCAATTTATCCGTTATACCATAATAATCATTCACCAAGTCTAAGTTAAGTATTTCTGTTAAATCTCCGTCAGTAAATATTTCCAATATTGGGTTAGTTACTTTTGTATTATCACTTAAATCATTCTTGTTTAAATACACTTCTAATATTTCTTTCAACTCATCATAATCTCTCTTTAATTCATATAACTCTATCTCTCTCTCAACAAACAATTCTCTATTTAAATCTCTCTCATCATAACACCATCTCATACTTATAAAATCATTCCGCACAGAGGGTATAAACTCATACAAATAAAATAAACTCAAATCTTCTACTAACACGGGACTCTTGCCCTTCAAAAACTCTTGTGACCACATTAAATCATCATAAATAATAAAAGGAAAATTTCCCCTCTGTCCCCACTCTACTACAACATTATTTTTTCTCTCTCTCTCTAACTCACTGACACACATTAACATCTCATAATCACTGCATTCTATACTTTCATTATTTATTTTTACCGTATCACTTTCTGATACCAATTTCACAAACACATTATTATTCTCGTTATTATTATCATTATTATTTATTAATTCATTATCTAACACAACACTGTCATTACAACTTTCGTTTGTATTATTCTTACTCTGTTCTACTTTATTCGAACTATTTCTTGTCATTTCATCGGCATTTCCAAGACATACATTCTTGTCTTGTATGTTATTTATCAACTCGTCAAATTTTATATTTATATTTTGCTGAAACTGAGTATTCTGGTCTTTAATTTCTTTAAAATTAATCTCGTTTTGAACATTTTGCTGTTCGCATTTTATTTTCTGTTCATTAAAATCGTTCGTTAATTGGTCTAATTTATAGTTAAAATCATTTTTCATCTTATTTAAAATTATTTCATTGTTATCAAAGCGACTATTCATTACATTAAATTTGGTCTCAAAATTATTATTCATTCTTTCGAATTGACTGAGCATAATACTCATCATATTTGTTTCCTCTGATTGTTTACTTTTATTAGTTGAAACGGGGGTCAATTGAATCCCCGAATCAACGTCTATTTCGTTTGGTTGTGGTTGAGACGCAATCGGAGTGGAATGAACTATTACATTACTGCCGCCAGCTGTTTCTGTAACAGCACCCGTCTCCCCCCTCAACATACCACTTTCATCCAGCGATTGCGACTCAAGGCCACTTTCACTCATAATTGAATTTATTATACTACTTTTTTCTGTATTCTCGGACATTTTTACTTTATCTATTTTTTCTTACGTAACAACTGTCAATTTGTAATTTTATTTCAAAACTGATATTTTACCAAATCAATTTGCTTTCATAACCCTACTTCGCTATGCATCGTCAGATGTAGGCCGGTGTTAAAATAACCCCTCTTCAGTTATATTAAATCCTCGTCACGCCGCACCAATTGTAACTTTTTTAACTTCTTCTTTGGTATTATTATTTTATTCAAATTACAACTCCCACTTACCTTGCAACTTGATCTGGCCGGATCGCATAGTGTGGACTAACCCATTTCGTTCGACGAACTCTGACGATACACATAACGAAATAAGGCATTGAAAGAATTTAACTCTCAATTATATGGAAGAGAAATTAGATTTTTTTATTAATAAGAAATGTTGAATTGATAAAACTTCGTGTTACATGTTGTGCAACTCTTGCACCTTATCGACTATGGCTTACCTTATCCTTTATACAGATACAAACAATTATATATTTCACACATAAACACAGAACAGCCCAGCATTGCACACTCTTTCACACAAGTTAATACTTTACCCCTTGTTATTATATTTTACAAACTCCTTTATTGTTTTACAACTGTTCACTACCGCTTGGCCGGCCGAACACGTGTTTTGTCCCGATTCGATTCCAATGTCCGTAATTTAACTGTTTGCGATTCGCACTTGCAACAATTTTGTAACTGAGATCCGTTGATTATCGCCTCGGGTCCCGGTCGGTCTTCTTGAATTAATTACATTTACGAAAATCGACCAACCGGGTCCGCAACGAAACTGTAAGCGTCTGTAGCGGTACTCGGTACCTCGTGGACTATATGGCGTCTCTGCTTAATGTCGACTGTGTGGTTGTGAACGTAACAGGTACATCTACCTGTTCCTGCATGGAAGTTGTTCTTCAATGCCACGATGTTTTCGTCGTCGCTCCTTGTTCCTCTGCTGTCGTGTAACCATTTTATGCATGGATTATAACTGGCATGTGTGTGTGTCCAGAGGCCGATATTGGCATCTGCTCTGCTGATGTCGCTCACAGTAGGCGGAGTTTGACGCTGGTTTTCCGGTAGCCGGTCACTTAGAACTAATAACTTCTCGTCCCAGCGCCATGTTGGTCTCAACTGCGTTGTCACTCACGGCGTCAGTGCCGATCCCCGCCCGGCTGAGTTGCATACGGGCGTCAAAACACATGCACAGAGTTCTTAGAATTTTGGTGGAGGGAAATTCTTCTGCCGTTACACCACTGAAATTGCGTGTCGCTTTTGTTCCAAACTCTGTTTCTCAACCTCGTGCTGTTGCTTGTTAAATAACGTTGCACAATACAATTACAGTTTTTTCAAATTTATTATACCAGTCCGCCCGAAAACGAAATAAGTAACAATATAATAATGCCCCAAATGGTTAAAAATAAAAACACCCAAAAATGACCCGCTACACGTTATCTCGGACACCGGCAGTAAATGTCTGCATCGCAAAACGCGTTCGAAAATCTTCTGGCGCTTCAGGATAGGCCAGTCTAATTAGTCTGTCGATACTTGCTTCAAACTCTTGAAGACTTTCCCCGGAATGCTGTCGCCTTGCTCTCAACTGGGTGCAGTACACATCTCGCAAATGTTTATCACCATACCGTAATTCCAGAGCTTTTATCAACTCGGCATAGGTGTTCTGGCTGTCAGGTGGCACTTTCTGTAGTAGTTCTGTCGCGGGTCCTTTTAATGCAAGAACAAGTGAAACAGCCTTGTCTTTTTCTGTCCAATTATTTGCGCATGCAGCAGCTTCAAATTGGTGGAGGTACATTGCCCAGTGAGTGCTTCCGTCAAAGGTTGGAGCTTTGACATGAACTGTCCCTACTGCAGGCAAAGTGACTTTCTCTGTTAACTTATTTTCTGTCTTGATCACTGGTACAGTCTGTTCAGAAATTTGTTTTGGTTGAATCTTCATGCACTGTTCAACTTCAATTTTAATTTGTTCTCTTATGTTTGCCATTGAGTTTTCTACTGCAGATATTTTTGTTGACATAACTTCTTCCACAGTCAAGACAGATTTTTCTACTTTAGCTATTTTATTTGACATGGATTCTTCTATGTCAGATATTCTGGTAATCTGATTGTTGAGCTCACCTCGTAACTCACCTACGTCACCACGTAGGAGAACTAATTCTGCGGTAGTATGTTCTTGTAACTGTTTCTGCATAGTTTCAAAGAGAGCTTCCGTTTTATCTTTTTGTCTTTCTTCTGTCTCTAGCATTAGTGCTTTCTGACGTTCCTCAGCTTCTTCTCTTTCCTGCCTGCGTTTTTCATCCTGTCGTTTTTCTGCTTCTTCTGCATCCTGTCGTCGTCGTTCTTCTGTCTGCAACAACATCGCCTTGAAATTTTCCATCATCTGACTGGCATCCATTGTTTTTCGATTAATTACGAATTACACTTGTCTTGCACAAAGTATCCACTGTTTCCACTGTAACCGTTCTATCCCAGTTCTGACACCACTGTTACGACGGTCTACTCGATCGTCGTAGGTACAGTGGAAACAAAATAAGTACAAGACACCAATTAAGTCACTAATCACACCTTTAATTGTTATAGTAAAACAGTTCGTAATTAACAGCACAGTGTCTACAACAAATCAAATGAAAATTGTTCATACGCAATAAAATGTCCACTAATATTAAAACTCAACTGTATTACAATTATACCGTCCGAATATAAAACGCAACACTTCACTAATAACTACTTGAACGTACACAGTAATAACCCGAACCGCTCTGTAAATATATCGCACTAATACTCTCGAACCGCACAGTCAAAAATCTCGCATTGAACTGAAAACTAAGGCCGCGACGCGATGTATTTATAGTTACGCGCACACACCAGAAGCTTCCAAACTGCGTCTTATCTCCCGCGAACTACGTAATTGCTGTGGCCTTGACACAGTCCGAGCGCCCGAGCGAAGGCTGGCAAAGTCGAGAAAATTCTCGCAACATGCGTTTAGTAGCACGTACACCACACGCTTACGTCGAGATCTTTCTGGCACATTCGATAAACGCCTAGATTGTTCTATGCTGTCGTAGCAATATACTAACACTAGTAATAAATATACAACACCAGAACTAAATCACATAACACTTATTCATCAGAACCAAAGTGAAAAGACCAATTCAACACTTGTGAACAATTTATTAACTTATTTTATTTTAAAAACTTCTTTTAAATAGTCGGGAGCTAAATTAACTCTGTAGTCACTTAGCGTCAGTCCGCCATCTTGGCACTGCCAACCGAAATCAGAACTGTGTCGACACTAACTATTGGGCTCGCACATCAGACCAAACAACCATTTCATTGTATTTTCTTGATTTTAATTTTATTGTTATTAGTAAGTAAGAATTATTTTAATTGTAATATGTTGTACTTCTTAGTTGCATTTCGTACTTTTTAATAACAGTAAAAAATATCCAGGAGATTATATATAACTATCGAAAGTGTAACTCTGAATCGAACTGAGATTAAGACCCGACTTGTGAATTGTACCAAATAAACATTAGAACAACGAAGGTAGTAACTTATGAAAATAAATAATGATACAAATGTTTTGTAAAATATATAAAAACACTTGGTAAGTTTCACAAATTTTTTAATTAAGTGTTTTTATATATTTTACAAAACCTTTGTATTAATATGTTTCACCAAGTGCCCAACGAGTCATCAATTAATATCATAAATAATGATATTTTTCCCTAATTGATGCGAGTTGTCTTTTATTAAAAAATAAAATAGAAATTTTATTTCAGAATAAGAAGATAGAACCCGACCACGACGACGTAAGTAATTCCGTCAAGCGTAATAACCTACGGTGAGTCTGATAACCTCAATCTTGACAACTCAAAACGAAACCCAACATCCGTCCCCAAACAAACAGTAATCCATGTTAATAAATTATAAATAAAAATTAAAATAACTTAACTGCACTCGCATATTAAAGAAATAATATAAACAAAATAAAATATAGCGTTATAATATATATCCAATAAAATAATTTTGTACCTTCACACATGCGTACTACAAACATGGCTACACATCCTTACATACCATTTCACTATACTTAACATTTTGAGTGCGATCACCTTACGAACAGTTACACACCAAGGAACGGACTACTTCTTTTTTGTAAAACTGCTTTGTTTTTTGAAATGTATAAAATTTCTATTTTAAAGTAACTGCCGCACATTGTTACATTCAATGCGGCAGTTTGAATGTAATAGTAACCACAATTACACAGATTTTGCTACAAATCTTATACCCTTACATGTTTCCAAGTAAGGCCGGTACATGAGTGCTGCCGAGGAGTTTGAAGTGTATAAGGCGTATAAATTTTATCCCAAGCATTTGTTAAACGACCAGCTGAATTTTCATTCTAACACATTGTATGATACAGCACTGGAATTCTCTGAACGCCTGAAGCCCGCATCACAGATAGCGCACAGACAACAATGACAACAGATGGCAGTACGGATATTACACCGTACTGTGTGCACCGTGAACTTCGCGTGTTATTGTTAATTAGTTTTAATTAGTTTTTTGGTGTTTAAACATGTGTTCTGCCTTAATGTGTTGACGACCTCCAATGAGTGAAATGCACCTGATGATGGAACATAAGTTCTGAAACATGTTGTTTTTACATCTTTACAATTTATACTAGGAAGCCACAGGACAGACTAAGAAGGTAATACTTATTCATTTTGTTCATTAAAAGCATCCTTGCTTAGATATAATGATAAAAAGAAGAACATCAGCAAGAAACAGAACACACAAAAGCACTGATATAGGAACAAAGGCATTTCCAAGAGCATACTGCTGCAGAGTTGGGTTCTACTATGTGGAGGTGTGGGTGAATTACATGGTGATCTCAGTGGGCAAGATGTAAGATTATCTGTAGTAGAGAAGTGGACTGCAAATGTAAAATAACAGATTAAAATAGAAACTGAACAGTCAATGAAAAAACAAGTTTGAAATCAAATTACTCAACAGATTGTACCAAAAAAGGTAAAGTCCAAAAAAATACAGAAAATAAGGTAACAAAGAGAGTTACTTTGACTGCAGTCATGCCTATTCATATCAAGGGCCCAACATTTGATGGAAGCACTACTGGACAACATATCTTCGGCAATTTGAAGTCGCAAGCACATATTATTGGTTTCACTTATTCTTGCTTTCAAGTATCTGCCTTAGAGCTACTACAGAAAGTGTCACCTTACAGCCAGAACTCTTATGCAGATCAGTTTGAAGCAAGTATTGACTTCCTAGTTAGACTGGCCTATCATAGAGCACCAGAGAATTTCTGAATGACATTGGTGATACAGATATTTACTGATGGTGTCAGAGATAGTGAACTACAACAACTGTTACAATGGCAATACACCAGAATAGAGTGGATGCGCTTATCTATGCTGTACAGTTTGAGGCCGCCAAGTCAGCGTCTGGTTGGGCGAATCATAAAGTGCACACACTAACAGATTGTGACGACGCAAATGATTAAGAGGAAGAATAAGAGACAGAGTCTTAAAAGTTCAGCACCACAGTATGAAGGTAGAAAGTATGGAAGACCAAAGCTTTTTAGATATGGGGAACCTGGGCATCTACAAACAGATTGTTGGTCCATTGTTAAGCAGTAGGGAAATGGGCAGTACCATATAATGTACCACGTAATGTATTGGCAGTACCAATAGTTGCCTCCATTTTGTAGTCAGTACAACTAATTGGAGGAATGAAGCGCCTAGACAATACACAAGTTATACACTTTACAAAAACAGTAGGAACTCAGTATATTATGTGAAATGAAGTACGACAAATAAAATGGCGGCAATTAATTCATTTTGTTATAGAGCTTGCAGGTTCTTAAAAGAGACAGAAACAAAAGATAGGCAGATAAAAAAGATAAAGGGAATTGTAAAGAACAATAACTATAACACCAACATATTGGATAAAGTTATGGAAAGTATTAACATGCAAAAAGCTACAAATGAACCAAAACAAAAGAATTATGCATGGTCACTGACATATGTAGGATCACATACCAGAAAAATTATACAATGTTTTAAAAAATATGAGTAGATATAGCAATTAAAAAAACGTGAAACAGTATTTGATAAGAAATACACATAGAAAAAACCCCAATCTTACAGAGAAGCGGAGTTTATAAATTAAAATGTAAATAATGCAACAAAGTGTACCTAGGTGAGACAGGATGGAAATTCGAATGCAGGTTATCTAACCACAAACATGGAGAAGGTAAAAGAACAATAAATTTGTTATATGCAAGACATTTCATAGAAGAGAACCATAAGTTTGTTAATCCTTTAGAAGACTATGAAATTTTGAAAGTAGTGAGTAACACAGTTAAAAGAAGGCTTAGAGAGGAGTTAGAAATATTGAAAGAAAGAGAGAAAGAGTTAGAAAATTTAATGAATACTACAACTAAAAGAGAAAGGATTTAAAACGTTAAGTATTAAAAAGATGTACACAAAAAACTATGACACAATTTTTGGAAGGAATTTTTTTTTGACTGCGAAAAGGGCACAGTGGCAGTTAGCCGCTGTTAAAAGTGATATACGTTGAAAACGTACCATGCGACGGTCGACAACAATACATGCTTGTCTATTAAGCGACTAGTAGATGCCTAAACTAGTGAAGACAATGGTTCAAGTGCAGCAGATGTTCGGTATAAGGGTCTCACTTGGAAGCGCAAGACTGTAGCAGAAAAACAAAGGAACAACGTCGTACCCAACTAACTACCGAGAATATGTAGTTGGAAGCAGAGCAATGGCATTGTCTTACCACGTGTGGAAAGTCAAAGACGACACGCGGATGTACAGAAATCACAATGGCATAACTTAAAGGGTAGTCACTCGAACAAAGGGACATACGTTGTGTAGATAGAGGAGACAATTTAACCAACAGCAGGGGGCTTGTTTACCACTTCATATACGGATGGGACAAAAAGGCTGGAGAGCAGATGCGTCTTACTAAGAAGACGACCTCCATCAGCGTGGGAACAGGATACGAAGGGGAGTATTGAGACAATACCAAAATTTGTCACGCCTAGGAACTATAGGACACATGGGTTACAGTACAGCAATTAGGAGAAAAGCAAGCAGAATAGGAAGAAGAACAATCGCATGATCGACAGGCGTAAAATTTGGTCTTTTGGCGAATTGCGGGGGAGGAGCCACCAAAAGAAGTACGAGGAGTAGGGAAAGGAACAGCCTATCTGATGCTAAGGTTTGATCAAGGCAGGAATCCAAAAAGACGTTGCCTTGGAGATGTAGGTCAAGAACAAATCAGGGAAAAGTCCGAAGTCTAACTTATGACTTAGGGAGGAGTTTTCGTAGAAAACTAGACGAAAACCCAATAAGAACAATGGTGGTGGGATGAAGTGGAGCTAAGATAGAGTTAGTGGAAATGGTCGATGTTATAAAACTAGGTGTCGGACACGAGCGGGCTCTTAATAGTTGAATATATCTTAACATCTCGGTATTTTAAAAGGTGTTAAAGTCGAGCAGAGACCTCATTTATTCGAATGCTCAATTGCATTACATAGTAGCGATAAATTCAGAGTAAAGAGACTTGTTAATTTCGAGCAAGAATCTCAGTAATCGTGTTAATCAGACTTTATAATGTTCGATACACAGACGGATAGATGAGTGCGAAGAAATGTTGTGAATAAGTTACAAAACCGTATCGAACAGATCGAAATAGAGCAATGTAAAGAGACTTAACGTAAACCGAAAGTTATTAAATTACAGATGGTATAAAGACACCTAAGACTTTTAACGAAGTGTTCTAGTAGAGATATAGTACGAAAGTGTGGATAGACGTGGTCAGAATTACGAACTAAATCTGCGACCGTATCATAACTAGTGTACCATTCGCGTAACTGAACAATATCAGATATCGTCATTAAAAACATTCGTAAATAACATGCTGTGATGAAAACTAAGTTACAAACATTTAGTACGGATCGATACTGTGGTTAAGACACAACTGAAGACAGTAAAACGTGAAATGAACAACTCGCAGATAAATAATAGTACTTATCGACTTACGTTGAACATACAACTTTAAAATGAAAGTGATCTGAAACAATATTGACACAGGAGTGTGGAATAAATGCGCGTGTGAATAGTGTATCACCCATCAGTGATGGAAGTGCCTACATGGTCACCAGTCGCTCTGGAGGATGGAGAAGAGCCGGAATTTGAATAAAGCTACTACGCAGTTTTGGATAACATACCACAAGTAACGTAATTATTTATTACTGATATCTAGGTAGCCACTGACCTGTCTCTCAAAAAGAATGCACCACTGAGAAAATTATCAATATTAGATATAAATCAATTTAAAATTGAACAATATTGCGAAAGCATATATATAAAATATGAATCCATTAGCTAGAGTAATTTTACAATCTGTAAAAGAGATCTTGATATAATTACTTATAATTGTGTTAGTATAAAATCATGGTTGTATAATGTAAAACATTACGAGTTAATTAAAAATTATTAATGTTGAAATATTGATATTGCTCAGTTTTCTTTTTGTTGATGTATTTGATGATGTAATTACTATATCATCTACATAAACGGTTGTGAATTCTAAAATCTCTCTCCCTAGCACATAATCCAGGCATTTGATAAAAATTGAAACACTTACATTTAGTCCAAACGGTAGTCGGCGAAATTGGTAATTCCTACCGTTGTATAGAAATGCCACATACTGTCGAGACTCCTCTTCCAGCTCTATCTGCCAGTAGCCTGCAGTCAAGTCTAAGGTGGTGATGTATTTGGTCCCACTAAAACGTTGCAGAATTTCGCTTACTGGTTCCGGTGATTCTCTGTCTGGAACAATTATTCTGTTTACCTGTCTTGCGTCTAAACATAATCTTATCGATAAATCTTTCTTTGTCACCACTACTAAAGGGTTGGAATATGGTGATGTAGATTTTTCTATTATACCTTCCCTCAACATTTTATTTATTTCCTCCTGTACTAAACCCCTCTTGGAGTATGGTACCGGATAGGTTTTAGGTGCAAAGGGTGTTTTTTCTTTAACGACTAATTTACCTTTAAAATTCTTTACTAAACCGGGTTCATCTGAAAAAACTGATTTATTTTTGTTTATTATTAGTACTATTTTCTCCCTGTCTTGATAGCTAAATTCCCCCTCTTGATATAGGATTTTATTCATTTTTTCCTCCCAACTATTTTCATTTTCAAATAACTCATTATTATTTACTCTCAAGTTACAATAATTTATCATTAAGGGTCTACACTCGTTTATATCATTGTCAGAAATTAACATTCCTTTACTAATTATTTTTAAAGCTTTCATTCCTACCATTTTCTTTTGGATGAATGGTATTTCAATTATATTATTATTATTATTTAATTTCATAGTCTGTGTGTAATAGTTTAACTTGAAATTATTTAAAAAATCATTACCTATTATAGCTCCCATATTTAGTCCTGGAATAACTAAGAAAGGTACATTTATTGTGTTCTCATTTACTTTTAATTGTAGCATTATTTGTTTAGTTACCTTTTTACTGCGAACACCCGTTACTCCTATAACACTAATTCCCAGTACTGGTAATTGTGGAATTGTTTCTGTAGTCTGATTTTTGATTTTTTCAAACATTCTATCGTCTATAGCAGTCAGTTCACTCCCTGAATCTACTAGAAAAATGTATTTAGAATTAAACACTTCGGCTTCAAATTCTGCCATCCCAAAAGCATTACTACTCTCTCCCGCTTCTTCGTCGGATAGATCATTATGTATATTGGTAATTAGTGACCCTATTGTCATGTGATTACTAGACGGTTGGGGGCTTTCTTTTTCAACCGCCCTTATTAGTTTAACGGATGTGGAGGTGGTGGTTCACTGTAAACCCCCCTACTGTTTTGATTATGAGCTGGTACTTCCACGCCCCGAGTTTCGTTTGGGTTACTAACATATCCCCCTCTACCTCTATGATTAAAATTTCCTGATACTCCCCGATTACTAGTAAAACCTCTCCCTCTATGATTCCCTCTAAATTGATCGCAACCCCTATTATACTTCTCCACTCTCCCTTGGGCACTACTCCTCGGACCCTGACACCGGTAACATTGATTCCGCGACCCATTATAATTACTAGCTCCACAACTAGGGTTCGGACATAACCACGCCCCCTCCCCTGATCTACTCACATTACTAATAAAATGGTCCGGTTGTCTTATTTCAGCATTTGTTTGATTCGATTCACTAACTCTAAACTGATATTTATTATCTTCTTCCTCTTTCATACTCTGGTATGCTTCTAGTATTTTTTCTAACTCTGCGATATTAGCAAAATCCCGGGTTCTGATTGTGGACCGTATGTCCTTGGGTAAATGTTTACTAATGTATCTTATAAAAGATGAAAGAGGCATTGGTGGTTCTAAATATTTAACCTGACTAGTCTCGTCATATACGATGTAATACTCATGTGCTTAATATTAAAATTGCCCCATCCCATTATGATACTACGTAACCCCTCTTGTTTCTCTTCTGACCAGTACTTATTTCTAAATGCTTGCTCAAACTCATTAAAATCTACCCAGTTATCGTTATGAGCATCCGCCCATATTTTAGCATCCCCTTTAAAGTACTTTAAAATTCTTACTAACTTAATCTCCCAACTTTTTTGGTTATATTTATTAAAACGTTTTATAGAGTTCAAAAATTGTATGGGGTTCACTCCCCTACTTTCATTACTAAAATATCCTAATTCTACTTCCACATTCACTCTCTCACTCACATTACTTAATTTCTGGTTAATGGTTACATTCAAGTCTTCTCTGACTTTAACTATTTCACGCTCATGTTCTGCTTGTTTATTCTTTAAACTAGTTACATTAATTTTAATTGCATCCACTTGTTCAAAGTTACTTCTGAATTCATCATTTATATTTTCTTGTATTTCACTTGCTCGTTTGATTTGTTCACACTCATTAATTATACATTGAACATTACTGTCAATTTTGTCATTTTGCTTTTTAAATTTATCATAAACTTTACTTGTCAATGTGTCAAATTTTTTATTTGTTTCTAACATTTTATCTTTTTGTTTTTCGTTAATTATTTTTATATCATTTTTCATCTCAGTTTGTATTTTATTTATATCCATAGTCAATTCCTCTCTCACTCCCGCAATAGTCTTATTCTGTTCTTCTAACTTACTGTCTATTTCTCTTAATTTTTGGTCTTGTTTGTTTATTTCTGTTTTCAACTCTATGTTACTAGCATTTATTTCTGATTTTATTTCAATCTTAAATTCATTCAAGCTCGTTTTCAGATTATCGTTTTCTGATTTCATCTCATTTTTAAATTGACTTAAACATGTGTTTATATTATTATTTTCTGTTTTCATTTCATTTAAACTCATATTTACGATATTTATTTCTGATTTGATCTCAGTTTTCATTCCTGACATCATCTCCATCATCAATGCTAATTGGTTAAATATATTTACCCCCTTGTCTTTACTACCCCCCGCTACTACAGTTTCGTCTACATCTGTTTCAACACTTTCATCAACAAAATCATTGGTTGTTACCATATGATCTTGCGTAATATTTAAAATAGATTCTTCTACGCTACTTTTACCTAAGTCTGCATTCTTATTTCCCTCTGCCATTTTCGACCCGTTTGTAAACTAATTTAATTTTTTAATTCACAAAGTCACTGTTAGACGGGCGCCATTAAAACATTACGAGTTAATTAAAAATTATTAATGTTGAAATATTGATATTGCTCAGTTTTCTTTTTGTTGTGTTAACTACTTTTCGTGAAACTTCCAGGGTCTCGTCAGGTGTACTCATTAGCAGAGAGAAAAAGGTGAACGCAAATGACCAACACACATTGATGTGGTTAATGAACACTTTTTATTTTATCCGACTAACTCCCATCTCGTCAATTTCTTTTATACTATTTTGAATATATTTGGCCACGAGGCTCAATTAATAAAACAACTCATTATTTAATTAATTATTAACTAATTGTAAAACAACAAATCAAATGAATTTAATTATTATATAAAAACAACAAATCAAATGAATTTAATTACTATATAAATAATTACGCAACCAGCACTTCTTGTAAGGCCTATATTTTTTCATTCACTCAGTCACACACATTTTCACTCTTCTACATTTCTTTTTTATTGAGCTCAATTTAAAAATGCCAGTATTTAATTATATTTACTTTCCTTTAATGATGCGTAGGTTTCATCCTTGTGGTGTGCACTGTTTGTTGTTTTCACTTTTAACGTTTTTATGGCCGAAACTGTCACTTTACTGTAATTAGTCACTGATTATTATCATGATGATTTGCAATATTAATTAGAATTTCACCTTGTATTTTGAAACATATATATAAATTCACATTTTCTGTTGTATGCGGGCCCGCAAATTACGTTCCGGAACTTTTTTGTATGTACCACTCGCGAGTGGTGGAGTTAGACTGGGCATAGGCCACCGGCACTATTTTGTGAAGCGTCCTTGGTTATATAACCAATTCTTATTGTATTCAGTTTGTATTCATCCGCCAGCATACGGTTTTTGCATTACACACCGAATTCCATCGTGGGGATCGTCTCTGACGTAATGTCGCCTGATGTTCCGTTACACAATTTGTTGACGCTGTTTTGTGTGTCATTAGGTGACCTTGGCACAATTCCAGCTTGTTAATTCTGTTTGCTTCAATAATTTTGTATTTAATGTCAACAGCAGTGCTATTATTATCAACTACCGTAATGCCCCTGCACACAAACTGGCAAAATATCTAGACAAAATTATTAGACAACACACACAAATAGACAACAACATTGCAGTAAAAAACAACACTGACCTAGTAACAAAAATAAAAGACATACACATCCCCCATAACGCCACATTAGCCTCCTTTGACATTAAAAACCTGTACACAAACATCCCCATCTCTGAAACAATCACCATCCTACAAAACAAACTCAAACAGAACAACACACCAGACGAACTTATCAATGAAATAACAGAAACTCTGAACATTATCACAAAACAAAACTACTTTACTTATAACAATAAATACTACACACAGAACGATGGCCTACCCATGGGCTCCCCCATATCCAGCATTCTAGCAGAAGTCTTCCTCCAACACTTAGAAAAAACAAAAATACTCACAAACAATGACAGACACTCACATAAAATACTATATTGGCACAGATACGTTGATGACATTCTAATACTATACAGGGGAAACAAAAGACAATGTGAACAGTTACTAACGCACATAAACAAAATACATAAAAACATAACCTTCACTGCCGAATACGAACACAACAATACCATAAACTTCTTAGACCTCTCCATCACAAAACTAGAACACAGGCACAAATTCAGTATATACAGAAAACCAACTACAACTGACACACTAATACACAACACCTCCAATCACCCAATACAACACAAACTAGCTGCTTTTAGAACCATGATACATAGACTTAACAACATCCCCTTAGATGAAATAGACTACAAAGACGAACTAAACACGATAAAATATCTAGCAGAATCTAACGGTTATGACAGAACAATAGTCAGTAAACTCCTACACAAAACATAAAACAAACAACAGACAAAGACAGAAAACAACAAATTCATAACACTAACATACATCAACAAACAAACAGAAAAAATTGCCCACAAATTCAAAAAAGCAGGATACAGAATCGCTTATAAAACTACTAACAAAACAGAACACACACTATCAAAACGCATGCCCAAAGCACAAAACAAATTCGATCTACCCGGTGTATATAAACTAAATTGTTCAAATTGCAGTAAATTCTACATAGGCCAGACAGGACGTAGCTTCAAACAGAGATACATTGAACACACAAAAGCACTCCACACCACTACAGAATCTACCTTCGCAAACCACCTCATTGAAGCAAACCACACATATAAAAACATCGACAATAACATGAACATACTACACGTACACACAAAAGGCCGAAAACTAGACACTCTAGAACAATTAGAAATATACAAACACACAAAAACAAATAAAAACGACATCCTAAACGAACAGACACAATTCAAATCGCACGCATTATTCGAACACATCTCACCACACACACACAGCTTCAATCTTTCGAAACACTTTCTCGTCGCCAACAACAAGACGAGCAGCGCTACTAACGACAGCCTCTGATGAAGCCTTCTATAGGTGAAAGCCGGTTTAGGCTGTAAGGTAAAACTTTACGTTTTTACTTATAAAAAACTTTGTGTTCCGAGTCGTCAATATTATAGTGATTGTAAAAATGTTATTTACTTTATTTAAATTATCCCAGGTAGGCCAAAATGCCACGTTACAATACCCCCCTCAATGAGATATTTTATGCCGAAGCATAAAAAGTCTCATTGACACATTCATACTTGCTAAAGGGATCAGCCAGGATATGTCGCCACAACCCCCTGTATGGTTTACAAAAAATATAATCAACTCACCCTTGGTCCGGTGACTGTGACCGCACCTGAATGACAATACTGGACTTCTCTCTCGAGATCCCAACACCGTAGAGTCAGACAGATACTTAACGCCCCTGCTCTGACGCACTGGCCAGCTCAGGTCCGCCGCCACAGCATCACCAAACACTGAAACAAATCAAATATTAAATAGTGGCCTTATACAACACCATATCCCCAACTGATTTGTTTCCCCCTAGCGGTGCTGGTTGGTTTGCGCTAAGCACTGGTTTTTTTTTTTTTTTTTTTTTTTTTTTTTTTTTTTTTTACTTCTAACATATATATGAAGACCTAACAACACAACATGACATCCATTTTTTTTTAAATTCCATAATCGTATTCTATCTACTCTTGTTAACTTCTATCCCAAAATTCAAAATTATTGCTCTGATTCCCATCAGAATATAAATAAACATTCCCCAGTACCATATTATACATCTCTGCCATCCCCAATTTGCATTTAAAATATTCAAATTCATAAAACTCTCTTACACTAACAAACACAATATAACATAAGAAAACATAGTACATTCACAATTTACATTGTTATTATTATCTTAAAATAAACAATTTGTATTTAAAAATTACACACTTTACATCATTAAATTTGCATATAAAATTAGAAAATTACCTTTTAATCTCACCTTACTCTTATTAATTCGTTTCTCAAACTTTTTTTTTTTTTTTTTACACATCATTTCATTTATTATTCCCTTTCATTAATTTGGGTGATTCTACGTTATTTATTATAATTCACTTTATTAATTTGGCATTTACCCATAATCTTACCCCTTTTATTACTCTAACGCTCCCTTACAAAATCTTTAACTAGTATGACACCTCTGATGTATTATTTAAAATACAACAAATTTTTTAATTCGTTACCCCCCTGGATAACCTCCCTGCCACACACACTATGACCCCCCCTGGACTATGGCGTCCAGTTGCGTCCACAAGGACTGAAATTTTGGAGGAATTTTGACATCTCCGTGTCCTTGCTTCTGCATTACATTTGAACATCTGAATATCAATATATTCTTGTTTATAATTAAACGCCCTTAAACGGGTCTACCACCTGGCTTTGCTACCCCCATGCGGGCAGAGTGGTAGCCGCTGTTCCCTAGTTTGGTGATTCCCCTCAATTCCCCCCTATCAATTTCAAAATTCACCTTGACAACGATAACAGCTATGGTCAGTTAAGGCAGCGCGCAACGTAATGTGCCCCAACCATAGCTGTTAAAGCTAAACCAATTCCACGGTCAGGGTTCGGTGAGGCCGTGACCGCCCGAAAAGTTGGGGAATCACAAGTATAATATATATATATTTTTTTTTTTAATTAAAATTAACAATTTACATTACATGACATTTCTAGTCTTGGTGGTGGTTTAACCTCATACATTTCTTTCTTAACTTTCCCTATCTTGATCTTCATTTACATAAAATGCATAACGTGTGTATAAACACTAATAATAATTTATAATAATAGAATAAAAAAATGTCTGTTTATGTATGACAATTTTAATATCTACAAATACATCCATCATCACTCAGCTAGATAATACTTTTTTAATTGGGTCACATTATAAGTTCCTTTTATTTCTCGAGTTTGCAAATCTACTAAAACATAAGCATTCTCCATTTTCACTTGGCTAACCTCATACGGGCCGTCATACAATAGGAAGAATTTTTTTTGTCCAACGCTGATGATTGATCGTGATTTTTTATTAATACTAGTTGTCCTACCTCATATTGTATGGGTGTTAAATTCCGGTCATGTCTCCGTTTCCGCTGTTCGGCCTTACTCAGCAGGCGCTCCCTAGCGATTACCAATTTCCTATCATGTGGTATTTCCGTCCGGGTTGGAAATTTTACTAGCTCTTCTAATATGTGTGACGGCCTTCTCTGAAACATCAACTCACATGGGCTGTAACTAGTGGATTCATGTAAACTATTGTTAATATACCCCTCTATCTTGCACACAAAAGTAGCCCACAAAGAATGTTTTTTATGGCAAAAGGTTCTGAACATTCTCCCTAACTCCCGCATAACACATTCACTTGGATTTGACTGTGGATGATACACTGATGTATGTTTAACTAACATATTTTCCCAACCTAAAGTTTCCCGCCAGGTGTTGCTGGTGAACTGCGAACCATGATCTGATAATGCTACTTGAGGCTTACCTACTTCAATAAGGTATTCAGTTACTATTTTCCTAGCCAATACTGATGAGGTTGCCTTTTTAATTGGGTACAATTTTACAAATTTGGTAAAAACATCTAATACAACAAATAAATAGTTTACCCCTCCTCGACCTTTGGGTAAAGGGCCATATAAATCAACAGCAACTAATACTAAAGGACGGTCTGGCATTACATGCTGCATTAAACCCTCCTGTTTACGATTGTTTACTTTAGCCTTCTGACAAATTCCGCATGTTTGTAATATTTTACGCACCGTTCTTTCCATATTATTAAATTTACATGACTATAAATTTAAATTTCCTTTAATATATCACTACATTTCTTGGGGCCTATATGACCATACCTTAGATGGCAATCTCTCACTACTTCAGGTATTATGACTTTAGGGATACACACCTTCCAATCATCTCCCTGTTCATTTGCCCGATGAAATAAGTGTTTATTAAACAAACTAAAATGTTTCTCCCACTTATGAGGTACGTTGGGTATTTGACTCAAAGCTAATATTATTTTATTAAGTTCAGTGTCTCTCTCTTGTTCTGTTGCTAAGTTACTTATAACCTTTTTCATATTTACTTCCCCCGCTTCTTTTACTATAAATATTTTATATGTATTTGCTATGTCTACTTCGGTGTTATTATCAAAATCTGTTCTGGATAGGACATCAGCTACTATATTTTCTTTACCCTTACAATACTCAATTGTTAAGTCATATTCTTGTAATATTAGCATCCACCGCACTAACCTACCATGTGTTAATTTACAGTTCTTTAAAAACGTTAAAGCTTGATGGTCGGATCTTATGATTACCTTATTTCCTAACAAGTACGTTCTGAACTTTCTACAGGCGAAAACTATTGATAACGCCTCCTTCTCCGTCGTAGTGTAGTTCTTTTCGCTAGTTAATAAAGACCTACTTGCAAAAGCTACTACTCTGTGGTTACCACTCCCATCTAACTGAAACAACTCTACTCCCAATGCAATGTCTGACGCGTCTGTGTGTATATAAAATGGTTCTGAAAAATTAGGATGAGCTAATATAACTGTTTAAAAATTTATTTTTTATCAGCTCGAATATATTTTGCTCTTTTAAATTCCACCGCCATCGATTGTCTTTATTTAATAAATGGCCCAATTGTACTGTTAAATATGAATATTTGTCTACAAATTGCCTATAATAATTGCACAAGCCTAGGAAACTTTGCAACTGTTTCACATTTTTTGGTATCGGAAAATTTTGTATTATTTCTACTTTTTTAGGGTCTGTACTGATACCCCTTGCTGAAATTATATGTCCTAAAAAATTAACTTGTTCTTTCAAAAATTCTGACTTCTTAAATTTAACTGTTATGCCATACTCATGCAGTCTACTTAGTACCCTATCTAACCTTTCACAGTGTGTATCAATGTCTGGTGATGTAATTACTATATCATCTACATAAACGGTTGTGAATTCTAAAATCTCTCTCCCTAGCACATAATCCAGGCATTTGATAAAAATTGAAACACTTACATTTAGTCCAAACGGTAGTCGGCGAAATTGGTAATTCCTACCGTTGTATAGAAATGCCACATACTGTCGAGACTCCTCTTCCAGCTCTATCTGCCAGTAGCCTGCAGTCAAGTCTAAGGTGGTGATGTATTTGGTCCCACTAAAACGTTGCAGAATTTCGCTTACTGGTTCCGGTGATTCTCTGTCTGGAACAATTATTCTGTTTACCTGTCTTGCGTCTAAACATAATCTTATCGATAAATCTTTCTTTGTCACCACTACTAAAGGGTTGGAACATGGTGATGTAGATTTTTCTATTATACCTTCCCTCAACATTTTATTTATTTCCTCCTGTACTAAACCCCTCTTGGAGTATGGTACCGGATAGGTTTTAGGTGCAAAGGGTGTTTTTTCTTTAACGACTAATTTACCTTTAAAATTCTTTACTAAACCGGGTTCATCTGAAAAAACTGATTTATTTTTGTTTATTATTAGTACTATTTTCTCCCTGTCTTGATAGCTAAATTCCCCCTCTTGATATAGGATTTTATTCATTTTTTCCTCCCAACTATTTTCATTTTCAAATAACTCATTATTATTTACTCTCAAGTTACAATAATTTATCATTAAGGGTCTACACTCGTTTATATCATTGTCAGAAATTAACATTCCTTTACTAATTATTTTTAAAGCTTTCATTCCTACCATTTTCTTTTGGATGAATGGTATTTCGATTATATTATTATTATTATTTAATTTCATAGTCTGTGTGTAATAGTTTAACTTGAAATTATTTAAAAAATCATTACCTATTATAGCTCCCATATTTAGTCCTGGAATAACTAAGAAAGGTACATTTATTGTGTTCTCATTTACTTTTAATTGTAGCATTATTTGTTTAGTTACCTTTTTACTGCGAACACCCGTTACTCCTATAACACTAATTCCCAGTACTGGTAATTGTGGAATTGTTTCTGTAGTCTGATTTTTGATTTTTTCAAACATTCTATCGTCTATAGCAGTCAGTTCACTCCCTGAATCTACTAGAAAAATGTATTTAGAATTAAACACTTCGGCTTCAAATTCTGCCATCCCAAAAGCATTACTACTCTCTCCCGCTTCTTCGTCGGATAGATCATTATGTATATTGGTAATTAGTGACCCTATTGTCATGTGATTACTAGACGGTTGGGGGCTTTCTTTTTCAACCGCCCTTATTAGTTTAACGGATGTGGAGGTGGTGGTTCACTGTAAACCCCCCTACTGTTTTGATTATGAGCTGGTACTTCCACGCCCCGAGTTTCGTTTGGGTTACTAACATATCCCCCTCTACCTCTATGATTAAAATTTCCTGATACTCCCCGATTACTAGTAAAACCTCTCCCTCTATGATTCCCTCTAAATTGATCGCAACCCCTATTATACTTCTCCACTCTCCCTTGGGCACTACTCCTCGGACCCTGACACCGGTAACATTGATTCCGCGACCCATTATAATTACTAGCTCCACAACTAGGGTTCGGACATAACCACGCCCCCTCCCCTGATCTACTCACATTACTAATAAAATGGTCCGGTTGTCTTATTTCAGCATTTGTTTGATTCGATTCACTAACTCTAAACTGATATTTATTATCTTCTTCCTCTTTCATACTCTGGTATGCTTCTAGTATTTTTTCTAACTCTGCGATATTAGCAAAATCCCGGGTTCTGATTGTGGACCGTATGTCCTTGGGTAAATGTTTACTAATGTATCTTATAAAAGATGAAAGAGGCATTGGTGGTTCTAAATATTTAACCTGACTAGTCTCGTCATATACGATGTAATACTCATGTGCTTAATATTAAAATTGCCCCATCCCATTATGATACTACGTAACCCCTCTTGTTTCTCTTCTGACCAGTACTTATTTCTAAATGCTTGCTCAAACTCATTAAAATCTACCCAGTTATCGTTATGAGCATCCGCCCATATTTTAGCATCCCCTTTAAAGTACTTTAAAATTCTTACTAACTTAATCTCCCAACTTTTTTGGTTATATTTATTAAAACGTTTTATAGAGTTCAAAAATTGTATGGGGTTCACTCCCCTACTTTCATTACTAAAATATCCTAATTCTACTTCCACATTCACTCTCTCACTCACATTACTTAATTTCTGGTTAATGGTTACATTCAAGTCTTCTCTGACTTTAACTATTTCACGCTCATGTTCTGCTTGTTTATTCTTTAAACTAGTTACATTAATTTTAATTGCATCCACTTGTTCAAAGTTACTTCTGAATTCATCATTTATATTTTCTTGTATTTCACTTGTTCGTTTGATTTGTTCACATTAAAATTATTAATGTTGAAATATTGATATTGCTCAGTTTTCTTTTTGTTGTGTTAACTACTTTTCATGAAACTTCCAGGGTCTCGTCAGGTGTACTCATTAGCAGAGAGAAATAGGTGAACGCAAATGACCAACACACATTGATGTGGTTAATGAACACTTTTTATTTTATCCGACTAACTCCCATCTCGTCAATTTCTTTTATACTATTTTGAATATATTTGGCCACGAGGCTCAATTAATAAAACAACTCATTAATTAATTAATTATTAACTAATTGTAAAACAACAAATCAAATGAATTTAATTATTATATAAAAACAACAAATCAAATGAATTTAATTACTATATAAATAATTACGCAACCAGCACTTCTTGTAAGGCCTATATTTTTTCATTCACTCAGTCACACACATTTTCACTCTTCTACATTTCTTTTTTATTGAGCTCAATTTAAAAATGCCAGTATTTAATTATATTTACTTTCCTTTAATGATGCGTAGGTTTCATCCTTGTGGTGTGCACTGTTTGTTGTTTTCACTTTTAACGTTTTTATGGCCGAAACTGTCACTTTACTGTAATTAGTCACTGATTATTATCATGATGATTTGCAATATTAATTAGAATTTCACCTTGTATTTTGAAACATATATATAAATTCACATTTTCTGTTGTATGCGGGCCCGCAAATTACGTTCCGGAACTTTTTTGTATGTACCACTCGCGAGTGGTGGAGTTAGACTGGGCATAGGCCACCGGCACTATTTTGTGAAGCGTCCTTGGTTATATAACCAATTCTTATTGTATTCAGTTTGTATTCATCCGCCAGCATACGGTTTTTGCATTACACACCGAATTCCATCGTGGGGATCGTCTCTGACGTAATGTCGCCTGATGTTCCGTTACACAATTTGTTGACGCTGTTTTGTGTGTCATTAGGTGACCTTGGCACAATTCCAGCTTGTTAATTCTGTTCGCTTCAATAATTTTGTATTTAATGTCAACAGCAGTGCTGCCACTGTCGCTATCGTCACAACCACTGAATTTACCTTTCGTTTATTCGTTTTGTCCCAATCATTGTAAAAATGTTATTTACTTTATTTAAATTATCCCAGGTAGGCCAAAATGCCACGTTACAAATGAAACGAAGTATGTTTGAGTAAGTGACTAATTAATTATGTAATATATTGTTTATTGTGCAAGATACTAGATTTAATTTACAAAACGAATAACCAATTGCGCAGAGCTTGAATAAATTGTGTGATGTTCTATTCACATACAAATACACAAAATTTTATTTTAATTTCCGCCTACCTTTCGCCTTCCGCCAGGGTCAGCACCATGAACGTTAAAATACAAGTATGATTTACAGGTTATGTGAATAACTTACGCAACGCATTTTTGTAAAAGGAAATTAATTAAAATTTCATTTTATACTTCAAAATATTCTTTAAGTATTAAATTGTTCTTTATTTGGCCTCTTGGCTCAAATCATGGAAAATGCATAAAACCCTTACTGACAGTTACATAATGGTATTACACTTATACTTACAGAATTACAATAAACACCTTACCTTAATTAGACAGCCCAATCTGCTATTTACACTCACATTCACACCTTTACAAAACCAACTACTATTATTTAATTGACATGTTTGCACAAAAAACCCTTTATAAAATTTGTTGAAAATACGGTTACTGGTTACCCGACGGCTTCACTCCTTTCGTTGCCACGTGGCTCGTATGTTTATTAATAAATGCCCGAAAGTTTATTATTCATTTGATTTTGGCCCGCTCACTTCACTAACTCTGTTTTGCACTGTTATATTTTTGGTTACCACTTTCTACATGATGAAATTCAACTTTTGTGTACACGGTTTATTCCAGCAACCGGCCGGGCTGAGAATTTTGTTCAAATGGGGTGAGAGTTACTAACAAAGTCTTCCACCATAAGTTAGGCATAGCGGAACTTACTATGCCTCATGATCGAATCGTTCGTCACTGTTCATAACACATGGGTTTTTCTGTGTGTTGGATGTCGACGAAATTTCACTGCCTTCACTTTCGTTTATGTATGGCATGCGCTCCGCAGATGTTGGTGTTTGTGCGTTTGTGAGTGGACGTCACACAGACGCAAAGTTCTTAGAATCGTGACAGTCGACAACATGACATTCCTTTATATCGTTACATCACCCCGTTGCAGTGTACCGTTTCTTTGTTTAGACTGCGAGTTAAATTCAAACTGGTAACTAGCCACATATATGAAATGAATTGTGCAATTTAATAGAATCAAAACCAAAATTAATAAAAAAATAAAAAGCCTTCTAATTCGCCCCATTACAATACCCCCCCAATGAGAAGTCTTCTGTCGAAACAGAAGAATTCTCATTGCTAAAACCCCTAAAGAGGACCGGTGAGGAACTGGTGCCAACAACCCCCCATTTGTTCTTATACATCATGGGTACACGACCCTCCTGGCTCGGCAACTATGGACGCATCTGAACGAGATCACTGGACTTCTCTGTATGTAGGGTGAGTGCTCTCGAATCTTCAACTCGCATACATAGTCCCTGGCTTTTCCAGGCAACTCAGCAAATACATCTCTCAAATGTTCAATAACTGCCCACAACTCCTGTCGTTGGGGGCTCCCTACAACTCCACCCTCATTAAAAAATATCTCTGCCCTATTTTCCCATGCTCTCTCATCATTCTCCATACTCTCACTCTCTTGACACACATTCACTCTTGTTTCTATAATTCCCTCGCCTACTCGGTTTTGTATCATCTTTACGCCCATAACTCTAGCTTCATCTAACACCCTCTTAAAATCTACCCTGATTGGTTCATGCCCCTTATTAAATTCCACTATTCTCTGATTGAAATCAATTACCGCTTTATTTCTCTCCAAAAAATCATTTCCCAGAATTATATCTAAATTCAAACCCTTAACTACTAGAAAAGTATTCTCAAATTCTATTCCATTAATATATATGTTTAATTGAACTTGTTTAGTGACTCGTTTACTTCGTACTCCCATCACCCCCACTACTGTTACCCCCGCTACTGGTAATGATGGAATATTCTTATTTACCCTTTGTAATTCACCCAGCACATTCTCTGAAACTACTGATATCTCGCTACCCGTATCAATCAATGTTTTGTAATATTTACCTTCTATGGTTATGAATACCTCCATCAGTCCGGTTTTGGTTTCTGTCATTTGTGCAGCGTCCTCCTCCAGTAACTCCTCCGCCATGTCTCTGATAATTATGTTGCTGCGGTAGTTATGCTCCTCTTGGACCCCCAGGTTCTCCTCCGACAATGGATGGGCCCGGTTCTCCATTGTCTCCTCTAGTTTCCCGTGGATGGACCTGCTACTGCCTGGCTGTATCCACCTCTGCCTCTGTTTCCACTTCCATTTCCCCTCAGTGCTCCTCTTGCGTTCTCGCCTCCTCTCTGCGGTTGACTTTGTTGCTGGTACGTTCTCTCACTGCGTTGACATTCTCTCGGTTTATGACATCTAAAACAGGTTGTTCTTATAGCATAGTTTTCAACATTACAATCGGCACATCGCCAACCCTCGCCTCGATTATCATTATTTCCCCCACGTGCCCCTCGATGAAAGTTGGGTATTCCCCTGGGTTGATTATGACTACCATTTATATGCGATGCTGGTGTGTTTATCCGCCTACTCATATCCCGTTCTCTTATATTCTGAAATATATCCAATATTTTCTCTAGTTCCGTAATTTCTATAATCTCTCGGGTCATTAATGTAATTTGTATTTCTCTCGGCAAATGCTTACTTATATGACGGACGAATGACCGAAACGGTAACGGTGGCTCTAAATATTTTGCCTCATTGTATAGTCGCATTACGTACATCGTTACGTTACCCCCTTGGGTCCCAAAATTACCTGGTCCCATTATTTAACTTCGCAATATTTCTTGTTCCTCCTCCGACCAATATTTTTCTCTAAATGCCGTCTCGAAACTCTGAAAATTTACCCAGTCTACTTTATGTACCTCCGCCCATACCGCGGAATTCCCTCTAAAACACTTCATTATTTTTAACAATTGTACTTGCCAGCTACTTCTACAAAACTGATTAAATTCTTTGACTCTATTTAAAAACTGCATAGGGTGTACCCCCCTGTTTTCACAATTAAACAACTCCAAATCAAAATCGCTATTCACATCTTTAGTAATGACAGTAATGACTATTTGTTCAGTAACGCTATTAAGTTTTTCGTTTATAGCTAAATTCAATTCATCTTTAACATTAACTATACTCTGCTCAATTGATGCAAATATATTGTTATTTAAACTCTCGATTTGTACATGACGCTTATCTATAGTATTCACTGTATTTTGTATAGCTTGTATCTCTGTTTTGCAATTACTTTCTATTTCATTGATTTTGACATTAGTACTAATTTCATATGTTTCAATCTTATCAACTACACAATTCAACTTGTACTCACTACTAACATTACATTCATCTATTTTACGATCAAAATTTTCGGTTACCTTCTGTATTTGTTTATTGGTTTTTTCTACCACACTACTCTCAACTTCGTCAATTCTAGTATTCATACTATTTAATGAGTGACTCAATTTCTCGTTAAATTCAAATGTCAACTCGTTAAAGCTACTTTCGCATTTCATTTTTACCTCATCAATGTCGAATTTAAGTACATCAAATTTACAATTGAACTCACTTTTAATTTCGGTCTTAATTTCATTCAATTTTATGTCATTATTGTCAAAACGACTATTTAATTCGTTGATTTGTTATTCTGTATATCTAGTTTCTCACTAAAATCACTACTTTTTCTGTCAAATTTGTCATTCATTTTAGTGTCACTAATATCAAGTCTAGCATTTATCATGCTATATAAACGTGTTAACATCTCATCTGTATCAGATTTTTTGCTTTGGACTGGCGTTGAATGAATTCCTTCATCCATAATTTTTGACTCAGTCCCACTCAATTCAATATTCATGTGGCTTTCGTTTTCAATGTCAGTTAAGCTGACATTCTCGTTATTATCTGCCATATCTATAAATTTATTAATCTAGATTTTCTTACATACAATATCTACCACTTCACTCTTAACCTCTGAACATTGATGTACTAATTTATATGTGCTGCGTAATTTTTACGTAGTTACTTAACCCTCAAATCAAACTTGCATTTATCGTAGGTGTGGAATTTTAATTATTCAAATTCAAGTCCCTGTTCAGGCGCCAAATGTGATATTCTTGTCCCTGTTATTTCGGGCGCAAAAGGTAATACTCTTCTATTCACATACAAATACAAAAAATTATTTTAATTTCCACCTACCTTTCGCCTTCCGCCAGGGTCCGCACCACGAACGTTAAAATACAAGTATGATTTACAGGTTATGTGAGTAACTTATGCAACGCATTTTTGTAAAAGGAAATTAATTAAAATTTTATTTTATACTTCAAAATATTCTTTAAGTATTAAATTGTTCTTTATTTGGCCTCTTGGCTCAAATCATGGAAAATGCATAAAACCTTTACTGACAGTTACATAATGGTATTACACTTATACTTACAGAATTACAATAAACACCTTACCTTAATTAGACAGCCCAATCTGCTATTTACACTCACATTCACACCTTTACAAAACCAACTACTATTATTTAATTGACATGTTTGTACAAAAAACCCTTTATAAAATTTGTTGAAAATACGGTTACTGGTTACCCGACGGCTTCACTCCTTTCGTTGCCACGTGGCTCGTATGTTTATTAATAAATGCCCGAAAGTTTATTATTCATTTGATTTTGGCCAGCTCATTTCACTAACTCTGTTTTGCACTGTTATATTTTTGGTTACCACTTTCTACATGATGAAATTCAACTTTTATGTGTACACGGTTTATTCCAGCAACCGGCCGGGCTGAGAATTTTGTTCAAATGGGGTGAGAGTTACTAACAAAGTCTCCCACCATAAGTTAGGCATAGCGGAACTTACTATGCCTCATGATCGAATCGTTCGTCACTGTTCATAACACATAGGTTTCTCTGTGTGTTGGATGTCGATGAAATTTCACTGCCTTCACTTTCGTTTATGTATGGCATGCGCTCCGCAGATGTTGGTGTTTGTGCGTTTGTGAGTGGACGTCACACAGACGCAAAGTTCTTAGAATCGTGACAGTCGACAACATGACATTCCTTTATATCGTTACATCACCCCGTTGCAGTGTACCGTTTCTTTGTTTAGACTGCGAGTTAAATTCAAACTGGTAACTAGCCACATATATGAAATGAATTGTGCAATTTAATAGAATCAAAACCAAAATTAAATAAAAAAATAAAAAGCCTTCTAATTCACCCCATTACAATTGTTATTTGTACGGCTAATTTTGGTGTACGAGGGGGGACCCAAAAGTAATGAGAATTTTTCTCTGGCAGTTGGTAGAACGCTAGTTCCGACTTCTCCCGCTAGGTGCCTTCACTAGACATCATTTTGTATCAGTTGCCCTAATGGCATTGTTGTGGAGACATTAGCGCGGTCAGCGTGACTATTTTTTGTAAGCGCTGTTTCACGTTTTCGGCGATTTGTCAATGGCAGACATTAAATACCAACGTGCTAACATCAGGTTCTGTTTCCTGTTAGGGAAATCAGCAGCAGAAACTGTCACAATGCTTCGGACGGCTTATGGGGAGGAAGCTTTGAGCCAAGCAAGGATTTGAGCCGACAAGAAAGCACACGTGGAACGAATTTTGCTGCAACACGTTTCATCTTCAGATCTTCAGTCAAAATTCGTTGGCATGAACTCCAGGATATTCCAGTCATTTCCTCCAATTCATCGATTGTTCTACAACGATCAAACATGATCATAACACGGATTTTTTCAATGTTTTCGTCCGTTTTGGAAGTCGAGGGACGTCCCGGTCGTGGTTCGTCTTCAATTGACAATTGACCACTTTTAAAATGAGAAAACCACTCGTAAATCCTTGCCTGGCTCAAAGCTTCCTCCCCATAAGCCGTCCGAAGCATTGCGACAGTTTCTGCTGCTAATTTCCCTAACAGGAAACAGAACCTGATGTTATCACGTTGGTATTTAATGTCTCCCATTGACAAATTGCCGAAAACGTGAAACAGTGCTTACAAAAAATAGTCACAATCACCGCGCTGTTTCCACAACAATGCCGCTAGGGCAACTGATACAAAATGGTGTCTAGTGAAGGCACCTAGCAGAAGAAGTCGGAACTAGCATTCTACCAACTGCCAGAGAAAAATTCTCGTTACTTTTGGGTCCCCCCTCGTATGTGTAACATTATTTATGGTTACCTTAATAATTATCAATATGTCACGTAAATATATAAAATAAGAAAAGGTCCAATCGCAGTCACAGTGATGTTGAGATTACCTAACTATTAACCAATAATATTTATCACATTGATCACACCTACATGGATAATATAAGGCATGCATAACATTACAATCATGAACAACATTGTAGGTGCTCAAGTTATCGACCATTCAGCATAATTATCATTTATTGAAAATGACACCCAAACACGGGGAATGTCAATTAAAATTACTCATTGAGGTTCGTAATGAATATATAACCAATAGACGTATAATAACCTGCTTAATTTCCATATCAAATTTGCATAATCAACCATAAATTAATATATGCTAATTAATTTGCATAAAATTCATATTACAACATGGCGCTCCAATCGCGGGCATTATAAGAGATCTCACAGTAAAACAACGATAAAATTAATTAATTATTTTAACACATGCACTAATTGATTAATTAATTAATGCACAAATTTGCATAACGTTTTGCATTATAACACACACACACACACACACACACACACACACACACACACACACACACACACACACACACACACACACAAAACACACAGAATGTACTAGAAATAAATGTAATAATAGCTAGTTAATAATAGCCAGAAAGGACATTTAACATATAGCTTGTTTATGAAAATGTGTATGCTAGTGGTAGGGCAAGTGGGTTTAAAGAAGTTGTCTAGTCCTATTATCGTTATTTCCGATCTGACGATGAGCTGTGAAGCTTGAAAGCTCTAATCGGAATAATTTTTCTATAGTGGTGTGCAACAGTGTTAATTCTGTTTAAAAAAATATCGTAATCAGGATTTTCTGCTAATCGAAAATGTTGTAATATAAAAGTTAATTCAGTAATAAATGTACTTTGTTCTAAGTAGTGAGCAAGTTCTGCAGCTCAGGAAGCATATTAGTGTTGTTGCATGTCCCATCGTTGCCTCTCACATGTCTAAACAGGTTTTATGATTGTTTTGTATATAAAGAGTGGTCCACATAGAGTTGACTGTGTGGCAGCCATTATGGTTTTTAGTCATGTGATAGCTCATTTTGTTGATTGTAGCAAACTATACACACAGGAGAAATGCCACTATATATAAGGATTTGACAGCATATCATTTCAAACAGGTTTATCTGTCTTCATTTCAGATAATATACTAAGCTCCCACTGTTTGTGTGAGGTGTATAACTTGTGTATTGTCTAGGCGCTTCATTCCTCCAATTAGTTGTACCGACTACTGCCCATTTCCCTGCTGCTTAATAATGGACCGACAATAGTGATTATAACCACTAACACAACTTTCTTAAATACAAATACCCTATTTTTTGTTCAGAAATGTAACAACTGTATAGTAAGCACACAATACAGGCTAAAAATTTTAAATATCTAATTTGTGTTAAAATATTCTTTAGTCTGACCACGGCCGGATTTCAATAATCTTTGATTCCATTCTAGGCTCCTGTGTTAAAAATTTGAATTCCAAAATATTGAAATTTTTAAAGCTCACCACTACATTCAGATTTTAGTTAATATTCCCTTTGATATCCCACATGCCATGTGCCCAATAATCCCTTTGAATTTTTGCTATTTTATCAGAATTTTCCCTCACTTTTTGGCCCCTGGCATCCCAAAATTTTGAGATTTTTAAAAATGAAGCTAAATTCATAACGGTTAAAGTTCTCTTTAATTCGATATTCCACACAGACTGTGATTTTTTCCAAATTTTCACCCTCACACATTTTTACCACTCTCCCACCTACATTATGCAGGATCAGTGTCACAATAGGGTTCTGTAGGGTAGAGTTACAGACACACAGGCCAAGGTTTACAAAAATCATTTGATGTGTTAAAACGTAATCGTGAGACATACCCCAACAGACAGAAAGACAAATGCCAAAAAAGGTCGAGTAAAAACAAAACTCGATTTGTTCATTCAATTATTGATGTACTTACAATATATTCATATTACATGTTGACAACAATCAACCTACCCATTCCTCACAAGGAACAAAAGTGTAGAAGACAACACAGCATACCTTTTCAAGTGTTTGACTGGTATAGGAAATTCAATGTTATTGTATAAACTAACAACTGAAATTGAATCACCAACCCCAATCAACTAGCACTCAACTTGTTGGGTGACAGCACCAATGCAAGACATCTCATGTTTTAACCTTTTCACTGCCAACAAGTGTGAGCGCTTATGCTTTGCCCGTGTGCCATATTTTCAGCAGCAGTGTGTATATACGCGTGGAGCACTCTACCATTTACAAAATGGGCCGCAATAACAATTATACATGTCATTTACTGCAAAGATTACACAATCTCAAAACACTCAACTGTCAATTAGCAAATGTAGATAAAAAATAAACTCACCACCACCACAACTACATTTATCGCTAACGGCAAAGATTACACAACCTGAGCAACACTCAACTGTCAACTGCAGATATAACTAAAAGGAACACACCACAACAACAAATATACGTATCACTTAATGGCAGCGTTTACAAAAACACATCTGCGAATTATCTCAACTTTATCTCAGTTTCTACATGAGACCAGACACACTGAATGAACTGTCTTTCTTTCAACAGCTGACTCATAACTAAAGACAATGCGTTGACCTTGTACGCACAATGCTTGTTCCGTGTGTCACAGCCATAGGCGTACTAAACCGTTCTGAGCACTTTACCAATTTAAAACGACGTGCGACTTAACCACATCCGGAGCATCATATTGACATAAAAATTTCGTGTGGATACACACCAAGAGCACCGGAAAGGCTAAGACTGAATCTAATTTTCAACTACAAATGTTCAACTTTAAAAATATTTTTGTTAATAAAGTGACTGCCTTCAATGGAAGACTGATCTACCATGAATCTCACCTACTTGTAGATGGAAGACTGATTGTATATTTAAAAAAAAAACTTTACCTCTTGTGTATTCATTTCTTTTTCCACTTCTTCTAAAAGAATTTCATCCTTTATAATTGTAGTGATGTCTTCCAAATGCTGTAACAAAATAAATATAAATATAGTAGACTCCCAACTATCTGGTCTAATGTGGCGGAAGGGCAGGCCGGATAACAAAAAAGCCGGATAGGCCAGAGTTCTATAATTACTCACTTCCTGCCCCACCCATACCATTAAAATCACTTTTTATACCAAAACCCGCTCATATTCATATTTTCTGACGTCTTAGTAGAGTCCAGTACTTTATAAATGTTTGTTATGTACTGTACTGTATGTTTTAAAAATTTATTACAGAAAATGGAAGTCCAAGAATAAAAATATTGTATACACATTTTAAGATAAATTTTATAATGTCTAACTTAATTGCGGGAAACATAAAATGATGTACACTGGACAGTATGAATACATACAATTTTAAAATAAACAAAACATTAACGTAAAGCATAAGCTTAATTCTTAAAAAAATTATTTAAACTTATTTTACTGTTCATTGATAAATAATTACACAAATGCGTAAAATCCTGAAAACTTACAGTTTTTAGTTATTGAAAAAGCCCTTGATAGATGACTGCTTATCCGATTTAGCCCTCTTCCGCGACACAATGACCTTCCACTTAAGCAACCAGATGATATCAGCTGGCGTCGCTTCCTCCTGCTGACTAATGTACTCCAGCACTGCCTCAATCGTCTTAAACCCTTCCAATTGTGGGACGAGATTTTTCCTGTCATCTAAAGATGCCTTCTCCTCCTCTTCTTCTATTTCATCTCCCAGTATCAAAATTTCCACACTATCTTTATCTTTTATTTCATCGACTTCGTCATTTGCCATCCATTCTCTAATGTCCTCTGCATTGACATCGTCACACCCCGGTACTTTTTCTAGCAACGAAACAAGTTTATCGTTTTCATCTTCCACTTCGGTTTCACACATGGATTCAAGGTAGAAATGTCCATCTTCTGGCTCAAAAGAATTTTCCAAGACCTTACAAGTGATATGTTTGGAATCTCTTCCCATGTTTCGGCCAACCACCTTATGGCATCTAAGTAGAAGAGCGGGAGGGGGGGTTCGTGCTTTTCATGTCGCAACTTGTGTTTTGCACACGGCACGTAGGTTCAAAAATAGGCCCGATAGTCGCGAGCCGGATAGTCGAGAGTCTACTGTATAAATAATCTACCCTAAAATAAATTAATATTTTTCCCAATGACATACGGCTGTTTTAACAAACTGTAAACATTTACTGCAACTGTTCAAATTGGTCACACGCGCGCGCGCGCGCGCGCACACACACACACACACACATTTCAAACGCTTTTTGCTATGGTCTATTTCTTGATGCATATATAATTTATTTAATATTTATAATTTCTTTACCTCAAGATGTTATAGCCTATTTATAAATATATTAAACAAAACTAAACAAACTAATACACAAATCAATAGAAAACATGACACAATTTTCAAAGTACTCAACATCGAAAACACTCAAAAAGTTAATACAGTAGGACCTTGATAATCCGGCATGGTTGGGACCGAGAGCGTGCTGGATTATCAAATTTTCCAGACTATCAAGGTGTTTAGATTAAATATAATAAAACAAGGGATAACGGTGCAGTACACCTGTTATTGTGCAGTTAAATAGGTAAATTTATTATTTAAATTACATAGGACCATGTTCAGTTACAACAGTAAACATTTTCTTAAAAATTAAACATTTAAAACAAAATCAATAATTCGTCCATGTTAGGGTGTGTTAGTGATTGTCCATGGAGGTCGATGCCACATTGGTTGTCGTACTTGAGGTTTGTTAGAAAAATGATCTTACATCAACTTGTCTTTTGTTGTTAGATTTTTTGTTTAAAAAGTCATTGTGGATTATATGAAGATTCATAACTTCAGCCATGTTGTAATGTTTATTTGCCTCCACAAATTTTACAAAAGTGTATATCACATCAGTTGCCTCGCGCCAAGTAACGTTATTTGATGCACTACCCTCTTCTTCCTCATCACTTTCTACTTCTTGAACTGTTTGAGGATTTAACATACTTTGAATGATCGTTTCATCATTTATCTCATCCACAGTAGGTTCGTCCTTGTCAACATCTAGCCAGTCAAACACTTCATCATCAGACATTTTTGACAATGATGAACAGCCTTCTGCAGCATTTTTAACAGTCTCCAGCAACTGACTTTCAGGATCGTCTAGGTCATCTAGTTCATTATGTTCACTAAGGGGATTGTTCATCACAGCTGGCCATAACTTTCTCCATGCTTTTATTAACATATCACGTTTTACTTCTTGCCAAGCAACAGCAGCTGCAAAAATATCATCTTTCATGTTAAAAGTTGATTAAAAGTCTTTTACACTACAGTCTGAGTTTATGAGTCCTTGAATAAATGAAACCCTGTGTATTTTCACTTATCTGAATTACTCCTTGATCCTTAGGCTGAATCAAAGGGGTAACGTTTGGAGGGAGGTATTTCACTGTTATATTTGCTTACTTTAACTCACTAGCAGGAGGATGGGCTCTACAATTATCTACTAACAGAACAGCCTGTGTGTTTTCAGGCAAACCAAGTTTTTTGAAGTTTTGTTTAACTCCAGGAACAAACTGTTCAAAAAAACCAATTTTTAAAGAGCTGAGCGTCCATCCAAAAGTAACTTTAAATTCATTTGCTGCAGCCTCATCAGCAGATTTAGACTCCCCTGAAAAATCTAATTTGCGTATCCCATGAAGAGTTTTAAAGTTGTGTAACCAACATCGTGAAAATTTACAGTCTCCTTCTTTTACGTTCAAATCACTGCTAAACTGTTTGGCTTTTCAATTACCATTGGACCTGTTATAGGTTTTCCTTCAGAACATTTTGCTGAGAACCAGGTGTACAATGCATTATCCAACTGGTCAAGCTTAGGCTTTTTTTAACCCATTCACTGACTATTTTTTTAAGAAATTTATTTTCAAAAAACGACTATTTTTTTATTGCAGATTAATACTTACAAATATGTTATAATGTACAAAAAATTATTTAAAAAATTTTACTTAGTTTCTTCTTCAAATTTTGTAATTTTCATTCGTTCGTACCGAAGCACTGTTATAGAAGCATTCAAGAGACCCTTTTGAATATAAACTTTAGAAACCATATATTGGAATACACAATTACTTACAATTAAGAAAATATTTAAATAATAAGCAGTTCCACTACAGGCTTACTAGTCCAAAAAATGTAATTTTGAATGATAATCATGAAAGCATTTTGGTACATGTAGTGGGATCTCGCACTTTTCACACTGCCACACTGTTTCACTTCTAATTTTTTTTTTGAAACAAATAACATCTCTTAGTAGGATTTGTTTTTGAAGAAGTTGGTGGTATCTTTACTACAAAATGTCCCCACTGTTTGCCCTGAAGTCGCAGAGGAGTAGGTCCAACTGATGGTCTTCCACGGGTTGGATGCTGAGGTAATGTAACATTTTCCAAGACCTGGTATACAAAATTCAATCGAAAATCTGTGAATAACTCTTTCTTTCCCATCACAATTTTCCATATCACAATGGAATTATATAGAGCCATGTCAAACATAAAAAAACCGTTTTTTATAACTTTTAGAATACCTTCTCATAACTGGAAAACATGAAAGGACCTGATCTTGGCGGTCTACGCCACCCATACCACTGTTATACTCTATAACAACATTAGGTTTTGTTACAGTTATTTCTTGTATATGTGTGTGGCCTCTAATCTTTTGCTTCACCTTTCTAGCTTTTCCAGTGTCAGTCATGACGGGTGATTCATGAAGTGATGATAACATCAAAACGTCTTTCTTGTCTTGCCATTTGAGACAGGATTTTATTGGAACTTTAATATGTTACTTCTCCTTTAGACAATTTTTTTGTAACAACTGGAGGCATGTTTTTCCTATGTCCACGAACAGTTCCTAAGGCATATGTTTTATTTTGCAACAGTGATCTGAATAATGAAGAAGAACTGTACCAGTTGTCTAAATAGATAACATAACCCTGGTTCAAAAGTGGCTCACTCATGTTCATAACAACAGCTTCACTGACCAACATATTATTATGAATATCCTGGCCACAATAAACTGAAAACTTCCAACAATATCCTGATTTGGATTCATTCAATTTGTAAAACTTTACTCCAAACCGAGAACGCTTTGATGGATTGAATTTAATGTAAGATAGTCGCCCTCTACATTTTACCAAACTTTCATCAACAACTACATTTCTGTCAGGAGTATATGCATGCTGAAATTTTATATTCATATATTCAATCATAGGCCTAATTTTTTTCAGCCTATCATCATCACCTTCAAAGTCATTTGCAAAATCCAGATATTTACATAAAAGTAAAAAATGTTTATAAGGCATTACCTCAGAAAAAATAGGTGTACGAAGAATTTTCCTCTTTGTCCAGTACATTTCCAGCCGCTGTTTGGGGTTCTGTGACATCAACACTATAATTGCAAAAAGCGTTTTTAGTTCGTCAACCGTAGTCGGAAACCATTTCTGCTGATTCTGAACATCAACAGTGTCCAACTTTACTTGAGCATACCGATTGGTTTCAAGAACAATCATTTGGTAAAAATTGTCACTCAATATTTCATTGAAAATATCGATTTCTTTTGTCACACAATTCTGACTTAGATTTTGTATTATATCACTGTTTACCCCAGAATCACCAGTAAAAGTAATTGGAATAACAATATTATTTATATTTTGCCAGTCCCAGTCATAAACATAACCTCTCTGTTCTTCACTTTCATCACTTTCACTGTCACTACTGCTTTCTGAACTGTCATTTAGCTCCAAATTTGTAGGAAGTACAAAATCTTCTTCATCTGTAATTTCATTGTCACTTTCACATAATAATCTTTCAATTTCTTCTGGTGTTAAATATTTATCATGCACATAACTCATCTTGCAGGATGAAGACGGTATCAAACAAACGGTTTGTTTACAATGCTCACAGAAAACAACGCTACGTAACAGTAAAAAAAAAACACATGTGGAAAGCATTTACATCTGCCCGACATCTGTTGGAGATTCATAAAACTACTACAAAGCAGTTCTTACATTGAAACAACACTGGAGAGTCATTGCCGTCAAAGTTAGTGAACTGAACAAGTGGCGCGAGCTACACTCGTCAAAGTCGCCACGGTACTGATGAAATGATGCGAGCTATACTCATCAAAGTCAGCGAATGGGTTAGACCCTCCACACACGGGTCGATTGGTACTCGAAGTGAGTGCGACTCGAAGTCGGAGCGGTATGTGCGTCAGATACGAACTATGCGACGCAAGCGGGAGGTCCTCCGCACACGAGTCGAGTTTTTTTGTCAGTCAGCTTGCGGTCTTCCAACCAGGAAGGTACAAAACTTCATTTTACTTTCTTTTAACTTCAAAGGTTTTATAATGAACAGTTCAAGTGATGAGGAAGACGCTGTTATGTTTTATTGGTACCGTCAGATGAAAAGAAGGACTCAGAGAGTACGGGTGCATCCATACATAGAACGGAACTTTCATTGTCGGCTGTTTGTTGCGGCAAAAGAATTGCAAGAAAGCGATGCAAAATTTTTGGCATTCTATAGAATGTCAAAACAATAGTACATTGGACTTGTGGAAACTATAGCTCCGGCCATTCACTATGTTAATACAAATATGAGGGAATGTGTGAGTCCAGAACGCATACTGATAACATTAAGCTAAGCTTTTTATTTAAAAATTATAAAACATAATTATAAAAGTAGAAATATTAAGTGTTTACAAATGTTGGAGATATTTACAAATGTTTAGAAATATAGTGCAAGTGTTTATAAATGTTGAAGCACTATTGGGATCTCTTCTGGTGAGAGGGAGTATTCAGAGGGATCTGATGGGTGCACATATCCACTTCCCGTTATGATGGTGCAATATGTGAAGACTGAGGAATTTGGTTCGGGTCAGTGGTGAAGCCTGCTGTGGTTGTGGCCTGGTAGAATTGTACAACACTTGTACTGAGACGGTACAAGACTTCTGGGGATGTGCCCATTACCTCATCTATGAGGAGCAATGTTTTCCTCTTGTAAGTTCTTAATTGAACGTCATTTATTTTCATTAGGTCAGGGATGAGGCTATTGAGGAAATTTTGTACACCCTCTCTTTTTTCATGTTCAGAAGACGTATTTGTAAGTTTAGCCGTCTTTGCAGAAAAGTACTCAATGAAGGCTAGGCTTTGTTGGCGTCACTCGGCATAGTCTTCGATTTTTTTTCCGGGTGGGTTGGCCACGCTCAGATGGCAACAAACTGTCTCTCGGACTTGCTGAAGGTGCTCCTGGTTGTGGTGGTGTAGGTGCTGGGGGTCGGGGTGATGGTGGCAATGATAGGAAGGAGGGCGGTGGGTGTGACTGCTTGTCGGTTGTGGGATTTCGAGGCTCAGAAAACATATCCTCTGAGAGAAGGGTTTCTTGATGGAGATCATCGATTACAGAAACTTCAGGTGTTGTTGAGGGAGAAGGCCTTTGTTGAGGGATTTCAGGTAAATTTCCACTAGGGGTACCGGCTACCTTTATGAAGTGAACAGTAAACTGCATAGCTTCTGTCAGGTAGTACGGTTTTTTCTTTGTTGCTCCACTACCACTCGGTTTGGGCTTGAGGTTCTTCACAAATGTACTTCCCAAGTTTCTCCATTTTTCCTTGCATTCACCCACTGTAACAGAAAAAAAAACACATATATAGTTTTACATTGAAAAAGTCATCACTTTTTACTAATAAACATTTCTCCTCACCATAATTTTCAGGAAACTAATCTTTTCGGCTTTAACTGAAGGCTTATTTTCAGGTATTTGGCTACAGGGTGTACATTCGTTTCGCTACGACTCTACTTTTGCCGAGGAGAGACTACAGTTGGGCGAATCGTATCAGAGACCACCCAGATTATATGGAATGAGTTGAAAGACGTCTACATGCCATGCCCTACTAGTGATCAATGGAAAAGTATTGCACAGCATTTTCAGTCCGTATGGAACCTTCCAAACTGTATAGGGGCAATAGATGGCAAACATGTGCACATAGAGAAACTTCCTAATACTGGTTCGACTAATTTTAATTACAAATCATACCACTCGGTAGTACTACTAGGATGCTGTGATGCAGATGGCTTTTCACGATGATTGAAACTGGGTACGCTGGCAGAAACAGTGATGGAGGCATTTTCAGAGCCTCAGCAATTAAATATTCACTACTCATTCACAACTTGACATTCCACCGCCGTCTAAGCTTCCTCAAGATGATTATGATGATTGTTTTTTCCTCATTATTTTGTAGGAGATGAAGCCTTCCCATTGTCCTGATATTTACTGAGACCTTACTCAAAACGGGTTCTTGACAATATAAAAAGAATTTTCAACTACCGATTAAGCCGGGGAAGAAAAACAATTGAATGCACGTTTGGTATGATGACTGAGAAATTCCAAGTACTCAGTACTGCGATACGTTGCCGGGATGAAAATACGATCAATGACATCATAAAATCTGTTTGCGTACTTCATAACTACGTTAGAAAAAGAGACGGTGTCAATACACACCGCAACGGCGGAACAAAATGTCAGTATAACTGGTTCTGCCAACCCCACTGGTTTTACACCACCAATTCGGGCCAAAATAAACAATTGTTCTACCGCTAATGCTTTAAGAGACTATTTAGCAAATTATTTTCTGACTCCACTGGCATCGGTGCCTTGGCAGTGGAATTATTGTGTTTGAAGGTACGTGCTTAGGTACTTTTTCATCCTGGTTTGTATTTTGTATTATCTTGTTTTTTTTCTTTTTATGAAAACAAAAGTAATGCTATAAAATTTTTGGTACAAGTGTATTATCTCCCCACACACGTATAATCGATTGATCGAAAGTTCACCGCTTTTTCATCATTAATTTGTTTAAATATTTTTTCAAATTAAAACAAGTTGAATAATCCATTGTTTTAACATTCGCTGATAATCTATATAAAGTTGTCGTTCCGATAATCGATAAAATTTTACGCATGTGGAGAGATAACATACTTGTACCAAATTTTTTAATCAGTATGTAATAAAACTATGTAACATTTAAAAACATACAGATGTGGTTTCGATAATCGATAAAATTTTATGCATGTGGGGAGATAACGTACTTGTACCAAATTTTTTAATGATTATGTATAATCAAACTATGTAACATTTAAAAACATGTAATTAAATTAGATTCTAACCTGACAAACTGACTTCTTTAGCAATCTCATTCCACGCTTTCTCCGTACAATCCTTCCTCGAATATTCTCGGAGGGTATGGTTGTACAGCTCTGGATGTTTCTCCACTTCTCCCATGAATTTTATGTTGAACACCTCCATTGTGTTATAATGGCATGATAACAAAGTCTTTAAAAAAATGGTTGAAGTATAAAAGTACTTAACACTATGGACAGCTGAATTATCGTAATAAAATATCAATATGAGAGTAAATATCTGCAGAGATGTTTGTAAAGACAGGCGATAAATTAAGGTATAAAAAATTTAAATAACAACAGGTTTGTTGCTCTACACGATTATTAGTGTACACAACAGTCTTCAAGTGTTTCTGACGAACGGGTGTGAGCATGCGCCTCCCTCCACCCAGCCTGCGCATGCACATTAGGACATTGTCTGTCGTTCACCTACAGTTCTTTGGAAAAGTGTGTAAATCTTTAAAAGCATTTTAGTATATGCAAAATACTACAGTATCATGTAGTTTTACCTTCGCCTAAGTGATCCAAAATTTATTATAATGACATAGTGGTTGATGATGAAAATCAGATAGTTATTAGTAGGTCTACTAGTAATTATCTGTCTAAGATAAAATGGTAAATTCTTTAATCTAACGAAAGCTTAAGGAGTCCACAACAGTGAATCTACCGTTTACAATAATTCTGAATTTATATTATTATGTAAATCTACAATACGGTGATCTAGTATTATTGACTTTCATATAAGATCTTTTATATAAGAAAAAGCTTACGAACAACCTTTGTAAATTATCAGGAGGGAGCTTCAAAATAATTAAGAATTTATTTTTTCAGGCATATACATTCTTATATAAAAAATTATATTCAAGCGTCATTCTCGACTTTTCCCGTTCTCAACAGGTCGGACGGTTCGAGGGACACTCGAGACGCAATCGCATCGATTACTGTTCAATTGCCAGACGGCTCGTTGGCGGTCCCCCACTCACTTACATAGGAAGTCGAGAGGAGGGAGAATCGCTCGACTTCAAGACGCACTCTCTTCGAGTACCAAATGATCCGTGTGCAGAGGGCCTTAATGTTTGACAATTGTCAGTAGCTTTTTTGTATCTGCTTGAGCCAAAAATTTTTGAAGTTTTATTGTTTTTTTTTATATCATATAAGGTTGAGGATCCAATATTAAATTCTTCCATAATTACGTTCCTGTTTTCTCCCTTTTCTAACCTATTTATAATATCAAGTTTTTGTTAGATTGACAAAGTCACATGTTTTCTTTTATTAGAAGCACTGGATTCTGGTTTTTGTGTTCAGAAAACATTGTGATCAAAACTGTGAAGCAACAACTTAAAACTGAACTCCACTGAACAAAAACAGAACAACGTAACTGTAGCGGAGTTCACTAATACTGTAACTCAAATATGGTACGGCATGCGCTGTGTAAACACAAGAAGCAGACACTCACGACTAACCAATACGAAATGGTGCCAATGACCTGTACAGTAGTCAGCTTACAAACTCTGCTGAGAGTTCCCAATTGTGTCAAGGACAACTGAGCACTTTCGAAGAAACATGATCGCGCCAATAGCAGCAGAGACATTAAAAATGCATTCCAGTGTGGCTGAATATGCCAAATTACGTCATTCTACTGAAACATCTGAGAGACCACAAACGCCACCTGAATTAGCGTCAGCAATTTAGTCAAACATTGTGATATTTTGAAATCGGTTGCTGTTGATAAAAAGTGCCGGACTATCAAGTTCCGGATTATCAAGGCCTTACTGTATATACACAACAATCACACACAATAATACCAGTATAAAATACCAAAAACCAACAGGAAAGCATAACAACAAGGCTGTGGATGGGAACAATAGGATTCCCGAAACAGGGTATGGTAGAGAAATTTTGGTCAGATGTCTGAGTCTGAACAGTTCTATGAAGAAGTATGGAGTTAACAACTGTGAATCTACTTGCTGTAATGGGACTCCTATAGGGCAGTTGCAGAATTATGGAATCAATTTATTTAATGTAAATTATATAATCAATGAGAGTGAAGGACATAATATTAGACCAAAGGATGTTCATTAACAAAGATATGTGTACATTTGGCTGTTATAGCAAGCATGACGTTATATGTATATGGTACCTTATACATTTATAAGGTATTTATAAATGTATAAGGTACATTTGGACCTTAAAGCAAGCATGATGGTATGCACACATGCTGTAAACTCGATTAAAAAAAAAACACTCAAAGCCAGTCACAACAAGGTTCTGCACAGCCTGAACTTGGAAACTATCCGTAACAGGGACGTGTTAAAATATGAGTTAAACTGTTAGCATAGTAAAAGCACTGATTTACTGACATCCTTGATACACCATCATCATCTTCACAACACGGCATAGGCAAGATGCTGCCTGTTCCATCTTAAAAATCCTCCAGCCATCTCTTCCTGGGTCTACCCATAAACCTGTGTCCTATAGGTTTGAATTTCCATACTTATTTGGTCAGTCTGAAATCTGTCATTCTATCTAAGTGTTTTTCCACTGTTGTTTGTAATCTTTTAATTTTTCATTCAAGTTAAAAACTTTTAACTCTTCTCTTATGGCCTTATTTCTTATAAGATCAAGTTTAGAACACTTTTAAACTCTTGAGAATGCCATTTCCGAGGTCCGTATTTTACCGTCTTGTCTTTTCATTGTTGCCCATAATTCACACCCATAGTGTGTGTTCCTTTACATAGTACAGGGATTCCTATAACTTTGTAAAACTTTAATTTTGCATCTCGATCTACCTTGTTTCTAAAAATACGTTGATTTTTTCGCAGATTGTTTGGAACTTACCTAACTTGTTGTGCACTTGTTACAGTGCAGTCGAGGAGGAAGTGATCAAGTGATCTGCTATATGGTCATTTGTATTCGAGAAATGGAGCAGTGTGGACAGTATTTCTTAGCTCGGTTCCACACTTACTACATCGTTCAATATCGTGTGAACATGAAGTTTTACATTTGTTTTTCTATAAGGTAAGACCTAGTGATTTTCTATTTATTCATTCTTGTAATGGGGTGAAAAGGGATATTTTATTCATTTAATAATTTTGGGGCCAATCTGTTTGGGCCCCATGTAGGGCCATGAAACTTGATTCACGTAACACCCTGTATGCAACTCGGTAACAAGCAGAGGCAGGTACGCGTTGAAGATAACGCGCTGTAATGCGAACCTGTGCGCGCATGCCTGTATTTTCGTTGGGGAAAAATAAAAACTTTATAGCGAGCAACCAACAACCAAGGAATATAGGTGGACTCGTTCCACTGGTAATAACACGTGACCATCCATTAACATATCATGTGATGCGGGTTGGCGAATCACGGACCAAGTTGCCGTGTATCAAGAAGGCGGGGCTTCATATAGATGCCAAGAAAACTGCGTTGTATTCTATCATCCCTGAGGCCGGCCGGCTCAATAATGGACGCACGTTCCGAAAGAAATCTTGATTAAGTGTAAAATGTAATCTAAAAAAGATATAACAGTGTAGAATCAAAGTAACTGAACTTAGAACATCAGGACAAACGTTTTAGACAAATTTAATAGTGACAACATTCCGGTCAACCAGTGTTTAAAAAGGATCTGACTGCAACACGTGCTCTGCCATATAAAACAGGGAAGTAAAACGACCACCTTTTTTCTTAAAAATAAACTAAATTATAAAGAGATCTCTTCCGTATAAAATGGGGTTTTAAAACTGTATGTTGAGTGAATGAGCAATCTGGGTCGCTTTATTATTATTATTATTATTATTATTATTATGATCATAATTTAAGATGGTTAGCAATAAGTAATTCAAGTTTTTATTTCATGTATAATGGATAAATAGCAGTGTTTTCTGAGAAGAAGTAACGTAAAATCAAATATTTAAATGAATGTAAAATAAATAGTAGTTTTTTGAAGACAATGAGCAATACATAAATTAAAGTTATTATCCAGCAGTTATTATCGATGTAACGTAAAAGAAATTGTTGATGTGGGAGTTTTGATATCATTTGATGATAAAATAAGATAACAATAAAATGTGTTAATTAGACATAAATATGTGTTTGTCATTGCACCACCTGTTGTTTTTTCTCTGCCAAAGTACATCAGATGACACCTTGGTACCTTACCTTTAAAGGTAAGTAATACGAATTTGCAGATTCTAATATCCTAATTAACTAGTAGTACTTCAAATAACGCCCTAACAAGGGACAAATTTAAATATTTCAATCATTAATTAACTCGTACAGCTTCAGTTGACACCCTAAACAGGGACAAAATTCAATATTTTAATAACTCAAAAACAAGTCAAGCTTCATTCTACAGCGGTTTCATTTGTAACTCTCTAATTCCGTACACTGACATCTGTTATAGATTCACTGCTGATGTTAAAACCATCTGACAATTCTACAGGTACGTTATGCATGTGTGTGTGTGTGTGTGTGTGTGTGTGTGTGTGTGTGTGTGTGTGTGTGTGTGTGTGTGTGTGTGTGTGTGTGTGTGTGTGTGTGTGTGTGTGTGTGTGTGTGTGTGTGTGTGTGTGTGTGTGTGTGTGTGTGTGTGTGTGTGTGTGTGTGTGTGTGTGTGTGTGTGTGTGTGTGTGTGCATTATGTAATGCATAACTGTGTATATTTATTGTACCATTTTTGATTGTGTAATTATACTTACACACGATTGATGTCGTGTTTTATTTCACACATATTGTTTTGCACTGTGAGCAAGGAGAATGATTGTTTTCATTAGGTTACAACAATACACAAAATCTATGTGCACACATATACATCAAGATGCTTTTACGCAAAGGCTACCCGACCCACACACATTTTATCTCTACACAGATAGACAACACCCCCATATAACATTTCTTTTTCCTCAACACTCATTAATCATTTGTGTAAATGTTAACCTTACTTTTGAACACTGAAAAAAACCTGCAACAACAAATACAAGAAGAGCAGTCAAGACACAGTGTTTTACTTAACACACACACACACACACACACACACACACACATACACACACACACACACACACACACACACACACACACACACACACACACACACACGTTAACCTTATTTATGAACGTAGAAAAAACAAGACAAGAAGAAGAAACCAGGAACTGGCCACTTTATTTTCTTTCATACACACGTATACATTAAGTGACACAATTTTATGCCTCACACGACATCGCCCTATTAAATCAAGACAAGCAGAGGACAAGATGGTCATGGACACGCTGGATACACTTGTTAAGGGAACATAAATCTGTTCCCACCATGACGTAGACACACTGGTGGTAGTGACAAAGCTAAATTTCCCTTCACACATCCTTCTTTAACCTATTTCTCTTCTAGAGGGAATGTTCTTCTCCCTTGTCACATGTTGGCGACACCAACTACCGCCATTCAAACACACCAATCACAACTGATTCTGCTATATGATGACGTGACATATATTAAACATGGCCGACCAATCACTACACTTCGCACCAGTGCTGTGGTACCCCCACATGGTGCCTGTCATATGGGTACTCCCACCATGGCCACGTGATATACCTTGCAACGTTACAACAATTATACAAATATATTATCATAGTCTCAACGCAACTATAATATGTACTACACCGGCCAGGTCGCAGGATTTGTTATCTCGTTGCGTCAAGTATAAGTGGTTGCACAATAATTAAATAATTTTTAAAGAGGAGTGAGATGTTGTTGACATGAAATAATCAATTAAACCCGTTTCAAATAATCAATTAAACCCGTTTCAAATAATCATTCTAAGATTTATTACTTGATAGAAAAATATTTAACTATTAAAATTTCAAACATTATACAAATAAATATTCAACTTTATAAGTTTTACAAATCTGTAACCTGCTATGCTATTCCTAACATACAACAAAAATAAACACCCATAGACTATAATCTTATTGACTAACCAAACATGTTAAACAAGTTATTTAAATTCTTTTTATTTATGTGTCTGAAATTACCTCAAATTTTAATTAATGATAGCAACTCATTTACCAACAAAATATTATTCAGATTCAAGAATGAATTTATTGTTGCTATAAACAAATGAAAATGATATTACATTTACTTCCAATCTATTATTGATTTATATTGACACACCCAAAATACAACAAAAGATTAGTATTTCTTTTCTACACGTTATTGTTAAATTACACTCTCTTATCTAACTACTATTTTACTTTAAAACTCTAATTATTATCTGTTCATATTTAAGTTCTTTTTCGAGAGCTCTCTTCACAATAAAATATAATTGTTTTTTATCACCTGCATTTATCTGCTGTTACCATTGTGTGTGTGTGTGTGTGTGTGTGTGTGTGTGTGTGTGTGTGTGTGTCCAGAATCCTGAGAGTATGATGATGATGATGATGATGATGGTTATTCTTCTGCTGTGGTCGTTGTCTCTAAGTGTTGTTGTTGTTGATGCTCCAGAATTCCTCCTTACGTCTTGGTGTGAGTGTGGTAGTGTGTGTGTGTGTGTGTGTGTGTGTGTGTGTGTGTTTTGATCTGCAAACGGGCAGCGTAACATCGTCTGTAGATTTCTTGAGTATGAGTGTGTGATCGCCCAAAATTGCCAGTGGTATTTATACTGGTGGCGATTTGACAGGAACAGGCCTGTTTTTTGACAAGCTAGAGATTGCCAAAGCATCCTTTTTACTACACTCACTTTTTGGTTAATTATCGCGAACTCATGAACATACTTGTCACCTGATCGATATCTTGTTTGCGTAATTTTTCTCTGGTCACTCACATATACCACACATATTAATTACTCTTCAATTACACTAGTAATTAATATTAATTAGTTAGCATCTTTAATACTGCACTTCTGGAAATAAATTTTACATTATTACCATATTCGTTAAAAATCCCTTAATATAATGGTGTTTTTATAATTGGTGTAAGTCTTTGCTTACAGGTTTAACACAAGTAATTAGTTTATTATAATCCTGTTAAGACATGATTACGGCTGTAACGCATCACCCCATCTTTTCATTATGCCTGTCGGAACTGGCTCACACAACAAACACACACACACACACACACACACACACACCATATTTTTAACTATCGAAGCAGGTGCACTCTCGACATGACAGAGCCTGCATTTTCTTGCACAAAATTGTATAAAACTGTTACTTATTCTATTTATGCTAATTACAATATAAAACAAACCGCCCTGGGCAAATATGCATATATATGTATTGTTGCACCCTACTTCAGTCACATTCTATCCCCACCATGGTCACGTCGTACTCACACCCCTGACATCACAAAATTCAAATTTCTTGCCATGTGGTACTGGTACATGTTATGGCTAAATCGTATGGACAGAAAGTGCACATAAAAATGACTTCCATGGGACACCAAACGGTCTCCAACAGTTTTAGCCAATAAGTTTACAAATAACAACAATCCTGTTCATTATAACAATAAATGTTTGTTACTATAAACAATTTTATAACTATGTATAATACCTGATCAACAAACTGTTCATTCTCTTCTTTGATGATTTCTTCTTTTACATGCAGTTCTCCTTTTAGGACAGCATTTATAACTGGGAATACATCCTGCAAATTGAACAATTATAAACTTTACTTTGTCTTCTCAGTGATTTATAGAGTACTATATAAAGAGGTGATCAATACTAAATATGAAATATATAGAATCAACTATCAATTTTTGCAATAAATATCCCTACACTGTACCTACATGGTGTGATCGCGCACGCGCTATATTGAAAAACTGGAAGGAATTAATTGTGGCTCTGTGACTTTTTTTTTAACTATATACTACCACTTTCATCTTCATTCCCGCTGAATACCTCAATATCACAACTGTAATCACGTAGTGTTTCCTAACAAATGTGGCTGGGGTCCTCACGAGACCCCCGTGGTATTCTGTGTACCCTTTTTCTGAAAATGAAATAGTGTAGTTTCATAATATTGTCACTCGAGTCAGTTTATGAAGTGTAAACACAGCTGACATAATATTGCGTCACTTGAGTCAGTTTATGAAGTGTAAACACAGCTGCGGTTCCAAAAAGTCATTTTCCCCTTTTTACAAACAAGATGTTCCTAGAAATTTGGAGCATCGAGTTGTAGCTACGTCTACCTACTCGTAATAAACTTTGCCCTCACTCACTGTTGTTCACTCACTGCCCGTTGTCCTACTCGTTGTTTAGTTATCTCTTTCCTTCCAGTTCAGTTTGATTCTAAGTTCAGTGTGTACGTGTTGTGAAATGGATCGTCTTGTGTCTTCAAGAACCAAACTTCTTGTGGAGAGGGCTAGAGTTGTAGCCAATAACCTTCTCGATGAGAGACAAGAAACTACAGTGTTCTGCAGCTGAGGACGTTGTTGAAATAGATGATGAAATTCAAGGCGATGAACTTGATGAAGAAATTGTGGGAGACTTTGGAGATATGTTTGTCTCAAAGGATGATACTTTTTGGCTGAAAAATCCATTCATTCGCAGACGACAGAGATCTTCCAACATTATTCGAGTTCCCCCGACGTCTCATCAGATGTTGATAGACAAGGTAACATTTTATATTTCTTCAAGTTATTCATTTCTCCTGCAATTGTAGATATTATTGTCACATACATGAACCAGAGAGGTGCTTGGGAAACTGAAAATTATAATGAAAAGTTTAATGAAGAAATTTGTGTTAGTGGTTGAAATCACAATCAGAATGATCAATATTGCACACCACTATATAAAAATTATTCCGATTAGCGCTTTCAAGCTTCACAGCTCATCGTCAGATCAGGAATAGCTATTATATATGATCTGACGATGAGCTGTGAAGCTTGAAAGCGCTAATCGGAATAATTTTTATATAGTGGTGTGCAATATTGATCATTCTGATTATAATGAAAAGATGAAGGGAGAGAAAAGAAAGTGGGTTGATGTAGATGAGACCGAAATACGCATGCTTTTATTGGATTATTCATCTGCAGTGGAGCCACAAAAAACAATCGTGAACCAGTTTCTATGTTATGGTGTTCAGACTACATTTTCCAGAGACCAATTTATGCAGCAACCATGTCAAGGACTCGATTTTCCACCATATCAGCTTATCTCAGATTTGATGACTAGTTTAGTCGTAATGAAAGAGTAGCAACAGATACGTTACCACCGATTCGTGAGATAATAGATCTATTTACTTTATACTGTCAACAATATTACAACCCTGGGACTCATCTCACTGTAGATGAAAGATTGGTTCCATTCAGAGGATATGCACCTTTTCGTGTATACATGAAATCAAAACCAGGAAAATATGGTACCAAGATCTGGGTACTGGCTGACAGCGACACAGCTTACTGTAAAAATTTTCAAATCTATCTAGGGAAAAAAGATGGAAGGCCAGAAAAAATCAGGGGAAAATAGTGGTTCTCGATTTAGTGAACATCTTGGAGGCTGGATATGGGATCACTACTGATAATTTTTTCACATCGCTGGATTTGGCTGAAGCCCTCATTATAGAAAGCTAACACTTTGTGGGACTCTCAGAAAAAACAAAACTTTTATACCCCCCCCCCCCCCCGAATTTCTTCCTTCAAAACAACGGCCATTGTACTCTTCGATTTTTGGCTACCAAGCTGAAGCTACATTAGTTTCTCATGTCACACACTTGAATAGATGTGTAGTGTTGCTCTCTACTGAACACTATTCTGGTGAAACTGATGAAGAAGCTGATAAGAAGACACCTGAAATTATAAGCTGATAAGAAGACACCTGAAATTATAACACATTACAATGAGAAGGAGGAGTTGATACCCTGTATCGTATGGCAGGCGAGTACACATGCAAGAGGATGACATGCAGATGGCCAATGGTGCTCTTCATGAATATGATTGATTTAGCAGGAGTGAATGCATTTGTCTTATGGAAAGATAGTCACCCAGAATGGCATGAAGGTAATGAATCTCGAAGATGCCTATTTTTGCTCGAGCTTGCCAAAAAACTCGTTGATCCTATGATAAGGAGACGGCTCAATGACCCATCTATTGGGAAAACACAACCCACAGCCATGCTACAGATGATGTCCAATTGTCTGGAAAGCATTTCTGAAACCAGCAAAGAAGGTGAACCAGCTACAGAACCAAGACCTACAACTTCATCAGACACTGCAAAGAAACGTTCACGATGCTACATGTGCCCCAGGAAAAATGATACAAAAGTGAACATCTTCTGTTCAGTATGTAAGAAAGTTGTTTGCAAGGCTCATCGCTCAAAAAAAGCAATGTGTTTACGTTGTGAATAATTTTCTGTTCTTTTTTTTACTTCTACACTTCATAATTGTCACTTTTTCCAAATAAACACTTTCTGAGCAAGTATTATTAATTTTAATCATTTTCTACGATGATTTTCCTTTTCCTAACTACCAACAGGTGTGAAGTGAAAGAGTTGAACCACCCGACACACAAAACGTCGTCAAGAATCAAAATTAAGAATGGGGTCTCGCAAAGACCCCGCGGTTTTCTATGTTCCAGCTGGACCGTGGTATTCGGAGGGTTAATCTCATGTAGTTTATATGTATACAACACTACGATACAGTTTGTGTATTCTGTTGATTTTTAATTACATATCTACAAACGAATGTGATCCAAATCTCTAGTGGTACATGACATGGTGTAATGGGGCGATCCTAAGTGGATATCATGTTTATTCAAAAATATAATGAAAATATATGAAGTGTTGTAAAAGCGAATATAACCAGTGGAAGGGTGATTTGCAGCAACGGTGATTCATAATTACTCTGACCTAAGACATAAAATGTGTAACGATGTCAATAACCAATCGCTGAGCTTGTATAATTTTGTGACCATAAACGGTAATAAACGTCATAGTATATTTATGCACTTCACTCAACGATGACGTGAACCACCCAGAAAACCAGATAATACGTAACAAAGAACCGTATATTATACATACATTTGAACCAGTTATGTTACAACGAAGAAAATTCAAACAGCCGAGAGTGGCGAATATTTGGTCAGCCGTGGGCTTGTATCCGGCAGCTTGATTCTCTTCATCAACGGACATTGCCACAACCAGACGTGTAAAAAGTCTGGTTGCGAGTTTTAAAACATTAGTGCATCGAAATTCGAAATTCAACTTTAGAATCACTACCAGGATGGCGGGGAGTCGAAACGAGAGCCAGTAATAACAACAGAGACGCCGCGGGACTACTTGGAAAAAACAGCTAGATGCAATGAACACGCGGCGTCAGTGAAAGCAACCATCATATAACCAATATTAAGTGTGTTTAAAAGTACAGGTACCTGTTTGCAATATCAGTAATAATTAAAAGCCCCTGAATGATCAAGCGCGGAAAGAAATGTTATAATTTGTGAGTGAGTGAAAGGGAAAGAATGAAAGTAGTACTGGGGAATCTAGAGTGTGAATGAGAGAGTAGTATTTTTATTAAATAATTGTAAGTCAACAGTGACTTAATAGCCATGTATTCAAGTGATGCTGAGTAATGCCACAAAGAAAATTTCATTAAAATCAATTTTTCAGAACAAATAGGCCTAAGTTGTTGTGCAATTTGTTCGCTAGCCTATTGCGTTTTTAGTCACTGTTTCCGAAGTTCGCATAAACGATCCGTGGGACTTCTGAGTGGGATATTTTAATAAGTCAGATGCATAAATTGGTTGAGTGTCATCCTCAAACACTCTGGCGACCCTGGGCACTTCTGACGAAGAAAGTAAGTACATTATAGGTGCAGCATCTACAGGTTTGAATTGAATATAAGATTACATTTGGCGACCCTGCCAGGATTTTTGTAGATGTTTAATGCGCAGAATATGCTCAACGGAGGTTACAGTAATTGGGAACGAGTGTAGGTAGCGTAATAAAAAAAAAATTGTGTCAAAATAAACCTCTTGAAAATAAGTAATTACAAAATGGCAGAAAAACATAACAAAGTCAGCATAACTGACGAGACGTTTATAAGTGAGATGGGGGTCCGCTCGACTCCAGTGAACCAACTCGAGGAAAGTTCCACCGAGTCAGTTGATATAAATGGCTCACCAGTCCAGTCAACACCCATCTCAATCAGACACGAAAGTAAAACCTATGAAAATAACGAAATAACGGCAATGATGCAGTTGCTATTAAAGACCGATAATAAATTAGAAGAACAGAAAATTGACAGTAATAGTAATTTCAGAAACATATACAGTAAGTTCGAAGAACAAAAAATTGAGTCTAAAAATAAGTTTGACAATTTTCAGAGTGATTTAAATGTTAAATTCGAAGAACAAAATATAAAAAATGAAAGGAATTTTAAAAATTGGAAAGAACAAATATTAGAGTTAGTAAACTATAAGTGTAGCGAACAGATCAAGGAACTGAAAGATAACCTAGAAGATCAAATTATTAAAGTAAATAAACAAACAACAGAACAGATTGATAAACAGATTAAAGAGCAATGTGTAGAAGTAGAGAGTAAGTGCACGAATACAATTAATAAGAATAATGATGATATTCAGAATAAAATTGTTGACCTAGACAATAAGTGTAAACAAGACGTACAGTCTGTACAAGAAAACATGGGGGTTATAAATGAAAATTACCTCAAATATGAAAGTGATAATACTAATAAATTTAAGATAATCGAACAGAATATACTCGAGATTAAAGATGAATTACATGTGGTAGGAAGCCAAAAATCAAATAATGTAGCGGAGCGAATAATATATACTCGCAACGCGAAAAACGAAGTAGAACTTGAAACATTTTGTAATGAGAACCGTAGAGTACATCCAATGCAATTTTTAAATAGAGTACGGAAGTTCAATCATTTTAATAGTAATAGTTGGGAGGTGAAGCTTTTGAAGATTTTAAAATGTTGTAAAGGTAATTCCGAGATATGGGCGGAAGTGCATAGAACATAGTGGGGGAGCTACGAAAATTTTGAAACTGCATTCCGAAACAAGTATTGGTCGGAAGAGGAGCAGGCAATATTGCACAGCCAAATAATGGGAACAGGTAATTTCGGGGGACATAGTAGACAATATTACTGTATACGTAATGAAACTCTTCAACGAGGCGAAGGATTTAGAGCCGCCATTGCCGTTTCAGTCGTTCGTCCGGCATATCAGCAAACACCTACCTAGAGAGGTACAAATCACTTTAATGACGAGAGAGGTGAGTAATATCAATGATTTAGAGAGTATGTTAGACGTTTTTCAGAATATTAGAGACCGGGAAGTCAGCAGACATCCACACCAACCAAATGCGAACAGCGGAGGGAGTTATACGCAGCAAGGAGGACCGCGCACGGGAACTACATACAATGGACGGGAACCGAACAGACGACATCCGATGTGGAAATGTGTGGACTGTCAAGTGGAAAATTATGCCGATCGAAATTTTTGTTATAGATGCAGGAAGGTGAGACCAGGTCAGCAGAACCGGATGCCGCAAGGGGATAGCAACCCACATGAACGAACAAGGGAGGATCGAGCAGGAATACCAAGAAATGGAGGAGTGAACAACACAATGGAGAGGGTGTACACACCAGGCGGTATGGCTGAGCGGGCGGAAAACTGAGGAAGTCACTGGAAAAGGAGGCCCGGCCATTGTCAATAGATGACTGTGGGGTCCAAAATGACATATACCGGAATCACATAATTCATACGGACATGTCTACAGAACTGATGGAAGAAGAGGAGATGGGAGCAATGAGACCAGAGGCGTGGCTGACGGAGGTAAAGCTGGAAATTGAAGGTAAGCCAGTTACGACACTAATAGACATGGCCAGTGAAGTCTCAGTAATAGCAGAACACATATTAGATAAGTTAAGGGAGAATAATAAACATATTCCATCTTTGCCAGTTGCGGGGGTAACCATCGTAGGCATTACGGGTGTTAGAAGTAAAAGGGTGACCACACAAGTCCAATTGAACGTAGTAATAAATGGGGAGACCTATGAAAATACATGCTTAGTGGTAAGGGGATTGAACTTAGAAGTAATAATCGGTAACGATTTTCTGATCAGGAACAATGCAGTAATCAATTTTAAAAAGAGAATATTAGTATTAACTAACGAAGGTAAACAGATAACGGTTAATTTTGAGCGGGTGTTAGATACGGTGAAGATTTCGGGAATAAGGGTTATACCAATCGGGTTATAGATAGGGACACGGAGGTTAGTATGAGTATATGCAGAGAGCGAGGAGCGAATATGGGAGGATAAAGCGGTTAAATTTTGTAGTGAGGGTGGCGCAATTGGGAGTTCTCAACGTGGAGCGTTGTGACGGGTAGTCAAGGGTTTTAGGGGAGTGTCTGCCGGGGAACCAGGAAGGGCAAAAGGTTATGAATGCGAATTAAAGGTGAGGGAACATGCGCCCTACCAATAATGAAGTTAACCGGTACCATATTCAAAGAGGAGAGCTGTACAGTTAAGAGTTGGATGAGATGTTAGAAGGGGGTATTATAGAAAGATCGGTGTCGACCTATTCCAACCCTTTAGTAGTAGTCATCAAGAAAGACAGGAGAGTTAGGTTACGTCTGGACGCAAGAGAGATTAATCAAATTATTATTCCTGATAGGGAGTCTCCTGAAGCAATTGAAGAGATTTTCCAGAAGTTTAGTGGGGTAAAATATATGACGTCAGTGGACTTGACGGCCGGGTATTGGCAGGTACCACTAGCACCAAATAGCTGCAAGTATACCGCATTTTTATTTAACGGGAAGAATTATCAATTCACTCGTCTACCATTCGGGTTGAATACCAGCGTAGCAAGTTTTATTAAGTGCCTTGATGAAATTTTACAACCTAACCATTTAGATTTTTTGACCATCTATGTGGATGACATTTTGATAGCTTCGAGGACGTTCGAGGAGCATGTAGAACGTTTGGAGTATGTGTTAGATAAGTTATACTGGGGAGGCTTAACAGTAAACTGGGATAAATCGAATTTTTACAGAAGGAAATTCATTTTTTAGGATTCATCATAACATCTACAGGAATCCGAGCTAATCCAGACAAAGTGGAATCCATCATGATGTTTCCGGAGCCAAAAAACATCAAGCAACTACAAAGTTTTCTTGGTTTGTGTAACTTTTACAGAAAGTTCCAGCGAAACTACGCTCAAACTACAGTGAGACTCAGTGCTGTATTGCAGAAGAATTAGCAATGGAGATGGGGAGAAACTGAGAGGGAGGCTTTTTGTGAAATTAAGAGTAAGTTTATTTACAGACGGACGCTGGCAATATAGCTCTAGGAGCCGAACTATACCAGAAGGACGACGATAAAGAACATCATACCATCGCTTTCGCCAGTCGGACATTGGTACGGGCCGAGAGAAACTACACTACTACACAGAAAGAGCTTCTCAGCATCGTGTTTGCAGTCAAGAAATTCAGGACATATCTGCTGGGAAGTAACACCATTATTAGAACGGATCACAGAGCTCTGTCGTTTTTTAACACCTGTAAGCTCACACACAGCCGACTAACAAGGTGGGTGTTAGCTCTCCAAGAATATAATTTCTCTTGGGAATATATTAAGGGGGTAGAGAACCGGGTGGCTGACACACTATCATGGGTAGACACAGATAGGAATAGAATGGGTAGAGATATTAAGGAAATAGAGATTTACAGATTGTCAAGGGAACATAGACTTTTTGGGGAGGAGTTAAAAGACATAAACCTAATGCAGAGAGCAGATAATAAATTAAACAAAATCATAACTAGCGTAGAGTCGGAGTTACATGAATTTAGGTATAGACAGTATTTCCAAGTATTTAATGGGAGTTTATTTAAAAGAGTAGAGGGTAGAGAAAGGGATTGGAGGTTAGTTATACTGGAGGGATTGATAGAAAAAATAGTGTGGGACTGTCACTATAGGTATGGCCATTTTGGGGCAAAAAAGTGTGTGAGTGTATTGAGAGAATCTTGTATATTTAGAAATATGGAAAGGCGGGTGAGAAAAATACTTAGAAATTGTGAACTATGCCAAAAATCTAAAGTGGTGAATTATAGGGTAGAAGGGGAGTTGATCTATATTAAGGTTGAGAAACCATTTGACTTAGTAGCAGTAGATTTGTATGGCCCATTGCCAAAGGGTAGGGGCGGTGTTATGTATATATTCGTAGTGCTTGATACTTTTTCAAAATATGTCAGATTATACAGCGTGAAGAGAGCGACAAGTAAGGTGCTGAGCGAGAAAATCACACGCGACTACATGATCAACATCGGAAAGCCGAAAGTAATACTATCAGACCACGGCCCACAGTTCATCGGTGGAAAATGGCACCAGACTCTAGGATGGGAAGGCATCATCCCAAAACACACCGCAGTATATCATCCGCAGTCAAACCAGGCGGAGAGTCATAAGGGAAATAGGCAGGATTTTTAGAGTGTACTGCCACGCAAGCATAGCGAGTGGCCCTTATACGTTCAAAAAATTGAGAACTGGCTGAACTGCATAAAGCATGAGTCGACAGGATTCACACCTTACGAGTTGGTACGAGGAACGCGTCCACCTAGGATTTTGGAGCATGGAGCAGTTGTTCGACTATCCACCAGAGACGAATACCATCGATCAAAATGTGAAGTTGAGATTAGCTAATGAGAGATTATTAACAAAAGGAGAGAAGAGAAAACAGAGGCACGATATGAAAGGTAAGTGGATGAAATATGAGATAGGGCAGTTAGTGTTGGTGAAGAGGCATGATTTGTCAAGTGCTCAAGACAAGGAAATAAAGAAGTTCTTTTTGTTATACGATGGGCCTTTTGAAGTGGTGGAAATTAAGATGAATAACGCTTATGTATTGCAGAACCAAGTCAATAGGGAGATCGTGGGTACTCACAACGCGACAAATCTGAGGCCTTTTTGGACAAATTGAAAGATGGTAAGTGATAAGGGGCAGAAGGAAGTAGTCCCTGGGGAAAAAAAAATCTTATTTAATTTTTGGCTATATTTATGGTGTGTATTATTAATGTTTAGTAATGAACGTTGACATACAAGTGTTTGGTGCAGATAAAGGGAAAAAATGGTAACTCAAAAGTAAATTATTGATGTATACCAAAGAATATGTAATGTGTTGTAAAGACATGGTGAAGCTATAGTGCTACTGTGGGGATGGATAATCCCAAATGAACGCTTATAATGTATAATGTCTATAAATGTTATTCTAATTTAAGGGTGACCGGAAGAGGGTGGTGTATATATATATATATTGTGTATAATTAGTCTTTTGAACGTTGATGTATCAATGTATAAATGTAGATCATGAATCGTGATAAAAAAATGACAGATTTCCCCACTTTCGGGCGGTCGCTGCCTCACCAGCACTGACCGTGGTTTTGGCTGACAACTAGCTGTGGGCAGACATTGTAACCTGACCATGGTTGGTTGCCTGTTTGAAAATTGGTGTGACAGAAATTAACAGGGGGGTGATTCAGGGGAAATCAAACCGGAACTATGGAACAGCGGCTATCACCCGTTCGCGTGGGAACATAAAAAGGGTGATAGAACCGTCTTAAGGGCACATAAATATAGAATTAGTAAGATGCTGTAAACCCTAGTGGTCAGATTATCCGAATTTTTATTTGTAACGCCGAAGCAAGGACAGGAGATGACAAAATTCCTCCTTAACGCTTCAGTCCTTGTGGAAGCAACTGGGCGCCACAGTCCAGTCATGGGGGGACATGGAGAGATGGATGGCCGGTGGCAACGTTACATGCTGCGAGGGTGCGACTCCGCCTTTGGGGACCTAGCCCTCATTGACCGAGTAATAGTGTCATACTAAAATAGGCTAAAACCGTGAGGTCACTGACAATGTGTAACGCGGGGTATCAGGGGTTAAGGGAAATTAGTTTAAGTTGGGGGGATTAGTATAAGTGGATGTAGAGTGGAAGAGGTATAGTAGAAAAAGGAGGGTGACTGTGTTGTCACTGAGATTTTAAATCTGTATTTTCCTTGCTGCCAGGCAGCCTAAGTTGTCTTATCTGTTGCTCATGTTCAAAGTAAAGGAGGCAGTAAGTTGCTGCGTTAGTGTTAAGCAAAATTCAAGAGGTTTTCTTGATAAATGTAAGAGAGTGATTTAATTAAGAGACAAGAAGTCTCATATATTTTATTTCCAATTGGAATTGAGGAGAAAAGTCTAAAGAAAAGAGAAGGGAATTTAGAGTAAGACATTTATGTGATCTTAAGAATTTGTAAACGTGTGATAGAGTAATAGATTCATAAAAGCCAGTACTACAAATAGAGGAACCAGTACGAAATAAAAAGGGAACATATCAGTTCAGTATGGGGAAAGATGTAAGGCCATATTGTAATGTTTAATTTTGTTGTTTCAGAATCTGATGAGTTGTGGTGGCGGTCCTGTGCTGGCCGGTGCGTCAGGGCAGGAGCGGCTAGCGCCTGAGTGTTCTTGCGGTGTTGGGATTCTTACGAGAAAGTCCAGTAAGTTCATTCAGGTGCGGTCACGATCGTCAGAGCAGGGGGTAAGTACCCATATTTTCCTAAATTTCAGGGGGGTTACGGCGCCTTATACCGACTGATCCTTTAGGAATGATTGTGACAAAGAAAGTTTTCATGCTTTGGCACGAAACCTTTCTTTGAGGGGGTTTTGTAATAGGGCGATCCTAAGTGGATATCATTTTTATTCAAAAATATAATGAAAATATATGAAGTGTTGTAAAAGCGAATATAACCAGTGGAAGGGCGATCTGCAGCAACGGTGATTCATAATTACTCTGACCTAAGACATAAAATCTGTAACGATGTCAATAACCAATCGCCGAGCTCGTATAATTTTGTGACCATATACGGTAATAAACGTCATAGTATATTTATGCACTTCACTCAATGATGACGTGAACCACCCAGAAAACTGGATGATACGTAACAAAGAACCGTATATTATACATAAATTTGAACCAGTTATGTTACAACGAAGAAAATTCAAACAGCTGAGAGCGGCGAATATTTGGTCAGCCGTGGGCTTGTATCCGGCAGCTTGAGGCTCTTCATCAATGGACATTGCCACAACCAGACGTGTAAAAAGTCTGGTCAACTTTAGAATAACTACCAGGATGGCAGGGAGTCGAAATGAGAGCCAGTAATAACAAGAGACGCCGTGGGACTACTTTCGGACAAGAAATTGGAAAAAACAGCTAGACACAATGAACACGCGGCGTCAGTGAAAGCAACCATCATATAACCAATATTAAGTGTGTTTAAAAGTACAGGTACCTGTTTGCAATATCAGTAATAATTAAAAGCCCCTGAATGCTAAAGGGCTGAAAGAAATGTTATAATTTGTGAGTGAGTGAAAGGGAAAGAATGAAAGTAGTACTGGGGAATCTAGAGTGTGAATGAGAGAGTAGTATTTTTATTAAATAATTGTAAGTCAACAGTGACTTAATAGCCATGTATTCAAGCGATGCTGAGTAATGCCACAAAGAAAATTTCACTAAAATCAATTTTTCAGAACAAATAAGTTGTGCAATTTGTTAGCTAGCGCGCGCCTATTGCGTTCTTAGTCACTGTTTCCGAAGTTCGCATAAACGATCCGTGGGACTTCTGAGTGGGATATTTTAATAAGTCAGATGCGTAAATTGGTTGAGTGTCATCCTCAAACACTCTGGCGACCCTGGGCACTTCTGACGAAGAAGGTAAGTACATTATAGGTGCAGCATCTACAGGTTTGAATTGAATATAAGATTACAACGGAACAACCTAACACATTAGCTGTGGGCTAAATAATGGTTATGCACATTACCTGTTCAGTCTCAGCCTCTTCTGGATCTGCTTCTTTCTTTACTCTGACCGTTAAAACATCCTACAAATAACAAGGAATTAAAATTTACTTTTATACAAATTCATTACCATTATACGAGAATGCTTTATAAGAGGCTGTAAAGGAAACCATAAAGATGTGCAAGACCATAATAACATTTCATGGAGAGTATAAGAGTTAAGAGTTACTGATGTTAAGAGTTAAGAGTTACGGATGGTATGGTTTCTACTCATAGAAAACAAGGTAAATTGATAACACTATTGAATATTATAAACAATTACTAGGGGGAAGAGGAGAATCAGGAACAAAAATAGGTAAATATTAAAACTGGTAAAGATAACTGAGAGGAATCAGTGTCAGAGCACAGGCCAAATGGAGAAACAAATTTGCTACTGTCAAATACTGGATTCTAAATTAAGAAGAAATCCCTCAAATTATATGTTTGCAGCATGCTATTATAGAAGCTGCATGTGAAACCTAGACAATAGGGAAAAGTGAAAGACACAACCACAGCATTTGAAAACTGCTGCAGTAGGAGAATATTAAAAATATACTGGATGGACAAAGTAATTAGAAAACAAAAATTAACAGGTTCTGGAAACAATGGGTGAATGGAGAGGTTTGTGTAGATGAGACTGTGTGGTGGGTCACTATTGGTTGAGACCCAGTAATGACTTTGCTGATGGGTGCCCAGTGAGTGGGAAGTACTGCAGAGGAAGGCAGAGACTAGAGTACCCAGGTTGACTATTCGGTTGTGGGATGCTGTAAGCTCTCACAGATAAAGAAGGTGGTTCAGGAAGAGTCAAAGAAGAAGAAGATACGAAGAGTCTGAGAAACATGTCAGACACATTAGATGACACCACATTTGTCTCATGAACAGCTGTAAAGCAACATGTTGGTCTGCAGTTATGTTAATTACATTAGTCATGTAAACAAAAAAAAGGAAAGTCAATTTTTCTGTTGGAAAGGTATGACTTGATTTTCTGAGTGGCTAAGAGAATGTTGTTAAGAGATTACCATGGATGTGCCAAAAAATAAAGAGTGATATTCTAACCTTTTAGTTTAGTATATAAACAGATAATTTTGTAGTAGGATAATGGAAGACCTCAGACAAGCATTGTTTTTAAGGCAAAAAATCAGTGAGCTGAAATACAATCTGTTGCAACATCACACTCACTCGCCTGATTTAGCTCTATTTAATTTTAGTTATTCCCAAAACTTAGAAATTCCCTGGGGAGGGAGGGATTTTTCTGGAGATGGCTGAAAGCAGCAGTAAACGGTTATCAGAGGACCTAGGACAATCAAACTTCTGAATGGGATAAAAGCACTGGTGCATCACTAAACCAAATGTGTTGAACTACATGGAGACTATGCTGAAATATGAAAAGTGATTCCAAAACGAAAAAATACTGGTAAGTCTTTTATTATTAGGCCATGAACTTTTCAAATTGCCCTAGTATATACCTGTAAGGTATATGAAAGGATAAATGATCTTATCTACAAAAAGCCATGTTTCAAACGGATTTCCATCATATATTGTTGCATTAAAGATTATTAGTTATGATGAGGTGATATGAATTTTAATGATGTTAACATAAGATAACAATTTAATTAAGTCAAATGTAATTAATAATCTACTGTCTACTGTAGTGTAAACTTATTAACACACTTTCTACATTAATAGTTTGTTAATTATACAGTTAAAAGCAGCATGCCTACCATGTCCTTGACTGACTTCTTTATAACTAATCTTGAGAGCAGTGGCTTAGTAAGAAGGGTTAACCTCATTCCCCACGAAGGAGTAGGTCGTGTTCATAAAATCTGAAGGAAGCAATTGTATAGCTAATGGTTACAACATTAAAAGTAGGCAATAAATAGTGAATTTTGGGCTCCCCCCACTTGGTACAGGAGCGGGTGGTCAGATAAAAAATTCAAATGCAAGTCATGATCACTCATAGAATAGTCAGTTGTGTGCCTGGCTCTTACTATCTGGCTAACAAACATTTGAGCAAAGGTTAAAAAACCTTTGAGACAAAGGTTTGAATATTGTAACTAGTTACAAATAATTATTTTTTGTTCGTGTACAAAAATAAAAAAAAATTTAATTTGTTAAAAATTTAAAAAAAATTTCTGTTTCGTTTTAATGTTCAATAATTTAAATAATAATTCTTGTAATGAGGTTTCGTTGAAATTTTAAAGTTCTTTAAGTTATTTGTGTCAATAACTTCGCTTCTGATTCACTGTAAATAAATCTGGAGTTAATAAGATTGTCTCACTTCACTAATCGATTGGCGATTTTCTTCTTTCTCAAGTATATTACTCCCCTTGAGTAATAGTCGCCTTTCTGTTAGTCCTGTGGTTAATTAAAACTCTTATATTAACTTGTGAAATAAATTTAAAACCAGGTAGTTGAATTATTATTTATTGACAATTTTTTGTTAGCATATAGATTTAAAATCGATTATTATATAAAGCTCGACTCTTTCACAGGGGTAATCGATTATCAATACATGTTATTTTTTTTTTTTTTTAAAGCGAATTGACCACTTAGGATCACGCTACAACTTTATTTCTTTTTCTTTGCCTGGAGTTTCCTCTGTCTCCAATACTCCTTCATACGCTCACTGGCTTGTTTCCTTTGATCTTCTCTCCAAGTTCGTCCACTTCTATTAGGTCTTCCTGCATCTTGAAACAATTCCAGATTTTTCACTGTACTCCTAAATTCACTTCTTTCTAACATTTGGGACTCTGTGATATTCGACTTTTCTAATTCCAAATTCTCTTATGATCCTTTCCAAGGTCTCTCTGTCCACTGAATCAAATGCCTTTTTGAAGTCTATAAAGGACACCACAATTTTCTTGCTGCTCAGCATTCTATGACGGATTATTGATTTTAAGTTGAAGATCTGCTCAACACAGGAACGTCCTTTTCTAAACCCTCACTGGGGTTATATGTTATATATACATGTTATATTATATAAATATTTTCGAATGGTTCTTTGAACGGTTATAATTATAATAGTCAGAGAAGGGGCAAGTATAGAAAGTACAACATTCACAAAATAAATCTTAATAATTAATAATTACAAAATTAGTTTATTATATATAATGTTTATAAAACTGAAAAGTCAAACCAATTGCCGTGACGACAGATCTCATTCCTTGTGGACACTTTGCATGATGGGATTTCTCAAAATGGCGGCTTGCTCGCTGTTCGGTAAAACTGGAATCGGCGTAGTGAAATTTTCTTACAATAAAGATGCCTTCACAACTGCTTCCTCGGTTCCGCAATATTGAATAATGTCTATTGTGTTGTTAGAGGTGTCCTGGTTAAGTGTTCTGTGTTCACTGACTTTAAATGTTTTGTATTAGGTGTGTTCACTTTGTCTACGTGTCTGACGAAAAATGTGAAGTTCGTTGGGTTATGTTGTATTTCGTGTTTTATAGTTTTATTAGTTTATTTCACTTATATTCTGTTCCGTATTAATTGTTTTCACTGTTTGTGGTGGTTGTGTTAATTGATTTTAAGTTTAATATACTAATTTCGGTAACTCGGTTTTTCACTGCATGCTAGGCTTAACTCGTATACGCCATTAAAGTATTCACTATATAGGTTCTTAGCGCGAGCTTAAATCAACCGTTCGCTTCAAATGTTAATAAAGAACTGTTTTACTTCCTTCGTCTTCTAAAATATCTTGCCAAGTTAATATTAGAAAAGTATTGTTTCAATTATTATTCACTTCCTATGCATGTGATTTAAAGTACATTATATTCAGAATATATTTTGGTTATTGATTACTTTCATGAATTAGTAAATACATAATCGGTTTCTTTAACTCCTTCTGCTTAATTTGACATACCATAGTCCATCTTTATAAAGTTTTTTGTCAAAATTGCTATATTTCTGTCATTTTGGAAATATAGGCTCAATATCTGCTTCCTGTTCTTGTCCAAAATTTTAGCCATCTTATGTGTTATAAATATGATTATAATAAATCTCAGATTGATATAAATCTTTAACTTTCCTTAATTTCTTACAAATTTATCAATTGATCATTCTTTTAGTTATAATTCATGAATTTACTATTCCTCCTCTGAAATTGTTAGATTTTACATTTGCAAATTTTTAATAATTTTATACCTCTTTTTATATTATTCTTTTAAAGTATAGTTTTAGTTATAGTAGTTGGTGATTGATCCACCTTATATAAATCTCATTAGTTTACTTGGTTTATTTAACTTCCTTACTCAATTATAATGTTATTGGAATTTCCTATTTGGCCTAGATTTTATGGTTTACATTTATTGTTTTTTGAGTAATACTATTTCTATACCCCTTCTGACTTTCTAAAGTTAACACAATATTAAATAAAACCTCCTTATATAACTACTGGAACATGTAGCATTGTATTCATGCTCATAATACAAAAACAATATTGAAAATTAATTACTAGTCTTTAAAGTTAGACATTTTAGTTTTAACTATTTTTAGAAATACATAACACACATTTTTTAAACTAGTATGGTATACATACAGAGACATTTTAGTCTGTATGAACATTGTTATACACAATAAATATTCTTATACTAATTATAATTCTTATTCTATACACCAGTGGTGCCCACAGAGGGGGATCATAGCGCAAGTTGCGCATTGAGAATTTTTGGGGGGATTTTTCGGGTGTATTTTATGGATTTTTGGGGGGGATATTTTCAAGAATAACATTTTAAATCCAACATTGATGGAAATTTTTACCGTGTTTGTGCAACAAACTAAACTATTAGTAAAAAACTAAAGCAATTGCATATCTTTATGATTGTTTTAACGGACTGGCGACATAAATGTCTCTACCAGTACAACTAGTAGTAAATTTTGTTTTGGAATTTGGAAAACTGACCCTGGCAGCCTGCACCAACATCCTGTCAATAAGTCAGAGTCCGTGATCGTGAATGTAAAAATGTGTGCGTGTGCTAAGCTTGTAGACCGGCGGGCAGTGGAGTAAAGGGGGTGTGTCCTCAGTTCTTATCTCTGGTCCACCAGCCGCACGCGGCGGCAGTCTGCCCGTGAGTTTTACTCTGTAATGAGGTGCTTTGTTTGTGTGAGTTGGGGTTGAAATGTAATCTCGTGTTTCGTGATAGTTGTCAAAATGCCGAAAAAACTGAAACAATCGTTTAAGGTATAAGTGTATGGAGGTTATGTGTAACACAACTCATCGAAAAGACAAGTGGTTAGAACATTGTAAGAAGAAACATGCCTATAAATTTAGACATAACCTAAACATTAGTTTTAAAATGGTTGAAGTGAAGTCCGGTGACAGCCCGTGGGTGAAATACACTTGTGCTGAATCTTCTGCTGACCCCAGTACCAGTCAACATCATAGTTTAGATTCCAGGTATGTAAAATACAATTATTTTTGTCTCGTTCAGTTACCGTTTGAATAGGCCAAAATAGAAACAACTTTATAGCCTATAAGAGACAAAGGAATCGCTTTATTGCGTAATTTTTATTCGGGCTTATTAGCATTTTTGTACTACCGGTAACATATTATTATATTTGTTGTTCTGTTATTTCCACTAATACGGCAAACATTAAAAATAATAAAATAAAGCAAACAATAAAATAACTTTGGGGAGGGGAGAGTTCTAAAATCGTTGTATTTTTTTTAGATCGAACGTAACCAGTGACGTTGCTAACGATGACCCTACAACTGAGGACATAGATGTACCATCAACTTCAAGTGCGAAACCCCAGACGAGTCTCAAGATATAAATCCAACATTTGATATCGTGGAGGGTGGAAATGAAGACAAAATGCAAGCTAAAGCACCTCCTTCGTTTGTGACTTCAAATTTAAATACTAAATTATCGTTACCGCCAAATGCAGAGTTAGAAATCAGTAGCCCTTCAGGCTCAGATCTGAGCCCAGAAAACATTCAACCAGATAATCCCGACCCATTACCTGGTGTTCATGATGTAGAAGACCCTGCATCGTTTGCAAACATCAAACTATCGGCGGAGGAGATAAATTTGGGTGTTCGACTAGAAAATCAAGATTTGTCTTCGATGAGTTTCCCTTCAACAGGCGGAAGAAAATTTAATCCAGCTTGGAAAATCAGCACTTTACCTGATGGGACTAGAAGTAAAAGAAACTGGCTAGTTTATAGTCCGATGAAAGAGGCGGTTTTTTGCCTGCATTGCACTCTATTTGCTCTGCCAGGAGAAAGAATGGTATGGGGTACAACTGGCTGCAGAGGTTGGACTGAGCATCGAGGCGAGCGCTACATAGAACAGCATGAACAGTCAAAACAACATTTATCTTCTCAAGTCGCTAGAATCCAGTGGATATCGCAGAAAAGAATAGACTCCTCACTTGCTGAAGAATCTGACCAACTCGTTCATCACAACAGAGAAGTGTTGTCGGTAATAATTGATTGTTGTCGGTATTTAGGTGAAGAAATGCTAGCATTCAGAGAAAAGGATGTTTCAGAAGGGAAATTGGTGAAACTGTTCTCACTGATAGCTAAGTATAATCCCGATGCCAGAGTGTACCTTGAAAAGATAGAAAAATCAGAAACCAAAAGGGAAAATTGGGGTCAAATTTTCTCAGTTATCGAAATGTATTTGACTTGATTAATGTTATGAGTAACATTGTAGTCTCAAAAATAGTCAACAATATAAATTTAAGTAACACCTACTCAGTCATCCTGGATTCAATATAAGACATAAGCAAAAAAGAATGCACAGCGGTTTTGCTCCGATATGTTGAGCACCTAGATGAGCAAGGAGCTCCCAACAATCCAGTAAAACCGGAAGAACGGTTGATCAAAGTGTTCACAAGTGGCGACACAACAGGAGAAAACCTAGCCTACGAATTAATGAACACTCTAAAATCCATAGGAATCAACCCTAATGGCATGGTGGGGCAAAGCATGGACGGAGCATGGAACATGAGAGGTCGGTACAATGGCTTAAAATCTGTTGTGCTTAGAGAGAGTCCCCGAGCATTTTATGTACGGTGTTGTTCTCACCGGTTTGCATTAGTGGTAGAAAAGTCTATTGATGTTTGCCCTCAAATGCGAAACATGTTCTCCCTCCTTCAAGAGATGTATGTTTTCACGTCTGGGCATCGACGTCACCACATGTTTATCGACAATTTGAAAAAGGGCCTAGCACAAAACAAAATGAAAAGTGTAAAATAAGTGCAGACTACAAGATGGTCGAGTAAGAGTGATGCTCTCAAAACTGTGCTAACATGTTTCAAAACCATCAAAGAGACCCTCAAAGAAATCTGTCTTGACAAGAAATCTGACAATGACACTAAAGCGTCTGCGAAAGGACTGATCAACAGTATGTCAGATTATGAAAATATATGTGCCATGCACATTGCTTCAACTATATTTAAAGTTCTTTCTCCAATCACAATTTGCTTACAAGCCAAATCAGTTGATTATGGCATGATACCAGCAGTTATCTCAGAGACGAGGGCGAAACTGAAGACATTAAGAAGTGAAAAAGAGTGGGACAAACTTACAAGTTCAATAACACAATTTTCTGATCAGCACAATGTCTCGCAAGTCCAAACTCAGCGAAACCGAAAACGGAAACGCCTCATGGACGAACTTGCGATAGACGAAAAAATTGATGACCCTGTAATGAAAATGAAGGTTGAGGTTTATTTCCTAGTCTTAGACTCATTATTGTCTGAACTGAATGATCGTTTCCCGGACAGCTCGCTTGCCATGGTTAAACAAATGTCTTATTTTTCTCATGGAGGAATTATGAAAATCGCACATGAATTGGAGACTGGAAAAGACTTCAACCCCGATAAGATAAAAGAGCTGTGTGAGTATTACAATCTGGACAATGACCTAATTGCTTCAGAATTTGAGACGTTTTGCAATGTGTACAAAGTCACTCATGCAGACATCGACATATCAGACATGTTACATTCCCCTGAAGCTGAAAGGATGGAGATAACAGAGGATGAAGTGCGAATCCCGGCAGGGGCAGAGGATCCAGATGGCAGTGAAAATGAGGAGGTAAAGAAAGAAGTGAGAAACATAGGATGATGGACCAATGGATAATGAGAGGATTCATTAGACCATTCAGGTGTGTCCTTAACCTTTCGGCTCTACCTAATCTGACAGTGATGTACCGAATATTGTTATCTCTTGCCATGACCAGCTGCTCTGCAGAGAGAACGATGAGCCGTTTGAAAATAGTGAAAAATCGGCTTCGGAACAGCATGGGAGACTCTTGGCTGTCAAGTTTGTTGATTCTATCCTGTGAAAACAATGTACTGAGCCAGATACATAACGAAGAAATCATTAACAAATTGGCAACCACAAATGTACAAAGAAAAAAGCTGCTTTTGTACAAGACATTTAAACAAGGTGATAACTAATGTAAATGTGTATTTTTGCACAAACATATTTTTCCTATCATAATTTAAACTACATTGTACGTCGTTTTTGCGTCATTTCATTGTATTGGTTTTAATAGTACAATTATTTAAAATGTATTTTTAGTTTAGCAACACATTTGTTAAATACAATTTGCTAAGTACAATATTTGCTTGGTTTTTAATTACTCCAATACCCTTTGAATCTAGCCCGTTTTGTTCAAAGTAATGACATACAAAACTTCTAAACAATATTATTAGGACTAATGATAAAATTCTGTAAGCTTAAACTGGCCATCCACTTTCCAATATGACCAATATGTTTTAAAATATATCTCTCAAATGTCTTTGCTTCTCATCCACACCCACACCAGTGTAGCGCCTTATCTTTTAAAACAATGATACAATTTAAAACAACTTAACAAGTGTAACAATTATCGTAACTGTAGTGTAGGATCCCGTTTTGTTTTTCATGACTTTTTTAACTAAAATAATTTGTATAGGCTTCAATTGGAGGGGAGTGCTGAGAATTTTTGGGGGGGATTTGCGCATTGGGACTTGGGGGGGATGGGTACCACTGCTATACACCACCTTGAAATGTGGAGTTCATAGGCTTTAAACACAAACATCATTAGCCATTTAAATTTTATTTTTTCTTAAACTTAATTTGATTGCAGTCCTTTCTGTTTATATGGTGTATTACATTTTAATCCCTGTCACAGTAATTATTCCCCACCTGCTCTCTTTATCATTTACATTTCAAAGAATGTTTTTTGATAACAGGTGGCCTCTTCTAAGAAACATTAGAAATATTTTCATAATAATACTTCATAATGTCATCTCTGTATTTATATAAAACCTTAAAGTTATTTAATTGTACATAGTTAAATTATCGGTTACATCTTTACTTGAAGTTTATTATATTGAAATCACTTGCACTGGTTCACTTACACTGTTGGGTCTGATTTATATTTGAGTTTTACAATATTCTAAAACCAAACTTTTAGTTATAATGGACTGTGAAGATTTGTTTATTTTATTATATAATAACTTTACTTGGTGCACTTCCATTTACACTACTAAACACTTTTGTTTATAATTATTTTACATTTCTATGAGGTTTTGGGGTGTTATACTTTCTTGGGTGACATTAAAATTTGGTTTGGGGTTTGTTATTGTTAGTAATAGGTTTTCATGGGTATTCCTCGTAGTTCTCCCATCCTACATCTTCTTTTCTTCACTTCTTCTTTCTTGGGCTTTCCAAGGTAAGTTGGTTTTATTATGTCCATTGGTTGGTTCGGGGTATTTTCTTTATTACCTGCTCCTATCCTACCTGGGTATTATCCTGATTTTATTTTAGTTTCTTCGGATTTAATTTTCTTGATACATTTTTGTTGCATTTTGTAATAAAATAAATAAAATTGATTTGTGAATCTGTAAGTTGTAAGGTGTTTATTTGGTGTGGCTCTCGACGTCTTACTGGCCTGAAACACTTCCTTAAGTTTCCCAGCTGGTCGAGTCCCAATGGTAGCAAGACCGGTCGAGTAGCGTAAAGTTGATGAAGAAATATATATGCTCAGCTTCACCGAAAGTTTCAAAACAAAAATTATTGTTTTGAAGAAAATTTAAAAAAAAATTATGTTTATAAAAAATAATAATAAAAAAAAAATTTTAATTTTATTAATTAATTAATTAGGATCAATTAATTAATATAGGGCTGTGAAGTTTTAAACAGTGTAATGCTCTTCTGAAAATTTTTATTAAAGTTTTAGTATAATTTAAATAATCTATCACCACTCATAAGACTGTCTGTAAACCAATCGATATTTGTTTACCTTTCTATTTTTTAGGTTATCTTCACTTACGGGTGGTAAAGTCCTTGTAGATTATCAATTAGAATTATATTATTGGTAATTAGTATTATTGAAGAAATAAAGAACTATTAAGTATTGAAAAGTATTAATGTTTTATTAAGTAACAGCAATATTGACTCTTATCGATTAGTATTGATTCTCAGGATATCGAAAAAAGTTACAAGTATATGTTATAAAAATTATATAGGGTTCTTTAAACAGCCAGTTATTACCAAAGTCAGAGAAATCGGGCTAATATTTAAAAAGTATAACGTTACAATCAAATTAATAGTTATTAATAAACACAGACATTGAATAATAAATTGTAAATATAATAATTGTTTTCACCAAACAGCTGTGCTGAACCAAGAAGAGGCACTGGGATTGTCAAAGAAAGATGGCTGCCGTCAAGTCGATGAAAATGTTGCTCGTTGCTGCTGCATTCCAAATAATGTATTTTGACGCAATATTTCTGTTCTCGTGTCCGCAAATCTCTTGTTATATGTTGTGTAGTGACTGGTGTAGTGATTCTGGGTTGTATTTAGTGTATCTGTATAATTATTAGTTCAAACACTTTCTCCGATTCCGTCACTAATTTGGTTTAATGTATTATACAGTTTTCTAGTGTTTTATGGTGTTTTTCGGAGTAGATTTATATTGTTCTGTGTTATGGAGTGTTACTTGATCGTTTCTGTTATAATATGATAGTTTCAGAAGTATTTTACAAGTCACTCGCGATTTCACAATAACTCACTATACACTCGCTTGTATGACGATTATAGGTTAGGTTATCCACGTTATTAAAGGTATGTCATGTTAACCGTTCAACTACCAATAATTAACTAACTGTTTCCTTCAGTTTCAATTAAACTCTTAGCCCATATAATATTATCCTTAACATTGTTCAAAAATATTTTCACATCCTGTGTACATTTTACTATTTCACTATATGAATACCTAAACTTTGGTTATTTGTCAATTTTATTCACTAGATTTGATTTAAATTAATCTTTCAGTTCATTCTGGTTATTTTCAGATTAAATAATGCCATTTTATAGTGTTTTCTGTCCAAAAAATAGTAATTTTACTTTCAGTTTGGGTATACTCTGAAGAGTCCAAAACATCAAAATTTACTTCCTGTCATTATATAAATTCAGCCATTTTATCAGTTATATTTAATATTAATAATTCTATATTGTATTAAAAGGTTCCTATTCCCTTATTTTCTGGTAATTAATTGAATTAGTTGTATTCTGAAACATTATTCTGAAATATATGACTCCCATGTCTAAATTTCTGAGTTTAGTCATTTTATTTTTATTCATAATTCTGAATATAATTTATTAAAATCTCTCTAAATGGTATGTGCAATTATATGGCATGATCTCAAGTTTATTTTGTCTAAACCACTTTTGTTTATTTGCATTTAATTGAGCAATTTCTCTGTTTTGATGAAGTTTGGTTTCCATTCTTTTGGCCTATGATTTTTTAACAATTTTTCTTACAAAATAATTTACAAACAATATATGATGTGTGATACCCTCTCTGACTTTTACAAATAGTATTATAAATTAAACATGTTTTTAAATTACACAAAAACAATTAGTATTGGTTACAATACAAACAATAGTTAAAACAAATAAAGAATTTTTTTTTTTAAATAAATGGTTGTCTTCAAGTCAGACATTTTGCAACACAATCCTTATTTCTAAACATGGAAATATGGCTTACAAAAAAGGTTTTTTACTAACTAACATCTTAATTACTCTCTACTATTTACAAGTGGTAACTATTTTTATAGTTCTGATGTTAGTTGTATCAGACCCAAACAAATGTCCTTATATCTAAAACATTTTTAAACATTCTTATACTATATACATAAAAACCTTATATTTATATTCTTATTTCTAAACATTATTATAAGTAGGATTCTACAGTTTTTATACCGTCTTTTACATTGTCTTTGGGGAATTGCACCCTGTCATTAACAAATAAATAGTATTAATTGTTCAAAAGGTATTATGAACTCTGTTTTTCTTTTTTCATGTAAAGCAAAATGTTATTTTAAACAGATTCATGTCTTATGAACAACATATTGTCACAGCACACATTTTAAGTCATTGAAAAATGCATATTTCATTGCATCCAATGTTTGTGACTGCCAAGAATGAAACACAAGGTTCATTTTTTATAATACCCAAAACTATCACTGGTTCACTTTGCACTTATATATTATGTTAATGCTAAATGGTCGTATAGTCTTATCAACATAATAAATTGGTTAGCGTTTTTTCAATGGAGATTTGTTCCATGGGTACTATATTATTGTTTCATCTTAGTTCACAGGAAACTTTTACTTTATACACTCCTCTCTCTTAAATTTGTATACATGTGGTTTTTATTTCGTTATACTTTTATTTTTAGATATTTATTTTGGGGATATAGGGATTTGGGTGTCTTTTATAAGAGCATGACATCTTCTTCAGGATGCTGCCCTCTTCTTCTTTCTTCAGTCTTCTTTTCTCCTGCCTTCTGGGACTGGTATCTTCTCCATTTTCTTCTTGTTGCCATCAGGTTTCTTGGGATCTTCTCCATCTTCTTCTTTATTACAGAAATACACAACCTGTATTGGTTGATCTTGGCTTATTTTAGGGTTTCTATTCTATTTATTCTCCCTCGTTGTGGGTTTGGTCATATTGTGTACTGCTTTGTTATTTACTATTTTACCTTCCTGGGTTATACCTTGAAAACCTTTGGTTATGAGACTGGTCTTGGATGACTCATCACTAGTAACTCCTTTTATTTTAACTTGTATTTTCTTTATAATAATGATTTCTTTCCACAGTTGCTATGAATTAATCTTTTTATATTAAACTTAGTGCTTTCTTCCAAATTTAAATATTATAACTTCATTATTCTAATGATCAATTGCCATTCAATATTATGCATACATCTGTCACGCTACAGATTGCTCCCCTCCAGAAGTAATTATTTCAGACATGTTTATGGATGAAATAATTTCTTATGATAATTTCATCATTTCTTATAATTCATTTTCTTCTCCATTTTTATATCGACTTTTTTATATTAGAGTTTTATTAATTTTATATATATGGTTACTTGTCTTACTACTGATCCTTTTCGGATAGTTAGTGTCTTCTGAGATATATTATAATTGTAATACATTTTCTTCCTATATCAACTTCGTGTTGTATCCTTGGGATATTTATTCCCTAACATTCCCTATCACGTGGGCTGGGGCAGATCAGAGGGGCACTGTACGCTACTTCTCTGCTGGCCATACACCACTTCTATAAATTGAGTACAGGGGCATATCCATCCCTGCTCAAAAAAAACATAATGCTGCTGGAATTATCTTCAGTCAGTCATCGAATAAATAAATAAAAAGTAGTCTCATTTTCGACTAATAAAAATATCTTTGGATTCTCCACTTCGTAGTCTCTCAGATTATCTCACATTTTCTATCTTAATAAATCTTCATAATCATTATTATACTCATTACATATATATTTTTTCAAAACTCTTAACTGGTCTGATATATTTAATTTAATTATGGTTGAAAACCTTTCTTTTAATAATTCTGGTTACTGTTTACAGTGTAACTCTCTTTCTTCTTCATCTGAATTCTCTTTATACTTTCTTCTGGTTATTCATAGTATTAGCATGGTCTTTATAAATAGTCTTTCGTATTCATTATTTGAATGGTCTTAATATGTTATATTTAATTTTTTAACATTGTATCTTTACATTAGATATACAGGTTGTTATATTGATCATTTTATTTAAACATTTTGGTTCTTTCCTTTCTCTTAGAAAGTTATTAATCCGTCTTCGCATTCATTAGCATTAATTCATTTATATTATATTTCATGTGGTATTTCTTCTCTTTGCATTTCGTATAGGTCTTATTATTATCATTTGTTCAAAATCATCTTCTCCATATGTTTGGTATGAGTTGTTCTTCTTCGCTCTTAATTAACTGTTTTCATTTTCGTTTCATAGGTAATTAGTCTCTTTGCTTCCAAATTTTTTCCTTCTCTGGCATATTACACTCTTTTTTGTTAGTCTTCTCTACTCCTTCAAATGCTATTGTGAATGTCTAGCATTTATTCTGGATTAACGTTAATTCTCTTTTCTGAATTAACCACTTTATTTTCTTCTCAATTCAATCATAATTGACACATAATTATTTTTTGGAACTTGGTTAGTTTTAATGTAAAATTCAAACTATTCTTTTTATTTAATTGAAAAATATTTCTTATAAATCCTTGTAATATGTTGATCTTATCTTGTTTCAAAGTACTGACGTTCTATCAACATTCAAGTTCTGTTTAATTCATTTATTCCCAGAATTGTTTCATTCAGTTTTGTTTATAGTACTGTGATTTTACTATTATTTCTGAATGTTTTGGTATTTCTCCAAATTCAAATTCTTCTTAATTATTTACCATAAAGTTTTCTCATAAACTTAGTTATAGTAAGTTGGTCTTACTTCATTTTTAAATTTTTCATATAATTAAGTTCAAAATTCTCTCTCTTTCTCTTTCTTCCATAAAGTTTTGTTCTAAATTATCAGGTTGTAGTAAGATGTACTTACTCAATTTTAAATTTTTATAATTAAATTCAAAATTCCTTTCTTCTTAATTCTTTCATAAAGTTTGTTCAAAATTATCAGTGGTAGTAAGATGTTCTTACATTATTTTCGAATTTTTTTAACATATAAATTCTAAATTCCTTCTTCTTATAATTCTCCAAAATGTTCTTCTCAAAATATTAGGTTGTAAAATGTACTTACATTATTTCCGAATTTTTAACATAAAAATTCTAAATTCCTTCTTCTTATAATTCTCCAAAATGTTCTTCTCAAAATATTAGGTTGTAAGATGTACTTACATTATTTTAGGATTTTTTCAAATATAAATTCTAAATTCCTTCTTCTTATAATTCTCCAAAATGTTCTTCTCAAAATATTAGGTTGTAAGATGTACTTACATTATTTTCGAATTTTTAAAATAATAAAAATTCAAAATTCTAAAACTCACAACTCATTCTTATTAATGATGCTTATCATTTACCACAACATATGGGTTATATATTGTACTCTACACTGGCCCATATTATTTATACTTTTTTAAATTGACCTCCACTTTTTCTTTTCTTATAAATTTTCTTTTCTTTTATATACCCAGGAAGATGGACGATTTTCTTTATATCGTTCCATTGCTCATATTTTTATTTGTCATGTTCATTTTCTTAAATAGTCTTCATTCATAAAACCCAGTTTTGTTTCTATGTTTATTCTTCATATCATTTCCTTTCAATGATATTTATTTCGTCTCCTTCAACGTTGTTTTTCGCCGTATTCGGTTATCATGATCCGTCCCTTTTCTTGATGTCGTGTGGTATTTGTGTCAACCAGGGTCCATCATCTCAGTTGCTCTTATAAAATTTACCCTAGGGCGCGACACTCGGTTATTATTACTGTTATAATTTTTATTACTAAATTTATCATGATAGTAATTTCGGTTAGGTTGGTAAGGTTTGTCGTCATTATTGTTGGGATATGGATTTCTCTGACTGTATGGAATATTATTATGTTGGTATAAATTGTTTCTATTGTATGGATAGGGGTTGTTATCCCTAACGCCGTGAAAATTACTGCTAAACTGGTCATTACGCGGCGGGTTGTTAGGGCCGTAGTAATTATTGGGCTGGCTCCCTCTATCATCATATTGTATACACCAATACTTTTGTGGTCCATGTTTTGTATTACCTGACAAATATATGTGAGGATCTTCATCTGGGTTATCACTTATTATTTGTTTATCTGAAACACCATAAGCTGGTTTACCATCACATATCCACTCTGAAGTAATATGTTTTAGTCTAACCGTACCCTGGAACTGTCCTAAATGGCACGCTAATGGAATACATTCTGGTGATTCACCTGTGCCGTCATTACAGTCTGGTACGATATCACATTTCCATCTTTCTGAAATCCACTGTCCAGTCTTGCGCTGAAATTGATCTGGTTCACATGCTGTATTCTGTTTACCTCTGGTCCTTTCCCATTGGTAGACTACTGTCTTGTGGTAAATTATTTCTGAAATTACTTCGATTCTCCTTCTATAATTCCTGGAATTCATTATGTCTTTGTCATAGGTAATTGGGATATTATTGCCATCAATTAACCCATGATTCATCATCTCCAACTCTTCCTTAGTTTTTATCAAATTTCTTGGATACATTCTCCTTTTCCTTGGTTTAATATCTTCCTGGTTTCGGTTAGTTTCAATTTCAGGTACTACCATTACTAGTTCCTGCATTTTGTCATTTAGTACTTCTTCTGGTTCTGGTTGACTATCTTCCTGCGTTTTATCATTTATTACTTCTTCTGGTTCTGGTTGACTATCTTCCTGCGTTTTATCATTTATTACTTCTTCTGGTTCTGGTTGGCTATCATTTTTTATTTCTTCGGTCTTCTCCTTTCTTAATTCTTCCTTTTTTAATCTGTTCTCTCTTCTTTCTTTAATCCATTTTTGATGCTCCTCTTCCCTTTTTAATCTGTTCTCTCTTATCTCCTTAATCCATTTTTGATGCTCCTCTTCCCTTTTCTTATCCGTTTCATCCAGTCTCTTCATTCTCGGCTCGTGGCACTCATCCAGTTTCTTCATTACCGACTCGTGGCACTCATCCATTTTCTTACTCAAGTCTTCCTTTGTAGAGTCCAATTTCTTATTATTTTTGTCCATTTTCTTTTCCTTGATGTCCTCTTCCGGCTTCTTATTGATATTGTCCAGTTGGTCACCCAATTCTTTTTTCAAGGATTGGTTGCTCTCCTCTTCTTCTCCTTTTAAACTGTCCTCTCTCATTTCCTTATTCTCGTCATCTAGTTTCTTGTTCATATCATTTAGTATTTTATTCTGCTCATCCATTTTCTGACTCAATTGTATAAGCATTTCCATTATCTTATCCGCTTCTTCTTGTGTAAGTTCTGCCATTTTGCTTGTCGTTGTTCCCTTTTTATTATCTTTCCCTGACTTTGTAGCTGTTGCCTAGCTCCAACTAGTGATTGGGCAGAATGTATTGGCCTACCAATCGCTAATTAAAGCCCCTAAAGTTGTGCGCCAATTTGTAATAAAATAAATAAAATTGATTTGTGAATCTGTAAGTTGTAAGGTGTTTATTTGGTGTGGCTCTCGACGTCTTACTGGCCTGAAACACTTCCTTAAGTTTCCCAGCTGGTCGAGTCCCAATGGTAGCAAGACCGGTCGAGTAGCGTAAAGTTGATGAAGAAATATATATGCTCAGCTTCACCGAAAGTTTCAAAACAAAAATTATTGTTTTGAAGAAAATTTAAAAAAAAATTATGTTTATAAAAAATAATAATAAAAAAAAAAATTTTAATTTTATTAATTAATTAATTAGGATCAATTAATTAATATAGGGCTGTGAAGTTTTAAACAGTGTAATGCTCTTCTGAAAATTTTTATTAAAGTTTTAGTATAATTTAAATAATCTATCACCACTCATAAGACTGTCTGTAAACCAATCGATATTTGTTTACCTTTCTATTTTTTAGGTTATCTTCACTTACGGGTGGTAAAGTCCTTGTAGATTATCAATTAGAATTATATTATTGGTAATTAGTATTATTGAAGAAATAAAGAACTATTAAGTATTGAAAAGTATTAATGTTTTATTAAGTAACAGCAATATTGACTCTTATCGATTAGTATCGATTCTCAGGATATCGAAAAAAGTTACAAGTATATGTTATAAAAATTATATAGGGTTCTTTAAACAGCCAGTTATTACCAAAGTCAGAGAAATCGGGCTAATATTTAAAAAGTATAACGTTACAATCAAATTAATAGTTATTAATAAACACAGACATTGAATAATAAATTGTAAATATAATAATTGTTTTCACCAAACAGCTGTGCTGAACCAAGAAGAGGCACTGGGATTGTCAAAGAAAGATGGCTGCCGTCAAGTCGATGAAAATGTTGCTCGTTGCTGCTGCATTCCAAATAATGTATTTTGACGCAATATTTCTGTTCTCGTGTCCGCAAATCTCTTGTTATATGTTGTGTAGTGACTGGTGTAGTGATTCTGGGTTGTATTTAGTGTATCTGTATAATTATTAGTTCAAACACTTTCTCCGATTCCGTCACTAATTTGGTTTAATGTATTATACAGTTTTCTAGTGTTTTATGGTGTTTTTCGGAGTAGATTTATATTGTTCTGTGTTATGGAGTGTTACTTGATCGTTTCTGTTATAATATGATAGTTTCAGAAGTATTTTACAAGTCACTCGCGATTTCACAATAACTCACTATACACTCGCTTGTATGACGATTATAGGTTAGGTTATCCACGTTATTAAAGGTATGTCATGTTAACCGTTCAACTACCAATAATTAACTAACTGTTTCCTTCAGTTTCAATTAAACTCTTAGCCCATATAATATTATCCTTAACATTGTTCAAAAATATTTTCACATCCTGTGTACATTTTACTATTTCACTACATGAATGCCTAAACTTTGGTTATTTGTCAATTTTATTCACTAGATTTGATTTAAATTAATCTTTCAGTTCATTCTGGTTATTTTCAGATTAAATAATGCCATTTTATAGTGTTTTCTGTCCAAAAAATAGTAATTTTACTTTCAGTTTGGGTATACTCTGAAGAGTCCAAAACATCAAAATTTACTTCCTGTCATTATATAAATTCAGCCATTTTATCAGTTATATTTAATATTAATAATTCTATATTGTATTAAAAGGTTCCTATTCCCTTATTTTCTGGTAATTAATTGAATTAGTTGTATTCTGAAACATTATTCTGAAATATATGACTCCCATGTCTAAATTTCTGAGTTTAGTCATTTTATTTTTATTCATAATTCTGAATATAATTTATTAAAATCTCTCTAAATGGTATGTGCAATTATATGGCATGATCTCAAGTTTATTTTGTCTAAACCACTTTTGTTTATTTGCATTTAATTGAGCAATTTCTCTGTTTTGATGAAGTTTGGTTTCCATTCTTTTGGCCTATGATTTTTTAACAATTTTTCTTACAAAATAATTTACAAACAATATATGATGTGTGATACCCTCTCTGACTTTTACAAATAGTATTATAAATTAAACATGTTTTTAAATTACACAAAAACAATTAGTATTGGTTACAATACAAACAATAGTTAAAACAAATAAAGAATTTTTTTTTTTAAATAAATGGTTGTCTTCAAGTCAGACATTTTGCAACACAATCCTTATTTCTAAACATGGAAATATGGCTTACAAAAAAGGTTTTTTACTAACTAACATCTTAATTACTCTCTACTATTTACAAGTGGTAACTATTTTTATAGTTCTGATGTTAGTTGTATCAGACCCAAACAAATGTCCTTATATCTAAAACATTTTTAAACATTCTTATACTATATACATAAAAACCTTATATTTATATTCTTATTTCTAAACATTATTATAAGTAGGATTCTACAGTTTTTATACCGTCTTTTACATTGTCTTTGGGGAATTGCACCCTGTCATTAACAAATAAATAGTATTAATTGTTCAAAAGGTATTATGAACTCTGTTTTTCTTTTTTCATGTAAAGCAAAATGTTATTTTAAACAGATTCATGTCTTATGAACAACATATTGTCACAGCACACATTTTAAGTCATTGAAAAATGCATATTTCATTGCATCCAATGTTTGTGACTGCCAAGAATGAAACACAAGGTTCATTTTTTATAATACCCAAAACTATCACTGGTTCACTTTGCACTTATATATTATGTTAATGCTAAATGGTCGTATAGTCTTATCAACATAATAAATTGGTTAGCGTTTTTTCAATGGAGATTTGTTCCATGGGTACTATATTATTGTTTCATCTTAGTTCACAGGAAACTTTTACTTTATACACTCCTCTCTCTTAAATTTGTATACATGTGGTTTTTATTTCGTTATACTTTTATTTTTAGATATTTATTTTGGGGATATAGGGATTTGGGTGTCTTTTATAAGAGCATGACATCTTCTTCAGGATGCTGCCCTCTTCTTCTTTCTTCAGTCTTCTTTTCTCCTGCCTTCTGGGACTGGTATCTTCTCCATTTTCTTCTTGTTGCCATCAGGTTTCTTGGGATCTTCTCCATCTTCTTCTTTATTACAGAAATACACAACCTGTATTGGTTGATCTTGGCTTATTTTAGGGTTTCTATTCTATTTATTCTCCCTCGTTGTGGGTTTGGTCATATTGTGTACTGCTTTGTTATTTACTATTTTACCTTCCTGGGTTATACCCTGGGTTATACCTTGAAAACCTTTGGTTATGAGACTGGTCTTGGATGACTCATCACTAGTAACTCCTTTTATTTTAACTTGTATTTTCTTTATAATAATGATTTCTTTCCACAGTTGCTATGAATTAATCTTTTTATATTAAACTTAGTGCTTTCTTCCAAATTTAAATATTATAACTTCATTATTCTAATGATCAATTGCCATTCAATATTATGCATACATCTGTCACGCTACAATTTTTTTGATTTAATTTTACTTTTTCCTTTATGGTGGTATTTTCCTTCAATATTTAATTATTTTCCTTTGAGTTAATGTAATTTAAATTTATTTATGATCAGAATGGAATTATTACTTAGTGGATTATCTGTCATGCTACAGATTGCCCTCCTCCAGAAGTGATTAGTTCAGACTATACTTGGTTTGTCTGAAATAACTGCATATGATAATTATTATATTTTTTATTATTCTTGACTTCCTTCCATTTCTAAATTCTCTTATACATATTCGAGCTTACATTTATTTTATTCTTACTTGATCTTCCTTGATAGTAATAGTCATCTGAGTTTCATTTTTATTATTTTATCTTCATTTTCTTAACTTGGTGTTTTATCCCTGGGATATTTATTCCCTATCATTCCCTAACACGTGACCTGGGGCAGTTCAGAGAGGCACTGTAGGCTACATACTCTGCTGGCCAATACTTCACTTCTATTTAAGTACAGAGGCAAATCATCTCTGCTCAAAAACATATTAATACTGCTGGATTTATCTACAGACAGTTATTAAAAAATTATTTAAGAATAGTCCACTTTATGACTATTTAAAAAATATCTTTGGATACTTCACTTCGTATGCTGCTCAGAGATTTTAATATTCCTATCTCAGTTATTCTTTTGACTTGTTAGCTTTATTGTTATCTCATTTCTTATTATGTTGGGAAGCTCTTTTATTAATATAATTATCATTGTTTATCAAATATAAAGTTTTTGTTATTAATTCGTTATTCTTCTCTGGTTTTTATTGCAATCTGCTTCTGTTTATTGGTAGCATATATTTTAAGATATTTTTTGTTTGTTTCTTAGTTTTTATTAATTCCACTAGTTCCATGTTCTAGCACTTTCTTCTAATTGTCTTTATTACACTCGACATTTATTTCATGATCATACTCATTATTGATTTATTTAATTACATTTATATATTTTGTTCTTTTTCACAAATTACTTCTCTGATTTTTTTATTCTAATGAATTCTTTATCATATTAATGTGGTCATTGTTTCTCTTTGTATTACTTCAAAGTGTTATTATTTTTATTTCAACACAAGTTTATTCATTTAATCATATCACTGGTTTTTATTTCCTTTTATTTAATTTCATCGAATGTTTTTATAAATCATTGGTTGTAATTTGACATTACTACACATTTTAGAATGGATTTGTTTTATTCCAAATTCTTTTTCTTTTATTTTTCATACATAGTTTTCATAAATCATGTCTGTAAGGTGATCTTACTTTATTTTAGAATTTAGTTGTTTTTTTTATCTTCTAAATTCTCCTTTTTATATAGCTCATAAATTGTTTTCTTAAATACTTGTTTGTAAGGTGAACTTACTATATTTTTTGAATTTTGTGGTTTTTTATCTTTTAATTCTCCTTTTTATATAGCTCATAAATTGTTTTCATAAATACTGTTTGTAAGGTGAACTTACTTTCTTTTTTGAAATTTGTGGTTTTTAAATTCAAAATTCTCCTTCTGTTATTTTTCTTAATATTTTCATAAATAATGTCTGTAAGGTGATCTTACAATATTTTTAGAATTTTGTGGTTTTTATGTTATTACTCCTCATGATATTTTTTCATGGCAGCCTGGTTATATACACCTTTGATTCTACCAGAACCCATCTCCTTTATCTCATAAGTATTATTGTTTTTGTCCATGGAGACTATATAGGGTCCAGTGTATGTATAGTAGTAACAATTTCCTTGTTATTCCTTCCAGTGAGCTGGGTAATTTCCGATTTTTCAGTAATATCTTTTCTCCACTTGTATAGGTTATTAATTTACCCTTACTCTTTTGATATTTGTTCCGCCGTTTCTCCTGGTCTTCGGCCACCTTGTAAAATTTTATTTTGTCAAAAGTATAAATATTATCTCTTGGGAACTCTAGTATTTCTTCGATCTCTCTTGGGGGTTGTTTCTCGTACATGGCGGAGTATGGGGTAATTCCTATGGCTGGGTGGTATGCCAAGTTGAGGAATTCTTCTGTGGCTTCTAGATAGTCTTGCCACCTCCTCTGTTGATTGTGGCAATATGTTCTTAATATCCGCCCCACTTCTCGTAATACTCGCTCTGCTGGGTTACTGCTCGGGTGGTAGACCGAGGTTTTGTAAGTACGAACACCCATAGATAGTAGGGTATCCCGCCATTTTTTCCCCTTGAATTGGGTTCCGTGATCTGTAATGATCGAAACTGGTTTTCCGACGTTTGGGAAGTACTGGTCGGTTAATATTCCGAGAATTTTATTAGTAGTTGCCCGATTTGCTGGGCATAGCTTAACGAACTTAGTGAAATGGTCCATCACGATTATCAGATACTTACATCTGTGACGACCGCCACTGCGGGGAAATGGCCCGCAGATGTCCAAGAATACCTTTTCCAACTTTGCCTGTGATGTTATAGGAATCATTTGGCCTTCCTTTTTCTCATTATTGGATTTAACGAGTTGGCAAATGTGGCAACCTTTTATATACTTCCGGTTGACATTTTTCATGTGGCAGCTCTCCTCCAGGGCCTTTATCACCTTTAAGGCGCCCATATGCCCATATCGAATATGATAATTAATTATTATCTCCCTTTCGATATGGGTTGGAATGATTACCTTCCATGTCTCCTTCCTTAAAGATGGTTTAATGAATAAAATATCGTTATTTAGTTGATAATATTGGGCGATAGTTTTGTCCCCTGCTTCTAATCGAGTCTTAATATTTCTTAATTTCGGGTCTGCTTGTTGGTGGGTGCTCAGGTTTGTTAATAAGGTGGCTAGATCGGCTCTGGTGCTAAGAATGTGGTATATCTTGAGTACACTTTCCTTCTCTCCCTCGAATGTTTGCTTTTCTACGTCAATACATGATAATACGTCTGCAACTACATTCTTCTTTCCTGGGATGTACTCCCACTTAAGATTGTATTCTTGCAGTACAAGTATCCACCGGGTCAACCTTCCGTGACTCAATTTGCACCTCCTCAGGAACGATATGGACTTATGGTCTGTCCGGACGGTAACGGGGTAACCTAGGATGTAGGTGCGGAATTTGCCACACGCGAACACTACACTTAACAGTTCTTCCTCAGTGACGTGGTAGTTCTTTTCGCACTGGTTTAAAGCTCTACTTGCGAAGCAAATCACGAGATGGTCGCCCTCCTCATCCTCTTGATATAGCGTTGTGCCGAGGCTAATGTCGCTGGCATCGCAATTTAGGAAGAAAGGTTTTTTGAAATCTGGATGGCGAAGTATTATGGGTTCAAGAAATTTTTCTTTAATCAGTTGTAAGGTCTCGTTCTGCTCTATACCCCAGATCCATTTATTTTTAGATGACAGTTGCGGTTGAAATCTGGCGGTCAATTCACAATACTTTTCCTGGAACTTGCGATAGTAATTACAGAGTCCCAGGAATGACTGTAATTGCATTCTATTCTTTGGTGCCGGAAATTTCGGGATCGCTTCTACCTTTTCGGCCGATGGTGAGATTCCTTGGTCATTTAATTTAAAGCCCAAGAACTGAATTTCCTTGGCAACAAATTGAGACTTTTCCAGTTTGAGCGTGATGTTATTTGCAGCCAATTTCTTCAGCACATGTTCCACACGGTAGCAGTGTTCCTCCCATGTTTTCTGAGGTAACAAGCAAATCATCTACATACACGGTGGTGAATTGTAGTGCTTCCTGGCCAAGTATCTGGTCCATGCAGTGCACAAAGACGGCGACCGAATTCACGAGTCCGAAGGGTAGTCTCTTAAACTGGTAGTTACGCCCTTCGAATATGAATGCCAGATACTGGCGACTCTGTGGGTGCAATTCCACCTGCCAGTACCCGCACACCGTGTCCCAGGTACTAAAGTACTTGGTACCGTGGAAACGTTTTAAGATCTCTTCTATCTCACCAGGCGAAGTACTGTCATTAATAATCATCTTATTTATTTCTCGCGCATCTAGCAAAGATGGACTTGTCCGTTTTTTCTTAGGAATATCCACGATAGGACTGGTGTATTGGGATTGGCTACTCTCTATTATGTCACGGTTAATATATTTACTTATTTCAGCTCTTACAGCTTCTTTTCGTGATTGCGCGATGGGGTATGACTTCCGGTTAAAGTCCACTGTATCCCAAAATTGTAGAGTACACTGGTAGTTTTTGACCTTACTGGGTTCGTCAGAAAATACTGAACGGTATCGTTCATATATATTTATTAATTGATTTGCTCGGTGTACTGGCAACATTTCCTTATTTATTCCGCCCCGGAAATCCCTGATTTCCTGGATCTTTTGGGACCATAAATCTTCATTAGAGTTATCGTCTATTATCCGCTCAATCATAGGAGTATTGTTTATATAATTTATTTTATGGATTTGTTGGTGGATATCGCTGGGAATTACTGTATCGCTACCGACCAAGTCAGCCGTCCAAGTTTGTCCGTTTGTAAAAAGTGATATCTTCTCCGTGCGTAAATTGATTATGGCGGAGTTCTGTCTGAGCACATTGCACTCCACTAATATGTTAAACGGCAGCCCAGTTGCCACTAAGAATTCCATGTCAATCGCTATACCACAGCTAATCACGTTGGCTGAAACTTGTCTTCTTATCGTCTTGTTTTGGCGGCCGGTGGCACCTAGTAAAATAATATTATTCAACAGCAATGTCGGTAATACTCTTCCACATTCCCATTGGATTCTCTCCAACTCTGTCGTACTAATTATAGACATTTGAACCAGTATCGATCATTAATTTTGCGGGGACTCCTTCTACCTCCGCACTGATATGTATATCAATATTATATTATCATTATTTATATTATTGTTGGGGCTAGTATCGTCCTCCTCCAATAGCTCGTGTCGAAGGTTTTTTAAATAATTGCAACCTATTATTGTAATACTATTTGTATCAGTTGCTCCTTGCAACTCGTTTATATACCCAGGAGATAGGAGCAGTAAAGGGTCTAGGTGATTTATTACTGCCTCCTCCCATTTAAATGTTCGACATCATTATTAGTATGGTTCGCACTGATTGAGGCATCAGTCGGGAGACCTTGAGTGGGTCCTTGCCGCTCTGTGCGACGATCCAATGGTTGTTCACGGTTTGTTTGCCGTTCCGCATTGTCTAGACTGGTACTCCGTCTAGTCTGACTATACCTTGGATCGTCACGTTCTCGGCTCCTCCGCCTATCCTCATATTCATGGTAGCTGTTGCATCGCTGATAGTAGTACCTTCGTTGGCGACCGTCTTCAGCTAGTATGAAGTTCACCCTCGGTCTGGAAAACCTATTATTACTATTGTTATTATTTGGTTGATACCCACGATTGTTATTATAACGTTCAGTGTTATTATAGTTGGGGTTTCTCTGACTATTAACGTTGGGGTTTGGGTAATATTGGTTTCTATTACCCTGGTAACCATTTTCGATCTATTATTATTTTGGTTATTATGAACGTGGTTTGTGTTATTATTATTATCGTTATTGTTGTTATTATTTGGTGGATTGGCGCGGTTTCCCTGGTAGCCATTGTTGTTGTTGTTGGTGTCGTTGTTGGTATACGAATGGTTCCTGGGTTCTGGCCGGTCATTCCTCCTCCGGCTTTGTCGGTAATACTCTTCGTTCTCGTAATTTTCGAGAAGTTCAGTCATGGCCTGTATGGTCTTGATTTGGCTGCCTCTCCTTGCTCGAATTACCTCTTCATCATAGTGATATGATAATTTGTTGATGAGGCATTCTTCTGGTATGGCTGGTTCCAAATGCTTAACCATACATACTTTGCCGAGGAAGTATGCTGTCATTGAGCTACCCACCAGTGGTTTGTAACGGCCGTGACAGATGTTGTCACGTATTAAATTTTGGGTAGTCTCAGACCAGTATTTCGCCTTAAATAAGCTCTTGAATTGCTGGTAATCCTCGATATCACTACGGTTGGCCATCCACCAATGATGTCATTTCCCGAAATGATTCGTCTAATAACTCCCGGTTGTTGACCCATCTGTTGCCCCTGTTTGGAGATATACTCTTCTATCCGGGCCAAGAACTCCATTGGCTTACTTTTGTATTGGCGAAAGTTTAGCCATTCTCGGTTCTCATTAATGGGGAAATTAGTGAAGTTAGTTGGTCGGTTTCGGATTACCTTCATCTCTTCCTGGCTCTGCCGCACTTGACCGGTGATATTGGTCATCACTACCTCCAGTCCATCACACCTTTCTGTAACTTGGTTATGCATCTTATTTAGTTCCTCCTGTGTTTCTTTTTGGTTTTCTTCCAACCTTGTCTTATGGTGTTCTTTGATCTGGGTAATTTCGGTATTTACTACTTCCCTGACTTCCTGTACTTCACTCTCAGTTTGGCGACATCTTTCGTCAACTTCCCTGATTTGTTGGTTTATTATTATTGTCTCTTGTTCCAATTTTTTATTTATGGATCTCTTATTGTCGTTGATTTTTCTACTCAACTCTTCCTTTGCCAACTCTATTCTCTCGTCTACTTTGTTCATGTTCTCCTGGTTGACTTCTCTTAATTCTTCTCTCAGTAGTTGGTTATCCTCTCTCAATTCTTCCAACTTCTCCCCCATCTTCTCTTCCATTTTCTTGTTATTTTCTTCAATCGTCTTATTTGTATCCTCTATTTTATTACCCAATTCTTCCTTTAACAGCTGGTTGTCTTCCTTCAATTCTCCTAACATTTTTCCAATTTTCCTAACATCTTCTTACTGTTTTCTTCAATTCTCTTGTTGGTATTTTCAATCTTTTCTTCCATCTTCTTACTGGTTTCTTCTACCTTCTCTTCCATCTTCTTACTGTTTTCTTCCATCTTCTTATTTAACGATCGGTTGTCCTCCTTCCTTTCCCTGCTGTTTTCCTCTATTTTCTTATTGGTTCTTCCAATGTCCTCTCTCATCTTCTTGCTGTTTTCTTCCATCTTGGATTCTATGTTTTTATTCATTTGTAGGAACATTTCCATCAATTTGTCCATTTTACTATCTTTGGTTGCCTTGGCTTTCTCTACCTCCTTTTCCTGGAGATTGATCTCCCCTGGTTGTGTTGGTATTTCCGGTTGTTTTTCTAGTGGTGCGGGTTGTTTAGATTCCACCGGGGGTAATAACACTTCTATATCCTCCATGGGTGTTGCCTCCTTGTCCCTCATATCGATTTCCTTTTCGGCCTCTACCGCCCTTTACTTCGATGTCGCACGACGTTGCATGTTGTTTCCTTCTTTGACTGTATAACCGCTGCCAAGCTTGAACTAGCAATTGGGCAAGTTACTGTAGTCCTTCAATCGCTAATTAAAGCCCAGTTGTGCGCCAATTTGTAACTAGTTACAAATAATTATTTTTTTCTTCGTGTACAAAAATAAAAAAAAATTTTATTTGTTGAAAATTAAAAAAAAATTTCTGTTTCGTTTTAATGTTCAATAATTTAAATAATAATTCTTGTAAAGAGGTTTTGTTGAAATTTTAAAGTTCTTTAAAAATTAAAATTATTTAAATTTAAAGTTCTTTAAAGTTATTTGTGTCAATAACTTCGCTTCTGATTCACTGTAAATACATCTGGAGTTAATAAGATTGTCTCACTTCACTAATCGATTGGCGATTTTCTTCTTTCTCAAGTATATTACTCCCCTCGAGTAATAGTCGCCTTTCTGTTAGTCCTGTGGTTAATTAAAACTCTTATATTAACTTGTGAAATAAATTTAAAACCAGATAGTTGAATTATTATTATTTATTGACAATTTTTTGTTAGCATATCGATTTAAAATCGATTATTATATAAAGCTCGACTCTTTCACAGGGGTAATCGATTATCAATACATGTTATATTATATAAATATTTTCGAATGGTTCTTTGAACGGTTATAATTATAATAGTCAGAGAAGGGGCAAGTATAGAAAGTATAACATTCACAAAATAAATCTTAATAATTAATAATTACAAAATTAGTTTATTATATATAATGTTTATAAAATTGAAAAGTCAAACCAATTGCCGTGACGACAGATCTCATTCCTTGTGGACACTTTGCATGATGGGATTTCTCAAAATGGCGGCTTGCTCGCTGTTCGGTAAAACTGGAATCGGCGTAGTGAAATTTTCTTACAATAAAGATGCCTTCACAACTGCTTCCTCGGTTCCGCAATATTGAATAATGTCTATTGTGTTGTTAGAGGTGTCCTGGTTAAGTGTTCTGTGTTCACTGACTTTAAATGTTTTGTATTAGGTGTGTTCACTTTGTCTACGTGTCTGACGAAAAATGTGAAGTTCGTTGGGTTATGTTGTATTTCGTGTTTTATAGTTTTATTAGTTTATTTCACTTATATTCTGTTCCGTATTAATTGTTTTCACTGTTTGTGGTGGTTGTGTTCATTGATTTTAAGTTTAATATACTAATTTCGGTAACTCTCGGTTTTTCACTGCATGCTAGGCTTAACTCGTATACGCCATTAAAGTATTCACTATATAGGTTCTTAGCGCGAGCTTAAATCAACCGTTCGCTTCGAATGTTAATAAAGAACTGTTTTACTTCCTTCGTCTTCTAAAATATCTTGCCAAGTTAATATTAGAAAAGTATTGTTTCAATTATTATTCACTTCCTATGCATGTGATTTAAAGTACATTATATTCAGAATATATTTTGGTTATTGATTACTTTCATGAATTAGTAAATACATAATCGGTTTCTTTAACTCCTTCTGCTTAATTTGACATACCATAGTCCATCTTTATAAAGTTTTTTGTCAAAATTGCTATATTTCTGTCATTTTGGAAATATAGGCTCAATATCTGCTTCCTGTTCTTGTCCAAAATTTTAGCCATCTTATGTGTTATAAATATGATTATAATAAATCTCAGATTGATATAAATCTTTAACTTTCCTTAATTTCTTACAAATTTATCAATTGATCATTCTTTTAGTTATAATTCATGAATTTACTATTCCTCCTCTGAAATTGTTAGATTTTACATTTGCAAATTTTTTAATAATTTTATACCTCTTTTTATATTATTCTTTTAAAGTATAGTTTTAGTTATAGTAGTTGGTGATTGATCCACCTTATATAAATCTCATTAGTTTACTTGGTTTATTTAACTTCCTTACTCAATTATGTTATTGGAATTTCCTATTTGGCCTAGATTTTATGGTTTTACATTTATTGTTTTTTGAGTAATACTATTTCTATACCCCTTCTGACTTTCTAAAGTGAACACAATATTAAATAAAATCACCTTATATAACTATTGGAACATGTAGCATTGTATTCATGCTCATAATACAAAAACAATATTGAAAATTAATTACTAGTCTTTAAAGTTAGACATTTTAGTTTTAACTATTTTTAGAAATACATAACACACATTTTTTAAACTAGTATGTATACATACAGAGACATTTTAGTCTGTATGAACATTGTTATACACAATAAATATTCTTATACTAATTATAATTCTTATTCTATACACCACCTTGAAATGTGGAGTTCATAGGCTTTAAACACAAACATCATTAGCCATTTAAATTTTATTTTTTCTTAAACTTAATTTGATTGCAGTCCTTTCTGTTTATATGGTGCATTACATTTTAATCCCTGTCACAGTAATTATTCCCCACCTGCTCTCTTTATCATTTACATTTTAAAGAATGTTTTTTGATAACAGGTGGCCTCTTCTATGAAACATTAGAAATATTTTCATAATAATACTTCATAATGTCATCTCTGTATTTATATAAAACCTTAAAGTTATTTAATTTACATAGTTAAATTATTGGTTACACCTTTACTTGAAGTTTATTATATTGAAATCACTTGCACTGGTTCACTTACACTGTTGGGTCTGATTTATATTTGAGTTTTACAATATTCTAAAACCAAACTTTTAGTTATAATGGACTGTGAAGATTTGTTTATTTTATTATATAATAACTTTACTTGGTGCACTTCCATTTACACTACTAAACACTTTTGTTTATAATTATTTTACATTTCTATGAGGTTTTGGGGTGTTATACTTTCTTGGGTGACATTAAAATTTGGTTTGGGGTTTGTTATTGTTAGTAATAGGTTTTTCATGGGTATTCCTCATAGTTCTCCCATCCTACATCTTCTTTTCTTCACTTCTTCCTTCTTGGGTTTTCCAAGATAAGTTGGTTTTATTATGTCCACTGGTTGGTTCGGGGTATTTTCTTTATTACCTGCTCCTATCCTACCTGGGTATTATCCTGATTTTATTTTAGTTTCTTCGGATTTAATTTTCTTTATACATTTTTGTTGCATTTTTATGATTTAATTTTACTTTTTCCTTTATGGTGGTATTTTCCTTCGATATTTAATTATTTTCCTTTGAGTTAATGTAATTTAAATTTATTTATGATCAGAATGGAATTATTACTTAGTGGATATCTGTCATGCTACAATATGTACATCAATTACATGTCTAATATTGACTTTTAGACATATAATACTGCTACGACAGCACAGAACAATCTACATGTTTATCGAATATGCCAGAAGGATCTTGATGTAAGCGTGTGGTGTACGTGCTACTAGACGCATTTTGCGAGAATTTTCTCGACTGTGCCGGGCTTCGCTCGGGCACTCGGACTGTGTCAAGGCCGTAGTAATTACGTAGTTCACGAGATATGACGCAGTTTGGAAGCTTCTGGTGTGTGAGCGTGACTATAAATACATCGGTTAGCGGCCTTAGTTTTCAGTTCCATGCGAGATATTGGTTAGTGCGGTTCGAGAGTATTAGTGCGATATATTTCCAAAGCGGTTCGAGTTATTTCTGTGTACGTTCAAGTAGTTATTATTGAAGTGTTGCGTTTTATAATCAGACGGTATAATTGTAATACAATTGAGTTTTAATATTTGTGGACATTTTATTACGTGTGTACAATTTTCATTTGATTTGTTGTAGAGACTGTGTTGTTAATTACGAACTATTTTTACTGTAACAATTAAAGGTGTGATTAGTGACTTAATTGGTGTCTTGTACTTATTTTGTTTCCACTGTATATACAACGATCGAATAGACCGTCGTAACAGTGGTGTCAGAAGTGGGATAGAACGGTTAACAGTGGAAACAGTGGACACCTGTACAAGACGAGTGTGATTCGTAATTAATCAATAAACAATGGATGCCAGTCAGATGATGGAAAATTTACAGGTGCTGCTGTTGCAGACAGAAAAACGACAGGACGAGAAACACAGACAGAAGGCGGAGGAAGCAGAAAGACGACAAAAAGAAAAACGAAGACAAGAAAGAGAAGAAGCTGAGGAACGTCAGAAAGCACTAATGCTAGAAACAGAAGAAAGACAGGATGAAAAACGTAAGCAAGAAGCAGATAAAACGGAAGCTCTCTTTGAAGTTATGCAGAAACAGTTGCAAGAACACAGTACCGCAGAATTGGATATCCTACGAGGTGAGCTTAATAAACACGTTACTAAAATATCGGAGGTACAAGAATCAATGACATTAAAAATAGCTGAAGTAGAAAAATCTGTCTTGACTGTTGAAGAATCGATGTCTATAAAAATATCTGTTACAGAAGAATCTGTTTCAAATAAAATATCTGCAGCATAAAACTCAATGGCAAACATACGAGAACAAATTAAAAGTGAAGTCGAACAGTACATGAAGATTCAACCAAAACAAATTTCTGAACAGACTGTACCAGTGATAAAGACAGAAAAAGACACAGAAAATAAGTTAATAGAGAAAGTCACTTTGCCTGCAGTAGGGACAGTTCATGTCAAAGCTCCAACCTTTGATGGAAGCAGTCACTGGGCAATGTACCTCCGCTAATTTGAAGCTGCTGCATGCGCAAATAATTGGACAGAGAAAGACAAGGCTGTTTCACTTGTTCTTGCATTAAAAGGACCCGCGGCAGAATTACTACAGAAAGTGCCACCTGACACCCAGAACATCTATGTAGAGTTGATAAAAGCTCTAGAATTACGCTACAGTGATAAACATTTGCGAGATGTGTACTGCACCCAGTTGAGAGCAAGGCGACAGCATTCCGGGGAGTCTTTAAGAGTTTGAAGCAAGTATCGACAGACTAATTAGACTGGCCTATCCTGAAGCGCCAGAAGATTTTCGAACGCGTTTTGCGATGCAGACATTTACTGCCGGTGTCTGAGATAACGAACTACAGCAAGTGTTACGAATGGCAAGACACCAGAACAGTGCGGACGCCCTGGTACATGCTTTGCAATTTGAGGCCGCCAAATCAGCGTCTGGTTGGACAAGTCATAAAGTGCGCGCGCTAAAAGATCGCGACGGCACAGACGATGAGGAAGAAGAACAAGGAACAGAGACTCGACGGTCGGCGCCACAGAATAAGATAAGAAAGGATGGAAGACCGAAGTGTTATTGATGTGGGAAACCTGGACATCTACAACGAGATTGTCGGGTTAGAATTCAGCAGCAGGGAAACGAGTAATAGTCGGTACAACGGGGCGTGTGCTGACTAACTGGAGGAACGAAGCCCCTAGAGAATACGCAATTTCTACACTTCAGGAAACCAGCGGGAGCTTGGTAGTTACCGGATTTGTTCAAGAAAGGCCAACCTCGATTACAGTTGACACAGGCGCAACAGTTTCTATTGTGCGCCCCGACGTGGTGGAAGATCTCAAGCCAATCTGGTGCTCTTGCAGCTTGCGAACAGCTACTGGACGGCCTGTAAAAGTGTATGGAAAAGTGGAAATATACCTACGCCTCGGTAGACTTGAGTTTAATCATCAAGTACTTGTTGCAGACATTGTGGATGAAGCAATTCTTGGTGTGGACGTTATGAACGCATACGGATTTATAGTCGACTTCAAAAACAATGTCTTGAGAATCGGAGGCGAAGAGGTAATGCTATCAACAATGACGACAGCAGAAAAATCGATGGAAGTCATAAACCAAGTGGCCGTAACTGTTCCGCCAAACTCCGAAAAGATTATCATGGTTAGAACTGCGGTAGATACTAGGGGCAATCAGTGCTCTATATTCGAACCCCAGGTAGTCAGCACACCGGGCATACTAATTGCCAGAAGTTTAGTAAAACCTGACGAAACCGGAAACGTACCTATTAGAGTGGCGAATATTTTGAATCAAGCTATCACTTTACAAAGCAATACGCTCCTAGGCAAATTGACTCCTGTGGCCTGGGTAGCCGGAATAACGCAACGAAGATCCAGTTCTTCAGATACTTCTAAATTACCAGACGAACTGCAAGAATTATTGAACAGATCTTCTAACAACCTCTCAAGTGGTGAGGTAAAAGAACTTGGACAGTTTTTACACGAATTCAAAGATTGTTTTGCAGTTCGGGGACAGTCACTGGGAAGAACCTCTCTTGTGCAACATCGCATCAATACCGGGGACACAACACCGATACGCCAACCTCCTCGAAGGCCTCCATTATCTAAACAAGAGGAGATGTCACGGTTAGTACAAGACATGTTAACAGAGGGGGTAATCGAACCTTCGTCAAGTGCTTGGTCTTCCCCTGTAGTCCTGGTAGCGAAGAAGGATGGTGGATTGCGTTTCTGCGTAGACTACCGGAGGCTAAATGACGTTACAAAGAAAGACTGCTATCCATTACCTCGCGTGGACGATACACTCGACACGTTGTCCGGAGCACAGTGTTTTCCACATTGGACCTGAAGAGTGGATATTGGCAAGTGGGTCTTCATCAAGAAGACAAGGAAAAGACCGCTTTCTCGACCCCAAGTGGCTTATTCCAATTTAACGTCATGCCATTTGGACTCTGTAATGCACCGGCAACATTTGAGAGATTGATGGACCTGATACTCCGAGGCCTGACGTGGAAAACTTGCCTTGTTTACTTAGACGATGTCATAGTGATCGGGAAGACTTTCGAAGATCATTTGGAAAACCTTAAGGAAGTTCTAACTAGAATTCACGGTGCACAACTGAAGCTGAGCCCGAAGAAGTGTTCTCTATTCCAGAAGGAAGTACTGTATTTGGGCCATCTGGTTTCGGCAGCGGGCGTTAGCATGGATCCTAATAAAGTATACACCGTAAGAGACTGGCCAGTTCCGAAGAATAAACACGAAGTTCGGAGTTTCCTGGGGTTATGCTCATATTACCGACGTTTTTGAAAGGCTTCGCTACTATTGCTAAACCACTACATGAGCTAACGGAAAATAAACGAAACTTCCAATGGTCGAGAGAGTGTGAACAAGCATTTAGAACGTTGAAGATTGCATTATGTTTGCAGCCAATTCTCGCTTTTCCAGCTTCCGAAGGGAAGTACATCGTAGACACAGACGCAAGCAATACTGGTCTAGGAGCAGTTTTGTCTCAAGTGCAGAACGGTGAGGAACGAGTAATAGCGTATTACAGCAAGACGCTTTCTAAACCAGAGAGAAATTATTGTGTTACAAGAAGAGAGTTGTTGGCAATTGTCAGAGCTTTAGAGCACTTCCATAAATACCTCTATGGGAGAGAGTTTTCACTACGTACTGACCATGCTGCACTTGCATGGCTCTTGAGATTTAAAAATCCGGAAGGACAGTTGGCAAGGTGGCTCGAACGTCTGCAAGAGTACAACTTCAAGGTACAACATCGGCAGGGGCGCCTGCACGGTAATGCAGATGGCTTATCACGAAGACCATGCCCGGAAGACTGCCGACATTGCCACAGAAAGGAAGAACAAAACTCAAGCGAACATGTTCAAGCCATCACTGTAGATTTCCTGGCTGATGGTTGGACAACACAAGACTGTCGACAAGAACAGATGACTGATGAAGACATTGGACCGATCTTGACAGCAAAAGAGGAAGGTCGCCGCCCTGATTGGCAAGATATCTGCCATGGTTCCGAAGTGCTGAAGGGCTACTGGGCACAATGGGAATCTCTCACCTTAGAAAACGGATTGCTGAAAAGGGCTTGGGAAAGTGCAGATGGACAAGACGTGGTCATGCAGTTGATAGTTCCCCGAAGTAAAGTGCAGTCTGTTTTGAAGGAGATGCATGATGGAACATCTGGAGGCCATCTTGGCGTTAACAAAACCCTTGACAAAATACGGAAGTAATTCTATTGGCTTCATCTTCGCCACGACGTAGAGGAATGGGTTCGGACGTGTGAAATATGTGCTGCAAGCAAGGGCCCACAAACCAGAAGCAGGGGAAAAATGAGATAGTATAACGTTGGACAACCTTTTGAGAGAATTGCCATAGACATTGCTGGACCATTCCCAGTTACTGACGATGGAAACCGGTACATCATGGTTGTAGATGACTACTTTACTAAGTGGGTGGAAGCCTACGCAATTCCAAATCAATCAGGAGGTTACCACTGTGGCAAAGCAGTTAGTTCACAACTTCTGTTGCCGTTATGGAGCCCCTATGGAAATCCATACGGATCAAGGGAGAAATTTCGAATCAGGAGTGTTTAAAGAATTATGCCGTCTACTTGGAATTCGAAAGACCAGGACAACGCCTCTGCATCCTCAGTTGGATGGGATGGTTGAGAGATTCAACAGGACACTTGAGCAGCATCTTTCGAAAGTTGTTGACGAGAACCAAACAGACTGGGACCAACGTATACCAATATTCCTTATGGCGTATAGGTCATCAGTACATGACACAACCGGCATGACTCCAGCAAAATTGGTGTTTGGGCGGGAGATTCGTCTTCCTGGGGACTTGATGTTTGGATCACCTGAGACTCAGTCCCAAGAGCCAAAGAACTATTCCTCGCAATTAGAAAACCAACTGCGAGAAATGAATCGCTTGGTAAGAGGACGGCTGAAGATTGCCAGTGATAGAATGAAAACTTGGCATGACATTCGCAGCAATAGTGTGGGTTTCCAAGAAGGAGATCAGGTCTGGTTGTTCAATCCAAAGCGCCGTCGTGGTCGCTCACCTAAGCTTCAGTCTAACTGGGAAGGACCGTATAATGTGAAAAAAAGAATTAACGATGTTGTTTATCGGATTCAACAGGAAGGACAGCGAAAGTTCAAGGTCGTCCACCTAGATCGCCTGGCTAAGTACAAATTTAGAGACGCTTTGCCAGTTCGGGACGAACAGGCTTAAGGAGGGGGCAGTGCTACGACAGCACAGAACAATCTACGCGTTTATTGAATATGCCAGAAGGATCTCGATGTAAGCGTGTGGTGTACGTGCTACTAGACGCATTTTGCGAGAATTTTCTCGACTGTGCCGGGCTTCGCTCGGGCACTCGGACTGTGTCAAGGCCGTAGTAATTACGTAGTTCACGAGATATAAGACGCAGTTTGGAAGCTTCTGGTGTGTGAGCGTGACTATAAATACATCGGTTAGCGGCCTTAGTTTTCAGTTCCATGCGAGATATTGGTTAGTGCGGTTCGAGAGTATTAGTGCGATATATTTCCAGAGCGGTTCGAGTTATTACTGTGTACGTTCAAGTAGTTATTATTGAAGTGTTGCGTTTTATAATCAGACGGTATAATTGTAATACAATTGAGTTTTAATATTTGTGGACATTTTATTACATGTGTACAATTTTCATTTGATTTGTTGTAGAGACTGTGTTGTTAATTACGAACTATTTTTACTGTAACAATTAAAGGTGTGATTAGTGACTTAATTGGTGTCTTGTACTTATTTTGTTTCCACTGTACATACGACGATCGAATAGACCATCGTAACAATACTAATAATACATACAAGGTATAACATAAGATATATAATACATCTAATACTGATGTATTCTGCAGAAACTGGGACTGAGACAATGCAAGTCAAAACAGCGAAATGAGATGTCACAAGTATGGAGTTCAGGAGAATACCAGGAAGACTTGCAGAGGACAGGACTACCAGAGCGGACAACACAAGAGAATGAGTGATGATAGAATAGTACGTATGAGTATGTTGACATAATTGATCAACACAAAGTCAGAGGACTGGCAGATAAAAAAAAAAGTTTTAAAGCTACTTTGCAACTAACAAACAGACTAAAAGTCTAAATTGGACGAGGGAGGAAGAGAACTGCTTGAAAGTTAGGAGGTTATGGAAAATGCATATTGTCAATGCGAACCCTACACAAAAGAATACATGTATAAATCATATTCTGTACAGCAATTAATTACAAATCAATATGATGATAAATAAACTATTATTAATATAAGAAATGAATGTGTGTATACGATACGTGTATATAACATGTGTATCAATTTAATATATACATTAAACAGCAAAAATTATATTTTTATTTTTAAACTTTATACCTTGTCCTCAAATTTGATCTCTTCCATTTGTCAGATGATGAATAAATTGATCTTAACACCTGAAACAAATGAAAAAAGTTGGCAGTCAATGAAGACTAAATATACATCACCCACAAGTTAGCACAAGAAAGTCCTCTCATTAAGGACACTTTTAGATTAAATCCACATGTCTTTATTAATAAATAATGTCTTCCCATTGTCAGACCTCAGTTTAACCAATGAGGATGCCTTATCTTAGTGTGGGCAAGGTACTTCATTAATATAATAAAGTGTTCTTGGTTGAAAGGAGATACCGAGACCACTTATGTAGAGGAAAATTCACATTACTTCTGCACACGTAATTGGAATTAGCTAACGTACAGAAGAGCATTCAACGTACAGTGCTAACTATACTGATGATTCCTGGAAAATGTTTTCCCCATAAAGGTACACTTTTCTTTGAAGCCATACAAACATGTGTCCACAATTTTTTTATCAGTTCGTCATACCATGTTACTTATTTTGACACAGACTTTGTTTTTAAATTCCTATTTACCAGAAATTATAAGACTTTTGACATAATTTTAGAATTATTTTGAGAAGGAAACAACAATTGCTTATCAATTGAACGCTAAAATTTTTATGAAACCTCAGAGTCAAAGTGTTTCCAGAAGTTATACAGTATACTCTGTTTCACATAACTTCCAAATTGACAGCTGTGGGAATACACTGCAATACTACTAGCAAACTGTTGTCTATAATGGAAGTTTGAAGCGTTTGACGGATTTTAAGAGTTGAAATATTTGTTCTCCTTTATCTAGTCTGAAGACGCGTTTCATCTTATTTATTGCTTTCAGGGTGCAGTAAATTTAATCTGGTCTTAAACAGAAAATCTTTGACAAATAATATTAGAAATCATGTAGAAATTACAATTTTTAATGACTTGAAATACCATAATGGACAATGGAACAATATTTCATAGTTTGTAAACTGCATATAAAAAGGAGAACTGGGACTGATTGAATTCATGGTCTGCTGAAACCACTTTGAAGAGTTTTCCAATAACATGAAGGGTAACATTAATGATATTCATGTCACTGATATAATTTCTGACAGCCTAATAACACATTACTAAAACAAACCACATACAAAAACAGCTAACAGATCCAAAACGTGATGGGTTATATCACTGAAAAGAGACATTTCTGTAAGCTGATAAGAATTGGCAACATTTATTTGTTGGTATGGGAAGGGGCATCTTAACATCAGCTATGAATGGCAAAGTGAAAAAGCACCAAATCTGAATTTCTTGTGCATTCCCAAGTGTCAATACTGATGTTATATGAAAGATATTGTAGGATTAAAAACAAAATTATATTTTACATATTGTTATTTCTTTGAAAAATGCATCTAAATTTTCAGAATTTAACATAGTGAAAATAGGGATATCCACCTTGCAATCATATTATGTTTATGTTGAACTGTTTCTTTATAATAAATGGCTGTGCATGGCCAAATAATAATATTCAGTAGTTGGTTAATATACACATTTATGTAATAGATTTTTATTCTTCGTATTATTTAAATTAGCAGCCATCCTTACTATTTCTTTTATAAAATTGCTAAACTGCTACAGTGTTTGTTTAGACAAAGCTTTTCGTCATCTCTGACATCATCAGGTTGTTCAAGACCTGATGATGTCAGAGATGAAAAAAAGCTTTGTCTAAACAAACACTGTAGCAGTTTAGCAATTTTATAAAAGAAATAATAATTTTTAGTTTACTTTGTGTATTTTAATAATATCTAATGTCATGTATTGGCTTAATACAATACAGTACTGACCAAACCAGAAATATTATATACAATCCGTTTTGAAAATAAATTTCTTACGAGAAACTTTAAACTACTTTATGCCACCTCCGCCACAAAGCTATTTCATCCACAACATAACATGGCTCTGTTACTGTTACTGTTCAAGCTGACCTGCACTGCCTTTGCATTAAACACATTGACTTAAGTAAAAATGGGTATTTATTACATACATAAAACATATACTGACAATAATGTCTAAACAAAAAATTTTCAGAATCTTAAATTTTTATTTTGTTTTAGAAGTCTACCAAATATTTATTTTTTTGCTTTAGTTCAGTTCAATACAAATTATATAATAAATCGTTTCAATAATAGTGTATATCATAGTGAGCATCATAATTTTCTTGTTTTCATTTGTAAGAACTGTAATCAATTCATTTGTCATTTCAAATTGTTGTTAACCTGAGTAACTACAATTCATTTTTTAATGTGATTGAATCGTTGTGAAAACATCACAAAAGCATAGTTTTGAGAAATCATCACATATTTACTTATATTCACATGCCTAAAAATATATTCATCTACTCATACTTTCCATAAATGCCACTAACAGCAATTTTCCGTATTCTGTTGAATATCTGTATGTTTCATTATTTCATATTTATAGTTATTAGTCACCTTATGGTAGTAGTCAGTTATGCAGGCAAGGTGAGGTTATGTTTGCCCAGGTGTGGGTTATGCAAGCTATAATAATATTACATTGTCTTGAACTTGTCCTGTACGTTGTATAACAATATTTGACTACGCCATTAATTAGTACATTTATAACGCACTCTTATACTCCAAAATCCACATACATTAAATTAGTGGTACCTTTAGAGCTACCAACCTCCAAGCTTAGTTTAGACATTATAAATATCACTATAGTATTGACGACTCGGAACACTAAGTTTTTTATAAGTAAAAACGTAAAGTTTTACCTTACAGCCTAAACCGGCTTTCACCTTTAGAAGGCTTCATCAGAGGCCGCCATAGGTAGCGCAAGGTTACTCTATAATAAGGTTGGGCCCGAACCGAAACGAATTGCTATTGGCTGTTGAAATGACGTCACCATCGAGGAACGAGCTGCGCGGTAAATACCTCTCAATACAAATATGTTATTTTTTTATTAACTACAGTTTGTTTGTTATTTATATTTTTATTTACTAACTTATTTTAGTGAATGAAGTACGTAATAATGTTATATGAAGCGAATGTTTGCGTAATTTAAATGTGTACGCTTTTAATATTAATCGTATATCCAGGCCCCGATTTCAGGTACCTTGCACCCTGGGCAAAGCATTCTTATAGCCGCCCCCTTTCATTTTTTTACTTTCCTCCTCCACCCCCACCACCTTTCACTAGGGAAACAACAAACTATAATGAAGATAAACATTTGACAGTTTTTATCTGTGATGAAATTATATATAATTATACATATTTCACTACTAAGAGAACACATTTTTTTGCACAACGAAGTGAACGCGATAACATTGAAAGCGTATACTAAAAAGAAACTTCAAACATGAAAGAGGAAATGACTGTATTAATTTTTTTTTACCGCAGTGTAAACAAGTTTGTTGTCAGTAAGAGTTGCAAGTTACTGATACTGAGTAACGATATCAGGCGACATCCGCCGCTGTCGTTTATCAAAAGGCTATACGTCAAACATATAAGCAAAAGGCTATAAGGCAAACATCACACACACACACGCACAGAGGAAACTACGCGTAATATAATATTATTCATTACATATTCCTTGGCGCGTGCCGGCGTTCATTCGAACGTAGTTTCCTTCATTCCTAGAATTTTAACAATAACACTCAACTGTCTACTGTCTTATAGTCTTAACGCGTATTGTATTTCGTTCCTTGGCGCCCCCTTGGACCAGGCGCCCTCTGGGCATTTGCCCAGTCAGCTCATTTAAAGCCCGGGGTCTGCGTATGGCAACTGAAGAAGCAGTACGGATTTCCTATACATAATTGTTAATAAACCGATTGATAGTCGGAAAAATAATACCGAAACACCTTGCTAAAAATTAAATTTAGTAATTAGATCAGTCTAGACCGATATAAACAAAGCCTGAATACTAATGAAGCAAATTTTAGTAGACTAATTACAGAAGTGACTCGTTTTATCAAACTATACACTTATTTGTTAGAACGTTTCCGTTCGCCTGCATACAATAGACACGGTTTGAAAAAATTGAAAGTAATGACAATTAAATGCTCTTTGTACTAGTTTTAGTTCCTATTTTCTACACCCTTTTTTTATAATTTTTTAAAGCCCGTGTTAGACTTTAGAAATAAAATTGCAGTACAATAGGCTTTATAACTTCTCTTTTTTCATCATAGTATTCCTTATAATTTGATGAAAATATATAATTATTTGGTAGCGCTCATGTGTTCGCGCGCACACACATGTATTTTTTTCAACCACACTTCCCCTCACGCTTTATCTAGGCTTGGGACTAGCTATATTCTGTACAAAATTAATTTAAAATTTTAATTTTACAGAATATAGTCGGTTTAAAAATTGTGGGCTAATTATACATTGAACCCGTTTGTTTATAGACGGAACCCAGAGTCCACTGACCAGTTACTTATCAGACCTCTACTCAGTTCAAAGTCCAAACCAGACAGCGGCTGTCTGAGTTCCGCCTTCCTGCAAAGAACAATGATGCCTATAATACCATCCTAATTAATACAAAAGTAGAAATATATTAATTAATGTGTGGGTTTAACTATGGACGATGCGTGCCACTGGCGTGATTTTCTCTTCTGTGCTTCTGCTGCTTTCACTGCTTTCATGCGGCCATTCATGAAACGAAGGCGAATGAACATTCTCGTCCTGGCGTATATTTTTACTTCTGTTGGCATCTCAGGAAATTTACTTAAAATTCTTGTAGTCATATTTTTTATAATATTTTTACCTTTATACAAACTATCCGGCCCATTGATGTCTCTAAAAATTATTTCACACTGTGAAATCTTGTGCACCCAGTCTTCTGAAGGAACAAGAAGACCTCCTCGAGATAAAAACTCTATCCAGCCTCCAGCAGAAGTACCAACGGGAGGGGGATATACATTTTCTGAAGGTGTTCCCATTGTAGGATCATGCTTTCTCCCACGATAGGCAATGTAGCCAGCTAGGTAGCGGAACCCCTCAGTAGAGCAGTCTACTCCATCACTGATCGCAGGAACGTCAACGTCTGCAGTAAATGACAAGGAGAAATCTTGCATTTCTGTTGACCTTTCAATCATAGATAGCTGCTCGGTCATGTCAGGTAAGATACCTTCCAAGAGATGAGAAGTCATAATTTCCTGATCATCATCTTGGACAAAAGGTGCTTCCTTCGAAAAAGGTATTTTATTTGTATTTTGACCCACCAAAAGCAAACGAAGTCGATGTTTAACTTCTGTCGGTGGTGGGTTAATAAAAAACTGCCCAATTTGGGAGAAAAGATTTTCCAGGCAGTCTTGATTTAGTCTTGCAGTTAAAATATATTTAAGATTGTTTTTTCGTATATGACTAAAAAGGCCAAATAACGAGTTGATGGTCATCATGAAACCTTTTTGAAATGGCAACAAATTCCGAGATTTTCCTACGCGCATTGTTTCACAACAAGTATACATTTTTTTAAGTACGCCTTCTTGTACTTCGTGGTGAGTGCCATACCCGGTAGCCAAAGGTTTATTATCTACACATCTTCTTGAATTTAAAATATCGAAAGAATCAAAAAAACCTCGTATTAAAAAAACCAAAACTATGTCAACAGACAAAAGAATAAATGGAAAATTAAGAAAGGTAATTGAAAATAATTAAATTTTCGTAAACACCGATACAAACGTATTGGTAACCTAACACTGTTACTGTCGAAACGTTCTTGTGAAACGTCACGAGATAAAACAAACTCTGCTCACAGAAATACACCAACAATAACTGAAGTGTTTACCACAGAATTTAAACAGTTCTGTACCACTTTTTTTTTTTTTTTTTTTTTTTTTGACATGATAATGTCTTTTGGCTGGCCATCATTTGAAAATTTCTGTAACGCTGTAAACTGTAACGCATCACGCTGCATGACGTCATTCTTGCGTGACGTCATTGGGATTGTTGTAAATAAACGTTTGTTTTGATACGTCGCAATATATATAATGTGTTAAAAATAATATCACTGCAAACAATTAAACCAGATTTATAAAGCGTCCTGAAAGTTTAAAATCAAGTGTTAGCACAATTTACCAGCCGGGAATAGTTAACTAAAACCGCGACCGCTAACATGCTAACGTCGTCGCAGATTAAAGACCTAACAAGCGAACAACACTGCATAGCTGTAGATAGGTTATTGGGTTTAAAGAAAGACATTATCATGCTCTTAAGCTTTTACCATTTGGTAAACGGTACTGTATCATTTTTTTGCAAAACACTACACATATTTGTTCGAAATCTGTATTGCTATACCTACGAACAAACGCATAAATTAACAGTGATTAACTTCACAATTTATAACACCCGGATAACACCTACATAACAACGTAACAATAAGCAAGCAGTAAGGCGCGGAATCCCGCCTCGATGGTGACGTCATGCGCAGTAGCGTGGATTCAGAACGCGTACTGCGCAACCCATTCGGGCCCCCCGTAGCGTTTAGAGGTGGGCCGATATACCTGTAATAGGTATTTTGGAACGATATTTTTGTGGAACGGATGTAACAGTGACTGAAAAGTTGAAATACCTGTTATTCGCGGCGACGCTGTTCCGAGTCGAGACACGCCGCCCTCGTGTTCCAAGTCGAGGCACATCCCCTACGAACCCACACAGACACACACACACAAAATGTACGCAAGATCACGTAAACCAAGGCCAAATACTAGGCGTACAAAAATATCGCTGGAACGCAAGGAACAGCCAGTAACGCGTATTTAAAATACTAGGTATTTCAAATACTAGTGGTATCACCGATACACAAGGAACAACGCGTTCCAGAGTAACAGTAGTATTTTAGTAATACCTAATATTTCAGGAACATCTAGTATTTCAGGAACAGGTAGTATCAAGCATATTTCGAGTAAGAACTAGTATGAGCCACTTTTTCGTCCTGTATTCTTCATTCTGCGCAAAGAGACGGAGCTGTTTTTAATAAAGGAAATAATTTATCCTGCTGTTACATTTATTCTCGTGTGATATGCAGATATATAATACAGATTATATGCTAATAATTATATATTATACTAGTCACCAACTTGTAACTAAAATCGGTTGGTAAACTTTGTTTTTACTCAAAAAAAACTTTATGTTCCGATCGTTAGTTGAATTTAATTATATTGAGTTATAACCTATAGAGTGGCTGATGTGATAAGCTATATTATACTTTTTATTAATGTGATTTTAACTTCACTACACATCTCACGTAAATTATGAGATAGTTGTAATGGACATTTATGCACTTTATCTAGTTCTGTTCCTTAAATATCTGTAATGCATTTAATTTACTTTTGTTGTTGCTTATTATTTATAAGTTTTTATTTATGTATTTATATTTATTTTATTACATTTGTTTTTTTATTTTTATTTGTAAATTTTTGTTTATTCTCAGTCACTCTTGTGGCTTACTGTTATGTTTTTATTCACTTGTCTAAAAAAGAAGAGATGAATAATCAAGACAACTATGTTTTTATTATACGTTTCTGATGTTTTTTCACATTATTTTTCGTGGTATTACGTGTAGGCCTACTTTAAATTATTTAATTGCCCGAGTTTCGCAAACTGATTTGTCTAACCAATGTTAGTTTGTTTACTACTAGTGAAAACTTAAATTGGTATTCCCAAAGGGAGATAGGCCTATAAATTCTCTTGTTTCTTATTTTCATTTAAACAGTAATAGTTTAATAAAGTCACAGTGTAAAGTAACACTGTTAATACTTTTAGTTTCAATTTATTTCTTATAACAAATTATATAGTATAGGTTATATAATATCTTCAAATAAATACACAGCAAGTAGGTTTATTAATATATTAATAGGTTTATCTAGGTGAAAATAAACCTACTTGGAGTGTATTTATTTGAAGATATTACATAGGAGACCTGCAGGAAACTCAAAACGAGTTACTTACAAAGGATAATATAGGTTATGTATATATAGTATATAATAACAGGTATTTGTACCTGTTATTTTTTTGGAACGGTATTTTCATACCTAGTATTTTAAAATAACAGTTTAGCCCACCTCTAGTAGCGTTGTCCGTCTTGTTGTTAGCGACGGGATAGTTATTCGAAAGATTGAAGCTGTGGTGTGTGGTGAGATGTGTTCGAATAATGCGTGCGATTTGAATTGTGTCTGTTCGTTTAGGATGTCGTTTTTATTTGTTTTTGTGTGTTTGTATATTTCTAATTGTTCTAGAGTGTCTAGTTTTCGGCCTTTTGTGTGTACGTGTAGAATGTTCATGTTATTGTCGATGTTTTTATATGTATATAAATTTTTTTGAGTATATGTTGTTCTGTTTGAGTTTGTTTTGTAGGATGTAGAACACACAAGACGAACTTATCAATGAAATAACAGAAACTCTGAACATTATCACAAAACAAAACTACTTCACTTATAACAATAAATACTACACACGGAACGATGGCCTACCCATGGGCTCCCCCATATCCAGCATTCTAGCAGAAGTCTTCCTCCAACACTTAGAAAAAACAAAAATACTCACAAACAATGACAGACACTCACATAAAATACTATATTGGCATAGATACGTTGATGACATTCTAATACTATACAGGGGAAACAAAAGACAATGTGAACAGTTACTAACACACATAAACAAAATACATAAAAACATAACCTTCACTGCCGAATACGAACACAACAATACCATAAACTTCTTAGACCTCTCCATCACAAAACTAGAACACAGGCACAAATTCAGTATATACAGAAAACCAACTACAACTGACACACTAATACACAACACCTCCAATCACCCAATACAACACAAACTAGCTGCTTTTAGAACCATGATACATAGACTTAACAACATCCCCTTAGATGAAATAGACTACAAAGACGAACTAAACACGATAAAATATCTAGCAGAATCTAACGGTTATGACAGAACAATAGTCAGTAAACTCCTACACAAAACACAAAACAAACAACAGGCAAAGATAGAAAACAACAAATTCATAACACTAACATACATCAACAAACAAACTGGAAAAATTGCCCACAAATTCAAAAAAGCAGGATACAGAATCGCTTACAAAACTACTAACAAAACAGAACACACACTATCAAAACGCATGCCCAAAGCACAAAACAAATTCGATCTACCCGGTGTATACAAGCTAAATTGCTCAAATTGCAATAAATTCTACATAGGCCAGACAGGACGTAGCTTCAAACAGAGATACATTGAACACACAAAAGCACTCCACACCACTACAGAATCTACCTTTGCAAACCACCTCATTGAAGCAAACCACACATATAAAAACATCGACAATAACATGAACATTCTACACGTACACACAAAAGGCCGAAAACTAGACACTCTAGAACAATTAGAAATATACAAACACACAAAAACAAATAAAAACGACATCCTAAACGAACAGAAACAATTCAAATCGCATGCATTATTCGAACACATCTCACCACACACACACAGCTTCGATCTTTCAAAAAACTATCCCGTCGCCAACAACAAGACGGACAATGCTACCTATGGCAGCCTCTGATGAAGCCTTCTAAAGGTGAAAGCCGGTTTAGGCTGTATGGTGACAGACCAAGACCAGACCAGACAGACCAGACCAGTCTTCGTCTAGCTGCTGACTTCTTCACATCGAGGAGCTCTCTTCCGAGATTGACGTGGACCGCGGACTTCTAACGAAGAACGTTGCTGGCGGTTGGTACTCCCGCCCTAGCTTGCGCCGGCAGGAAGGTCTTCACGACTGAAGGTGTTGAAAACTCCAGGATCACCTGCAGTGCCGGTACAGTAACATCAAGAGCGAAGCCAAGCTAGCTGCGGCCACGTATTAGTGGGTCGTGCGACCGCCTTCAGCGTCCCTTGTTAGGGCCGCGTGGCAGCAGACTCAACTAGTCCGGATAAATCGGTTGCTTCGGCTTGTGTTCGTGGTAGTTTTCGTGTGCGCGTGTGCGAGTCTCTTGGCGGCAGTAGCCGTTCGCGGTCTGGTGTCGGCTGGTGTTTTACCGTGTGTAGTGTGCCTCCCGGTGCCAAAAGGCGGCTAAGTGCAGTGCAGTGGACCAGTGTTAGTGCTGTGTGGTGTTTGTGGCTTTCGAGAAGCTCCGGACCAGTGGACCTGTTGGGATTACTTCGTGGGATCGCTTCAGGTAAGCCTAGCCTAATTTACTGTTTTTCCCGCGGCTTTTGGAGGCATCGCCCGCTTAGCTTGGCGTAGGCTAAGTTAGGTCCCTGCCGGTAGCGGTCGGTCGCTTCGCTTAATCGTGGTGCGGCCTCCAATACTGGCGCTAAGCGGGTTAAGTATCCCAGTAGGAGGGCTTCGGCCCGAATACCTTTGCCAAAACGCGATGGGCGACCGTCGCGTTGCGGCCGGGCAGCGGAATGGTCCTGCTAAGGCCCAATCCAATGCTTCTTCAGTAGGCCACGGCCCTGTCCCTGACTCGGTCGGATCGTGCAGTGGTCCTTCTCAGGGCCACCAATCGGTCTCGGCCGCGTCCAACGTTGCCTCTGGGGGTACTCCTGCCCCGACGTGTACTGCGTCCCAGCCCGCGCCTGGGTCGTCATTTACCATAGTGACATCTAAGAAAAAGCGGAAAGCGGAGGAAACTCCGCTCCCCGATGAACCGGAGCTAGATCTGGATGCTCCTTCCCGTAGAAGCCGCCCTCCACCCTTGTTCGTCAACGGCGTCAAGAACGTCGTTGACTTTTCCAGACGCCTCCGGCTCGGCGTTCGTCTCTCGGCGGACGTGCAGATGTCTCTTCGTGGAAGGGACTGCCTGCGCGTTAGCTGCGCGACGGACGAAGAGTACCGTGCCGTCTACCTGTTCTTACAGGCAAATGGCCTGCAATTTCACACGTTCACCAATGAGAAGGCGGCTCACGTCCGGCTGATCATTCGCGGCCTGGACGAGGAAACCGATCCGGACGAGGTGGCGGACGAGCTCCGCCAACTCGGCTTCCCGATTAAGGAGAGCATTAGGCTCTACACCACATATGGACCCAGGCGCAAGTTACCCCTCCTCCGGGTGATACTCCTGAAGGGGGACCAGGCAGACAGACTGCTGGGCCTGACCAGCCTTTGCGGGCTCAGAATAAAAGTCGAAAGGAGCCGCGAAGCTGGCCACGTCCCACAGTGCCATCGTTGCCAACGGTTCGGGCACGGCTCGGACAGCTGCCACAACGCTGAGGTCTGCGTCAGATGCGGAAAGCCGCATCCGACCAAGGCCTGTCAATTGCCGGCTGCGGGGCGCCGCTTTTGTATTAATTGCGGCGAACCTCACTCGGCAAATTACCGAGGATGCTGGGTTTTCCAGCAGCATCTGAGGCAGGCCGCGGACAGGAACAACCCTCCTGCCCGCCAGCAGCTTCCAGTCGTCCCGGATCGTGCTGCCTTTCCCCGTCTCCCGGAGAAGGTCAGCTCATCAGTGCCACAACCTCCCACCCGACCTCGCCCACGTGCTCAGCCACGTGCATCGTCCCAACCTGCTCGGGAAGAGCATGCTACGCCAGCATCGGCCCAAGATCAGCCCGTTCCAATGGACGAGGAACCAGCCCCGGAAGTAGTCGAGTCAGTCCCTGAGAGGTCTGAATCTCCCCAACCTGCGGCTCGCTACAAACCCAAGTCTAGGAAGAAGAAGAAGCAGAAGAAACAGAAAAACGCTGCTCCCGCTCCCCCTGCCCAGAAACCGCAAACCAGACCAACGCAGCGCTCCGGCGCTGGGGTTGCTCGGCAGTCCAGAGTAGAGCCCCGTCCTGCAGCTGAAAGGACCGAGCGCCCACCCAGGAACACATCTCGGGTGAATTCAGCCCGCAGCTATGCTGCCGCCGCCCGCAGCGACCCTGCCCCATCTGCTTCATCGTCGTCCACATCCCCCTCAGCTCTTGCCGAGGTAAAGTCTTTCCTCGAGGAATATGACCTCGAAGAAGTGGCCCGTCTTTATCGATCAATCCGGGAGCGTCTTCGTACGGCGAACCCGACTGAAAAGTTCCTCCTCCTCGCGGAAGCTGCAGCCGCCATAGGTCTTCTGTAATTCTCCACGCTAACAGAATTACCTCCATTAAGCGCGACCTTTCCATTATAGCGTGGAACGCCAACAGCCTTCTGCCCAAACTCGAGGAACTTGGAGAGTTCCTAGCCCGTCGCAAGCCCGACGTGCTTCTCCTCTCTGAGACCTGGCTTAGGGCACATGACAACGTGAGATTGCCCAACTATGCGTTTTACAGGGACGATAGACCCGGGCGGAACGCGGGGGGTGGTACGGCCATAGCGGTGAAACGTTGCATTGCACATCACCGCGTGGTATTGCCTCCTCGCCAAAATGTCGAGGCCACAGCCGTTGAACTCTCCGGAGTTCTCGGAGGTGTCCTCCTGGTTTCGGCTTACAAACCGCCGACCAAACCAGTTCTAGACGCCGACCTGTCCGCAATTTTCAGTGCGCATAGGAAGGTAATTCTTGCGGGTGACCTGAACTGCAAACACCCCGACTGGGGTAGTCGTCTGACTACGCCATCCGGGAGGGCGCTTAGCAGGGACCTACACGACCACCACCTACGAGCCTACGGACCCGGACAACCGACGCACTATCCCCTCCGACTTGGAGCCCGACCTGACATACTAGACATTGCAGTTGTCAAGGGCGTTGTCAACCAGATTGAGGTGTCCGTGTTAACGGAACTGTCCTCTGACCATTGTCCCATCGAGGTGCACGTACCTACCCGTCACACGATTGGGAGAGCAGCGCGACGAGTGGTCGAGTGGGACCGCTTCGGGCCTGCCTTTTGTCGCAGGCTTCCCGAGGAGGTTCCGCTTGATACCCTCAGCACATCGACGAGGCGGTCGCCTTGTTCGATGAAGCCGTGGTCTCTTCCGTCGGCGTGTGCTCACGGATGAAGCCTAATCTCACGCCCGATTATCACCGGATCCCAGAAGAAGTCCGTCTTCTCGCTTTAGAGAAGAACAGACTTCGGAGACGGTGGCAGCGGACGCGAGATCCGGACGACAAGGCCAGCTTCAATCGGGCGGCCGGCAAGTTACGTCGTGACTTGCAGGCCTTCCGACGAAGCTGCTGGGAATTTACGGTCGCCAAAATGGCAGATGATGCACCGGAGGGGGACTCCTCCGTTTACAGGATACCTACCGCGATGACCGGGAAGAGGCGCCGTCCTCCACTCCCGGCCATCAACGGGCCTGGTGGACATCCCCTTGCCAAGCCGGACGAGAAATCAGAGTTCCTGGCCGGGTACCTGGAGCTTCAATTTGCTCCTAACCCGTCCGGGGACCCAGACTCCGACGAGGAGATAGAAGCCGAAGTTGAGGCTTCTCTCGGCAGCCCGATCACATCCGAACCTGAACCCACTTCGGTGGAAGAGGTAACGGACAGGCTTTTAGCGCTTCGGCCCCGGAAGAGCCCTGGACCGGACGGTGTTACCAACACCGCCCTACAGAGACTTCCGGACCGGGGAGTTCGCTTCCTGGTCGATTTGTTCAATGCCTGCTTCCGATTCGCCTACTTACCTAAGAAATGGCGTTCGGCTACGGTCACGATGATCCCGAAGCCGGGAAAAGACCACAAGTTCGCCGAGAACCTCCGGCCTATCAGCCTGCTGTCGTCCACTTCGAAAGTCTTCGAACGACTAGTCCAGCGGCGGCTAACGGATCACCTTCAACGGTTCGATATTCTGGTCCCCGAGCAATTCGGTTTTCGTGCTGGGCACTCCTCGACGCATCAATTGATGCGTTTCGTAGAGACCGTGGCCGAGGCCGGTTGCTCGCGGGAGCAGACCGTCGCCGTTTTCCTTGATGTCGAGAAGGCGTTCGACCGTGTTTGGCATCCAGGCCTACTTTACAAACTCACGGAGATTCTGCTTCCGGATTGCTACCTTCATCTGATTGCTAGCTTTCTTCGGAACAGAACCTTTCGCGTGAGAGTTGATAACACCCTTTCCTCGGAAAGGGCTATTACTGCTGGTGTCCCTCAGGGAAGCGTCTTGGGCCCCCTGCTTTTCTCTGTGTACGTCAACGACGTGCCCAAGTTGCCTGGCACCAGGTTGGCCATGTTCGCCGACAACACGGCAGTGTATGCTGTCGATCGTCGTGCTGAGACGGCCGTTATCTGGCTCCAGGAGCAATTGGACGAATACGTTGAGTGGGCAGAGAAATGGAGAGTTGCCATCAACGCAGCCAAGAGCACAGCAGTAGTCTTCTCCAGACGCTTTAGGCTCCCCGACAGACTCTACGTAGGCGACACACTTCTGCCCTGGTCTCGAGAGGTCAGGTACCTCGGGGTTCACCTCGACCGACGTCTCACCTGGCGGACACACTCTGCGCAAGTAGCCCGAAAGACCGCCCATCGTCTTTACCAACTCAGACCCATACTCTGTAGCAACGCCATGACCCGCCGCCTAGGGAAGCTTATCGTCTCCACGTATGTGGCGCCGATGGTTACCTACGCGATGCCCGTTTGGGGCTACTTGGCCAAGACCCATAAGCGAAAGCTTCAGTCTCTCCTCGACCGAGGATTGCGCTGGGCATGCAAAGCCCATTATCTGACATCTAACAAAACCATCCGTGAATCCCTGCGTGTCCGTTCCCTGGACGCCACTATACGGACACTGTCCCGCAAATTCTATCGTCGCTCCGCCCGATTCCAGGGCAACCATCTCATTAGCGCCCTCGGTCGCTACCAATCTGTGCCAGGAGAATCTTGGACCCGGCCTCGGCGAACACTCACCCTCAATTAAATAATTAATTGAAAACCCACGGCCGGTAGCAGGCCACACCCTAAATCCAGAACATCAGTAGTCCCTACGGCAGGAGCTCTTCTGAAGCTCGGAACGTAGTACACGAGCGGGCGACGGGCAAGCCCTTCGTCCCGCACAGCCACTGACCCTGCTGTATGGTAAAACTTTACGTTTTTACTTATAAAAAACTTAGTGTTCCGAGTCGTCAATACTATAGTGATATTTAGTTAAGTAACGGACACGTCATGGACAACGAAATCCAAGAACATTATTCAAATTCAGTGCCATACAAATCACATAATACGAAACTAACATACAAAGAACATATCTTCCAACATAGAAAATGAAAGTCTTTCAGCATAATCTGACACGTAATTAGAGCTCTAACGTAATTATATGAATAAATAACCGAACAATGTCTACAGTCAGATCTAGCTAAACAGTCGTCTAATTGCCTCTGGGTTACAGTATAAAATTATTACATCTCTCTGCATATAACAACAAGGTGTACACAAACAGAAGGTATAGTCCCATTTCTCCCAGAATCAAAATTTTAGCAAACGAATGAAATCAAAGTCGAGCGAAATGGCTTATAATGCAAACAAGATTTATTTAGTCACAGAATACAATCAAATATGTAATTAAATAACTAACTAAATATGTAATTGTACTTTATATAATAATGAAACTTTCAAACTTGTGAACTTACTCGTCTTTTCTTGTCGAACGCGTTTCGGCGTGGTGTTCGCCTTCGTCAGCTTTGAGACAGACTGCCATTAATTTGTAACGGTTTTGGCTTGGAAGGTATAGTGGGGGTGGTGTGTGGTGGAAGGGGATTGGCGCGGGGATCCAAATTATTGTTAGTTTTTTGTATAATTGTGTCAAAAAGTGTATGTGATTTATACTGTAATTGGTCGTTAAGTATGTTGTTTGGTTGTGTTGTGTGGTGTTTGTATATTTCATATTGCTCTGCTGTGTTAAGTTTTCGACTTTGGGTAAGTAGTGTAATATTTCAAGATTAGTATCTATGTTGGTGTAGCTGTGGTTTTTTGTGTGTATGTGTGTGGCAAACGCGGAATGTATACTGTTGTTGGATAAAGCTTTTAGGTGTTCAGAGGTGTGTTTAGGTGTCACACTTTTTGACACAATTATACAAAAAACTAACAATAATGTGGATCCCCGCGCCAATCCCCTTCCTCCACACACCACCCCCACTATACCTTCCAAGCCAAAACCGTTACAAATTAATGGCAGTCTGTATCAAAGCTGACGAAGGTGAACACCACGCCGAAACGCGTTCGACAAGAAAAGACAAGTAAGTTCACAAGTTTGAAAGTTTCATTATTATACAAAGTGTAGTGCTGTGAAAAAAGATGATGAATAATCAAGACAAATATGTAATTGTAACTAAATAAGTTTAGTTATAATCGAGTTTCCATTGATTTTTTACGGATTTTGAAAATCACAGAGTTCTAATTAATTTTATTCAGTACAGAATTTTTAATTTCTTACAAATCACGATATTGGCCAGCAAAGCCTAATGCCTAAGTTTTACGGTAATCTATGGATAACACTTACATTCATGGTCAATAAGTTTACACATTAATTCTGTTTATTATAATTATGTACTCTCTTCTAAAAGCCATTATTAAAAAAACACCAGCTGTGAATTAATAATCAAAATCCTGTAAAACTAGGCCTACTATTAATTTGTTCATTTTCAGTCTTTAAATATTACCTTCCTATCCTACACTATTCTAAAAATGTAGTATGAATGTGTTCAAAAAAATGTGAATAGTCATGCGCAGTTCTACACTTAGTTTGGTAAATATTTACCCTTAGTTTAAATATGTTTATTTAACTACTAACTAGTTCACAATATTATACCCTAGTCCTACCTTAGGACCACCGAATAATCATTATTTTACCTATAATAGGTCACTAATTAACCGAGCACTCACACACACAGGTTTCCAAGCACTATTCTCGTGTTTTCTCCACACCTTTTATAGAACTGATCATTATATAAGACAGTGTGGCCAGCACTATACTTCAGCTGCTCCTGCTTCTTATTTAAATGGTGGGCGTGGATAACAATTTTATTTAAACTAAAATAAAAACCTCTATGATTGGATTGTACTATTTGTTCAAAATATATTAACTATAAGTGTCCACATTTAATTTTTGTAAGAACTAAATTATATTCTATTTCTATGGCCTTAAAATAAATTTTCAAATAAGATGATTCATAATACATTCATTAATTCAACTTACATTATAAAATACACATTAAAAAAACATAAGCACAAATATTTCTTGTTATTACTTGTTTAGAGGTTATCTGTTAAGATTAACTTTTTAAAATAATTTTTAACAGCCATAAAAAATACTATATCTTTTACAAGACAATAAGTACCTATCGATAAAATATTGGAAAGTAATGTGCATGACACCCAAGCAATCTTACCAATCATTTTTTTTCTCAACCATAATTGTATTAAGTAGACCACTAATAATTGAAATATTTTATTTAAAAAATTTGATGTAACTTTTCACAAATTATTTGTGCCCAAATGAATTACTACATAATAAAAGAACTTGGTTGCTTCAGCCATTGAAGCGGATACTTCTTCAACTCGCATTCCTGATATTAAAAACACTGTTACTTCAAAATCATTCTGGCACTGAGTAGTCAGATACACATATTTTAGCTGGGAGTCATCAATCATGAGGAGGCCTGGACGCACCATTGTGACTGTATAATATGAATAATGTATAGTAAGAAGACATATAATATAAATGAAGAATACTTTATTAAAACATACACATATATTTACATCTGCCCATGGAAATTTAAGCTTGCTTTTGTTTGTATATTCCTCTTTCTTAGGCTTCAGAATACTCGATTTGAACTTACATTTACATCTGACAAGTTACATGCTATATGCAGCTGCACTTTGTTTTGGCCTGCATTAAAAAGAAAAGTATTTCACAATATCAGAGAAGTCAAGAAAACTCACAAATACCAAAAGAAACTGTGAAAAAAGTGGGTATTCATGTTTCATCTCCCTAATACTCATGAAACTTTTAAACTAAATTTTGATATTTTAAACATAAAATAGTTTCACAGTTTACTCAAAATAATTGTAAATGGCACAAACCTAGAACAATGAATAATCAACCTAAATGCACACATGGTTTCAAAGCCGATCAAGCCCCAAACTTCATGAAACTTTTTATTTTAAATCTAAGTTTCAGTCTTTTAAACATAACATACTTCTACACTTTACTAGGTCCTTGAAAATTTTTGGAAATCTCACAGGATTAATCTAGAACAATTAATAATTAACCCTAAAAACACGTGGTTTCAAACCCGATAGCACAAATAAAATATATCCCAAAATTCATAAAACTTTTAAACTAAATTGGAGTTTTTTTAACATAGAAGACTTTTACCATTCACTCAAAATCATTGTAAATGGCACAAACTAGAACAAAGAATAAGTACGGTAACATAAATGCACACATGGTTTCAAAGCCGATCAAGCCCCAAACTTTATGAAGCTTTTATTTTACATTAAGTTTTGGTCTTTTTTAAACATAAAATACTTCTACAATTTCCTCAGTACTTGAAAACTGTTGGAAATGTTACAGAATTAATCTAGAACAATGAATTTTAACCTCAACAAAAACGCCGTTTCAATCATGACAGGATAAATTGAAATGCATACTAAAATTCATGAAACTTTTACTCTAAACAAAATGGGGGTTTTTTAACATAAAAAAAGACTTACAGTTCACTCAAAATATTTGTAAATTAAATAAACAAAAAACCATTAACCTAGGCGAACACGTGGTTTCAAAGCCGAGGGTCTTTTCAAGAAAGTGTCTACAAAAAACTCTCGCAGCGTCACGAGCCCGCCAAGCTCCCCCACCAACGTTCCCGCCAGTCCCTTCTCCTACAGTAGCAGTGTGAAGGAGGAGTGATTAGCATACATTACACACAATCATATGAAACACGCACGTGCGCATGCCTTTAATTCTGCACACACACACACATGTTTCAATTCTATTCTTTTTAATTTGTTTCAGTTTTTTGTTTTTTATTTTTATTAAATGCACGCACACCTTCAATTTTTTTTATTTTGTTTCTTTTTTTTTATTTTTATTAGGAGGGTTTTTTAGTTTATTTTCACGATTATTTATATTACATTAATTATCTAGGATTGTGAATTAATCCTTTGTTTTGAAAAAAAAACGAACGGCATTTTTCTTATTTCAGGCGACAGTTAGCAACTCTATCAGATTAATTTTGAATAAAGCAATATAAGTATATAAAGTATACTATAAGCAATAAAGCAATAAGCAATAAGTAAGTATAAGCAATACAACTTTGAAAAATAAAACAATGTAGCTAACTATACAGCGTAAAGCTAGAATCGTAGACTCCAAACAGAGAAATGATAAATGTGTTAGTAGCAGTGGTATGGTAATCACCCCTTCTTCACACCGCTACTGTAGTAGTAGGGACTGGCGGGTGGGTTGGTGGGGGGAGCTTGGCGGGCTCGTGACGCTGCAAGAGTTGTTTGTAGACACTTTCTTGAAAAGACCCAAACCCGATACCCATTTAGTATTTATATTTTATTTCTAAACAGACACATATAATAATAATACTCACCAAATTCCTGAAAAATGATGTAAAAGAGATACCTGTAATAAAACAACAGTAACAAAATTAACAATATAATTTAAATCCGTAGAAACACCTTTCCAAATTGATACACATGAATTTCACCGTAACGTAGACTAATTTATTGGTAACACAGAAATAGCAACTTCCGGTAGCAATTCAGTTGTTTACCGTTGTCGGTTGTCCATCTCTGCAATAAGAAAAATCTCCACTACAGTTGTGTCATTCAGGATTGAACGAATCATTTTGATTGAATCATTTAGGTGATCGACTGATCGAATCGATCTTTTAAAAGAGGAGTCGGTCAATTGTACCATCACTGGCAGACTATCTGAGGTGGTTCAAACAGTCTCCGCTAGTTGCCTATCGACAACTTTTTAATCAATCTCGGCCTCGTCTCGGTCAGTAAGTGATTCGATCAGTTGACGATTCAATCAGTTGATGATTCGATCAGTTGGTTTCTGTGCATCATTTCGATCTCACTCATTTCAATCACCCACTGATTCAATCAGTGATCAAGTTACCGCAGGAAGTTTCCAGCGCACCTGACACTTTCTATCTCGTTCTTTGTTCCCCGTGAATATTTTACTTATGGACTGGTGGCTTTAATTTTCTTTTTTTTTTAGAGTGGACAATATTTAACTAATTTGAGAAGTTACTCAAAATCAGCTTTGATTTTGATTGTGACAGATCAAATATAATAATTTAATAAACAAGCGTTTCAATTCAGTGTTGAATTTTAATTAAGCATAATGATTAAATTATTTAGATATATAATATTATCTTGCTAATAATGTAATAAGGCAGTATTCGACTTTTTAGCAATGACACTTTATAAACTGTAAAAAGGCGCCCCCAACTAACCCCTAACAGTGTGTGTGTGTGTGTGTGTGTGTGTGTGTGTGTGTGTGTGTGTGTGTGTGTGTGTGTGTGTGTGTGTGTGTGTGTGTGTGTGTGTGTGTGATCATTCATGTATCAGAAATTTATATAATAACTGAAATAATATAGTCCTGTTACCGTATCTAATATAACTGAATCTTTATAGGAACTTTATTGACATAAAGAGTACAAATAATTGAAGTTAAGTGAACTCGCTCAATAGCGATCGAATGATCGAATCTTAAAGATCGAATCATTTCACTGATTGAGATGTAGTGATCGAATTCGCCCATCTCTAATCTCGACAAATTGTCGTAAGGTAGTACCGGGTAATACGGTTTGTATGTTATCTAGAGTGGGAGATAAAAACAGTTAGCGCGCATGCGCGTGGTAGCATGTGAGAAATAGCATGCATGGTATACACGGAATTGAAATCGCCATACGAAATCCCTCAAGATCTGTAAAATACATTTATTGCCTACAGAAATTTAGAATATTGTAACAAGATTACGCCCCAGAATAAATACAATTTAATCATCAAAATTTGTTGTGAATTATACCTAAACGCAATCTTTTTAGAAATAAAATACAAAGAAGTATAAAACTAACTTAACAAATAAAGAAATGAAAATAAAATATACTATCTAAAGATAAATAATAATGTCAAGGAGTAAAAGGTAATGAAAAACAAAAGGGAAATATTATAATAAGTAAATACTAGGGAAATAGGGAATGAAACCTTATGAACTAAATAATTTAATGACAATGACAAGACAATAACTGACTATGACTATTACACCCAGGAGGGAAGATCGAAGAATAATAAAAATGTAAATAGTTATTAATAAATAGAAATGTAGTGTATAAATCTTAAAACTAGGAAGTAAGTAAAAAGACATTTGTTATTGTATAAGCCTATTAAACTATAGAGAGGTCTGCGAACCTCAAGCAATTATTTTGTGTTGGTGCGCTACAAACTGTAAGTGACATAAAAATTACAAATAGAATAATATTAAACAATAATCTCAAAAATTAGATAGTTTAATAATGTAAGAAAGTGGAAATAACGGTAATAGATATTAAAAAACAGTGTATAGGAAATAGACCTAGTTATAATATAAACAGTGAATAAAACATATAATTTATATAAACCAACTATATAGCTAATATAGTAAGATCAAAGTGTATAATGATTAAAAATAGTGGAATATTACGTTACAAACTAATAATATACATCAGTGATGAAGAAAAAATAAGATTCAACTGAATCATCTCAATTATAAAATATGAAAACAAACCTGTGACCCATAAATATAATTTAGCCAAGAGCTGTACTAAATGAATCGGTAGTTTTAAGAAAGAAACATTATTGTTGAAGAATATTTAAAATAAGCCAGAACAAATTAATTTGAAGCTGGACATTTTCTACAAAATAATTAATGTTATACAATTGAATTAATGAAGAAAAACTTCAGAAATAACGAGAAGTATAATGGTTTAATAGAATACACGGAAAACTGAAGCCCAGAAGATAAATATCAAGAAATAATCTGTAAACAAAACTACAACTTTGGTGAGATTGTTCCATCATGCTAAGACAAACATTTGATCAAACATTACTCAGTTTAAAGAAAGAACAGTGAAACAATATAACAAAAACACTATAAACATTATGATTATTAATTTTATTTATTCATTGTAATTTTATTATTAGTTGTTCCTGTTTAAGTTGTTTCTTTTGTATGATCCAAAGGACCCATGACTCGACATGCATACACAACACCAAATTACTGAAACCTATTTATACTTATTATATTTTATATTATATGTATGACTTTGACTGTACAAAGACTTTAATTTCTTTTATTAACCCTGAGAAGGAGTTTTAATGTTATCAAACCTAAAGGAGCTACTAACTAAAGACAAGGGCATTGAATGTTAATAAATTTCAATATACAGTATGTCAAAGAGAAAATAATAATAAATTTTATTGAATTTGAAACAAGAGAAAATAAGAATTTAATTGTTTATTTCACATTATTTTAAAATACAAAGTAATGCTATCTAACAATATCTATGTTTGAATATCACTTATTTTGTACATAAATTTAACGTCAAATTTATTATATTAATACATTCTAATATACAGCAACATATTCTCACATTGTCTTTGTTATAGCTGATAACCTGACAACACAATACTATCATTAGGCTATCACAGGCTATAATTAGGATGTCTTCGTTAGAATTCATATCACAATCAGCTAGGCTCGCCACCAGACTTACAGCTCAATCATAAAGCTCACTCACACGGTAGAAACTAGTAAACAAACCGGAATACTGAGGATAAACTGTATCATTTTCGATTTTTTTCATACTATAGTTTGTTTTAGTGTCCTAATGATGATTTTCAACAAAATTAAGTGTCGCAAATATAAAATAACTAAGTAATTTTGAAAAATAATAGTGCCAACTGTGTAACACGGTTACATAAGCTGCCCCCGACATTACGTTGTGTGAATGTGTATGTGTGCCTCTGTTTGTTTGTTATTCGTTCTTACCTGCACCGGTGGCGAAGCGCGTCAGGGGAGACAAGATGGATAGTGTCTCCCCAAATAATTTATTCATAAAGTAATTAATTTTTATGTATGAATTAAGTAGCGTAAGTTACTCATAAAGGGTATAAAACTAATTTAAGAAGTTAAATATCACGCAACATGACGCGAGTGTGATCCATGGAACCTTGCTGTGCGATGCAATTGTACGCGGAGTATCAGGGTAGACATTATTTGAAATGTCTTTTTAACAAGGCTGGAGGTGAGAAGGTCTTCGGTGGCCGGTGGACAACGGACCTGCTCGCGCAGCATAAAAATGCGTACCGTACATCACACCAGAAGACACGTCGCCCCCACACTATAGAGCACAGAATTCTCGCCTGGCCTCCTGTGTTTGTTTCAATGTGCTCGCGTAGTGAATAATTTGTTTTTGTTACGTTTACAAATTATTTTTAATTTTGTATATAGTGGTGTAGTCTAAGAAGTGTGTAATAATTTACGTACTAATTATTTAATAATACATACTTTTCAGTGTCGTCCTTTAAGTTCTTTAAGCATATGTTTAATTGGTTTAAAGGAGCAAAATGACTACAGTTAGTACCAGTTCTGTTCTATCGCAGAAGTATTTGACAAAAAACTCTGACAACTTTGATTCGCTAGAATTTTTGTTAAAATACGAAATCAGTACGTTACATTTAGAGCAAAAGGTATTGCTAAAGTTAAAAATATCTCGGGTGTCTTTAGATTTGTCACAAAAGAATGGAAAAGTTGTCAGAAAATTTCAGAAAGTTTGGTATAGTAAATATAGGTGGTTCTCTGGTTGGAAACGAAACTAAACTCTTCACTGCTATTATTGTTTAATGTTTAATGGAGAGGAACCATGGAGCAGAGTTGAAGCTAAAACCGCTAATCATGCTGGTAGCAAAACATATAAAAAATAATGAGATGTTTCACATGCTAGGAGGTAACAGAATTGATCATTATTTGTCCGACACACCTAGAATTTAAGTAGTACAGCACAACGAAAATGTGGCACGAAATCGAAGGATAATAGGCCTCTTGATAGATGATCGTTATTTAGGACGGCAAGAGTTAGTTTTTAGGGGTCATAAGGAAAAGGAGCAATCTCTTAATAAGGGCAATTACTTATAAACTTTAAATTTACTGGCGATGGAAGAGTCTTTCATGAAAGAACATACACAGAGTAATTCAAAATTGCACGGGAATCTCTCGGGAGCTGATTCTATTGCTACATATAAGAAAAAATGAGACACGGCGTCTATAACTCATTTATAAGAAAATATGACAAGTTTGTGAAATTCCTACACTAATCCGGATTTGTCATCATTAAAATTTGTGAATAAAATTTACATTTTTCTAGACATATTTTCTAATTAAGAATCATAAACGACACCAATAACAAAGCGATAGCTTTTTCTTGATATTTAGGGCAAAGTATAAAACGAATGCGTGTGTTTTAGACAGTTACTTAGATAGTCTATTATCTGATAGAAGTACCATTAACTCTATTTACCATAGTTCTATTGGTTCATTAAGAACGTTAACAATCTTAGTAAGAGGTTGCTTTTAGCTGGTATTTTTATGTCTACCCAAATTATTTTGTCACGCTTCGTCGCTGACCTGCACTGTCTATCCGCGTTTTCGTGAACTTTCACTGTTGAGCGTTATTAAAACTATAGGCCTAGTATCTTATAATACGTTTATAAATTTTGTTCTATAATATAATCTACAGTAATATTAAACAGACATGAATCAGCGCGCAGGTTGTAGTGGGGAGAAGACGGCAGCAGTGAAAGGCACGAGAGAGGAAAATGTCTACTAACGCAGTTGAAAATATTAGTCTACTCTCTGAATTGTCAATAAGACGCACATATGACAAGAGTAATCTATTTTGACACGGGTTGACTTTTTGTACCTAATGTGCCGAAGTTACGCTTCTTTAATAATTAAAGATGAAAGATAATAGTTAAATTTACGTTTTCCCTGTAAAAGTAGTAAAATTTGAAAACTGGTATCGCTTATAATGACAGCTGAAATAAAGCAGTTAGGGCCTACACTGCTTTGTCGATTCACAATTATTTTCGTTTTATTATATTTTATTTATAACTTTATTTATTTAGTTTTCTATTGTGTATGATTCTTATAGTGTTTTAAATTGTTTATTTTTAATTTTTAACGTTTTTATGTATTTATTGTTTTTTACATTTAATTAGCTACATTTTTAATTATATTACTAAATACTTTACCAAACTAAATTTTACAGCCCTACCAACACGCACACACACGCACGCACAGATATATGTAACTTACTTGTGCGGTAGCGCGATAATTTTATTTTATAGGTTGGCTAATCTGCTTCCTACTTTTGTTCTATTCTGATTACGCATGTCAAAGCTCAGTACGTCAAAAACGCTCGAAGCGACGGTCGGCTCGCCTGCAGTCTTACTGCTTTAAATACTTGTACGAAAGTATTTATTTCTGCGTACTAAGCAGGTCGTACTCTTTACGACCTTTATCGTAGGCCTTAGGCCACACTTCATATGGCCCATTAGGCCCCTTCATCGTAATATCTAAAATTTGATACGTATACATCAAACCATATGTCTTACGCATACGTCATGCTCATTAGCCAACCTTTATTTAAATAACTGACAACTACATGTAATGTAAATTTGAACATCAATTAAAATGAATTTAATACAGTCCACAATTTTCATCATTTCTGCTACCTGGTGATTCATCAATGCACGCATTTACAAGCTACATTCTTTTACTAAACATTTTTTGGTCCACGCGGACAGGAATCTACACATTTTATGGTCCCACAGTACGGATCACTCATATCACTAACCATACTTTTTACTAACTTACATAACTTTTTACTAACCAATTATTCTTATAATTTGAAAATTCTTTTATTCTTTTAATTGTTTTTAAGGTTTTTACCTTAAATTTGGTTACCTACAAAATTTGGTTGTAGGTAAGTTTTGATTTCGATTACGACAGTAAACGTGGACATTTTTTAAGACGAAACAAGCGTCAGACACAACAGAAAGAGACAATGTAGGCCTAATAAAGATTTCCATTATTTTGTAAACAGTGACTTGGCGTGTTGTGTCTGTTCCAATGTTTCTCGAAAGTCGAGACTAGACATCAACAATAGTTGTATATTTTGGAATGTGTACACTTTGTGTACATGTTACGATTCACGAAAAACGTAGTAATATATGATCCACATTGCTCTGGCATCTTAATTTGTTTGAATAAGTAACATTAATAACAGCCTCGTACGTGAAATGTGTGTGTGTGTGTGTGTGTGTTTAAAAAACAAGCAGATGTAAACTATCCGTAAGGAACCGGAGAGACAATATTAATGCAAGCATTAGACTGAAACTATTTAAGTACCATAGAGCACATTTACTTACATGCAATTACAATAATTTTTTAGGTCAGTGCTTCACCCTACTAATATTTGCGTCACTGTTATCACCGTTAGCCTATTATCACTATCACTCAAATTGCCTTCACTGCTGCTATCTCGTCTTACATTACTTTCTAAACGATGTTACAATATCCCTTATTTGGTTCGATCTCACGTAGTCATTTTCAATTTTCATGACGTCACGTCTTGATCTCTAGTCTGCAGGAGAAATACAATATAATTCCTTTGACACTGTCCACAGAAAAATGCACGTTTTTTTCTTTCAACACGCTTCTTCACGGTTGCCCAAGTCAGTTCCATAGGATTAAAATCCGGCTGATAGTGTAGAAGTTGTAAAACAGAATGTCCATGGTTTGCCAAAATAGCATCTATTTTAAAAGTTTTGTAAGTTGATTTGTTTTGTTTAATTAGTGCATACAGCTCAGGCTTTAACATAGATGGACTACAAGGAATGTAATGGTTTTTTAACCAGTTAATCATGTCTGTCCTTTTTTGTTAATGATGTTGGAGGTGGATTTATTTGTACATTATGGTAGGAGGCATTATCTATTACTATTACGCTGTTCTTATTAAAATGAAATGAAACTAAACGCTTCACATTTGATGAATACTGATGTTTTTTTGAAAAGTACTCACACAATAACCTCCACAGCATCTCAGAGAAAACTAAGCTGTTTCTCTGTTGACGCATGCGCATTACATAACCTGCGCCGTTAGGACGAAAACGGTTGAGTCATGTCTAGTGAACTTTACTTTTTTGTAGGCCTACTTACTTATGGAGTGCTTAAAAACAGAAATTTAACGGAAAATAAAAAAGAACGTTTATGTATTGTCTGTTAATAGTTTATTTCTGTAATGCAGTGTCTGCTTCTCCTGAGTGGTACGATTCCTGGGCGCAATTTCAATCCAGCGCCTCGTCATGAAAATGTCAGCTCTTGTTGCACCATATTGGCGAGTGTCTTGAGTGCTTCCACGTGGCTGATTATCTTATTAGCAGCCGGCTGCTCCTCTTCCGCCTGATTCAGACATCATTACGTCATTGTTGAAGTGCTTCCTGTGTTGTATCTCGGCAGCCTGGTAGTTGTTTAAACAGAGGCAGCAGTTTGTCTCCTGTTCTTCTCTTTCCTTTTCAACTTCCACCGGCATAACAGCACGGAGAAGACGACGCTAAGATGGTGCAAATTTACGGAAAACAGGTCAAACTACAGCATGAGTTCTACCTTCCGGTCAGGTCAGCGGCGTATCATCCATCGACTCGTAACGGCGCAGGTCGGATAACTGAGACTGTACCGGTACTGTGTGTTGAACACTAATGTGAAACCCTTATAATGGAGTAGTCCAGTCATAGGCAACCTTTGCATTTATGGGGGCGCATATATAGGCCTAACTGACGACCAGTCGATGGGCGCACGCCTCTCCACTCCATCAATGGTGCGGAGTTCAAGAGCTGGACGTTACAAACATTAACTGTCTCTTTATAATACCCTTGCGCTTATATTTAGCGACGCGGAACACCGAATCAATAAAAGCTTTGCAGTATTTTTCATTTAAATTTGTGAAAAGTTTTCACATTAGGAGTAGATCATCAACAAATTGTCATCATGCACACGCACGTTAAAATTAACAATACTTTAAACGAAAGAAAATGGTTAAAGCAGGAAAACATTTTAATAAAAATAAATTAAAGAACTTACCACAATAACACTATTTATTTTCATAAAGTGCACAGAAATGTAAAACTTGAAAAAATCACTTAGGGGTGAAAAATATTTACAAGCTCTGGACGACAAGCTCGAAATCGTATTGGGGGGAAACGTAACGCGGTTCGGTAATGGCTCGTACTATTATTTTATAATACAGTAGTTCGAATCAGGTACAATGCGGGTGCGTTCCTTCGTTCAAAAGAAAATAAAATTACAAATTGGTTCGCGGGCGTATGAAACCTTATCGACAAGCCCAGGGTTGCCGACTGCTGGACTAGTCCCTGAGGCACCATATTGATATATGACACAAAGGCGGATAATTCTGAATCAGTGCCCTTTTACCTTTTCTCATTTTCATTTTCGTAAAATCATGTTCTGTTGTTAATACTGAAAGTTATATTTAAAAAAAAATTCTAAATATTATATGCTTTTATTGATTTGAACTTTAAAAAATTCCAATTTTATATTAACGGCTTTTATTAAACCTCTTTCAAAATCCCTTTTCTTCAGTTTATATCGTAAAGTCGATACCATGTATTTAAACACAAAACGAAAGTGTAACTTTACACGCAATAAAGAATTAACACGTTTTGATAGTATCTTTTTACAAACAGCTGTTGCATGTGCATGCGCCCATCTCATCCACGCGTGAGAGCATATCACTGGCTCTTTCCATCAGATTTGGCGAATGGCCAAATATTATTATTTTTTTAAAGAGAGTAAATTAATTTATCACTTGTACTACCAGTAACCTAGAACTGGTAGTTCGTATAAACAATATTTATGGTTAAAATCGTGATGAAATTATACTTTAAGAAACTAACTTCATGCATTGAATTAGACTGTTTTGTTGGCATAATAAATTGTTTAAATTTATAAAGGCAAATGCTACTCTCGTATTGACAATAATATGAAGGAAAACGCGGGCTTACTATCTTGCCCGACGCTAGTGAGCGTTCACGGATAAGTCAAGGACTGCAATATGCATGTGACTGGGAAAACCGTAACGTAATTTACGTGTCGGTATTTCCTCAAGCAACCTGTAACCTGTCCTACAAGTGTCTGTGCGGCCAGTGTCAGTGTGGCTGCGTCCGTGCGAGTGTCCGCCATGGTTAGGCCAACTATGTTACTGCTACAGACGACTTTATGTCTGACAGGTACGTACACTGCTTACATGTAAGTTGTTTGTTTGTTTCTCTGCAAAACGAGTGAAGCAATACAATCCAGTCGACTTTTAAGAGAAGGAAGCATTAAACAAAATTAATCAACAGAGTTAATTTAAATTTAATTGCAAGCCAACGAGTTACTTGCGTATAAAACCCCTTTCGTACTTTCGTCACACAAAAATTTACTTTTGCTTTTCCTATAGGTTTTATATAATTTGTTTCCTTGTGCGTTGCATACGTACTCATACGCACTCGAACGAGCGCGTAAAAATATTTACAATTTAAAAGATTTGTTTCCTTGGTCGTTTTTTTTTACACCTGAAATAAAGTATTTTCCTACAAGTAATAATCACGTGACTGCGTTTACAAAATTGTATTAGTCTCTTCACATTACGGGTTATAGGCTTACACAATATTTCCTAATGCTTACTTGGCCCTACATTTCACGATTTGTATAAACGACGATCAAATGAAAATTCACTATCTTTCTTAAGGTTCTGCACGCTAAATTTAAAATTCCATTGTCGATACTGGCGCACTCATAGCAGCGGAAGCAGGAGGAATTACTTGATAACTATCCGGTATGTAACGTATGAAAGTTTGTAAATTCTGCAAGTCGTACTAATTACTACGACACAAAAAATAGTCCCCCGCCGCCTGCAATCGGCTTCGCGCCAGACCAGACCACTCACGCACGTACCTATACACTCACCATTCTATCAACAGCAGGAGCAGTTGTTACATAATGTGTACGCAGAGCAGGTCATCTGCAAAATATGGCTACTGACAGTACCGTCTAACATAATCGTGTCAGTATAGCCAAAATAACAAGTAATTTGTGTGACTTTATTTAAAAATATATAAACAAAATAATTTATGTCTTCTACATACTATCATCTGTAGGCCTATAATAAATGAATTCCTAACACTTAGAACGAATAAATGAATTCGTAGCACACGCCATAGTACTTACTATATCCATTTACATTTAGAGTTTCAAATCTAAATATTTATTATCAGTGATAATCTCTAACAATCGCACACACAAAAAACAAATTATCCGTATCCCACATTAGACTGCTACAAATTATACGATAAACGCAAGTAACTTACTTATTGTTCTGTTCGTTCAATAAACAGGCCTTATCCACAAAGCAGATTTATTTGTAAAGCGCAATTTTTTGGTCATTAGGCCCTATAACTTCTCAGAAGTAGTATGTGCTAAATTAGTAAATACATACTGATTAGAGAAATGTGAATTCGCTGATGTCTTACTGATTGATTCTATATTGGTGATAATAAATCAACTGTTGGCATAGACGAATCCATTTTCTTCACGGTGTAAATCATGACGGGAGACTGTTTCCTCAACTATAGGCTTTTTAGAGGGATCAATCCAAAACACTGTTGTATTGCCGATTGGACGGGGGGATACAAACAGTGAAAAACTGTAACCTAGTCCGAAGATTATGTTGGATTGTTGGGAAGTTTATGGTGCTATACATTTTTGCGTGAAACGTCAATCATTCTGTGAATTTCGAACGTCCTGTGTCGAGTATTTACACCAATACGCAAAGTTTATAATCAAAAGCTAAAGTGAGAAACGAGAATTTGATGCTGGGAGGCGCTCAACTAATATTCTATTTGTGCGAATTTGGCTATTCCAACAATAACAGTCAGTAAACATGTCATATACATTATCACTAAATAAATGAATGTGGTCGTCAACAGTAAAAAGCATCCGCTTTACAAATGCGTTCGCTTTCTGTATAAGGCCCCAATACAAAAAAATAAAATATTTTAGTGAAAGGAAAGAACACTGTAAATTCACCAGTTTGCTACACTCAAAATATTTTATTTGTAAAGTGTGGTGTAGCAGTGTTTACTGAGTGTCAAAAAAGGTTATTTAATCTTAATATTATAAATAAATCACATAAAAAATAATTATATCCATCATAAATCATTCTCATCTATATACATATATATTATAATATTTATAACTAAATTTACCTCAAGATATACTTTTTTCCTTTAGGAACATGTTTCGAGAGTTCTTGTTCTCTCATCTTCAGCCTTCGCCATCTTGTTTCTGGTGAAGTATTTGTGTGTTGGCTTCTGGATGTAGAAACAAGATGGCGAAGGCTGAAGATGAGAGAACAAGAACTCTCGAAACATGTTCCTAAAGGAAAAAAGTATATCTTGAGGTAAATTTAGTTATAAATATTAAAGTATTATATACATCAAGAAACGGACTGTAGCAGAAAGTGATTGAAATATATATATATATATATATATATATATATATATATATATATATAAGTATAAAACTCAAAGTCTGAGGATTTATGGGTACTGAATACAAATCTATATCGTTACACCGATTGCCACCAAATTTTGCACAAGTAACCTTTGAGACAAGGCGAAAAACACTGTCTAACTTGGAATTTTATGTTTTGCCCCGTTCGCACGATTTATACCTTTTTAATTATGGCTTTCGTTGACGCGTATAAAGATGTCAAAAACACCATGGAGACCAGAATTAATTACCATAGCAACAAATAAATAAACAAATGATATTTAGCGGCATCCGAACTGTATCTTTATCCGTTCCTGCAGTTTTTAATGTTTTTAGTATGCGATTGTATCGATATATTTTGTAATTTTGTATACAGACACGTCTATATATTTTGTAATTGTCTTAAACAATTATAAAATTTATGTTTATACGTATTTCTGATGAAGCAATGAATAAGTAACGAAATATATTAAATACTATTACTACTAAAGATGTCAAAAGCACCAAGGAGACCAGAATTAATTACCATAATAACAAGTAAATAAACAAAAACTATTTAGCGGCATCGGAACTGTACATTTAGGCCTATCCATTCCTGCAGTACACTTTCGATTTTATACTATATGCGAGTGTATCGATATATTACGATGTGGAAAAGAAGTGTATTAATTGTAAATTGCCCTATTACTTATAGCACAGTCACTGAAGCCGAAAAAAAATAGAAATTACAAATTAAGTCGCTTCAACGAGATTTTTTGCATAGGGCTAGATAAAAAGGTAAGAAAGAATTAAAAAAAAAGTTTACAAAAATTCAGTCGCGGGTTTTCGAAAAAAGGGAGGGGGAGGACACAAAATTCATTTTTCGTGATTATCTAAAAAATATTAAATTTATGAGAAAAATACAAAATACCAAAAAGAAAGAGCATAAAAGTCTGCATAAAAAAGGTTAACATTTTTTTGTCAGGGCGATAATTTTAGTAGAAAAATTAATTCAAAGTCGGTCAAATTTTTCACAAAGTGGATTTTCACATAAAATACATGTATTCCACTCCACTACAGAATCCACCTTTGCAAACCACCTCATTGAAGCAAACCACACATACAAAAACATCGACAATAACATGTACATTCTACACGTACACACAAAAGGCCGAAAACTAGACACTCTAGAACAATTAGAAATATACAAACACACGAAAACAAATAAAAACGACATCCTAAACGAACAGACACAATTCAAATCGCACGCATTATTCGAACATTGAGATATGCGTGAGATTATTCTCACCCCACACACACAACATCGATCTTTCGAAATTCGATTCCGTCGCCCACAACAGGACGGACAGCGCTACCAGCGGCAACCTCTGAAGAAGCCTTTTAAAGATGAAAACCGGTTCAGGTTGTAAGGTAAAACTTTATGTTTTTACTTATAAAAAACTGTTCCGAGTCGTTAATGTAATAGTTGTATTTATTAATAAAAGTTACATTTATTTAAATTTAACTAAATTTTAACAATTCTTTACACGGCAGTCTTATAGACGACACTTTCACCAATACGTGCTCATAATTTTGTTAAAAAATATTTATTTTGAAAATTTCTGTAGAAATTGTAAGTTAAGAAAACTCGCGAACTCAAAAAAATTATAAAATTTAAAACTCGCTTATTTTATGCCAATAAAACAATACTAATTTTTATTATTTTTTTCAAAGACCTATATATGTAAAGTTCATATTGTGAAGTTTTTTTTAATGTAAATACATTTGTAATAAATTGTTAATATGTTTATGCATTAGTTGAAAAAAATAAAAAACAAATAGTTATTACTTTATTCTAAGTAGGCCTATTTATTAATACTTTAATTATTTTCTTTTCATTTTATATAATAGTACAAACATTTAGCTTTAAATTGCTTTTTGATTTTTGTCTCTACGACTATTATAACGGATTTTATTAAAATTTGTATGTTGCAATCTCAGAAAAAATTAGCCTTCCCGCTCATCGGGGCGGACTCCGACAATCAATTTTTTTCTAATATTTCAATCCATTTTTCTCATAAAGTATTGGCCTGACAAAAAACATGACAAATAACTTTTTTGTAGAGAATTTAATGCTCTTTAAGTTTTGTAATTTGTCTTTTTCGTAAATTTGTTATTTTTTAAGATAATCACGAAAAAAATGAATTTTTTGTAACTTCCCCTTCCCTTTCTTCGAAAACCCGCGACTGAATTTTTGTAAACTTTTTTTTAAAATTGTTACTCACCCTTTTATCTAGTTTTATGCAAAAAATCTCGTAGAAGCCACTTAATTTGAATTTTTTTACTTCAGTGACTGTACTATAAATGCAAAGAGGAAATACGTGTTGTTTTCATTTGTGAGGTTAGGTGACAACGGTTTTTGGTTTTTAGTTTACTGCTCAAATAAATAAAACCATGGCTGAGGAAAACAAAGTTTACTGTGTTCTACAATGCTTCTAACACAGTTACACTTAAAATAAAGAATTTAGCGTTTTTGATTTAACAGGTACTTTATAAATATCTCCAAAAGGCTTTGCAAACGGGTACTTTTAAATCTCCAAAGGCTGTTGCACCAACATAATAATTTAGTACAAGTTAAAATAGTACAAGTGTTGAAAACAGCTTTGGAGAGAATTTTACTAATGAGTACAAAATTGTTATACGAGCTGACAGAACGCCATATAGACATAGACAACAAAAGTTATACTAAAATACTTATTAAAAGTCAAATATTCGCGTGCGGAGCCGCGGATAACAGCTAGTAGTTTAATAAAGAAAAGTATATAAATTAGTATTTACGTTAACAAACACATTTTACACATAAGTTCATTTTAATAGCTGTCCTGTGACAATAATATAAAATTATTAGCACAGAGTCAAAATTATTTGTTCAAAGACTATTATCATTTTTGTATATTATGAATGATCCAATCCTTATTGATAAAACAACAGATTCTTATCTCATTTTCGTAGGTCAAAGCCATGTACAGCGACATGGCAAAGTTGATATTACTTTGTGATAACATAAAATAAAACAAATTAACTTACAATAAAAAATTAACAAATATTTACACAAATAGGAATAATTAATAATTAAGCGTAACTTTAAATAAAGATCCTACAAATAAATATCAAACACAAATATTAAATAGGAACAAATAAATATATTTTAATTATGATTAAAAAATAATAACATATGTATCACGTCAAAGAATGAGAGGTATGCTACATCATGGAAATGAAAACTCCTCAACACTTGCCTGAATGCTAACAGAAGTCGAGGCAAAAAGTCCTTAGAAGGACAGCAGACATACAGTACAATGCATATATACATTAAATACAAATTTTTAACAAAAAATGATTTGTTCAATACAACAATTTCAGCAATTTCAATCTTGTGATCACATATGTACAGCCTAGTTAATAGTTTACATCAAGTTGAAAATTATTTAATAATATTCATCTGCTTAAATTATGAGCACACATTCTTTTTAGAAACGAATTCTGTAAGAAACGGCATCTGTTATACTACAATTTTCGGTTTCAATTATTTTCTTATTGTTCTTCACACGTTCAGGAACTAAATTATATTATTTTAATATTCTCCACTCCGCTAGTCTTTCACCACCACGATTTTTCCGTTTAAGAGTATTCTTTTTATTGCCCATAGTAATAATTAAATAACAAAAAAGTAAAGACAGTGAATCGTAACGTCATACAGAACACAGTTGTACAGTTTAACAGTCATAAACAGTTGTAAAGCGATAACAACACGAACGCGCGCAATGTAATTTACCGCCACTGCATACCAACTCTTCGCAGTAACCTTGAGATCCCCTCCAGTCCGGCGCCGTCTCATCTGATCGTCCGTTGAATTCCTCGCCCCTCGCCGTACCTATATTCATCCGCCACATACAAGTTGCTTTCTTGGCCGCCAGGCGGCAGAGTTATCACTTGTTAAAATTTGACAGACCGTTGTGAACACAGTTTCATTTAAAAGTAAATAATATTGTCATCGGAGACATAAACGTTATTGTATTATATATCTTTCCAAAGGCAATGAAATTATGAAGCGAGTCCGCTGCTTCAGAATCTTTTTTTTTTATTACTTTCACTAATCGAGGTTAAATATTGTAAAATATAATTAATTTTTTTTAAACACTAATTATAATTTTACAACTTTTTACAGCGGATCCAGTCAAGATTTTAGAGTTCTTTAAAAGTACACCTCGTTTGTAATTTTCGGTTTACGATTAAGGGAGAAATGTACTTGTGAATAAAGCATTGTTCTTATGGACTTTGAAATTCAATATGGCGGTGTGCATGCAGACCCTTAAATGCGACACTTGGAATTTGGTTTGATGGTTGCTAACTCTTGAATTTATTGTTTCAAAACAGAGAGAACTCAACACAGATAGCGATTTATCTGCTCTAAATAAATTCAATCTACTTTTGGAAGTAGTTTTCCTTAGAGAAATGCAAGCTCAAAATAAACGAGTATTAATTGTTCCATTAAATTTATAAAACGGCCTAATTTACACAACGCATATATTATACAGTAGTCTATCGATTGTCTATGTCTGCAGGATCCATGGGAGCGATTCATTATCATAATATTATACAGTATCGATTGTCTATGTCTGCAGGATTCATGGGAGCGATTCATTATCATAATACGACGGGAAGGTAATGATGGCGTAATACAGAATGATGGGTATTCTGTTTGGGTTGTAATTCAGCAAATGTTTTTCGAAGCAAATTATTTATCTGAAACAGTTCTGTCTCCTTGAAGTCCAAGTAGGCGTATTGAAAATGATAATAATAAATTTTTAAATAGAGTATTTGCAATCTAAACATACCAAAGTGTTTAGCTACTTGACTACTATACTAGACCGTGATATATCTCTTAGAACATTGGAAAGTAAAAATATTTCGAAAACTATATAAAAACTGTAATGATAAAAATGGGAACAGAATTGACTGATAAGAGTGCAGTGAAATATTTTTATTTATAAGCAATAAAGTGTTAGTGTCTTATAAATATATAAAGTTTAAATTCCTCTTTTTGCTACATAGGCCTATAACTCTTTTACAGCAGCAAAAGAGGAAAATACGTACATAAAATTTCACAATGACAGAAACCAAACCACGTATTGCAGTACTCCCGATAAACGCTTTCGAGCCTTTCAGCTCATCTTTAGATCCGGTACAAAATCACAATAACCGGATACGTTACCTACACTTCTGCCTTTGACAAGGGTGTACATAATTTCTTAAACAGCCCTTGTCACTAACTGCCTACCAAATGTGGGTGGGGTCAACTAGCTAAATTTAGTTAATTATTTCAATATGTAAAACACATCTCAATTAAAAATATTAACTCGGTATCTGATTTTGAAGAGGTACAAATATATTGCTAAATGTTACTGATCTTTAGGAAAGACAAAGAGCAACTGTATTTGGGCCTCGTTTACGATGTTCATGTTCAAGTTTTTTCAACATGAATTGTTCTGTACGAGTTAACGATGCCTAAACGCAATTGGGTATACTTTACATCAGTGGCGGCTCGTCCATAAGGGCTGCAGCCCTCCCTACAGTTTTCAAGGAAAACTAATTACCGTATTTAAATAACTTTTTATTTAGGAAATTATGTATTCTTCAAAGATTCGCCAGTATAAGAAATACATTTTTATATTCGCGTTCAGCCACAACTGAAGGTCGTGCAGATAGATGCATGTATGTGACAGGCGGGCTGCGCCCTACTTATAGTCCATTCAACTAAAGAAGATCGCTGACTTTCAAAGCCTGCCTTTTCCACAAAAGTAGAGCCAAAAATTAAAGAAACACATAGATATAATCGTCAATCGCTTTTCTTTAAGTGGTTTATATTTCATAATTTTACAGCTAAGTGTTTTTTCACGGTAAAGCAATATTTAGAAAAAGTCACGGTTTTTTCATTGTTTTACCGTAACTGCCAATTTTATGAATTTATTTCTTAGTAAGTAATGCCTTGAAAAAATTTTCTTGTTCAGGATTGTTGAACATCAAAACTTTTCTACCGTTTACTTCGGAATAATGGAATCCCAGATCGCGAAGAACTGTCCAGAGAGAAGTTTTTGCACCGCTAAGCAATCCTGTATTTGTCGCTGATACCAGCATTTTATCCAGTGTGGGGTGTTTACGACGTTTGTAATACCCGTAGACGTGCCGTCTAAGCGCATCCTCTTGAAACGGGTCTAGTTCGATAACTTTGGCCGCATGTTTTCTCTCTTTCCCAGGCGTCGAGACGGAGCTTTGGCCAGCTTTAACTGCTGCTGAATTTTCACGACACACTCGTGTCACTGTTGCTGTTCCAATTTGTAAAGCTCGTGCGGTCCTCTCCGCTATTTTTGAAAAAGGTATTACAGGTTCACCAGTTTTTTTCAAGGTATCATTTTCTTTTTTAAAAAACTCCCGGACACTCACGATCATTTCTCTTCCTTGACTCTTTATCGTACTTCCTTTCCGAAAAACAGTCTTCCCGGCACTTGTTGATGGTAAACTTTCTTCGTCATTCGCCATCTCTAAGATTAAAACATATAATTGAACAAAACACTTCAGCTATCTCAGACGACAACACTTTACAAAACAGAACACTCCACCAAACTAAAGTATGTTGGTATTTTGTGTATGTGGTGGGGTGTGTGATAGCGGTGACCTTATCAGGTTATAGACGGTTGACTCATCAGGTTGTGGCGCGCGGTAAGCAATTCGGCCTACATAATCAGAGGGCAAGCATAAATGTGCTTTCAAACTTTAATAACATTTTTTAATTAATATATTACAAAGTGTAGCTATATACAACCGTAATCAACATTCACTTAACGCCTATAACAATTACTTGGTGACATTTAGTTCTAAGAAGTAACGGCCGCCGCCGCACAGACAGCGGCCACTGTACTAGAAATGAAACTACTGCAATTTTGACATAATTAAGATATTTCTGTTGAAATGCGATAACCAACACTTGACAATAATGAAATCATCTTATTAATGTTAACATTGTGGCTAAGTGTAGCAGTTTAGCAATTTTATAAAAGAAATAGTAAGGATGGGTGCTAATTTAAATAATATGGAGAATAAAACATGCGAATTGCAAGCAGATAAATATAAAAATGTAAGGGAATTTTTTAAGTATTTAAAAATTAAAGCAAAATTGAAAAAAACGCTAGGGAAAATTTGGTTCAACAAACAGTGTTTAATTAATAAAATAACTCCAAATACGCAAAAATTAAAATTAATAACAAAAGCAAAGTAGCAAACCAAGTGAAAAATATGGCGGAAAAAATATGGATAAAACTTGAAATAAAGAACTTATACAGTAAAATAAATAGATATAACAAAGAAATGTATCAATTACATCAAAAATTATATACAAGTTACAATTATATAGAAATAGAAGAAATGAGAAAAGAGTTTGGTGAAAAATACATAGAAAAGAAAATAAGAAAAATGGAAGAGAGATTAAACAAGAAACTCAAGAAATTAATAGAAGGAACAAAAAATAAAAATAAAGAAAAAGAAAAAGAAATAAAATTTGCTAAAAAAGTATTACATTTAACAGAAACAAATTTTACAGAAAGTGAACATCAATTATTAGGGAAAAGTTTAAAATATGCAACAAAAACAAACATAGATAAAGAAAATACAATCATAGAATGTGAAGAAATAATCGATAAAATAAAAAAATGAAGAAAGTAAAAAACAACTAAGAAGTGAAGTAAAAGAAATAACAGAAAAAATATGTAAGAAAAACAAAAATGCAAGAAATAAAAACGAAACACAAATAAAAAGAAATATAAGAGAATTAAAAAAGAAAATCACGGAGAACAATTTGATAGTTATAAAAGCAGATAAAGGTAACACAGCAGTGGTAATGAACAAAAGAGATTATATCGAAAAAGCAGAACAATTTATACAAAAAGGACCATATAAAGAAATAAAATATGACTATACAAGCAAATTTCAAGCACAAACAAAGAAATTGATAAAAAAGATAACATATTTAACAGAATGGCAAAAGAAACAAAAAATAGAACATAATCCTGAAGCTCCTAAATTTAGATGTCAAATTAAGTTACATAAAAAAGAAATGCCATTAAGACCTATAGTATCATTTATAAATTCGCCAACATACAAAATATCAAAAGAAATAAGTAAAAGAATCAAAATGGCATACGAAAAAGAAGAACTCCACAGCATAGAAAATAGCAAAAAGGTAATAGAAAAGTTAAAAGAAATAACCATAACAAATAAGACAAAACTAATGTCATTAGATATGAAAGATATGTACACTAACATACCAATAGCAAAAACAGTAGAAATAATAAAGAAAAACAAATTAAGTAATGTAGAATGGAAAAACGAAATAATAGAAGGATTGGAATTATGCTTAAGCCAAAATTACTTCAGATTTAACAACAAATTTTACATACAAGAAAATGGATTACCAATGGGATCACCGCTTTCACCATTAATGGCAGAGATATTCATGAATAGCTTTGAAATCAAAATTTTAAAAGATGTAGATAAGAAAGAAGAATTAAAAAATGGATCAGATATGTAGATGACATACTAATAGTTTGGGAAGGTGAAGTAAATGATTTTAAAAAATTTACGGAAGAATTAAATAACATAGAAAAAAACAATAAAATTTCAAGAAGAAATTGGAGGATTAGAAATTAATTTCCTGGATATCAATATAAAAAAATTGACGATAACAAACTCAAATTCGATATATATAGGAAAGAAACATACTCAGATTTAATAATTCCACAAGAATCATATCATCCAGTCAATTATAAAATGGCAGCATTAAATTCATTTTGCTATAAAGCTATAAATTATCTAGAAAATGAAGAATCAAACAAAAAGAATTAAAGAAAATACAACAAATAGCAAAAAATAATAATAATTACAACCCTAAAATAATTAATAGAATAGTTAAGAAAATAGAAGAAAATAAAGAAATAGAAAAGAAAAAAACAAATGAAGAAAAGAAATATAAAGGAGCGATAACATACATAGGATATCAAACAAAAATGTTACAAAAATGCTTCGAAAAATACGAAATACAGATAGGAATAAAGAAAACGAAAAATGTATTCGAATATATAAAAAATGCTAAAACAGAAGAAATTCCAATAACAGAAAAAAAAGCGGCGTATACAAATTAAAATGTGGGGAATGTAATAAGATATATCTGGGCGAAATTGGAAGAAAATTTAAAATTCGAATGAATGAACATGCAAAAGGAGAAGGAGTTAAAACAACGAACTCACTATATGCAAGACATTTCAATGAATCAGGCCATAAATTCATAAATCCAAATGAAAATATGGAAATAATCAAAATAGAAAACAATCCACAAAAAAGAAAACTAATAGAAGAATTAGAAATACTTAAAGTTAAAAAAAGAAGATAAGAATAAATTAATGAATATAAAAGTGGATTTTACAAATGAAGAAATATTTTATTATATATTAAACAATAAACAAAAAATAAATTAAAATAATAAGAATAACACACTAAAATTGACGAAATGCAATAAAAGGTTACAAAAAAAGTTATAAGTCAAGAAAATAAAATAATAACATGAAGAAAATAACGGGAGATTCATAAAATAAATGACGGACGTTGGTAAAATGCCTAACGGAAAATATAGACGAAGTTCCCGTGAAGAACGGGACATGAAGAAATTAACGGGAGATTCTGAAAACAATTGACGGACGTTGGTAAAATGCCTAACGGAAAAATGTGGACAAAGTTCCCGTGAAGAGCGGCAGCGGCAAGAACCATTAGGAGGGGCGATGACAAAAAGGGAGGGGCCTAAAGTATAAAAGCCTACAACGTACAGGCGACAGACGGGGGTCAGCGGAGCGGGAGTCTACCTAGAGCATTTGCCAGGGTAGGCTGTGTCCAATTTTGCTCTGCAATATTTCGCGTAAATAAGCGGAAATATTCAGTTTTCAACATTTTAATCACCATCATCACATTCAGCATCATCTACTCTACAAGATTCTTTAGTAATTCAGTGCAAATCAGTTTTTATTTAGCTAGTGCGGGAGTTTTTGTATCCGTGTGCTGTGCGGTCTGTGTAGTGTTCAATTGTGCCTGTGGATAGTTTTCAGTGTCTGGTGATCCCTCAATCCTAGACCTGCGTAGACGTTCATTTCGGCTTGTCCGAAATGGCGTCGAATACGCCACCGAATCCTCTGCCGGCGCCGCTTGTTTCCTTAATGGAAACATGCTCAACCGGCTTCCGTACCACTCCACTTCCTCACGACAGTGAAAGTGATAGTGAAAGTGATCATAGTGCGGTAGATATGTGCAGTGTTGGGTCGGGGGACGGACAGTTCTCGCTTGTGGAGGGCAAATCTGCCAAACGCAAGCGAAAACTGGCCCAAACTCCGCCGCCCGCCTCAGCTGCAGATCTGCCATCTAATCATGGTAACAGCGGCACTCAGCGCGTGCAACGTGAGTATCCAGCTACCACCCAAACTGTGTCTCCTCCTCGCATTCCTCCTATTGTAATTCCTGATAATAGGAATTATTCTGAACTTTTACGTTCCATATCCCGAGCTCTCCCATCGGTCAAGGTCGAGGCGAGGTGCCAAGGCGCCTCGCTAAAGCTGGCGACCGCTACCATCCCAGACTTCCGCTCTGTTCAGTCATTCCTGACAGAGCGTAAGATTTCTTTTCACACATTTGCCCTCCCGTCAGAGCGAGAAATCAAGGTCGTTCTGTCGGGAATTCCATCCTTTACTGAACCTGATGCCATCAGGCAGGAACTTGTTGCGCTCGGCTATGCGCCGACCGCGGTAAGCGTCCTGCATGTTGGCAAAGGTGATGACCGCCGTCCTGTCAACAGCTTTCTTTGTAAATTACTGAAAGTAGGCCCCTTTGAGGAGATTTACACTCTCCAGAATCTTCTGCACCTACGGGTGCAAGTCCGCACATTTGACCCGCGGCCCGGCCCCTCGCAGTGTTTTAACTGCCAGAGGTTTGGCCACAGCAGTCTTTTTTGTCATCAGCCCCCGCGTTGCGTGCGTTGTGCTGAACCTCATCGTGGCTGTGATAAGCCTACGACGGGGTACACAGCTAAATGCTGTAACTGCAAAGGAGCCCATCCGGCTAATTACCGAGGCTGCCCTAACTTTATCGCTGCCATGAAACCGCAGCGACCTCCTGTGCGCCCTGGCGCGCAGGCAGGCCGTGTAGTTGGTCCTGGCCCTAACCGGCGAGCGGCTTTCCCGCCTCTCACCGGTTCATCTGCCCAGGTCCCGGCAGCAACTCCGGTTGCTTCCGGTGCCGCTGTCTCGCCTGCAGTCGTCGCTTCGGCGCCGCCTGCAGCGGCCTCAATCCCGGCGCCTACCGGAGCGCCCGCACCTTCCTACGCGGCCATGGCCGCTAAATCAGCCCCGCCTCCAGCCCGATCGGGCAAATCTAAGCGCTCTCGTCGTCGCCGGAACTCCGCCGGCCGACCTACATCGTCACAGGTTCCACCTGTACCCTCTCCGCGGGCTCGACCCGCCCCCAGTCATCGACCTCAACCTCCCAGCGAGCAGGCTACAGCTCAGTCCACCAGCCCAGCGCCATCTGCTACCCCTGTCGAGGCCAGTCAGGCTTGTCCTCCTGAATCCCGGGAATCTTCCCGGGCTTCGGCGGATCCCCTGACTGCCTGGGCAGATAATCTTGTTGCATCCATCAGGACTGCTCGCGACACGACCACTGTGCTTGCCCTGGTGTTCCAATCATTAGCTGCCCTCTTTCCTCTACTTCCCCTAAATGGCTAATAGCCTGAGGATCGTTGCGTGGAACGCCTTCGGGCTACTCCCCAGGCGATCTGAACTGATGACTTTTGTAACGGAGTATGATGTTGATATCATACTTCTTTCCGAGACTCATCTGGCTCATTACCACTCGCTTTCCCTTCCTGCCTATGCCTGTTATCGTCAGGATCGTCCCCTACGGCCTCGCTGTCCCCCCTCGGGGGGCACAGCTGTTTTAGTCCACAGGCGGATATCCCACAGGCTTTTGCCTCCTCTAGATACATCTATTATTGAAGGCTGCGCGGTGGCGGTGGACGCCGGCGGATCGGAGCTGCGCGTTGTTTCTGCGTACCTCCGGCCTGGCCGGCGAACTCCGCCACCGCCCGAGGAGTGGGACGCCCTCCTCGACCACCCCCACTCAACCATTGTAGCCGGCGACTTAAACGCCAAACACCCTTCATGGAACAGCCGCGTTGTCAACGCCTATGGAAATTCTCTGTTCCGGTTCGTCTCTGGCGACCCGGCACTTAATGTCATCGGCCCTGAAGACCCTACCTACTTCCCCTTTCACGGCCATCGGCCGGACGTTCTTGACATAGTAGTTGTCAAGAACGTTGCCCGCAACATCGAGGTCTCGTCTGTGTCGGACCTTTCGTCCGATCACAATCCCCTTGTTATAACTGTTCGAGAGCTGTCGGCGTCACCCCGACTTCCCGCTCAGATTGTTAGGAGAGTCAACTGGCGATCCTATCATGACGAGCTCTCTCGAAGGTTACCATCTCTCCCGGCGGACCCAATCGTCACTCGTGACGATCTGGATCTCCGCGCCACAAATCTTCAGGAATTGGTCCAAGGTGTCATGGATCGACACACCTACGCACTCGAGGTGAATCATCGTAAATCGGCCTTACCTGCGGAAGTACTCCACGCCATCTGGCTACGGCGCCAGCTCCGCCGCAGATGGCAAAGAACCCGTGACCCAGTCGTTAAGCGACGATTTCAACAACAGTCCCTTTACGTTCAGCAGCTCCTGCGGGACGTAAACTCTGATCGATGGGACTCATACCTTGAGTCTCTTGAAGTCGACCACGCCTCCGTCTGGAGAGCGGTGAGTAGACTGACCCGCGAGAAGAGAACTCGCAACCCACTGGAAACCCCGAACGGGGTTGTGTCTTCATCAGAAGGCAGGGCTGAGGTCTTCGCCGACTGCATGGAGTCGCAATTTACCGTTCATCGAGGCGTTTCGGACCCTGCCCACTCGGCAGAAGTCCGGGACTTCCTATCTGGTTATTTTTCTCGCCCTCCCGCTGGCCCAGACCTCCCGTTCGACAGAGACGAACTCGTTTCGTCTGTCTGTCGACTAAACCGCCGTCGCGCCCCCGGTCCTGACCGGATCGGGGCCGCTGCATTACAATATCTCCCGGCCTCAGGCGTTGACCTCGTTCTCGAGCTGTTCAACTCTTGTCTCCGGCTACAGTACTTTCCCCGCCTGTGGAAAAATGCCAACATCGTTATGGTTCCTAAACCCCGCAAGCCGCGCATGCTTCCTGAAAGCTATCGGCCAATATCTCTCTTGCCAGTTATCTCGAAGGTGTTCGAGCGGCTCCTGCTGGCCCGCATCTCGCCGTTGTTGGATAATTTTATCCGCAACGAACAGTTCGGGTTTCGCAGAGAGCACTCGACCACGCTTCAACTAGTCCGCGTGGTAACGCAACTCTCTGACGCCACCAACAGGCGAGCGGCTACGGCCGCCGCACTGCTGGACGTGAGCAAGGCCTTCGACAAAGTCTGGCACGAAGGTCTTCTCTTCAAACTTGCTAACTCCCCCTTACCATCGTCCATAGTGTTTTTCCTCCGGTCGTATCTCAGCGACCGAACCTTCAGGGTTAGCGTCGACGGAACCGGCTCTGCAGTTCGTCCTGTCGCCGCTGGCGTACCCCAGGGATCTGTCCTCGGCCCCGTTCTGTACCTCGTGTACACGAACGACCTGCCTGTTTTGCCCGGAGTCACGTTGTCTTTGTTCGCTGACGATGCAATGTATCATTACAGCTCTGTGTCCCCGCGTTTTGCGAGTACACAGTTGCAGCGTCAGTTGGACCAGCTTCCGGACTGGCTACGGAAATGGCGGGTGACGATCAACACGGAGAAATCCGAGGCGATCTGTTTCACTCGTAAGTCCATCTCCCGATGCCAGCCCCTCTCCCTTGAAGGGAGGCCTATCGCCTACAAAGAGTCGGTGAAGTATCTAGGCGTTCGGCTAGATCGTCGCCTATGCTTCAACGCCCACGTGACGGACACCCTTGCCAAGGCTCGCGGCGTCCGAGCCAAACTTTACCCATACCTCGCGTGCCGCAGCCCCCTGGCGCTGCGCACGAAAGTTACCCTCTATCTGTTGTTTCTCCGGTCTGTACTGACCTATGCGGCACCTGTATGGTGGTCACTTGCCTCCGCCACCAACAGGCGTAGGCTGGAAAGTTTCCAATCCAGAACCCTCCGTTCCTTGTCGGGATCTCCTTGGTTTGTTAGAAACAGTGTAATTCGAGGAGGTCTACGAGTTCCTGCTCTCTCAGCCTTTGTCTGGTCATTAGCTGCGACTCTCTTTGCCGCAGCTGAGACCTCTTCCTTCCCTTACCTCAGAACCATCAGCACCACGCAACCACCTCCCCCTGTCCGGGTCAAACGCCCTCGGGCGATTCTCGATGACCCGCCATAAGTTTAAGTAACCTGCTTAAACCTCAATTTGAATATTTACCATCTGCCCATGCCCCAGAATTTACCTGCTAAGCTGTTTCCTTCCTCCCTTCCTAGTATGCCGACCACGCTGAATGCTGCTGCTACGCGCTATCACTGGCACGGAGGCTCTCTGCCTCGCGGGGAGCGACCGACGCCTCAAGGCGTCTGCACGCGGGACTGGGAACGGGTGACATCTGTCATCTGAACCCGTTCATGCGGCAGTGCCCACTGATTGCAAATATTTTAAAATAAATAAAAATTAAAACCTTTCTCCCCCGCCTTCTCAGTTAACTGGTTGGCGGTTGTCCATTCCTGATATTAGGCACCAGTCGAAGAACCAGACCTATGTATATCCACAGGCAGCCATTGAGCTCGACTCAGATGCTGCAGTCATGCACCGGGTGCAAAGACGCCCCGCTACTACAATGCTACTGCTACTGCTACTGCGACAGACGGGAACCGTTAAGCTCTCTCCTGGGAACTTGCGGTTCTGCTCCTCTCTCTTCACCTCTCCCCCGTGATAATTGTGAAAGTGGCAGTGACAGTGATATTTCTGACGTGCATATGGGGAGTGCTGGGTCGGGAGATGAAGAGTTTTCGCTTGTGAATGGCAAACGCGCCAAACGCAAGCGAAAGCTGGCTGCCGCCAGTCAGTCTCCCGCCTCACCAAACCAGGTCGCTGATTCAGGTAACAGCGGCCGGCAGTCTGTCAATCTTGCTTCTCCGCGCCAAACGCAAGCGAAAGCTCGCCGCCAGTCAGTCTCCCGCCTCACCTAACCAGGTCGCTGATTCCGGTAACAGCGGCCGGCAGTCTGTTAATCTTCCTTGTTCCAGTTCCAAGCCTGACCCTTCTCCAACTAAGTTTCCTCCTATTATCATCCCCGATAATAGGAATTACACTCAGCTATTAGCTTCTCTCCGTTCTGCCCTTCCTTCGACGTCCGTGGAGGCGAAATGCTCCGGCAAGTCGCTGAAGCTGGGCGTCAAATCCATCGTAGACTTCCGCGCTGTTCAGCACTTTCTGTCAGCGCGGAATATCTCATTCATACCTTCGCTCTCCCTGAGGAGCGTGAGGTAAAAATTGTCATTCAGGGCATTCCCTGTCATACCCCCTCCGATGCTATCGTGCAGGAATTGACCTCTCTTGGCTATACGCCAACTGCTGTGTCGGTTTTGCACGCTGGCAAAGGGGACTCTAAGCATCCAGTGAATTCTTTCCTTGTCAAATTGCTTAAGTCTGGAAATTTCGAGGAGGTCTATGGCCTTCAAACCCTCCTTCACCTAAGGGTGACCATCAGATCATTTGACCCGCGCCCAGGCCCTGCTCAGTGTTTCAACTGCCAGGGCTTCGGGCACTCTTCCCTGTTCTGCCATGCGCCCCCACGTTGCGTGCGGTGCGGCGACCCTCACCGTGGCTGTGATAAGCCTCGTGTGCCGAGTTTCGTCCCGTACTGCTGCAACTGCAAGGGCGCCCATCCGGCTAGTTACCGGGGTTGTATCAAGTACATCGAAGCGGAAAGACAGCAGCGATCTGCGCGCCCTGGCGCGCAGCGTCGTGTAGCTGGCCCGGCCCCTAATCGGCGAGAGGTCTTCCCCCCTCTCTCCGGTACATCTATCAAGGCCCCGGCAGCGGCTCCTGTCGCTCCCGCGGTCTCAGTCCCGCCTGCAGGCGCTGCTCTGGCAGCGCCTGTGACGGCTCCACTCCCGGCGCCTGCCGGAGCGCCCGGCCCTTCCTACGCAGCGGTTGCTGCGAAGACATCATCGTCAACCACTTCCGCCCGCAAGGGTACCAAAAAGCTCTCTCGTCGCCGGACTCCCGGCCGACGACATCAGCAGGCTCGACCTGCCCAACCTCAGCGGGACTCTCCCGCCCCTGTCATCTCCCAACCTCCGCGTGAGCAGACCAAAGTTCAGTCCGCCAACCCAGCGCCATCTGTAGTCCTGGCCGAAGTTCCTCAGGAACGTCCGCGCGGGTCCCGGGAATTTTCTCGGGCTCCAGCGGACCCCCTGACGGCTTGGGCCACTCAACTTGTTGACAGCATCAGGTCTGCTCCTGACACCACGACAGTACTGATGTTAGTTTTCCAATCCCTCTCTGCTCTCTTCCCTCTCCTCCCCCTCAATGGCTAGATCCCTGCGGATCGTCGCTTGGAACGCTGATGGCGTTTCCTCTCGTCGATCTGAGCTGGCGGCTTTCGTCGTGGAGTACGACGTTGATGTCGTGCTTCTCTCCGAAACCCATCTAGCCCCCTACCATCGATTCTCACTTCCTTCTTACTCTTGTTATCGTCAGGATCGTCCCCGACAGCCGCGCCAACCCCCGAAAGGGGGTACGGCGATTCTGGTCCACAGGCGGATATCCCATAGGCCACTACCCCCTCTCACTACTCGACTCATCGAAGGTTGCGCGGTGGCAGTGGACGCAGGCAGCTCGGAGTTGCGCATTGTTTCCGCGTATCTCCGGCCTGGCCTGAGCCCGCCGCCCCCGCCTGAGGAGTGGAACGCTCTCCTCGACCACCCAATCTCGACAATTGCAGCCGGCGACTTCAACGCCAAACATCCTTCCTGGAACAGTAGGTCTACCAACGCCTACGGCAGATCACTCCGCCGGTTCGTCCTTGACGACCCGGATACGCACGTCATCGGCCCTGATGATCCTACCCACTTCCACTATGCTGGTCACCGACCGGACGTTCTTGATGTAGTTGTAGTCAGGAACGTGGCCCATAACATCCAGGTCTCGTCAGTGTCAGACCTTTCGTCTGATCACAATCCCCTACTAATAACTGTTCGAGATGTGTCGGCTTCACCCCGACTTCCTGCTGGTCCTGCTAGGAGGGTCAACTGGCGCTCCTATCACGACGAGCTCTCTCGAAGGTTACCATCTGTCCCAGCGGACCCGATCGCCACTCGTGACGATCTGGATCTCCGTGCCACTCATCTTCAGGAGTTGGTCCAAGGTGTCATGGATCGACACACATACAACGTAGAGGTGAATCGTAAATCGGCCCTTCAACCGGAAGTTATCCACGCCATCTGGCTTAGGCGCAAGCTCCGCCGCAGATGGCAACGAACCCGAGATCCCGCCGTCAAACGACGGTTTCAGGCCCAGTCTCTTTACGTCCAGCAACTTTTGCGGGACGTAAACTCTGATCAGTGGGACTCATACCTTGAGTCCCTTGAAGTCGACCCAGCCTCCGTCTGGAGAGCAACGAGTCGCCTTACTCGCGAGAAGCGTACTCGCAACCCGCTGAATACCCCGAACGGCATTGTTTCTTCGTCGGAAGGCAAGGCAGAGGTCTTCGCCGACTGCATGGAGACTCAATTCACCGTTCATGGAGGCGTCTCGGACCCTGCTTTCTCGGTAGTGGTTCGAGACTTCCTATCTGGTTATTTTTCCCGCCCTCCACCTGACCCTCCCGCTCTCTTCGACAGGGACGAACTAGTTTCGTCTATCTGTCGACTAAACCGACGTCGTGCCCCTGGTCCTGATCGGATCGGGGCCGCAGCTTTGCAACATCTCCCGGCCTCGGGCGTTGAATTGGTCCTGGATCTGTTCAACTCCAGTCTCCGGCTGCAATACTTCCCCCGCCTGTGGAAAAATGCCAACATCTGTATGATTCCCAAGCCCGGCAAGCCTCGAATGCTTGCAGGCAGCTATCGTCCCATATCATTGTTGCCAGTACTCTCAAAGGTGTTTGAGCGTCTCCTACTCGCCCGCATCTGGCCGCTGCTGGATAACTTTATTCGGAGCGAACAGTTCGGGTTCCGTAGAGAGCACTCGACAACTTTACAACTCGTCCGAGTTGTCACAGCATTATCCGACGCCGCCAACAAGAAAGAGTCTACGGGCGCTGTCTTGTTGGACGTGAGTAAGGCCTTCGACAAAGTCTGGCACGAAGGTCTTCTCTACAAACTCGCTCACTCCCCCATCCCACCGTCCATTGTGCATTTCTTGCGGTCATACCTCTGTGATCGTACCTTCAGGGTTAGCGTCGAAGGGTCCTGTTCGTCAGTCCGACCCGTCGCCGCTGGCGTTCCGCAGGGATCTGTCCTCGGCCCCGTTCTGTACCTAGTGTACACGAACGACTTGCCTGTCATTCCTGGAGTCACGTTATCTCTATTCGCTGACGACGCAATGTATTACTGCAGCTCCCTGTCCCCGCGAATTGCGTGTTCAAAGCTGCAGCGTCAGTTGAATCTGCTTCCGGCCTGGCTACGGAAGTGGCGGGTGCTGATCAACGCGGAGAAATCCGAAGCGATCTGTTTCACCGGCAAGTCCACTTCCCGATGCCAGGCCCTCTCCCTCGAAGGGAGGCCTATCGACTGGCAAAAGTCGGTGAAGTATTTGGGCGTTCGGCTAGACCAGCGCCTTAGCTTCAACGGCCACGTGACTGCTACCCTCAACAAAGCTCGAGGCGTCCGAGCCAAAATATTTCCCATGCTCTCGTGCCGCAACCGCCTGGCTTTGCGCACTAAAGTTACGATCTATCTTTTGTTTCTCCGGTCAGTATTGACCTATGCTGCTCCCGCATGGTGGTCGCTTGTGTCGACCACTAACAAGTGTAGGCTGGAAGCTTTCCAGGCCCGTACCCTTAGATCCTTGTCGGGGTCTCCATGGTTTGTGAGAAATGATGTCATTCGTGGAGGCCTTCGAGTTCCTACCCTTGCCGATTTTGTCCGGTCGCTTGCCGAAACTCTCTTTGCTTCTGCAGCGACCTCGTCCTTTCCTTATCTCCGTTCTATCAGCACGTCTGAACCACCTCCCGCTATACGTGTCAAACGCCCTCGGGCGATCTTAGACGACCCCCCGTAATTCTGTTTGCTCTAATTTAGGTTCCCGAGCAATCTGTCTCCTTGTTACCATACTATCCAGTCAGATACCTTCCCCAAGTAAGTTGATTTTCCGACTGCTTGGCGCTGTTACCGATGCCAAAGACACGGCGGATCCCTGCCTCGCGGGGAACGACCGGCGCTACAAGGCGCCTGCTTGCCGGGCCGGGCGCGTGCGGCATCTGCCGTTCGCCCCGCGACCGGCGGCAGTGTTACCATGACACGATACCTACATAAATATAAATTTGAAAAAATTTCCGCCGCCTTCTCAGTTAACTGGTTGGCGTGTCCCTCCCGAAAAAATTAGGCAACCTTCATTTGAAAGTCCAGCACTGTTTTCTTCTGACAGCCATCGGGCACGTCCCGGAAGCTGTAATAAGCCACGGGTGCAAAGACGCCCCACTATCTAATGCACTGCACTGCACTCCAGACCAGATTCTTCGTCTGACTGTGGATCGCTACACATCGAAGCTCCGGAGTTCTTCCAGGCTGAGATTGAAGTATCAAGTGGACCCTTCCTCGGAACGTTGTTGGCGGTTGGTGCTCCCGCCCTAGCTTGCGCCGGCAGTAAGGTCGTCGACGACTGAAGGTGTAGAAAACTACAGGATCACCTGCAGTGCCGGTACAGTAACGACAAGAGCGAAGCCAAGCTAGCTGCGGCCACGCATTAGTGGGTCGTGCGACCGCCTTCAGCGTCCCTTGTTAGGGCCGCGTGGCAGCAGACGACTCGACTGGTCCGGTTAGATCGGTTGCTTCGGCTTGTGTTCGTGGCAGTTTTCGAGTGCGCGTGTGCGAATCTCTTGGCGGCAGTAGCCGTTCGCGGTCTGGTGTCGGTTGGTGTTTTACCGTGTGTAGTGTGCCTCCCGGTGCCAAAATGCGGCTAAGTGCAGTGCAGTGGACCAGTGTTAGTGCTGTGTGGTGTTTGTGGCTTTAGCGAACCTCGGACCAGTTGGGATTACTTCGTGGGATCGCTTCAGGTAAGCCTAGCTTAATTTACTGTTTTTCCCGCGGCTTTTGGAGGCATCGGCCCGCTTAGCTTGGCGTAGGCTAAGTTAGGTCCCTGCCGGTAGCGGTCGGTCGCTTCGCTTAATCGTGGTGCGGCCTCCAATACCGGCGCTAAGCGGGTTCAGTATCCCAGTAGGAGGGCTTCGGCCCGAATACCTTTGCCAAAACGCGATGGGCGACCGTCGCGTTGCGGCCGGGCAGCGGAATGGTCCTGCTAAGGGCCAATCCAATGCTTCTTCAGTAGGCCCCGGCCCTGTCCCTGACTCGGCCGGATCGTGCAGTGGTCCTTCTCAGGGCCGCCAATCGGTCTCGGCCGCGTCGAACGTTGTCGTCTCTGGGGGTACTCCTGCCCCGACGTGCACTACGTCCCAGCCCACGCCTGGGTCCTCCTTTCAAGTAGTGACATCTAAGAAAAAGCGGAAAGCGGAGGAAACTCCGCTCCCCGATGAACCGGAGCTAGACTTAGATGCTCCCTCCCGTAGAAGCCGCCCTCCGCCCCTGTTCGTCAACGGCGTCAAGAACGTCGTTGACTTTTCCAGACGCCTCCGGCTCGGCGTTCGTCTCTCGGCAGACGTTCAGATGTCTCTTCGTGGAAGGGACAGTCTGCGCGTTAGCTGCGCGACGGACGAAGAGTACCGTGCCGTCTACCTGTTCTTACAGGTTAATGGACTGCAATTCCACACTTTCTCCTACGAGAAGGCGGCTCACGTCAGGCTAATTATTCGCGGCCTAGACGAAGAAACCGAACCCGACGAGGTGGCGGACGAGCTCCGCCAACTCGGCTTCCCGATTAAAGAGTGTATCAGGCTCTTTATCTCATATGGCCCCAGGCGTAAGTTACCCCTCCTCCGGGTGATACTCCTTAAGGGGGAACAGGCGGACAGACTGCTGGGCCTGACCAGTTTTTGCGGGCTTCGCATAAAAGTCGAAAGGAGCCGCGAAGCTGGCCTCGTCCCGCAGTGCCATCGTTGCCAACGGTTCGGGCACGGCTCGGACAGCTGCCACAACGCAGAGGTCTGCGTCAGATGCGGAAAGCCGCATCCGACCAAGGCCTGTCAATTGCCGGCTGCGGGGCGCCGCTTTTGTATTAATTGCGGCGAACCTCACTCGGCAAATTACAGAGGATGCTGGGTTTTTCAGCAGCATCTGAGGCAGACCGCGGACAGGAACAACCCTCCTGCCCGCCAACAGCTTCCGGTCGTCCCGGATCGTGCTGCCTTTCCCCGTCTCCCGGAGAAGGTCAGCTCATCTGTGCCACAACCTCCCGCCCGACCTCGCCCACGTGCTCAGCCACGTGCATCGTCCCAACCTGCTCGGGAAGAGCATGCTACGCCAGCATCGACCCTAGATCAGCCCGTTCCAATGGACGAGGAACCTGCCCCGGAAGTAGTCGAGCCAGTCCCAGAGAGGTCTGAATCTCCCCAACCCGCGGCTCGCTACAGACCCAAGACTAGGAAGAAGAAGAAGCAGAAGAAACAGAAAAACGCTGCTCCCGCTCCCCCTGCCCAGAAACCACAAAGCAGACCAACACAGCGCTCCGGCGCTGGGGTTGCTCGGCAGTCCAGAGTAGAGCCCCGTCCTGCAGCTGAAAGGACCGAGCGCCCACCCAGGAACACATATCGGGTGAATTCAGCCCGCAGCTATGCTGCCGCCGCCCGCAGCGACCCTGCCCCATCTGCTTCATCGTCGTCCACATCCCCCTCAGCTTTAGCCGAGGTAAAATCGTTCTTCGAGGAATATGACCTCGAAGAAGTGGCCCGTCTGTATCGCTCCATTCGGGATCGCCTTCGCACGGCGACCCCGACTGAAAAGTTCCTCCTCCTCGCGGAAGCTGCAGCCGCCATAGGACTTCTGTAATGCTCCACGCTAACAGAATTACCTCCATCAAGCGCGACCTTTCCATTATAGCGTGGAACGCCAACAGCCTTCTGCCCAAACTCGAGGAACTTAGAGAGTTCCTAGCCCGTCGCAAGCCCGACGTGCTTCTCCTCTCTGAGACCTGGCTTAGGGCACATGACAACGTGAGATTGCCCAACTATGCGTTTTACAGGGACGATAGACCTGGGCGGAACGCGGGGGGTGGTACGGCCATAGCGGTGAAACGTTGCATTGCACATCACCGCGTGGTCTTGCCTCCTCGCCAAAATATCGAGGCCACAGCCGTTGAACTCTCCGGAGTTCTCGGAGGTGTCCTCCTGGTTTCGGCTTACAAACCGCCGACCAAACCAGTTCTAGACGCCGACCTGTCCGCAATTTTCAGTGCGCATAGGAAGGTAATTCTTGCAGGTGACCTGAACTGCAAACACCCCGACTGGGGTAGTCGATTGACTACGCCATCCGGGAGGGCGCTTAGCAGGTACCTACACGACCACCATCTACGAACCTACGGACCCGGACAACCGACGCACTATCCCCTCCGACTTGGAGCCCGACCTGACATACTAGACATTGCAGTTGTCAAGGGAGTTGTCAACCAGATCGAGGTGTCCGTGTTAACGGAACTGTCCTCCGACCATTGTCCCATCGAGGTGCACGTACCTACCCGTCACACGATTGGGAGAGCAGCGCGACGAGTGGTCGAGTGGGACCGCTTCGGGCCTGCCTTTTGTCGCAGGCTTCCCGAGGAGGTCCCGCTTGATACCACTCAGCACATCGATGAGGCGGTCGCCTTGTTCGATGAAGCCGTGGTCTCTTCCGTCGGCGTGTGCTCACGGATGAAGCCTAATCTCACGCCCGATTATCACCGGATCCCAGAAGAAGTCCGTCTTCTCGCTTTAGAGAAGAACAGACTTCGGAGACGGTGGCAGCGGACGAGAGATCCGGACGACAAGGTCAGCTTCAATCGGGCGGCCGGCAAGTTACGTCGTGACTTGCAGGCCTTCCGACGAAGCTGCTGGGAATTTACGGTCGCCAAAATGGCAGATGATGCACCGGAGGGGGACTCCTCCGTTTACAGGATACCTACCGCGATGACCGGGAAGAGGCGCCGTCCTCCACTCCCGGCCATCAACGGGCCTGGTGGACATCCCCTTGCCAAGCCGGACGAGAAATCAGAGTTCCTGGCCGGGTACCTGGAGCTTCAATTTGCTCCTAACCCGTCCGGGGACCCAGACTCCGACGAGGAGATAGAAGCCGAAGTTGAGGCTTCTCTCGGCAGCCCGATCACATCCGAACCTGAACCCACTTCGGTGGAAGAGGTAACGGACAGGCTTTTAGCGCTTCGACCCCGGAAGAGCCCTGGACCGGACGGTGTTACAAACACCGCCCTACAGAGACTTCCGGACCGGGGAGTTCGCTTCCTGGTCGACTTGTTCAATGCCTGCTTCCGGTTCGCCTACTTTCCTAAGAAATGGCGTTCGGCTACGGTCACGATGATCCCGAAGCCGGGAAAAGATCACAAGTTCGCTGAGAACCTCCGGCCTATCAGCCTGCTGTCGTCCACTTCGAAAGTCTTCGAACGACTAGTCCAGCGGCGACTAACGGATCACCTTCAACGGTTCGATATTCTGGTCCCCGAGCAATTCGGTTTTCGTGCTGGGCACTCCTCGACGCATCAATTGATGCGTTTCGTGGAGACCGTGGCCGAGGCCGGTTGCTCGCGGGAGCAGACCGTCGCCGTTTTCCTTGATGTCGAGAAGGCTTTCGATCGTGTTTGGCATCCAGGCCTACTTTACAAACTCACGGAGATACTGCTTCCGGATTGCTACCTTCATCTGATTGCTAGCTTTCTTCGGAACAGAACCTTTCGCGTGAGAGTTGATAACACCCTTTCCTCGGAAAGGGCTATTACTGCTGGTGTCCCTCAGGGAAGCGTCTTGGGCCCCCTGCTTTTCTCTGTGTACGTCAACGACGTGCCCAAGTTGCCTGGCACCAGGTTGGCCATGTTCGCCGACGACACGGCAGTGTATGCTGTCGATCGTCGTGCTGAGACGGCCGTTATCTGGCTCCAGGAGCAATTGGACGAATACGTTGAGTGGGCAGAGAAATGGAGAGTTGCCATCAACGCAGCCAAGAGCACAGCAGTAGTCTTCTCCAGACGCTTTAGGCTCCCCGACAGACTCTACGTAGGCGACACACTTCTGCCCTGGTCTCGAGAGGTCAGGTACCTCGGGGTTCACCTCGACCGACGTCTCACCTGGCGGACACACTCTGCTCAAGTAGCCCGAAAGACCGCCCATCGACTTTATCGACTCCGTCCCATCCTATGTAGCAACGCCATGACCCGCCGCCTAGGGAAGCTTATCGTCTCCACTTATGTGGCGCCGATGGTTACCTACGCGATGCCCGTTTGGGGCTACTTGGCCAAGACCCATAAGCGAAAGCTTCAGTCTCTCCTCGACCGAGGACTACGCTGGGCGTGCAAAGCCCATTATCTGACCTCTAATAAAACCATCCGTGACTCCCTGCGTGTCCGTTCCCTGGACGCCACTATACGGACACTGTCCCGAAAATTCTATCGTCGATCCGCCCGATTCCAGGGCAACCATCTCATTAGCGCCCTCGGTCGCTACCAATCTGTGCCAGGAGAATCTTGGACCCGGCCTCGGCGAACACTCACCCTCAATTAATTATTAATTGAAAACCCACGGCCGGTAGCAGGCCACACCCTCAATCCATAATATCAGTAGTCCCTACGGCAGGAGCTCTACTGAAGCTCGGAACGTAGTGCACGAGCGGGCGACGGGCAAGCCCTTCGTCCCGCACAGCCCCTGACCCTGCTGCTTCTCCCTCCACTAAGCCTGACCCATCTACCCTTAAGTTTCCTCCTATTATCATCCCTGATAATAGGAATTATACCCAGCTTCTGGCTAACCTCCGTTCTGCCCTTCCTTCGACGTCCGTGGAAGCGAAATGCTCCGGCAAATCGCTGAAGCTGGGCGTCAAAACCATTGTTGACTTCCGCGCTGTTCAGCACTTTCTGTCAGCGCGGAATATATCCTTTCATACCTTCGCTCTCCCTGAGGAGCGTGAGGTAAAAATTGTCATCCAGGGTATTCCTTACCATACCCCCTCCGATGCTATCGTGCAGAAATTGACGTCTCTTGGCTATACGCCAACAGCTGTGTCGGTTTTGCACGCCGGCAAAGGGGACACCAAGCATCCTGTGAATTCTTTCCTTGTTAAATTGCTTAAGTCCGGAAATTTTGAGGAGGTCTATGGCCTTCAAACACTCCTTCACCTACGGGTGACTATTAGATCATTTGACCCGCGCCCAGGCCCTGCTCAGTGTTTCAACTGTCAGGGCTTCGGGCACTCTTCCCTATTCTGTCATGCGCCCCCACGTTGCGTGCGGTGCGGCGACCCTCACCGTGGCTGTGATAAGCCTCGTGTGCCGGGTTTTGTCCCGTACTGCTGCAACTGCAAGGGCGCCCATCCGGTTAGTTACCGGGGATGTATCCACTACATCGAAGCTGAAAGACAGCAGCGATCTGCGCGCCCTGGCGCGCAGCGTCGTGTAGCTGGCCCGGCCCCTAATCGGCGAGAGGCCTTCCCCCCTCTCTCCGGTGCATCTGTCAAGGCCCCGGCAGCAGCTCCTGTCGCTCCCGCGGTCTCAGTCCCGCCTGCAGGCGTCGCTCCGGCGGCGCCTATGACGGTTCCACTACCGGTGCCTGCCGGAGCGCCCGGCCCTTCCTATGCAGCTGTCGCTGCTAAGCCATCATCGACAACCACTTCCGCCTGCAAGGGTACCAAAAAGCGCTCGCGTCGCCGGACTCCCGGCAGACGACATCAGCAGGCTCGACCTGCCCAAACTCAGCGGGAATCTCCCGCCCCTGTCATCTTCCAACTTCCGCGTGAGCAGACCACAGTTCAGTCCGCCAACCCAGCGCCATCAGTAGTCCTGGCCGAAGTTCCGCAGGAACGTCCGCGCGGGTCCCGGGAACTTTCTCGGGCTCCAGCGGACCCCCTGACGGCTTGGGCCACTCAACTTGCAGAAAGCATCAGGTCTGCTCCTGACACCTCGACTGTGCTTATGTTAGTCTTCCAATCCCTCTCTGCTCTCTTCCCTCTCCTCCCCCTCAATGGCTAGATCCCTGCGGATCGTCGCTTGGAACGCCGATGGCGTTTCCTCTCGTCGCTCTGAGCTGGCGGCTTTCGTCGTGGAGTACGACGCTGATGTCGTGCTTCTCTCCGAAACCCATCTAGCCCCCTACCATCGATTCTCACTTCCTGCTTACACTTGTTATCGTCAGGATCGTCCCCTACAGCCGCGCCATCCCCCGTCTGGGGGTACGGCGATTCTGGTCCACAGGCGGATATCCCATAGGCCACTACCCCCCCTCACTACTCGACTCATCGAAGGTTGCGCGGTGACGGTGGACGCAGGCGACTCGGAGTTGCGCATTGTTTCCGCGTATCTCCGGCCTGGCCTGAGCTCGCCGCCCCCGCCTGAGGAGTGGAACGCTCTCCTCGCCCACCCAATCTCGACGATTGCAGCCGGCGACCTTAACGCCAAACATCCTTCTTGGAACAGTAGGGCTACCAACGCCTACGGCAACTCACTCCGCCGGTTCGTCCTAGACGACCCGGATACGCACGTCATCGGCCCTGATGATCCTACCCACTTCCACTATGACGGTCACCGACCGGACGTTCTTGATGTAGTTGTAGTCAGGAACGTGGCCCATAACATCCAGGTCTCGTCAGTGTCAGACCTCTCGTCTGATCACAATCCCCTGCTAATAACTGTTCGAGATGTGTCGGCTACACCCCGACTTCCCGCTGGTCCTGCTAGGAAGGTCAACTGGCGCTCCTATCACGACGAGCTATCTCGAAGGTTACCATCTGTCCCAGCGGACCCGATCGCCACTCGTGACGATCTGGACCTCCGTGCCACTCATCTTCAGGAGTTGGTCCAAGGTGTCATGGATCGACACACATACAACGTAGAGGTGAATCGCAAATCGGCCCTTCAACCGGAAGTTATTAACGCCATCTGGCTTCGGCGCAAGCTCCGCCGCAGATGGCAACGAACCCGAGATCCCGCCGTCAAACGACGGTTTCAGGCCCAGTCTCTTTACGTCCAGCAACTTTTGCGGGACGTAAACTCTGATCAGTGGGACTCATACCTTGAGTCCCTTGAAGTCGACCCAGCCTCCGTCTGGAGAGCGACGGGTCGCCTTACTCGCGAGAAGCGTACTCGCAACCCGTTGAATACCCCGAACGGCATTGTTTCTTCATCGGAAGGCAAGGCTGAGGTCTTCGCCGACTGCATGGAGACTCAATTCACCGCTCATGGAGGCGTCTCGGACCCTGCCCACTCGGTAGTGGTTCGAGACTTCCTATCTCGATATTTTCCCGCCCTCCACCTGACCCTCCCGCTCTCTTCGACAGGGACGAACTCGTTTCGTCTATCTGTCGACTGAACCGACGTCGCGTCCCTGGTCCTGATCGGATCGGGGCCGCAGCTTTGCAACATCTCCCGGCCTCGGGCGTTGAATTGGTCCTGGATCTGTTCAACTCCAGTCTCCGGCTGCAATACTTCCCCCGCCTGTGGAAAAATGCCAACATCTGTATGATTCCCAAGCCCGGCAAGCCTAGGATGCTTGCAGGCAGCTATCGTCCCATATCGTTGTTGCCAGTACTCTCAAAGGTGTTTGAGCGTCTCCTACTCGCCCGCATCTGGCCGCTGCTGGATAACTTTATTCGGAGCGAACAGTTCGGGTTCCGTAGAGAGCACTCGACAACTTTACAACTCGTCCGAGTTGTCACAGCATTGTCCGACGCCGCCAACAAGAAAGAGTCTACGGGCGCTGTCTTGTTGGACGTGAGTAAGGCCTTCGACAAAGTCTGGCACGAAGGTCTTCTCTACAAACTCGCTCACTCCCCCATCCCACCGTCCATTGTGCATTTCTTGCGGTCATACCTCAGTGATCGTACCTTCAGGGTTAGCGTCGAAGGGTCCTGTTCATCAGTTCGACCCGTCGCCGCTGGCGTTCCGCAGGGATCTGTCCTCGGCCCCGTTCTGTACCTAGTGTACACGAACGACCTGCCTGTTATTCCTGGAGTCACGTTATCTCTATTCGCTGACGACGCAATGTATTACTGCAGCTCCCTGTCCCCGCGAATTGCGTGTTCAAAGCTGCAGCGTCAGTTGAATCTGCTTCCGGCCTGGCTACGGAAGTGGCGGGTGCTGATCAACGCGGAGAAATCCGAGGCGATCTGCTTCACCAGTAAGTCCGCTTCCCGGTGCCAGCCCCTCTCCCTCGAAGGGAGGCCTATCGCCTGGCATAAGTCGGTGAAGTATTTGGGCGTTCGGCTAGACCAGCGCCTTAGCTTCAACGGCCACGTGACTGATACCCTCAACAAAGCTCGAGGCGTCCGAGCCAAAATATTTCCCATGCTCTCGTGCCGCAACCGCCTGGCTTTGCGCACTAAAGTCACCATCTATCTCTTGTTTCTCCGGTCAGTATTGACCTATGCTGCTCCCGCATGGTGGTCGCTTGTCTCGACCACTAACAAGTGTAGGCTGGAAGCTTTCCAGGCCCGTACCCTCAGATCCTTGTCGGGGTCTCCATGGTTTGTGAGAAATAATGTTATTCGTGGAGGCCTTCGAGTTCCCACCCTTGCTGATTTTGTCCGGTCGCTTGCCGAAACTCTCTTTGCTTCTGCAGCGACCTCGTCCTTTCCTTATCTCCGTTCTATCAGCACGTCTGAACCGCCTCCCACTATACGCGTCAAACGCCCTCGGGCGATCTTAGACGACCCCCCCGTAATTCTGTATGCTGTAACTTAGGTTCCCAAGCAATTCTATTTCCTTGTTACCTTCCTATTCAGTCAGATACCTTCCCCAAGTATGTTGGTTTGCAAACTGCTTGGCGCTGTTACCGATGCCACAGACACGGAGGTTCCCTGCCTCGCGGGGAACAACCGGCGCTACAAGGCGCCTGCCTGCCGGGCCGGGCGCGTGGGGCATCTGCCGTTCGCCCCGAGACCGGTGGCAGTGTTACCATGACCCGGACCCTATATAACAAAATTGAGAAAATTTCCGCCGCCTTCTCAGTTAACTGGTTGGCGTGTCCCTCCCGAATATTTTAGGACACCTTCTTTGAAAGTCCAGCACTGTTTTCTTCTGACAGCCATCGGGCACGTCCCGGAAGCTGTAATAAGCCACGGGTGCAAAGACGCCCCACTATTTAATGCAAATGCGACAGACGTGTGCATTCTGAGATCAGCCTGCGAACGAGAAGGTCGTGCCTACCTGCCGCTCCGTAAGGGTCGACGAATCTACTCTGCTTAGTGAAGTGAGTGTATATAATGCCGTAGAGTGTATCTGTTCGGTTTCGACCTTACAATACACTATCTGTGTGTGTGTTCTCTGTAAGTTACGAGGTCAATCAGGTATTTATACATATTAATTAACGTTTGCCAAGAACGATTGAGTCTTGTGTGTGAAAGGAAACTGTCACCCTTTGTCTGAGCAGCTCTGCTGCCCAGGCCGAGCTCTGTCAGTTGTTTGTTTGAGCGCGTGTCCACCGCCTGAATTTCGCTTTACACCGCCTGAGTAACTAGTTAATTACCGCATTTTTGTTTTTACTTTTATTCTATCCAGTAATTACTAACACACGCACACACACAATACATCTTTCGTTGTCTCCGCTCGGACTTCTAGTCCTGTGGCACTCACACACTTATTACATTTACAGCTTCACTTTTTCAAACACTGTAGCCATAAATTATTCACTCCTACACTTCCCGTAATAACTACCCGCCCTGTGTAACTCTTACCCCGCCCCTGTGGCATACACGCTACATTACACACATTAACTCCACTCATTCCGAACTGTAATATAACCAATATAAACGCCCCTATATACAGTACGTTCTACACACACATTTGCAGCCAAGACTTCCTCAGTAGCATAAGCAGTCAGTTCTTACTAACTATTTGTTTATTTTTATATTAAGTGTAATAACACACAGTTCAATTCCTCTTTAATTATAACCCAATAACGTACATACGTAATAACGTGCTTTTCTCTTAGTCTTTGTGCCGCCAACCTCCCCCTTGTAACCGTCAAAAACCCCGCACACCTCACTCCCACCTCACCCGACCGCCTAGCATTTTAATTGCCTAGCTGTCGCTCCCCCTCGCCCCTCACCCTAACCTCCACGTAACAGCTGCACACGACCGTTAGACAGCGTTCATTTACGCTCTCTCTCATACACGTATAATCCACACTCTTCTCACTCGCACGCATACACTTCCTACATATCTTCTACCCACACAACCGCCACACGCTTTCTTTGTTCACTGATTCGAATCTGCGCTCTCACTCCTACTCGTATACCCTTCTCCCTCGCACACGCGCGCTGACTGTACTTGTAGGAAGCTACATATATCTTGGTTGAATGCAGCGATGAACAGAAAATACGCGGCAAATTTAACATAAGACAGTTAAAAGCATATCATTCCCGAAAGGAAAGAGATTAAAGAAAGAAATCAACGTGAAAAACAGGGCCGTAACTAGGCGTTGGCGAGATGTGCCCCCGCCAAGGGCGCAGGTACAAAGAGGGCGCAAAATTGACCATGAAAAATGTCTTTTTTTAGAGTTAGATTGGTACAATTTGTCAAGCAAATAAAAACTCCACGTTATTGGAAAAAATCTTTCAGTTTCAGATTGTTAAAAGTTACTGTACGTGAACTGTCTATATTTGTGTCTATTATACAATAAACAAAAAGCAGCTACGTAAATTTAGTAACTGCACTGGATCTTGCCCTACTGATGGGCGCGGAGTCGGGCCAGGCGCAAAGCGAAAATCCCTTCCCCTCCGCCCATCCCTTGATGTGTCAGTCACTGGGTCACTGCACTGCACCTGCGCCTTCTTGGTTTTAGCAACGAATATAGACGTAACTAGAAGAACACTTCTTATGGAGCGAGTGGGGTCAGCTTTCTGGGGTGATAAACCGTAGTTCAACACCCCGGCAACTAGATGGCGCTGGCGTTTCCAAGTAATTTTTTGTATTATACCGCGAAATTTAGTAAATTTCAAACATTTTCGTTAATATATAATTGGAAAAAGCTACAACTTATCAGATAAAAAGTGGTAGATGAAAAAATGTTTGTAGGGGTTAGACTAAACACAACCTCCAAAATTTTTTCACATTTGTTTGACACACTGGGTACGAAGGAATGAATCAAATAAATGCAGCCTACTCAAAAAATGCACTTTTGATGCATTCATTTATTATGCAGTGCGCAAAAGAATTTTAAAATATACAAGAACATGCGTCTTATTAGGCCTATTACAAACATGTTTTTCATCTACCACTCTTTTATACAAAAAGTAGTAGCATTGTTTCAACTACGCTTTTAATAACCCAGAAGTGTGCTTCTAGTAACGTCTATATTCGTTGGTTTTAGCAAGCTTGTCATAACTTGAATATTACTCATACTCATACCCCTCCCCCCACGCCTGCCACGGCCACGTCAATCTATTGCTCTATTCTAGTTTGTTCTGTTGGTTTTGTTGAGACTCAGTGTAATTACAGCCGCTGGTATTATTTTCTATTGTAATTTGTGAACTAAGTGATTTTCACACTCAGCGATTAGACGACACTTATAGTGTTTGTGTTGTTACTTGTTGATGTTGGCGTTGCTTCTGTTGTACGGGTAAGAATGATTTCAATAAAATGTACCATAGCTTAGTCTACATTAACCCTAGAATTGGCGCATTTTATTCCCCGTGGTGGCCTATTTTTTCCCTTTTTGTACAGTTTTTGAAAACACTACATATTATTATTATTATTATTATAACACGGTATTATTGCAAAACAATACATTAATTATACTATTTACTCTTCAACATCACGAAAACGTCAGTGAATCAAACACTCAATGGAGGTTACCGTGCGAAACTTGACTCCAGCTGTCAGAAATAATTTCCCAACATTCGTTCTGTCTTTACTGCCAGACTGACAAAGCCAAATAGGCCTAACTAATATCACTGTGTTCGCCGTTTAATTTTCTAGACCTACAGAAAATTAAAAAAATACCGGAAGAAAGAAGAAGAACGGGCCCGTTCCATTGGTATAACTTATATTCCTATTGGTTCATTTTTAGCGGAAATGGTCGTGGTTGTAAATGTCCAATTTTCAGCAAGTGTCAGCTGATTTTGTTGCGCAAGTCTGCTGACTAAAATAGTCCCGATTTCAAAATTAGTTTACGTAAATATTTCAATCACAAGTTTCATGAATATGGTATCAATTTTATTTTTATAATTGAATGAGCGATCGCGTACACGGAAAACCCGAAGCACTGTAAATACAAGTGAGCCTCTCGCGGTAAGAAAAAAGAAACGATGTCTGCTACGTTTTAACGCTATCGCCGAATTTTTCGGTGAACGCAACTGTCGGCACTGAACATAAACACGAATTTCGTAATATTTCCTGTTTATGTTCAGTGCCGACAGTTGCGTTCACCGAAAAATTCGCTGATAGCGTTAAAACGTCGCAGACATCGTTTCTTTTTTCTTACCGCGAGAGGCTCACTTGTATTTACAGTGCTTCGCGTTTTCCGTGTAATCCTATTACTCAGGATTCAAAAAAACTTTTTGGCCGTCTGTGTGTCTGTAACAATGACAATGACAGCGGCAGCGCCCAAACAAATTTACCGATTATGACCAAACTTGGCACACAGGTCCTTGGGCAGTGGGCACAATATCTAGGCGGAGTTCGTTAATGTTTGAGATCTGTCAAGTAGTTTTTAAATGGCAGCCATTTACAACTGTAATACAATGTAAATTAAATGGGAATGGTTTGTTTCAGAAATGGGGCCAAAAAAACCTTCTGGAAGTGAATTTAAAAAAATCAAAAAACGAAAAGAAGAAGACAACGAAAAATTAGCATCGGCGCTTGGAAATTGGCTGCGAAATGAAGAGAAAGAAGTAGGTGAAAGTGATAGTGCCAGTAATAGTAATGCACTTCAAGAAGAAGAAGAAGAAGAAGAAGAAGAAGAAAAAGAAGACGACCAAGAAGAAAAGGAAGGAGAAAATGAAAAAGAAGATAGCAAGACTGAGACTGTTTCAGAAGACAACCACAGCCAGATCACTCCAATGGAGTTCGTCACAAACGTCATTGATTTTGAAGAAGGAAGTGATCCTGAGCTAAGTCATTCCACAATGGGCAGGCAATCTACTGATCTTGAAAAACCCAGCACATCTTGCACATCTAATTATAATGAAAATGATGCATTAAATACTACTGATGTGGGAATAGAAATTATCTACGAGGATCCCAAAAAATGGCCAGCAAATTTTCGATCAGACACAGTTCGTTGTAAACTTGTTGAACGAGGCCCACAAACAATTGACTTAGATAGCTACAAATTCCCCTGTGCAGATGATGGAAGACACTTTTCTCAGAAATGGGTTTATAAAATTCTACCAAACGGGGAAAAGTAAAAAGGCAATGGTTGTTGTACAGCCAGTCTAAGGACGCACTGTTTTGTTTCCCTTGCCTTCTCTTTTCAAAAGATGACAAAAAGGACAAATCTGCTTTCTCTAATATTGATGAGGGATTCAATGATTGGAGACACTTGAACCCATTTATTGTCAATCACGAAAGGTCGATACCTCACCGACATTCTTATGTCGATTGGAAAGAATTAGAAATTGGACTGAAAACTAGTAGATCTGTTGATGCAGAACATCAAACATTGATACAAGCTGAAGCAGAAAAGTGGTGCAATGTTCTCAAATGTATTGTGGATGTAATTCTCCATTGTGCAAGGAATAACTTACCTTTAAGAGGAGGTTCCGATTCGATCAGTGACAGCAACTGTGGTGTATTTCTGAGTACATTAGAACTTATTAGTCACTACAATCCTCAACTATCTAAGCACATAGAAAATGTTAAAAGTGGAAAACATGTCACAAGCTATTTTTCACCTCTAATTCAAAATGAGGTCATAGACATTTTGGGAAATAAGGTTCGATCTGAAATACTGAAGAATGTAAAAAGTGCTAAGTATTTCTCTATTATGTTTGACTGCACCCCGGACACAGCACATTTAGAACAAATGAGTGAAATAATAAGGTATGTTAACATTAAGGATGGGAAATGCTCAGTTGAAGAAAGTTTTGTGGACTTCATTATAAGTCACCAGAAAAAAGGAAGAGGGTTATCACAAGAAATATTGCAAAAGCTAAACAATGACGGCTTGGATATTCAGAACTGTCGTGGTCAAGGCTTTGACAACGGCTCAAACATGGCAGGAAAATATGAAGGCGTTCAAGCGCACATATCCTAACTAAACGACCTTGCTAAATTTGTGCCTTGTGCAGCACACAGTCTTAACCTCGTTGGCGTGCACGCCGCGGAAGTGTCAATTATGATGACAAGTTTTTTTGGAAATGTGTTGGAGTTTTTCAACTTCTTTAGTAGCTCTACCTTAAGGTGGGAGGCTTTGATTGGTTGTCTCAAAACTACCCTTAAGAGACATTGTGATACAAGATGGTCTTCCAGGCGTCAAGCTGTGACAGCTCTTAAGAAGAACTTATCATCTGTACACAAAGTTTTACAAAACATGGCTGATAAAGACAACGACTGGAACACTGACACACTGTCTGGTGCTATGAAACTTCTTAGACAAATTGATTACGAATTTGTGTGCCTTTTAGAGATGTGGTCTGATGTTTTGATAACTTTGGACTGCACCAACAAGTCACTGCAAGGAAAGGGCACAACTCTTGACGTAGCATCAAGTTTGCTCTCAGGTTTGGCAAAAAAAGTTGAAGACCTACGTAAAGAAGGAATTAAAAAATACACAGAAAAAGCCAAAACTATTTGTGATTCCATGGCCATCCAAAGCAGTTTTGCTGTTAAGAGGCTGAGGAAAGTCAAGAGGATGGCTGGGGAGACGGCTGAAGATGAAGCACACTTGTTGAGTTCTGATAAATCATTTGAGATAGAATGTTACACTGTATTTGATAGAATTGTAAGTGAAATGGAAAAAAGGGCACACATTTACCACACAGTTTCATCAGACTTCAGTTTTTTGTCAGGAAAGTCCTTAAGTGAATGCTCTGTTTCTTTTCTTGAAAAGTGTGCAGCTGATCTTGGTGCGATATATAGCAGAGACATTGATAGAGTTGAGCTAGTTAACGAAGTAGCTGCTTTCAAGTTTCATGCAAAAGAGCTGGTGAAGAACATTTACAAGGCTTCCCATTTGGATATTCTGAAAGTTATTTCAAACTATGGATTAAGAGATGCTTATCCAAACATCGAAATAGCACTGAGGATATTTTTGACAATGCCCGTCAGTGTGGCGTCTTGCGAGCGTACTTTCAGCAAGCTGAAAATAATCAAAACTACTTACGGTCAAGTATGTGTGAAAACAGATTGACAAACTTAGCTATCCTGTCCATAGAATATGAGATTGCTTCAAAACTTGATTTTAGTGAAATAATTAGTGAGTTTGCCTTGCTGAAAGCAAGAAAGGTAAAGTTTTAGTTCCATGGCTTTTCTGCTGTATACTGTATGTAACAATTTGTAAAAGCAATATATTTGTTTACTGAAGAGTTTCAATTTGTTATTTACCAGCCCCCAGAGCCAAAAAAATGGTACCTGCAGTTACAACAACAGAATGTTGTAAGTGCAAGTCCTGAAGTTCTGTGTAAAAAAAATCGAGATAAATTATAGAACTAAAGCACCGACTAAAGTTATGAATTTTTTTTACTGTTGTATGAAATTTACTATTACAAAAATACCGAATACAATGTGAGAACGTATTTCCTGGTCGCAATTTGCGTCAAAGCTTGCTTAAGGGGGCTGCATGGTGTATCACGTGATGAGACATCCACGAATCACAGTACAATATAAAAACAGTTTTTTTTTTTTTTTTTTTTTTTTTTTTAGTAATCGAGCCTGGAGTTGGGGGGGAAGCGACATAGGGCTTGGGGGAGATCGGCACCACTGTTGGGGGCGCAGCTTTGTCAAAATTGCCAAGGGCGCAGGAGTACCTTGTTACGGCCCTTGTACACAGCGCTGCCTGTACATTCCCCCTTACAACAGCTGCCAGCTCTTCTTTCTCACTTGCACACACACAAACCTCCTTTTCTCTCTCTCATCGACACAAGCGCACACCTCTCATTATTAACTTAACAAGGCTGCTTCCCACACTTTACGCTCTCCTTCATACACAAACACCCATTGTTACCTAACCGCATTACTCTTACTCTCCCCTTCTCTTCAGACTCCCTTTCTTTTTCTGACCCACTAACACGCTACCGCCTCGACACTGCTGTCCTTGCTAATTCATACGCACGCGCCTTCCCCTTTCATTCTAAAACCTACCTACAATTACTGCCTACATACTACTCGCAACATTGCCGACCTAAGACTCTTATTCCCTTCTCTTTAATTACTAATTACTTTAATTATTTATTCTGCACACTCTACTTTGCACACTTCCCTGACTGATAGCCTCGCTCAATTGTATTTTAACCATGACCAAACGCAAATCCCGACCGCCCGCTACCTCCCAAAAACATCCTCCTGATCGCTCGCCATCCCCTGCTTCCTCACTCACCTCATCAGCCTCCTCAATTTCTATACCAAATACTCGATCTCGTAAAAGGCAAGCTACACCCAAATCGGCCTCGCCAACCCCCCCTCACCCCAATCGCCATCACCCTCCACCTCAGCCCCCCTTAACCAGCGCCAACCTACCCCTACTCATACCCCCCCGCCTCCTCAATCCCAAACTTTATTAATCCTGAAGCACACAAAGAATCCAAACAACCCAATCTTCCTCTCCAACCTCATCAAAACCCATTGCCCAAAACTTCGGCTCCCCCGGAACTTCTTCTCCCCCCAAAACGCTATTACCACCCTGCAATTCTCCCTCACAGACCTCCAATTGTTCTGTCATTCGATACCCGTGACCACTTTCGGACCTAATGCCGTATACAGGGCATTCCAAACCACACAGCCGACACAGAAACCCTAGACCCCCCCAGGAAACCTCTTAAAACCCTAGTCGTCCGTGGTGTCGCACCAGACATCGACATACTGGACTTCCAGGAAGCTTTGGAAGAGGACCAGCGCCTCCAAATAGCTTTCTGCAAGCGGATTATGTCGGATCTGGGACCGACCGACCTCATCCGCATTTTTAGCCACGACTCCGAAACAATAAACCTCCTACTAACGGAAGGCGCCTTTGTCGCTGGAAGACACTACCGGACAGAAGAGTCCAGACAGACGGAACGACACATACCTTGCCCCCGTTGCCACCTTTATGGCCACACCGCTTCCTCCCGTTCCTACCAACCCCGTTGCCGCGTGTGCGGCAACAAAACTCCCACTACCATTTGTCCACATACCAACCATGACTTTAGCTCGCCGTTCTGTGCAACGTGCAACTCCTCCACGGACCATTTCACGGGCCAAACTAAATGCCCGAAATATCCAAAACAGACACCAGTCCCTGCCTCGCAAGCCCACGTCGTCCCAATAATACCCGCCTCACCACCTAAAGCAAACCCGTGGAAACCACAACCCACAGACTTCCCCTCTCTCAATACCGCTATCGCCACCGCCTCCGCACCTACACAAACCGCCCCCACCTTACCTCAACCGGTCGATGACCAACCCGCCGACACCGAAAGTACTCCTGAAGCCCCCAACGCTCCTCCTACTCCAACAACAATTGACACGACGACTATCCTCGGCCTCTTTCAGTCGATTATTACCGACGTCCAAAAAATGATAACAGACATGACTCGATCAGTCTTCGACGCCCTCATCGCAGTCATTTATAACGTTACAGAACCCGTTTCCCACAACAAACTCCGGACTAGTGTCAACCAGATCACTAAACGACTTTTTGACACGAGGACGCTTTTTAACCGAACCCCTGAAGGCCTTACAACCCTTCACTTCAAATCCAAGCGTTAAGCTTAGATGGGAGAAGACGGCAGCGTAATCCACAAAAACCATCTCACCCTTCTTCATCACAACGTTCGTAGCCTCCGGGCTCGACGAGATGAACTCCTCCTTTTTCTACAGGAATCCCATACAGACGTCGCCACCCTCAACGAAACTTACCTAACTGCCAGACATCGCCTGTTCTTCCCAGGCTATACCCTCTTCAGGCAGGACAACGAATCTCACTCGGGCGGAGTTGCGATACTTGTTCGTAACTCTCTCCGAGCGAAAGCAGTACCCCTACCAAACAGCCCGACTGACTCACTTCTAGTCAAACTCAGCTTCGCAAACTCCCCTCCCCTCTTCATCGCAACCTACTACTGCCCCCCACGTGCCGACCTAGACGTCAACTACCTCCATCATTTGGCATGACCTACCCCCGTTTACTTCTCTTCGGAGATCTAAACGCCCACCACCGACAATTCGGAGACCGTTATAACACCGCCCAAGGTACGAGTGTGCTTCAGGCGGTCAATAACTTCGGTCTCAGGCACCATCGTACCCCGTTTACCCGCCAGCCGGTAACTCCGGCCCAACGACCTGTCCAGATAAGCTGTTTACCTCAGCTGACATCTCCCGTAAAATAAGCGGGATCTCCCAAGGCCCGGATGTTGGCTCTGACCACATCCCTATTCTACTAGTAATTTCCTACGGCCACGTAAAATACCCCACCCTGGAACCCCGCACGACGGCCGTAACAGACTTTCACGCTGCCGACTGGCCTCTTTTCTCCCACGCTTTAGCTTCCCTTATATCCCCTCTTCCAGCCCCACCCACCACCCCCGCACAAACGGACGTTTACAATGACTTCCTCACGACATCGATTCAGACGGCGATGGCACAAGCCATACCGACGAAACACATCCGCTACTCCCAGCTCAGGCTCCCTCCCCCGAGCCTTGCACTGATACGCCGGAAACGCTGGATCCGCCGCCTCTTAAACAGAGATCGGCGGAACGAGCATCTCTGCTCGGAATACAGGAGACTTTCAAATGCCGTCAAGATCGCCATAAAAGACTTTCGATCTTCCCGCATTGAGAGCCTCTGTACTTCAGTTCAGGATTCCTTCCACAACGACACACCCAGATTCTGGAAACAAGTCAAACGTCTCCACAACCCGCCCAAAGCCGATACCCCTCTCCAGTCAGGCGACCGCCTTCTTGTCAGCGATGAGGAGAAGGCCGCTGCCTTTCGGGACTCTCTCCAGACCATCCATAGCCACCCAGTTAGCCCGGACTTTGACGCCATCGCCGAAAACACGATAGACACTTTTTTAACCACCCACTCAGACCTCTTCACCCCATAAGACGTCCTGACCGCAGACCACGACCATCCGCTGGAGCGGCCCATCGACCCAGACGACGTCAAAGACAGACTTAGTAAATGCAGAAATACTGCCCCCGGACCTGACGGAATACCTAACCGAATTTTAAAAGCGCTCCCCGCCACTGCTATCGAAGCCCTAGCCCATCTGTACACTGCTAGTCTCCTCCTCGGCTACGTCCCGCGGGCCTGGAAACACGCCCGTCCTCATGTTCCCCAAACCTCTCAAAAGCGCCAGCCTCTCGTCGAACTATCCCCCGATTTCTCTAACCCCTGCAATCTCCAGGCTTTTCGAGAAAATCCTCGTCGCCAGGATACATCCCCACCTACAAACTCATAGCGTCCTCCCCAGTACCCAGGGCGGATTCCGCCCTGGCTACAACATATATGACCAACTTGTTCGGGTTATCAGCGCCATCCAGGACAACTCGGCCCGCAAACGCCCGACCATCTTAGCCCTACTCGACATCCGCAAAGCCTTCGACTCTGTCTGGCACAATGGCCTCCGTTTTAAGATCATCGGATGTCACTTTCCCCCAACCATCATCAAATGGCTCTCCCAGTTCCTGGATGGACGCACTGCACAAGTCCGAGTCCGTCAGCATCTCTCGGCACCCTTCCACCTCAATGCCGGTGTCCCCCAAGGCTCCGCCATTAGCCCGCTACTTTATATCATCTTTACTAAAGACACCCCTCCCCCCCGCCAACTCTACCCTACCCATCTGCAGGCAGGCCTAGCCCAGTACGCCGACGATACTGCCTACTGGGTCTCAGCAGGCGCACACCGGCAGATCCCGATCAAATTACAACAAATCCTAGAACCTTTCTTCGCCTACTGTAATACTTGGCGAATAACAGTAAACGCGGACATAACCCAACTCTGTGTTTTCAACTCCACTGGACGCAACATGACGCATTTCTATAACACGCCCGTCCGCGTTGGCCCATCATCAGTACGTCCGAAGCGTGATTGCCAATATCTGGGCGTCACGCTTGACTCCAAACTTACCTGGCGACCACACATCAAACGCACAACTACCATCGCCCGTACCCGCCTCCGTTCTCTCAGAACCCTCAGCCGACTAAACCACTGCTCCGGCGACTTACTAGGCCGCATCTATACTACATGTATACGACCCATCCTCACATATGCCCACCCAGTTCTCCTTACTGCCTCACCCTACCTCGATCTCCACCGTGTCACAGAACGACGGGCCCTACGACTCATATACCGCCGACCACGCCTTACGAAGACCTCCAATGCCGCCCTGTATGCGCTTAACACCCGCTTTCCTGACCTAGATTCCTTCCTTGTTAAGCTCAACTGGAAGTATTCCCGCACAGCCTCCCGCCGCAATTCCATACAAACGATAGTCCCTTCAATTAATAGAAACACCCGCAATACAAGCCGACCTTCCTACCTACTAAATCGCCTCCTTGCAATAGCCAATGGTCCTCCCCCTCGCCTCCAACCTCGCCGGCGTCAAAGACACAGACCTGCTTAAGCAGTAATACATACTATTTCCTCGCCAAGGACTTATCTCTCCCCGGCAGTAGCGACCTGACTTCCTAAAGCAGCCTAAATAATCAACACACGATAAAACTCCCCCACCCTCTCTTCACTTCACCACAGTAAACACACGCTCTAGTTCCCCACACTTACGTACCCGCATATAATCCAAATCTGTTCCTTCCGCCTCCCTTGACGGCACCCTGTCGCCACCTAACAGCTTTGGCGACCAGCGTCACACGTCCCTGTCTTGCCCCCCCCCCCGAAAGAACGTCGCAGAAGAAATATGAAGAAATAAACAAAACAAAGCAAAACGAATAAATAAAAATGCCACCAAACAACTATAACGGCCACATCCATCTACCTCTCCCGCTAGCGTATGGCTACACACTACACTCTCATACAATATAACCAACACACAGTACTCTCCCAACTAAGTGCCTCCACCTTCTCCGCGGCCCGGTCGTCTGGCGTACGTCTCCCCAAAATCCCTTACCCACACGACTGAAGGGAGCTCGTCTCCAAAACAGCCCGAGTCCGACCATACTGGTTGGTCTCAACAAAAAAAAAAAAAAAAAAAGAAAAAAAGCGACAGACGTTGTTCTAGACCTGATGATGTCAGAGATGACGAAAAGCTTTGTCTAAACAAAAAGTATAGCAGTTTAGCAATTTTATAAGAGAAATAGTAAAAAAATTAATAACGCCTATAAAATAATCGCAGAGTGTTCAAATGGGAGTATGTGATGTAGGATGAATGTAAAAATAATCGTTGAACAGGAAAAATTTGTTGACGCTGTACTTTTTTTGTAATGAATTATCAAATTTGACAATCGTTGTAGAAGGGCTACAAAACAGTGACTTTTTTAATATATCTCTTAACGTTATGAAAACGAAGAATCAAAAAAATATGAAATGTACACAAGTAACGCAGAAAGGAATGCCGATTCCAACAATATGCTTATTTATTTTTTGTCTTTGAAAATTTGGAAACAGCAGGCTTTGAAAGTCAGCGATTTTCTTTAGTTGAACGGACTTTAGTGAAGTGCGCGTTTTGTCTGCGCTTGAGGCACGTGGTGGGAGAACGCTCCGTTAACAAGGCAAGTTTACAAGCGTCTACGTCCGAGCCATAGCGCGTTGACGGAGCTTGGAATTTGGCATGGTGGGGAGCTTAGCTGATTATGGTACGAATTTTAACGAAGACGTCCAAACATTTTACCGCGCTTATTATATAGCCTAAAGTACTGAGTAGAGGCTAAACTGTTATTTTAAAATAATAGGTATGAAAATACCATTCCAAAAAAATAACAGGTACAAACACCTGTTATTATATACTAATTATACATAACCTATATTATCCTTTGTAAACAAGTCGTTTTGAGTTTCCTGCAGGTCTCGTATGTAATATCTTCAAATAAATACACTGCAAGTAGGTTATTTTCACATAGATAAACCTATTAATATATTAATAAACCTACTTGCAGTGTATTTATTTGAAGATATTATATACCCTATACTATATAATTTGTTATACGAAATAAATTGAAACTAAAAGTATTAACAGTGTTACTTTACACTATGACTTTATTAAACTATTACTGTTTAAAAGAAAATAAGAAACAAGAGAATTTATAGGCCTATCTCCCTTTGGGAATACCAATTTAAGTTTCCACTAGGAGCAAACAAACTAACATTGGTTAGACAAATCAGTTGCGAAACTCGGGGCAATTAAATAATTTAGAGTACACGTAATACCACAACAAATAATGTGAAAAAAACATCAGAAACATATAATAAAAACATAACAGTAAGCCACAAGAGTAAATGAAAATAAACAAAATTTTACAAATAAAAATAATAAAAACAACTGTAATAAAATAAACATAAATAAATAAATAAAAACTTATAAATAATAAGCAACAACAAAAGTAAATTAAATGCATTACATACCTGGATAATCTTCAGATTCATTCACTAATGTACACAGAATATACAAGTCATGAAATGTCACACCTTTTTACATTACAATCTGCTTCACTTAACACATTATAAATAAAATTAAACAATTGAATTGTTTTTAAAATACTGGGATTTCAGTTATTCAAAGACTATTTTAAATTCGCATTCAAAAATATCAGCTGTTGCACTTTCCTTGATGTTAATCGCGTTCTTCGTTCAGATATTTAAGGAACAGGACTAGATAAAGTGCATAAATGTCCATTACAACAATCTCATCATTTACGTGAGATGTGTAGTGAAGTTAAATCACATTAATAAAAAGTATAATATAGCTTATCAACATCAGCCACTCTATAGGTTATAACACAATATAATTAAATACAACTATTTCACTAACGACTCGGAACACAAAGTTTTTTTATGAGTAAAAACGTAAAGTTTTACCAACCGGTTTTAGTTACAAGTTGGTGACTAGTATAATATATAATTTATTAGCATATAATCTGTAAATTGTATATATGCATATCACACGAGAATAAATGTAACATCAGGATGAATTTTTTCCTTTATTAAAAACAGCTTCGTCTCTTTGCGCAGAATGAAGTAGGCCTATTCAGGACGAAAAAGTGGCTTCGTACTAGTTCATACTCGAAATACGCCTGATACTAGTTGATCCTAAAATACTAGGTATTACTAAAATACTACTGTTCCTCTGATACGCTTAGTATTTGTAATAGGTACGCGTTTACTTGTTGTTCCTTGTGTATCGGTGATACCCCTAGTATTTGAAATACTCGTGTAGGCCTACTGGTTGTTCCTTGCGTACCAGCGATATTTTTGTACGCCTAGTATTTGGCCTTGGCGTATTCGTTTACTTGTTACTTGCGTACTTTGTGTGTGTGTGTGTGTGTGTGTGTGTGTGTGGTAGCGTAGGGGGCGTGCCTCGACTCGGAACAGCGAGGCCGCGAATAACAGGTATTTCAACTTTTCAGTCACTGTTACATCCGTTCCACACAAAAATCGTTCCAAAATACCTGTTACAGGTATATCGGCCCACCTCTAGCTACTGAGTGAAAGTGCTGAGTACTGAATGAAAGCACTGTAGGCGCTTAAAGGTAAGAATTGTTTTATTTTATTAGCTCAAAATAAGTGATATTCAAACGTAGGTAGAATTTCTAATTTACTGTAGGTAAAAAACGGATCTTGAGTGTTTTACGGCAGCCAATACAATTCCGTATTTTTACTTCTTTAATATTAGGCGAAGCGATCCTTACAAAAATATACACAATAAAATATATTGCAACAATACATATATTTGCATATTTGCCCAGAGCGGTATGTTTTATATTGTAATTGGTGTAAATAGAATAAGGAACAGTTTTATACAATTTTATGCAGGAAAATGCAGGCTGGAGCATGTCGAGAGTGCACCTGCTTCGATAGTTAAAAATACGGCGTGTGTGTGTTTGTGTGTGTGAGCCAGCTGCGACAAGAATATCAGGTGACGCGTACGAATTGTTTGTTGTCAAATTAATCAGGTCTTAACAGGATTATAATAAACTAATTACTTGTATTAAACCTGTAAGCAAAGACTTACGCCAATTATAAAGACACCATTACATTAAGGGATTTTTAACTAGTATGGTGATGTAAAATTTATTTCCAGAGGTGCAATATTAAAGATGCTAACTAATTAATATTAATTACTAGTGTAATTGAAGAGTAATTAATATGTGTGGTATATGTGAGTGACCAGAGAAAAATTACGCAAACAATGATATCGCTCAGGTGACGAGTATGTTCTTGAGTTCGCGATAATTAACCAAAATGTGAGTGTAATAAAAAGGACGCTCTGGCGTGAACGGGCCATCTCTAGCTTATCGAAAACAGGCCTGTACCTGTCAAATCGCCACCAGTATAAATACCACTGGCAATTTTGTGCGATCACACACTCAGACTCAAGAAATCTACACACGACGTCACGCTGCTCGATTGCAGATCGACCAGGACACACACACTGTACCATACTCACACCAACATGTAAGGAGGAACGCTGGAGCATCACCAACAGCAACAACCCATAGAGACAACAAACACCGCATCAGCATAGTCATCATCATCATCATCATCATCGTCATACTCTCAGGATTCTGGACACACACACACACACACACACACACACACACACACACACACACACACACACACACACACACACACAGCGGTAACGGCAGATATAAGCAGGTGATACAAAAACAATTATATTTTTTTATTGTGAAGAGAGCTCTCGAAAAGAACTTAACTACGAACAGATAATAATTAGAGTTTTAAAGTAAAATAGTAGTTAGATAGGAGAGTGTAATTTAACAGCAAATGTTGAGAAGAAACACTAATCTTTTGTTGTATTTTTGGGTGTGTCAGTAGAAATCAATAATAGATTTGAAGAAAATGTAATATCATTTCGTTTTGTTTATAGCAACAATTAAAGTATTTTTGAATTTGAGATTATTTTGTTGGTAAATGAGTTGTTAGTAGTATTTAAAATTTGAGTTAATTTCAGACACACAAAAATAAAAAGAATTTAAATAACTTGTTTAACATGTTTGTTTAGTTAGTAATATATTATGGGTGAGTAGGGGGAAAATGAGAGTTCTAACGCACAAAGGATGCCGCCTTTCCCACGGTCCAAGATTTTTTCCCACGCTCTCCCCACCACCGCTGGACCACAGCATCCCAAAGGACCACAGCATCCGCGAATTTCCGCGAATAAATTTTTTTATTTTTTTTTTTATTTGATATTTTTATTATTTTAATTAAATTGATTTGCATATCCGCGAATATATGCCGCCTTTCGCGAGCCTAGATCACTTTCACTTTCTATCAGCTGGACCCGCAGCATCCGCGAATTTCCGCGAATCCTTTCGCGAGCCTAGATCACTTTCACTTTCTATCAGCTGGACCCGCAGCATCCGCGAATTTCCGCGAATATAATTTTTTATTTTTTATATACCGCCTTTCGCGAGCCTAGATCAAAGAGATGCCGCCGTTCCCGCGGTCCAAGATTTTTTTCCACGCTCTCCCCACCACCAATGGACCCACAGCATCCGCGAATTTCCGCGAATAAATTTTTTAATGTGATTTTTTTATTTTTTTTAATTAAATTGATTTGCATATCAGAGGTGGGTGGTGGGTGGTGGTGGGGGGTTCCGACTTGATGCATTATAGTGTATATATTAAATATATGATCAGGGTTACCAACCTTCCATGAGTTCAAATTTGTTGTGTGTTATAATGTATATTAAATCTATATGATCAGGTTTACCAACCTAAGTATGGGTTCAAACTTGATATGTGTGTGTTATATAGTGTATATATTAAAATATATGATCAGAGTTACCAATCTTGCATTATTGTGTATAGAACAGATCTGCCAACATTTTTCTGTGGTGGGAAATTCAAACTATATGATCATGATTGTTGTCGATATCAATTCTCTCTTTGAATGTAAGTAACTCTCCCTCCCTCTCTCTCTCTGTCTCTCTAGACACAGTTATCCATCACGATATAAACTCTCTCTCTCTCTCTCTCTCTCTCACATTTGAATGTAAGTAAAACTATCTCTCTCCCTCCCTCTCTCTCTCTCTCTCTACACCAATCTCGTTCTTCCAATGTGCGGTAAAGTGTTACGCAATTATAATGTTACAAATATGAAAAAATATATATTTAAACTAGTATTTACAAAATATGTATAAATGGTATACCTATCTATCAAATGAAAATGGAGGGGGAAAATACTGGTCCTGACTCACAAAGGAATGCCGCCTTTCCCACGGTCTAGATCAAAGAGATGCCGCCGTTCCCACGGTCCAAGATTTTTTCCCACGCTCTCCCCACCACCGCTGGACCACAGCATCCCAAAGGACCACAGCATCCGCGAATTTCCGCGAATAAATTTTTTTATTTTTTTTTAATTTGATATTTTTATTTTTTTAATTAAATTGATTTGCATATCCGCGAATATATGCCGCCTTTCGCGAACCTAGATCACTTTCACTTTCTATCAGCTGGACCCGCAGCATCCCAAATGGACCATAGCATCCGCGAATTTCCGCGAATATAATTTTTTATTTTTTTATATGCCGCCTTTCGCGAGCCTAGATCAAAGAGATGCCGCCGTTCCCGCAATCCAAGATTTTTTCCACGCTCTCCCCACCACCAATGGACCCACAGCATCCGCGAATTTCCGCGAATAAATTTTTTAATTTTTTTAATTTGATATTTTTATTTTTTAATTAAAATGATTTGCATATCAAAAGGTGGGTGGGGGGTGGGGTGAGGTTCAATGGACCACCCGCATCCGCGAATTTCCGCGAATATATTTATTTATTTTTAAATAAAGCTGATTTGCATATCAGGGGTGGGTGGTGGGTGGGGGGTTTCCGACTTGATGCATTATAGTGTATATATTAAATATATGATCAGGGTTACCAACCTTGCATGAGTTCAAATTTGTTGTGTGTTATAATGTATATTAAATCTATATGATCAGGTTTACCAACCTATGCATGGGTTCAAACTTGATATGTGTATTATAGTGTATATTAAAATATATGATCAGGGTTACCAATTTTTAAATAAAGCTGATTTGCATATCAGGGGTGGGTGGGGGTGGGGGTTCCAACTTGATGCATTATAGTGTGTATTAAAAATATATGATCAGGGTTACCAACCTTTGCATGAGTTCAAATTTGTTGTGTGTGTTATAATGTATATTAAATCTATATGATTAATATAATCGTTCTAGTGTTAACGTTTGCTGCAACAGTTCCTCCACAGGTAACGCAGTTTACAAAATAATTACACATAGGTTCAGAGGTGTATTCTGAAATAAATTAAAATTATACACGCATGTCGTTACAGATGAAAAATAGAAATTAATTTCTTCACCTGCGAAGTTCACAGGTTATATATAGTGCAAGCGTCGATGTGTGTGCAACTGTACTAAAAAAGCTGTTATGCGCATGCGCAAATAATTAAAATGCACATACGTAGATGACTGAAAAAGAGATGATTTACATAATAAATGTACGCTTACTTAGACCAATAGATTCTGCGTCGTGCCTTTAGGGTTATCAAATTTCCAAAATCTTTCAACTGGTTGACCATTAGCTAAAACATAGCGGAAAACTATAACTAACTGAAATACAGACGAAATGTCTAATGTTTCGTCCGCAATCAAAGAAACATACTGTGCAGTTTTTATTTCTTCTATTATGTTTTCTTGACATACAAATGATACTAACCGAATGAAATATTTACAGACGGACAATGGGAAGGCATACAATGACTAATGTACGAAAATACTTTCAGTATCGCAAATTTCTGAAAGCTTTCCACTGTGTGTGTACAATGACCCTTGAGTTAAGCTGGTGTTGTAATCATGTATCGTTTGTTCTTCACCTTCCACTTGAAGAAGAAGAAAAGGGCAGGTGGTGGGGATCTTACACCACTTCTAGTTACATATAAATGTGTAAGGGAAGTCATGCAAATTACTCTTCATTTACAGCTGTACAATGAAGTACAATCATGAAGAATATTTACGCCGTCTACGCACGTATTTTAAAATACAGAGAGTGGGTGTACGTAAAGATTACCATTTAAAGTATCCAAATGTCAACCAGAGTCCACAAACACTGGCACGCGCTGGGTTTGTGTACGAGGGGGATGGCGATACTGTACGATGTAGTTCGTGTCAAGTTAGATTTGAAGACTGAACGATGGACGATTGTCCTAACGCTTTACATGCTCGAGTAATGCCGCAGTGCCAGTTTGTGGTGACACAGCTAAAATGATAAAAACAAAACACAAACGTTAGGTCTAATTATTAATCGGTTCTTTTCAGAGCCACCGTAACTTAGCCTCATATTACTTGAATTTGTTATTTGTTTACACAACAAAAAACATTTTCATGTGATCTTGAGTCGGTCCTAAGCCCGAACAAATAAGGAAGGCGGTATATTATATATTTACAGGGTGTAAAAGAGAAAAACGGAGCCATATAGAGACAATGTAAGTATAATGTTTATACTACAAAGTAATTACGATAAAGTGTACTTTTTCTGTAGGTCTGATCACTGCAGTCAAGTCGCTCCTGGAACAAGAATAATGTATGAGTGCAGTCCATTTTGTTGTTAGTGAATCGTTATCTGTTTTTATTAAAATCTTACAATGTCAAAAATTATTATTAATATTTTATTTATTTTATAACATTGTTTGTGATTTGTATTTATTTTATAATATTGTTTGCGATATATATATATATATATATATTTAATCAATGTAAAATGAATTTTTAAAAATATTGCATTACATTGGTCTGTAAACTATATTTATGTTTGTTCTGTACACATATGCATACGATAACTGAACGATTGCAGCTGTAGTTAGAGAATGCACTTGATAATGTTTTAATGTGAATAATTTTTACGTTTAGAAACTGAACGATTGCAGATCACTGCAGTCAAGTCACTCCTGGAACAGGAATAATGTATGAGTGCAGTCCATTTTGTTGTTAGTGAATCGTTATCTGTTTTTATTAAAAATCTTACAATGACAAAAATTATTATTAATATTGTATTTATTTTGTAACATTCTTTGTGATATATATATATCTTTAATCAATGCAAAATGGATTTTTAAAAATATTGCATTACATTGGTCTGTAAACTATATTTATGTTTGTTCTGTACACATATGCATACGATAATAATCATGAGTGGTGATAAAATCTTACAATGTCAAAATTAAATATATATTAAATATGTTTGCGATATATATATATTTAATCAATGTAAAATGAATTTTTTTACTTGTGTGTGTGTGTGTGTGTGTGTGTGTGTGTGTGTGTGTGTGTGTGTGTGTGTGTGTGTGTACGCTGACGAAACTGGACGATTGCAGCTGTAGTTAGAGAATGCACTTGATAATGTTTTAATGTGAATAATTTTTACGTTTAGAAACTGAACGATTGCAGCTGTAGTTAGAGAACAATTCTGTATACTAAATGTGTATGTGTGAGAGATAGAGTGAGAGGGAGCGAAGTAAGCAAACTCTAATATGTATGATTATTCCTGTTTCATATATTAAAATATAACTTTTGTATAAACATTATTCGTAATGACTTTGACGTAGCCTTTATTGTATGAAGATATTTAGGTAGAACAAACATGTTTACGTAATATCAGGTGGTCAGAATCGTGGTCTTAACAAATGTGAACACAAAATATGGAACTCCGTGCTCGCTAATGTGTTTGTACGTGTGTGTGTGTGTGTGTGTGTGTGTGTGTGTGTGTGTGTGTGTGTGTAGTTTCAACTTCCAGGGCTTAACACTTTAATAATTGAATTTTCATGTACGTGATAAATGTATCGTTGATTCTAATTAGTATTTACAAAAGTTTCATTGAATAATAATATTTGGTTCGATTAGAAATTATTTGAAAGTACATTAACTTTATGTGATAAATGTATCATTGATTCTAAGTAGTATTTACAAGTTTCGTTGAATAATATTTGGTTTGATTACAAATTATTTGAAAGTACATTAACTTTATGAAAATGACATATACTTGAAAAAAGTTTACTCACTTAACGCATTGATACTTTCTTTCCACTGACTGTGCGTGTGCGCGTGATAATTGAATATTTATCGTATCAGTGACTCTAATATCGATTGTATTGTTATGTTACAGATAAACTTCCATGTGGACTGTATCTACAGCCGTAAAATTATTATTATTTAAAAATCTTGCAATGTCAAAAATTATTATTATTATTAATATTGTATTTATTTTATAAACCATGTTAACTTCACACACACACACACACACACACACACACACACACACACACACACACACACACACACACACACACACACACACACACACACACACGCGCGCGCGCGCGCGCGCGCGCGCACACACACACATACACACGCACAATCAGGTCAATGACTGCTACGTGCTGTCACCAGCCAGACGACAATACAAGAAGAGTACAAACAAATAGATTATCATATAGGAGAGTTAGTACTGGTTCGTAACAGACAACTATCCTCTTTTGACATTGTATGATTTTAATAAAAACAGATATCGGATTTAAATAATAATTTCGTGCTTGCAATATACAATCCATGTACACAAACTTATATATCCTTTGTTGGGTTGTAATTATTACTAAACAGTAATACATGCTTAGAATGAAAATATTTGCTATGATTTTAGTAACGTACAACACCAGCTTAACCCAAGGTCATTGACTAGTGTTATACTCAGCATAAAATAATTAACGCGCACGCACCCGAAAGATTCAAATCATACCTTATTGGTGCTGTCAACTTGTGTGTGTGTGTGTGTGTGTGTGTGTGTGTGTGTGTGCGCGTGCATAGTTAATCTTACTATCACTAATTACCACACTGAATATAACTTTCTAATGACGAAATATTATTATTTCATTGTTTACGATATATATTTAATTAATGCAAAAATGAATTTTTAAAATTACAATGGTCTGTAAACCATATTTAAGTTTGTGTACACATACAAATCGCTTTGAATAAGGGAATTCTTGTCAACGTTTGCAGCGAGAGAGAGACATACACAATGTGGGTAATTACATTATAAACTAGGAATTTCTTCCGACGTCTGCGAGCGAGAGAGAGAGAGAGAGAGAGAGATGATATATCACTGTAAAACCGATGACATAAAGAGAGAGAGAGTGCTAGCACATATGTTGTGTATATTAATTTCTAAATCGCAGTCAATGACCGTCATGTGCCAAAATTAGAAGTAGGACACAACGAGGTAGGCGATAAATATATTTCCTGGTGATTACATTTTAGTATCGCTAATTACAATAATCCATAAGTAGCACGACTTACTGACGCTTATGTAAAACCGATGACATAAAGAGACCTAACGAGAGAGAGAGAGAGCGAGAGAGAGAGAGATGTCACATAAACACAGAGAGAGAAAGAGAGAGAGTGTGAGAGAGAGAGAGAGTTTATATCGTGATCGATAACTGTGTCTAGAGACAAAGAGAGAGGAAGGGAAAGAGAGTTGATACATTGATATCGAAGTCGTCAACAGTCATATAATTTACTATACACTATAATGCGTCTGCTAATATAGTTTGAATTTCCCACCGAAGAAAAATGTTGGCAGATCTGTTCTATACACAATAATGCAAGATTGGTAACCCTGATCATATATTTTAATATACACTATAATACACATATCAAGTTTGAACCCATGCATAGGTTGGTAAACCTGATCATATAGATTTAATATACATTATAACACACACAACAAATTTGAACTCATGCAAAGGTTGGTAACCCTGATCATATATTTTTAATACACACTATAATGCATCAAGTTGGAACCCCCACCCCCACCCACCCCTGATATGCAAATCAGCTTTATTTAAAAATTGGTAACCCTGATCATATATTTTAATATACACTATAATACACATATCAAGTTTGAACCCATGCATAGGTTGGTAAACCTGATCATATAGATTTAATATACATTATAACACACAACAAATTTGAACTCATGCAAGGTTGGTAACCCTGATCATATATTTAATATATACACTATAATGCATCAAGTCGGAAACCCCCACCCACCACCCACCCCTGATATGCAAATCAGCTTTATTTAAAAATAAATAAATATATTCGCGGAAATTCGCGGATGCGGGTGGTCCATTGAACCTCACCCCACCCCCCACCCACCTTTTGATATGCAAATCATTTTAATTAAAAAATAAAAATATCAAATTAAAAAAAATTAAAAAATTTATTCGCGGAAATTCGCGGATGCTGTGGGTCCATTGGTGGTGGGGAAAGCGTGGAAAAAAATCTTGGACCGCGGGAACGGCGGCATCTCTTTGATCTAGGCTCGCGAAAGGCGGCATATAAAAAAATAAAAAATTATATTCGAGGAAATTCGCGGATGCTATGGTCCATTTGGGATGCTGCGGGTCCAGCTGATAGAAAGTGAAAGTGATCTAGGCTCGCGAAAGGCGGCATATATTCGCGGATATGCAAATCAATTTAATTAAAAAAATAAAAATATCAAATTAAAAAAAAAATTAAAAAATTTATTCGCGGAAATTCGCGGATGCTGTGGTCCTTTGGGATGCTGTGGTCCAGCGGTGGTGGGGAGAGCGTGGGAAAAAAATCTTGGACCGTGGGAACGGCGGCATCTCTTTGATCTAGACCGTGGGAAAGGCGGCATTCCTTTGTGAGTCAGGACCAGTATTTTCCCCCTCCATTTTCATTTGATAGATAGGTATACCATTTATACATATTTTGTAAATACTAGTTTAAATATATATTTTTTCATATTTGTAACATTATAATTGCGTAACACTTTACCGCACATTGGAAGAACGAGATTGGTGTAGAGAGAGAGAGAGAGAGAGAGGGAGGGAGAGAGATAGTTTTACTTACATTCAAATGTGAGAGAGAGAGAGAGAGAGAGAGAGAGTTTATATCGTGATGGATAACTGTGTCTAGAGAGACAGAGAGAGAGAGGGAGGGAGAGTTACTTACATTCAGAGAGAGAATTGATATCGACAACAATCATGATCATATAGTTTGAATTTCCCACCACAGAAAAATGTTGGCAGATCTGTTCTATACACAATAATGCAAGATTGGTAACTCTGATCATATATTTTAATATATACACTATATAACACACACATATCAAGTTTGAACCCATACATAGGTTGGTAAACCTGATCATATAGATTTAATATACATTATAACACACAACAAATTTGAACTCACGCAAGGTTGGTAACCCTGATCATATATTTAATATATACACTATAATGCATCAAGTCGGAACCCCCCACCACCACCCACCACCCACCGCTGATATGCGTGCTGAAATTAAACAATCTAATTTTTATCAGTAATGTCGGATGATACATCAGTTATATCAGGTCTTACACAGCAAGTTATTGTTTTTCGTTATGAACTGAACGGAATCGTGGATGAAAGATTCTGGGGATTTTTTTTAACCCAAAATGCTGAAGTGTTAGCAGAATGCTTTTTAGAACAGGTACATAATATAGTCCTGAATGGCGACAGTGACAAACTTATATCTCAGTCTTACGACGGAGCCCCTGTTTTTAGTGGCGAGAAGGGAGGTGTGCATAAAATAATTCAACAGTCACACAAATATCCACATTTTGTGCACTGTTATACGCATCAATTAAATTAAATATAGAAAAGGCAGCATCACAAAACTCACAAGTTCGTATTTTTTTCAGTAGTCTTGCCGCTATACTTGCATTTTTTCGAAGTCACCCTCACGATTATCTATTTTAGACAGTATTTCTAAACGAAGTATCTTGAGTATCAACAGAGGCGTACGCAAGGAGGGGGTTACCGGGTTTGAACCCCCCCTTGAACGTTTAACCACTTTTTTTAATATTATATAAAATAAAAATTAAAGTTGACATATTTATATTTGAGAGTTCAGATTTTGTTGTGGAACGTTCGTTTAACGTTTTGTGCATTTGGCAGTTCATATTTTTAAATAGAAACTTCACATTATCGTTCCGGGTTGTTTGATGTGTCTAAGCGACCGCAAAGCTCAATTTTACAATTTTTTAGCAAAAAGTTGCGTACCGGTAGTGATTCTCGTGAGGATAGTGAAATTCTTCACATTGCCAAATGTTTCTTCGCAGCCGCAGCGTGACGATGTTGTCGCAAACGTTCTTCCCGAAACTAGTTTCACATCCCCCTGTGAAAACTCGGCTGATATTGAATGTACATCGACATCACTCAATAATGTTGACGTGCCTGCTGAATCATTTAGAAGTGATAAGTGTATTGTTCTGATTCCGGAAGCATCAACATCTTCAAGTTCCAGTGAACCACATGCTTATGATATTGGAGTTTACGTAGGAAAAGACTTGTCTAATGAAAAGAAACTGGATGTCTTGAACAATGTCTGGGAATTAAATCCAGGGTTTGTTTTTCCAACAAAAGGAAAGAGAAATTTGCGATTTTAGTTTAAATGGCTTTACCGCTGGAAGTGGCTTGCATATTCCGAATTTAAGGGAGGGAGTTTTTGTAAATTTTGTGCACTTTTTGCTCCAAGTGATGGTGTTGGATCTGGCAAGTTTATAGTGTGAAATTTGACAACTGGAAGGATGCCGTCGAGCGATTTCCAGAACATGAGAAGTGTCTGTATCACAAACAAAGTTTGGAGGTAGCCGGTACTTTGGCCGATATTTCATGTGGGAAAAAAGTCTATCGATGTGCTAATAGATACTGCAACAATGCAAAAGAAACTCGAGAACAGGAAAATCTTATTCCTATTGTTGAAAGTGTTTTGTTCTGCGGGAAACAATGTATTCATGTATAACAATGTATACACTGCGAGGCCACAGGGATTCGGGACGAATAGAGGTCGACCAAGAACCAGAAGAAAATGATGGCAATTTCAGGGCACTTCTTCGCTTTCGAAGTAAGATTGATTCTGTATTAAAAAATATGTTGACGTGTAGTGTTGGAAATGCGCAGTACACCAGTCCTAGAATACAGAATGAAATAATTGAAGTGTGCAACGACCTGATTGTTAGAAATCTCGTGAAAGAACTTAATGCCTCCAGTTGCTTCTCTATTCTCGCCGATGAGACGTCAGACATATCAGTCTTAGAACAATTATCACTGTGTGTTCGTCATGTTGATAGAGAAAATTTCAATGTGAAGGAAAACTTTCTACAATTCGTATCATTATATGATGTGACCGGAAAAGGAATCGCAACGGCGATATTGGACAAGTTGCGTTCATTAAATATAGACATAAATAAGATTCGTGGTCAAGGGTATGACGGAGGTATGTCCATGTCAGGAAAAGTAAACGGAGTCCAGGCACATGTAAAGGAAATAATTCCGTCAGTTTTATATGTCCACTGCTCAGCACACAGCCTCAACTTAAGCTGTATCCAGTGCCTGTGAAGCAGCTGCCATTAGAAACTGCATGGGTACAATATCGAGTCTGTACGAATTTCTTAATACACCTAAAAGGCAACATGTTTTAAAATCGGCGATAAGTGAAATGGAAACTACAACTTCACGGCGTGAAAAATTCGTTGAACTTTGTGCAACACGTTGGTTGGAAAGGTATAACTCCGTGGCCGCGGTGGTGGAATTGTATGACCCTGTTATTGCAACCCTTCAAAGCATATCAGAATGGAAAGACAAAGACTCGTCCTCACAAGCAAATTCACTTTTATGTGCTCTGGCTAACTGTCAATTTGTGATATCGCTGTTTTGTATTCAGAGACAATTTTCTTTAAGTCTCCCATCGTGTAAATTCCTGCAGAATTCAACTATTGATCTCGTGGAAGCAGTAAACCTTGCTGAAGATATTAACAGTGAAATGAAATCTATACGCGAAAATGTCGATGAAAAATTTTCTAAAATTGTCATTTGTGCTTCTGAAGTCTTGGTCCTCCATTCAAATCCCTCGCATGGCAGCGCGACAAAAAAAAACGTGTGAACTTGGGACTTATCATCAGTGACGCCAGAACTTTACTTTCGTGTCTCTACTTTTATTCCATTTCTGGATACCTTCATGTCCCAACTAGATTCGCGTTTCTTGAAACACAAGGAAATATTGAAAGGTTTTCAGTGCCTTTTACCTACGAACCCAGTCTTTCTGCCCCTGCTGTCTCAAGTTTCTGCTTTCACTTCGCTCACAGAGTTCTACGCCAGTGACATAAGAATTGGTTGCAAAGAAGACCTGAATAATGAATTAAAATTATGGTACAGAAAAATTGCACGTCTTGAGAAGGGAGACCAACTGAAAACGGCCGTAGATGGGTTAACTGTGTGCAATCCCAACATAATGCCAAATATATTTACTTTGCTAGAAATACTAGCTGCGCTCCCACTGTCCATATGTACAAATGAATGATGTTTGTAAACATTATGCCGTCTAAAAACATATTTGCGTAATTCTACTGGAAATACACGCTTGAATGGATTAGCACTCCTCAACATCCATAGAAATTTCACTCCTACTGCAGAAGATGTGTTAAATAAACTAATGAAAAAAAAATGTCGTTTGGACATTATATTGTGAATGCTGAAATTTCCTAAGTGTAGTGATGTAGTAACGTTATATACTGTAGGCTACGTAGAGTATATATACTGTATATATTAATTGAATTACCGGTACTCGTTTTAAACAATGATTTTTCAAAACAATAATAGACTACAGTAGAATATTGATTTGAACATTTGAGACAACTGCATTCAATTTTTTATTCAAATTCAAATTCCTTCATAGAGTGTGGATTCATCATGCCAGTTTCATTCTTCAACCTTGGTGAGTTCCATATTGACATATTGTGTTTAATTAAATTTATTTCAATATATTTGATTGCTTCCATGGATTTTCCTGTTATGTACAGTAAAGTGTCTTACCTATCGTATACAAATAACCGTTGACTAAAATATATGATTATTGTGTAGCCTAAGTGTAATAATGGCATGTGGCACTGGCACAAATTTTTTATTATACAAAATGAAACAATGTTAAAATTTGTTAAAAAATTGTAGCCTAAGGCTGTGAAAAAAATACGTTTCGAAGATTTTATTAGGGTATTTATGAATATGTTCTATTCGAACATAGTATAATAAATATACCATAACATGATATAATAATAATAATAATAATAATACACAAAATTTAAAATACCGATAATGTCAATTGTAAACAATTTTAATAATGACCCCCCCCTTAACAAAATTCTGCGTAAGCCACTGAGTATCAAACACAAGATGGAATTTTAAAAGCCGGTTAGTGAGTAGTATGCTTTGAGAAACTTCAAATTGACCAAAATCATTCCACTGTCCAAGCGGCTGCAGGTATTCTCTGTATGCTGAATGAGCAGGACTTCAACTTTCGGCTAGAATTTTCTCATCACATCATGTCTCATGTGGATATTTTATATAACCAGCTGCAGCATCATAATGGAAACTCCAGTAGTATCTATAATGCAGTAAATAAATTTCTTGAGGCAATCATGCATGGAAGAAATAGACTTCCTTCTGTTACTGACCAACAAGAAGACACTTCACTCATGAAGAAAAGGAAAACGTTATAACATAATCTTGTTTCTGCAAAGGAGATGTGTGATATTATTTGTTATCAAATAAAAGAGAGATTTTCTTTTAATAAACGTCTGTCAGCAGCAAAACTGTTAAATTTCTCCCTCTCCAAACACAATATAAGTTCTTCACCCAAATTTGCTGAAACTATTGCAGCTTACCCTTTCTTGTGTAAAGAACGTTTGAAAACTGAACTATCTGTTTTGTACGAGAGGCAAGAATTCCTCAGTAATTCAGAGGTTATGAAAACTTACAAAATCATGTTGGATACAGGAATGGCTGAGTCCTGCACAGAAGTATTCACTCTCCTCCAAATAATTCTAACTACTCCCATGACTACTGCTCAGCCTGAGAGGTGCTTCTCCACGTTGAAAAGAGTTAGGAGTTTCCTAAGAAGTACAGTGACACAAGAGCGTCTTGCTACTTTAGCAATGTTAAGCATAGAAAAAGAAATGATTGAAAAGGTTATTAATTTTAATGACAAAGTTATCAATAAGTTTTCCAGTTGCAAAGAAAGGATAACGGACTTCATGTTTAAATAAAATTGTGAAAGAAACAGTGATTTATTTCTAATTTTATTTAAGAACGTAACTCACTATTTTATTTTCATTTGAAAATATTAATGTATATAAGGTTAATGTGTAAATTAAAAATTATAATTTGTTTGAATTTTAACATGTAGGCCTTTAGTGTTTGGAACTTAAATCATAATTAATCATAATCATATATATCATCACCAACAGCAGCAGCACAACCAAAGAGAATTGGACCAATGTTTTGTCACAGCTTCAGCTTCAATACAGGTAAAAGACCTAGTAACAGTATATAAATTTCACTAATATATGATAACAGTAAACGGTGAAATTTGAAAATTGTAGTGCAGCCCCACCAAACTAAAATTTCACCAGCCACCACTGCTTTACATTATACAACTTTATTATTTAGTACAATTTTATTCATTACTTAGTGAAGAAATTTTGTCTTCTAATATTGATAACTCTGTCTCTAACTCCTGTCTTTATCAGTGTCAATGTGTAACAGTACATAATGACCCAATACCATAACTATGGGGTTTAAAGGTATTTTTCAATGTTTTATATTGTTTAATCATTAAAGTACAGAATGGTTAGGTCCATTTTCCATATATACGGAGTAACAAAGCCAATTCCGCAAGAGTACCATACCAAGGTCACCGGTGGACGTGCTGGAATCGGAAAAGGCCATGGCGGTGTTTGTGACGAATGACTGTAAATATGCATTGTGATTGGATCATAGCACTGTTCCGTCATAACCAAAAAACAATGACGCACTGACTACAATACGTACAATGAGGCGTTGTCCAGTAAGACAAAGCTGGATGACGTAAGAAACACACACATAAGCGCAAATTTACATTTGCCTCGTTCTCAATTCAACGCAGTTCTTCAAAGGATACAGAGCGATGTATCGCTGGGTGATCAATTTTGTATCAAAAGTTTATGATAACTAGACTCAAAATTACCAGTATAATAGTGGAGCAATAAAGGCTCGAAATTAGTAACAGTATGAACTATAATATGTAGAATCAGTGCTTATAATTACTTCATTAAAACTCAGCAGAACTAGAGGCGAACACCGGCCATCAACATGGGCGTCAACCACCAACAGCGAAGGAACAACACCAAACAACAATAAGAGAAGTCCAATTTTACCATCTATCTTATAGTTTAATGAGCTCATTAATCAAGAATAATTAATTAAACGAATGTACTTGTTCAAGGGTGAATGTGTGTGAGAGTGAGTGAGTGAACTCATGGCCATAACTATATATGCCGAGGGCATTGGTTTGTGTGTAAATTAATTACCAAGTAATAAATGATTAAAGCTGCAGCAATATAAACGTTACAATGATCTTGATTGAGAAAACAAAAAAGAAGTATTAAGAATAATGTTGGATATTAAACTAACCGCCATTTTGTTTTTGGTCATCTTATATGACGTCATTTGACCACATGGTCGTGTATGTAAAACATTCTGGAAAATTAAATTTTGATAGTTATTTTCAATAATACAGTGTTGTCATTTGTGTCATCATCTGTGTATCAAAATCTTGCTGTAAATGAATCCTGGCCCCCCTTAGGTAAAAGCACATTTAAAAAAGAAGAATATGAGCCCGGCAGTGACTGAAATTGGTAAGTACCCAGAAGTACCATATTATGGTATTTTTATAAATATAAATATCAATATATGTGTAGTAATAAATAATAAAGTAGGGGGAAAGTCACAAATGGCGCCCTTACTGTGGACATTATATAAAAATTAATTTATATAAAACAGCCAGATTGAGAAACACAGAGGATGATATAAGACGGGACATAACCTAATGAACGAGAGGTTATGTTGACGAAGTCAAGTAACTAGTAATTGCATAGTTAAGTACAAATAAAAAATAAACAGTCATTTAAATATTTAATTAACGATGGCAGAAAATAATAATAGTCTAGAAATGGACAATACAGACACGGAATCCATTTTATTAGGAAAACATGTTAGCTCGACACCTAGAGTAGCTGAAAATAAAATCTCGTTAGAAGATTTATTCACGTTAATCAGTGACAAATTTGAACAACAAAATAGTAAGTTTGAAGACAAATTCAATCAAATGAATAGTACATTTAATGTAAAATTAGATAGTTTTGAGAATGAGCTCAAGAAGCAAAATACCTTAAAAAACGTAAAACTAGATCAAGTAGAGGAGAAATTAGACAAGAGATTTAATGACATACAGTTAGAAAATAAGAGTAGAGAAATAGACAGATTAGATAGAAACAAAAACAAGGTAAGTGGGGTAGAAAATTATGATAATATAAATAAACGTATGATGTTAGAGAATGATTATGTAAACAGGGGTAGTAATAATGAGGTTTTATGGGGAATAGAATATAATAATGATGGAATGATAGTGTGTGTTAAAGGGTTAAAGACAGTGTGTAGAGAGAGCATAATTGTAAAAGAATTGCAGGGGTTAGATTTTTCCCTTAATGGTGTATTTGGGGGTGATATACATGTTTTTAGGAAGGACAAGAGTGCCTTCTATGTAGATTTGGGAGACAAAAGGTCTGTGAATAGTTGTCCCTGGATTTTTTGTGCACCTGATAGGTGGTGCGAGAATAAAGTTGTAGTGTCCCCTGCATATATTGAGAGAGAGAATGTAGCTTGGTGTGATAGAGAGAGATGTTTTAAAAGTGAGAGATATATTGAGAGAAACAGAGAAGAAGAGATTTTTAAGATATGTAGAGATTATGAAGAGTTGATAGAAAGGTTAGGTGGAGAGAGAAGTGATAAATATAATAAAAACTTACCTTGTAATGAAACCTCTCTATGCTTTTGGTATTTATTTTATTTCCTGTTAAATGTCTATCTCCTTGCTTGTTGGCTATCAAAGAGAGGTTACAAGTTATTTAGAACTAGGCAGGAGCCTAGAGAAGCAAAAATTATGCTGGGTCCAGTATGACGGGACTTGCAATGAACTCAGCCATAATATAACAATAACAGATTTATTATGTCTCTGGAATTCATACATGTGTACAAGATAAATATGTATCTATATAAAAACTACCAAAAGGTACATCATGGCAAGCATGTATAATTAAGTGTACATCAACATAAGTGTGCACAAAGTAAATGTGTATACATATATATATATATTAGAAAAATTTGAATCACAACTAGCATATATAATTCCAGTTTACATCAGAACAAGTGTATATAACAGCATATAAGTTAAATGTGCATACATAAATAAAATATAAAATGCACAAACACATGTAAAATTCTCCCCGTCGTGTGGCTAGCTAGACACATACAACACACACACAGAACACAAGGTACACAACTCACAGTCATTTACTTTCAGCACGCATGCCCCCGTAACGCACCCACCCACTGGGTAAAGCAACTATCATCTTATGCCCCGGCAGTGATAAAATATACGCTCGTCAGCAACCCGTTCAGTAGGACAACCCAAACTCCAACCCCTTTAAAGACGAATAATTCATGAAGCATAACTGAAACTGGACCACCCATTTGTCTAGCATTCCGTTTATTAATGACCCATGATGAGTGTGTGAACCTTTGTTCCGTTCACAGCACCAGGTAATGTTAACAAACTCCTCACCTACTTCCAGACAGTGTTTATAAAATTCTAGACAGTATTGACTTCACAAAATTCCCAAAAAGGAATTAAATCCTTATGTACTTTAATAGCAGAAATTAATTGATTGAGGCTTTACAATTTCAGAAGATTTTGACAATATGTATATCTATTTAATTTACCCAAAAAGAAGAGGATGAAAACCAGTTTTATATTCAAAATTAAACAGTAACTTCTCTACGTGTGAAGTCAACCCATATGTGTTTGCCAGTTAAGAAAACAATAAGCTTAGCCCTTGTGCAAGGGGCAAAATCGGCTAAGATATTTCAAGAACATTAATAAATCGTTTCGATGAGCCTCAGATAACTGTATAAAATAATTAGAAAAAGAGTACAATAAGGTGGTTGTGCTCTGGCATCTGCGGGAGCGCGCCCACATGTAGTTGACAAGCAATCAACCTGTCTGAAGTTGTACCAGCATGTCAGGAAACTAAGTCCCATATTGTAAACCCAGAAAAGTCCCCAAGAAAAACCCCCGGAAAGTCCCCAGCCCTTAAATATGAAATCCCTAGTCAAATTAAAAAATTATACGCAGCTGTTCCAGCCGGAACAGAACTACTGGGCAATAATTAAATTTTGAAAGAGTAAATCAGATGCAACAATAAAAATGGTACAAGATTAAAATCTCTCTATGGCGCGCTCTCGCAGTGCAGCACGCACTTACAGACATAGCATTTAGTGTTACTTAACTGAGTTATAAGAGGTATATGAAATTTTAAGTTAAAGTGTTCAGAGTCATGATCACAGTTCACTTCCCAAATAGAGTCTGGACACGTGGTCCCCGGGCATCTAAGTTATTCTCATAAAACAGGCACACTGCCGGTTCGGCCCCCAAAAAAAGAAAAAGCATAAATGTCACCTCATAAGTGCTGGTGAGTGCAACGTGGTGCTCCCGTCTCCATCTCCCTCTTCGTAGGCGGTCTTGATATGGTTCACAGCTTGAACAGGTGATCGGCTCACAGCCAGCCAGGAACCCGACTTAGGGCGAGAACCCTAAGGAATCAAGTAAATTAGAGAACAGTCTATAAGAATGTACACCCGAGTTAAGGTAATTAACCTCTTAACGGGCCGCCAGCTAACTCTCACCAAAGGCACAAAAATAATTAATTAAAGTTTTTTACAACCTGCTTAAATAGTCTACATTCAGCTATGGAATAAGTGAATTTGCATTATGAACAGAACTTATTACATTGTGGCATCATATAAAGTGAACTGTACTCAGTCAACATGCTTCGACAAACTTTTGCAGGTTAAACCGGCCACGTGCAGAGCAGTAATCATAATTTAGTCAGAAAAATTTTAACAGCAAGTCACTCACAGCTTTGAGAATGTTTTACCTTCAATTAAGTTTCATACACAGAAGCTCTCACACTTCATTCTCTATTTGTGAACATAATTAACAAAGACGGGGACAGTATGCTACATGCACCACACAGTTCACTACTTGACTGCACACCAAGTTTTGTAATTAAATTTTTCTTTATGTAAAGCACTTTTACCATGAGAATGACTCTTGAAACTTCTCGCATTATAACAGAAAATACTAAGGCATGGCAATACAAAGGGCGTAGCGTACAACAGAAAAAAAATTATGTCTTACATAATTTTTTGCCAGGTCGCACACACACATAAATACGTACTTCACAAGATAGCGTAAATCTTGTTATTAAATATCCACACAACTAATAAAATAATTAAATCTTACCGGGGTGTCGTATATTCTCTACTCAATCATGTAGAAGATACCAAACTGCGCAGAAACGAATCGAAGAGCAGAGACGAAGGGGGAAGAACACGGTGAGCAAGGACGAGCGTTGACTGAATCCGGCAGAGAACAATTTCCACCTCACTGGCCGAGCTGCGCGCGCAACCGCACACCGCACCGCTCCCCTCATACCGTCGACCAAAGTCCGCGAGTGTATCACGTTAAGTTACCGTAAACTGACTTGTTTTAGAATATGTTGTAAAAGCCGGCTCCGCGCCTCACTCACGCATATTACAACCATGAAAACCTTCTAGAATTCATATTTTGCAATCGCCGGCTTCGAACCGGCACACCCCCACCCCGAAAGGGCAACCCGGTTGCCCCACAAAACTCGGGAAAGTACCCTGCAGTGTACTTCCAACTGAAAAACCGGTGGATATCGTGGGTAAGGTGGCTAGGCAAACCCGCTCCCAGGAGAACAGCACCAATCCCCATGCGACCCTCTCCGCCACGCCAACCCCACGGGACCGCCCAAACACGTCACCCTCTCCGGTGACCACCAATTACTCCCACCGGTCCCACTCACATATTCGTCATACGACCAAACAAGGTATCTCCCACCTTGATATGTGAGTGACCGTACTACTCCCGTCCGTCTCTCGGACCGACCAGCCACATGCACCCACAAGGCATCTCCCTCCTTGCCATATGGCTGGCCCACTCCCTACACAAGGGCGGACGGCCCCGCTTAGCCAGACAGAGAGGACCGCACCAAGGGCACACGAACATTAATCCCATCATTTACTTATTCGAATACACCATAACTAGAGGGGTTTTACTTTTCTACAGTACCTACTACACAACTTTCTCTCGCAACAAAATAACACCAGGAAAACCGGAGAATGCGGCATGGCTCGGACCCTATAATGAACAACATAAACCTCAACAACTATCAACAATCAGCAACAGCACACCATCACTCCATCTAACCTTTAACACAGGGGAAACTGACGATCTCGAGGACCACAAGCTAAGTCTCTCTCTAACTCCGTTGATAGTTTTTTTTTTTTTTTTTTTTTTTTTTTGGGAGTGGTAGGAAAATTGGGAAGATGAAATGGGGCAAGGATCATTAAAGGGCAATAGCTAGGACTGAGGGCAAGGACCTGGCTACCTCCGGAAATAAGGAAGAATGGAGGAAAACAAGGCTCGCGTGGGCAGGGGCGCAACCCTGAAATAGATGAACACCACTGGGAATGTGGGGAACATCTACCCGCTACCCGTTAACCTCTACTTCTTACCTTTCTATGACGTACCTCGGGTGCCCGTTCCTTTCGGACACCACTCTCTAAGAAATTATTTCGTGTTGAGCTATACTGGCTGATTTCCTCCGAATCAGAATCAAGGCAACTTACCTCACTACTTTCACTCCGCCTTGGATTATGCTTGCCGTCTAACTCCTCTGCTACAATTTCTTCCTTTTCTACAATTTCCCCTTCTTCGTCCACATAATCCAAATCAACATCATGGCACTGCACCTCCTCAGCATCTCCCAGTTGCTCCTCTGATCCATCTTCAACCGCATCTTCCCGCAGCTCCTCACCAATTTCTGCATGACACTCATCGCCAGCCGCTTCACAAACCTCTTCTCTAACCTCTTCTCTGATCTCGTTTTCCCCAACACATTTATCATCAACATCATCGCCATCACTTCCACTACCACCATCTGAACACTGCACATCCTCATCCTCCTCTAGTTGCTCACCTGGTCCACCTGCAACTTCTTCCCGTTCCTCGGAATCCTCAACAATACTTACAGAAGGCGTCTGCACATCCTCACACACTACATCACTCTCACTCACAAACTCTACAACGCTGCCACCAAATTTCTCCTCAACTTCTACCTCATCTACTTCTACTACACTTGCGGCATGGACATCCCCTTGTCCATCCACAACCTCAGAAACACTTGCAGCCCGGACATCCCTGTGTCCATCTGCAACTTCAGACTCTACAGTCTCCCTAACACCTACAACTATACTCACCTGCGCAGCATCTGTAGACCGCTCTTCTGACTCTTCTGTCGATTCCACTCCTTGACCACCTTCAGCAACCACAACGTCCTCAACATCTTCCACCCTGGAATCCAGCTGTCCAGGTTCATGTGCAATGACTGAATTAATTTCTACTGGCGATGGTAAAGCGACACTCTCAAGTGACTTCTCATATCCCTGCGTAGACAATGACGATATTACCGGATCTGGATCCCTCACGAACCGAGATGTAAATACCGGAACAAATTCTGCGGCCTCTGGATTCAACCATGACGTCCTCTTCGAGTCCGGTAATTCAGTATTAACTGACGCATTCTTGTCTTCTTGTGTTGATCCCACGAAGTCATTTCGCTCCTCTACTTCTGCTTCCTTTTCTTCATCTACTACTCTATTAGGCCCTTGTACTTCCTCTGGAACTTTTACTCTCTCACTTTTCTGCAAATAGGAATAACGCCTAACTGCAGGTTCCCTACTTGCCGATGGCTGTTCCCTAACATAATTTCTTTTTCCCCTGTTAATTTCATGTTTCTTTGTTTTCTGTGCTGTAGCTGTTGTTACCGTCTTCACACTTGCCACCCCCTTGTAGCCTCCATCACTTCCGGAATATACAGGCTTTCTAAGCGTCTCTTGGGTTTTCCTCCAACCTCCATGTTTGTCCCTTTTGGCTCTTCCTGATGAACCACTGGAGGATTGGACATCTGTGGCATCTCTTCCTCGGGACTCGTCAGCCGCCTGGACCGTTCCTGAAAGCACACACAGTCGCTCAAGGTCCGCAAAACAACGTGGACGATCTGCAAATGCCAAACGAGATCTCTCCTGGGGAGTCAGTCCTTGCAGAATTGCTTGGATAACTTCTGTCTCGGGCAACCCCAATCTTAACACCCGGGCAGCTTTCCTTATATCGCGCACGAAATCTCCTAACGCCTCTCCGTAGGCCTGTGGGCGATAGAATCTTTCCAACTCAAGCTTGAAGCGTCGTCGAGTGGGTATGAAGAAGTTCAACACCTCCCCATGGAAAGCATCAACACTGTCACCCCGACGCAGGGCCTTGGTGACCAGACCAGCCAACGTACTCCGGCAATACGGGTATATAACAAACAAGACCTCCCCATCGGACACCCCTGGGAAATCTGCCACCTGCAGGACCAGGTCCAAGAAAACCAACAGCTGATCCTCATCAAATCCATCCACCACCGGAAATTTCTGGAGAACGCCTGTAAGAGGGTGGGGCAATTTCTCGTAGCATATCCCCGCCACAATTACACAATTCAAAACAAACAATCATAAAACAAATCCCCACTAAACACCTAACACAAACATAACCTACAAAAACATATTAACAAAAATCGGAAAAACTCAAGTACTGTCCTTCCTTTGAGTAGACCCCCGGGTTCTCTAGCGCTGCGGAAACCTGGCCTATTCTGAACCATGCAATCCACGATGGAAGGAGACAAAAGACAAACAACAAAACTACACACACATAACATCAACCAGCAACTCGACACACACGCCGTACCAATACATAAATCACAACAACCCACTAACAATCAAGTACAAGTCCTAATTCGGGAATACAGAATCATTCAACATCAACCGGACGCAAATCGGTTCCGGTACCGATCTCCGATCGGGCCATACCGCATCCCGTCAATATACTACGCTCAACACCGACCCCAATGAACATTCCATATTCCAGGCCCCATTTAAGACTCCCCGGCAATACAAGCTATCAAAATTTTTTAACACTATTAACCGCCTCAGTGGTGCGACCCGACTCACAAATTTAAACAACTTACAATTAGCCTACACTGGCATCTATCCACTATTTTACAACAATCATTAATTTACAACTGCCTTAATATTCCCGAGTCTGCAAGCCCCGTCACACACCAGGACCCAAGGGTTCAGGCCTAAAATGAACCACGCTCCGGCTACCATTTGTAACCTCTCTATGCTTTTGGTATTTATTTTATTTCCTGTTAAATGTCTATCTCCTTGCTTGTTGGCTATCAAAGAGAGGTTACAAGTTATTTAGAACTAGGCAGGAGCCTAGAGAAGCAAAAATTATGCTGGGTCCAGTATGACGGGACTTGCAATGAACTCAGCCATAATATAACAATAACAGATTTATTATGTCTCTGGAATTCATACATGTGTACAAGATAAATATGTATCTATATAAAAACTACCAAAAGGTACATCATGGCAAGCATGTATAATTAAGTGTACATCAACATAAGTGTGCACAAAGTAAATGTGTATACATATATATATATTAGAAAAATTTGAATCACAACTAGCATATATAATTCCAGTTTACATCAGAACAAGTGTATATAACAGCATATAAGTTAAATGTGCATACATAAATAAAATATAAAATGCACAAACACATGTAAAATTCTCCCCGTCGTGTGGCTAGCTAGACACATACAACACACACACAGAACACAAGGTACACAACTCACAGTCATTTACTTTCAGCACGCATGCCCCCGTAACGCACCCACCCACTGGGTAAAGCAACTATCATCTTATGCCCCGGCAGTGATAAAATATACGCTCGTCAGCAACCCGTTCAGTAGGACAACCCAAACTCCAACCCCTTTAAAGACGAATAATTCATGAAGCATAACTGAAACTGGACCACCCATTTGTCTAGCATTCCGTTTATTAATGACCCATGATGAGTGTGTGAACCTTTGTTCCGTTCACAGCACCAGGTAATGTTAACAAACTCCTCACCTACTTCCAGACAGTGTTTATAAAATTCTAGACAGTATTGACTTCACAAAATTCCCAAAAAGGAATTAAATCCTTATGTACTTTAATAGCAGAAATTAATTGATTGAGGCTTTACAATTTCAGAAGATTTTGACAATATGTATATCTATTTAATTTACCCAAAAAGAAGAGGATGAAAACCAGTTTTATATTCAAAATTAAACAGTAACTTCTCTACGTGTGAAGTCAACCCATATGTGTTTGCCAGTTAAGAAAACAATCAGCTTAGCCCTTGTGCAAGGGGCAAAATCGGCTAAGATATTTCAAGAACATTAATAAATCGTTTCGATGAGCCTCAGATAACTGTATAAAATAATTAGAAAAAGAGTACAATAAGGTGGTTGTGCTCTGGCATCTGCGGGAGCGCGCCCACATGTAGTTGACAAGCAATCAACCTGTCTGAAGTTGTACCAGCGTGTCAGGAAACTAAGTCCCATATTGTAAACCCAGAAAAGTCCCCAAGAAAAACCCCCGGAAAGTCCCCAGCCCTTAAATATGAAATCCCTAGTCAAATTAAAAAATTATACGCAGCTGTTCCAGCCGGAACAGAACTACTGGGCAATAATTAAATTTTGAAAGAGTAAATCAGATGCAACAATAAAAATGGTACAAGATTAAAATCTCTCTATGGCGCGCTCTCGCAGTGCAGCACGCACTTACAGACATAGCATTTAGTGTTACTTAACTGAGTTATAAGAGGTATATGAAATTTTAAGTTAAAGTGTTCAGAGTCATGATCACAGTTCACTTCCCAAATAGAGTCTGGACACGTGGTCCCCGGGCATCTAAGTTATTCTCATAAAACAGGCACACTGCCGGTTCGGCCCCCAAAAAAAGAAAAAGCATAAATGTCACCTCATAAGTGCTGGTGAGTGCAACGTGGTGCTCCCGTCTCCATCTCCCTCTTCGTAGGCGGTCTTGATATGGTTCACAGCTTGAACAGGTGATCGGCTCACAGCCAGCCAGGAACCCGACTTAGGGCGAGAACCCTAAGGAATCAAGTAAATTAGAGAACAGTCTATAAGAATGTACACCCGAGTTAAGGTAATTAACCTCTTAACGGGCCGCCAGCTAACTCTCACCAAAGGCACAAAAATAATTAATTAAAGTTTTTTACAACCTGCTTAAATAGTCTACATTCAGCTATGGAATAAGTGAATTTGCATTATGAACAGAACTTATTACATTGTGGCATCATATAAAGTGAACTGTACTCAGTCAACATGCTTCGACAAACTTTTGCAGGTTAAACCGGCCACGTGCAGAGCAGTAATCATAATTTAGTCAGAAAAATTTTAACAGCAAGTCACTCACAGCTTTGAAAATGTTTTACCTTCAATTAAGTTTCATACACAGAAGCTCTCACACTTCATTCTCTATTTGTGAACATAATTAACAAAGACGGGGACAGTATGCTACATGCACCACACAGTTCACTACTTGACTGCACACCAAGTTTTGTAATTAAATTTTTCTTTATGTAAAGCACTTTTACCATGAGAATGACTCTTGAAACTTCTCGCATTATAACAGAAAATACTAAGGCATGGCAATACAAAGGGCGTAGCGTACAACAGAAAAAAAATTATGTCTTACATAATTTTTTGCCAGGTCGCACACACACATAAATACGTACTTCACAAGATAGCGTAAATCTTGTTATTAAATATCCACACAACTAATAAAATAATTAAATCTTACCGGGGTGTCGTATATTCTCTACTCAATCATGTAGAAGATACCAAACTGCGCAGAAACGAATCGAAGAGCAGAGACGAAGGGGGAAGAACACGGTGAGCAAGGACGAGCGTTGACTGAATCCGGCAGAGAACAATTTCCACCTCACTGGCCGAGCTGCGCGCGCAACCGCACACCGCACCGCTCCCCTCATACCGTCGACCAAAGTCCGCGAGTGTATCACGTTAAGTTACCGTAAATTGACTTGTTTTAGAATATGTTGTAAAAGCCGGCTCCGCGCCTCACTCACGCATATTACAACCATGAAAACCTTCTAGAATTCATATTTTCCAATCGCCGGCTTCGAACCGGCACAAGTAGTAGGAGAGAATGAGAATAATGACTTTGTAAAATACATGATTATGACTGATTTTACTGAAGGTGACGGAAACATACCCGATCAAGAGTTATATGAATTTGTGGAAACGGATAAAAATTTGAATAGCTGGTGCATGTATAAGGATGTTAGTATAAAATATCTAATATTAAACCATGTATATAGTTTTAAGGTTCGATTGCTATTTGACGATGGAGGGTAGTTGTTCTAATTGTGTTTATGAACGTTTAATTATGTGAACAGTGTTTTTTAAAATGGACTGATTATGATTGATTTTGGTAAATGATTAATGATTATGTGATTGTATATTTTTGTGTATTTTTGCTGTTGTGTATTTTATGTATTTTTTTTTATGTAAACATATATTGTAGGATTTTAAATAACTGAAGAAAGTTTAAATAATATTATGAGATTCAGATTCTAAGGGTTAATAAATGAAGCAAGTAATATATTTGGATATGGAGAGGTATTGTTGTTAGTAGATAAGTGATGAATTTTCTAGTGATATATTAAGGTGAAATGTTGTAAAGAGGTTTGGGAATAGTGATAAATAAGGGCATTGGAGTTAGTTAATAGAGTTCTTGGGAGTTAGGGAAAATAAAGTGTTGAGATGCTGATAAAATATAAAGAGGTGTTAGATATTTTAGGGACACAGTGGTTAGTGATTATAAGTAGAGTTGAGTAATGTGAATGGTAATTATATTTGTTGATGGTGATATTTTGTAATAAGGGTATTGGTGTAAGAGTCCGCAACGAGAGGTGTTGGGACAGGAAAGGACCGTTGTGTGCCAGAAAGGGTTATCTGAGAGGGTCAGGAACCAATGATGGAATGAGCATAGATAGGGAACACACATACTAGTACAAAAAATGAGCGGTGCCAGAAGTTTTAAATGGGATTTGTGAAGGGGGTTATTATAGAGATATTGGTGTCATGATATATTAATGGTTAGAAGCGGTTAGTAGAAAAAAGAGGTGAGTAAGGTTAGATTGACAATGCCAAAATAAGATAGAGAAAATAGTGAATAATAGAGAGTCACCCGAACTAGTGAGGATAACAGGGTTAGAAAAAGGGAAATTCATGGTAGGAAGGTAATTGTAACTGAAAGGGTAATGATAAAGTTGAAATTTTTTGTATAGAATCTGATATAAACAAATGTTAAATAATTAAAAGTTAATAGAAAATTGTTGATAGTAATGATGTGATAAAGTTTTAGTACAAGTCATGTAAATGTAAATTGTTTAATGTAATGTAAATGTAACAATGTTAATGTGTAATGTCGAATGTTTTATGATGTTTTATTGTTAAGGGTAATGACGTTAACAAGTGTCAAAGAATAGTAGATTTTAAGGTTGGAAGTCCAAAGGTACAAATGAAGTTGTGCAAAAATATAGTAGGATGCCATTTACAAAATAGATAAATGATTATAAGTTGAGTAATAAAATTTGAATAATAAACGTGTCTGCCATAATAGTTGTAGGTTGGATTTATAGTAATAATTAGGTGAAGGTATTTTGGGAGAATATTAGGGAATTGTTTATGTATTGTGTCATTTGTAGTTGTATACATATTTGTTTTCTTACAAGGAAGAAATTGAGTTTGGTGGTGGTAAAAGAATATACATTTTAAAGTCTTGTTGTTGTTATGTTAAACTTTTAAAATAGAACAAACCAATGCCCCAAACACAAACCAATGCGTCTAAAAGGGAACATATCAGTTGTAGATATGGAAGTGTATTAGACCACTAGTTTAAATTTTGTATGCAATGTTTCAGAGTTTTGTGGTGTTGTGACCGCGGTCCTGGGCTGGCTGGAGCGTCAGAACAGGAGCGTAGAGTGCCTCATGGCCTTATGATGTAGGGATCTCTCCGGAGAAGTCCAGTAAGGTCAGAGGGTGCGACCAACATCATTGGACCAAGGGTAAGTGATGATAAATTTTTTTATAGAACATTACAGGGGGTTGTGGTGACATATCTAGACTGATCCTTTTAGGAAAGTGTGAATGAGTCAATGAAAGTTTTTGTGTCTCGACACAAAATCTTTCATTGAGAGGGTTTGTAACAGTACATAATGACCCAATACCATAACTATGGGGTTTAAAGGTATTTTTCAATGTTTTAAATTGTTTAATCATTAAAGTACAGAATGGTTAGGTCCATTTTCCCTATATACGGAGTAACAAAGCCAATTCCGCAAGAGTACCATACCAAGGTCACCGGTGGACGTGCTGGAATCGGAAAAGGTCATGGCGGTGTTTGTGACGAATGACTGTAAATATGCATTGTGATTGGATCATAGCACTGTTCCGTCATAACCAAAAAACAATGACGCACTGACTACAATACGTACAATGAGGCGTTGTCCAGTAAGACAAAGCTGGATGACGTAAGAAACACACACATAAGCGCAAATTTACATTTGCCTCGTTCTCAATTCAACGCAGTTCTTCAAAGGATACACAGCGATGTATCGCTGGGTGATCAATTTTATAACAAAAGTTTATAATAACTAGACTCAAAATTACCAGTATAATAGTGGAGCAATAAAGGCTCGAAATTAGTAACAGTATGAACTATAATATGTAGAATCAGTGCTCATAATTACTTCATTAAAACTCAGCAGAACTAGAGGCGAACACCGGCCATCAACATGGGCGTCAACCACCAACAGCGAAGGAACAACACCAAACAACAATAAGAGAAGTCCAATTTTACCATCTTTCTTATAGATTAATGAGCTCATTAATCAAGAATAATTAATTAAACGAATGTACTTGTTCAAGGGTGAATGTGTGTGAGAGTGAGTGAGTGAACTCATGGCCTTAACTATATATGCCGAATGCATTGGTTTGTGTGTAAATTAATTACCAAGTAATAAATGATTAAAGCTGCAGCAATATAAACGTTACAATGATCTTGATTGAGAAAACAAAAAAGAAGTATTAAGAATAATGTTGGATATTAAACTAACCGCCATTTTGTTTTTGGTCATCTTATATGACGTCATTTGACCGCATGGTCGTGTATGTAAAACATTCTGGAAAATTAAATTTTGATAGTTATTTTCAATAATACAGTGTTGTCATTTGTGTCATCATCTGTGTATCAAAATCTCGCTGTAAATGAATCCTGGCCCCCCTTAGGTAAAAGCACATTTAAAAAAGAAGAATATGAGCCCGGCAGTGACTGAAATTGGTAAGTACCCAGAAGTACCATATTATGGTATTTTTATAAATATAAATATCAATATATGTGTAGTAATAAATAATAAAGTAGGGGGAAAGTCACAAATGGCGCCCTTACTGTGGACATTATATAAAAATTAATTTATATAAAACAGCCAGATTGAGAAACACAGAGGATGATATAAGACGGGACATAACCTAATGAATGAGAGGTTATGTTGACGAAGTCAAGTAACTAGTAATTGCATAGTTAAGTACAAATAAAAAATAAACAGTCATTTAAATATTTAATTAACGATGGCAGAAAATAATAATAGTCTAGAAATGGACAATACAGACACGAATCCATTTTATTAGGAAAACATGTTAGCTCGACACCTAGAGTAGCTGAAAATAAAATCTCGTTAGAAGATTTATTCACGTTAATCAGTGACAAATTTGAACAACAAAATAGTAAGTTTGAAGACAAATTCAATCAAATGAATAGTACATTTAATGTAAAATTAGATAGTTTTGAGAATGAGCTCAAGAAACAAAATACCTTAAAAAACGTAAAACTAGATCAAGTAGAGGAGAAATTAGACAAGAGATTTAATGACATACAGTTAGAAAATAAGAGTAGAGAAATAGACAGATTAGATAGAAACAAAAACAAGGTAAGTGGGGTAGAAAATTATGATAATATAAATAAACGTATGATGTTAGAGAATGATTATGTAAACAGGGGTAGTAATAATGAGGTTTTATGGGGAATAGAATATAATAATGATGGACTGATAGTGTGTGTTAAAGGGTTAAAGACAGTGTGTAGAGAGAGCATAATTGTAAAAGAATTGCAGGGGTTAGATTTTTCCCTTAATGGTGTATTTGGGGGTGATATACATGTTTTTAGGAAGGACAAGAGTGCCTTCTATGTAGATTTGGGAGACAAAAGGTCTGTGAATAGTTGTCCCTGGATTTTTTGTGCACCTGATAGGTGGTGCGAGAATAAAGTTGATGTGTCCCCTGCATATATTGAGAGAGAGAATGTAGCTTGGTGTGATAGAGAGAGATGTTTTAAAAGTGAGAGATATATTGAGAGAAACAGAGAAGAAGAGATTTTTAAGATATGTAGAGATTATGAAGAGTTGATAGAAAGGTTAGGTGGAGAGAGAAGTGATAAATATAATAAAAACTTACCTTGTAATGAGACTGAAGTAGCAGGAGAGAATGAGAATAATGACTTTGTAAAATACATGATTATGACTGATTTTACTGAAGGTGACGGAAACATACCCGATCAAGAGTTATATGAATTTGTGGAAACGGATAAAAATTTGAATAGCTGGTGCATGTATAAGGATGTTAGTATAAAATATCTAATATTAAACCATGTATATAGTTTTAAGGTTCGATTGCTATTTGACGATGGAGGGTAGTTGTTCTAATTGTGTTTATGAACGTTTAATTATGTGAACAGTGTTTTTTAAAATGGACTGATTATGATTGATTTTGGTAAATGATTAATGATTATGTGATTGTATATTTTTGTGTATTTTTGCTGTTGTGTATTTTATGTATTTTTTTTTATGTAAACATATATTGTAGGATTTTAAATAACTGAAGAAAGTTTAAATAATATTATGAGATTCAGATTCTAAGGGTTAATAAATGAAGCAAGTAATATATTTGGATATGGAGAGGTATTGTTGTTAGTAGATAAGTGATGAATTTTCTAGTGATATATTAAGGTGAAATGTTGTAAAGAGGTTTGGGAATAGTGATAAATAAGGGCATTGGAGTTAGTTAAATAGAGTTATTGGGAGTTAGGGAAAATAAAGTGTTGAGATGCTGATAAAATATAAAGAGGTGTTAGATATTTTAGGGACACAGTGGTTAGTGATTATAAGTAGAGTTGAGTAATGTGAATGGTAATTATATTTGTTGATGGTGATATTTTGTAATAAGGGTATTTGTGTAAGAGTCCGCAACGAGAGGTGTTGGGACAGGAAAGGACCGTTGTGTGCCAGAAAGGGTTATCTGAGAGGGTCAGGAACCAATGATGGAATGAGCATAGATAGGGAACACACATACTAGTACAAAAAATGAGCGGTGCCAGAAGTTTTAAATGGGATTTGTGAAGGGGGTTATTATAGAGATATTGGTGTCATGATATATTAATGGTTAGAAGCGGTTAGTAGAAAAAAGAGGTGAGTAAGGTTAGATTGACAATGCCAAAATAAGATAGAGAAAATAGTGAATAATAGAGAGTCACCCGAACTAGTGAGGATAAAAGGGTTAGAAAAAGGGAAATTCATGGTAGGAAGGTAATTGTAACTGAAAGGGTAATGATAAAGTTGAAATTTTTTTGTATAGAATCTGATATAAACAAATGTTAAATAATTAAAAGTTAATAGAGAATAGTTGATAGTAATGATGTGATAAAGTTTTAGTACAAGTCATGTAAATGTAAATTGTTTAATGTAATGTAAATGTAACAATGTTAATGTGTAATGTCGAATGTTTTATGATGTTTTATTGTTATGGGTAATGACGTTAACAAGTGTCAAAGAATAGTAGATTTTAAGGTTGGAAGTCCAAAGGTACAAATGAAGTTGTGCAAAAATATAGTAGGATGCCATTTACAAAATAGATAAATGATTATGAGTTGAGTAATAAAATTTGAATAATAAACGTGTCTGCCATAATAGTTGTAGGTTGGATTTATAGTAATAATTAGGTGAAGGTATTTTGGGGGAATATTAGGGAATTGTTTATGTATTGTGTCATTTGTAGTTGTATACATATTTGTTTTCTTACAAGGAAGAAATTGAGTTTGGTGGTGGTAAAAGAATATACATTTTAAAGTCTTGTTGTTGTTATGTTAAACTTTTAAAATAGAACAAACCAATGCCCCAAACACAAACCAATGCGTCTAAAAGGGAACATATCAGTTGTAGATATGGAAGTGTATTAGACCACTAGTTTAAATTTTGTATGCAATGTTTCAGAGTTTTGTGGTGTTGTGACCGCGGTCCTGGGCTGGCTGGAGCGTCAGAACAGGAGCGTAGAGTGCCTCATGGCCTTATGATGTAGGGATCTCTCCGGAGAAGTCCAGTAAGGTCAGAGGGTGCGACCAACATCATTGGACCAAGGGTAAGTGATGATAAATTTTTTTATAGAACATTACAGGGGGTTGTGGTGACATATCTAGACTGATCCTTTTAGGAAAGTGTGAATGAGTCAATGAAAGTTTTTGTGTCTCGACACAAAATCTTTCATTGAGAGGGTTTGTAACAGTACATAATGACCCAATACCATAACTATGGGGTTTAAAGGTATTTTTCAATGTTTTAAATTGTTTAATCATTAAAGTACAGAATGGTTAGGTCCATTTTCCCTATATACGGAGTAACAAAGCCAATTCCGCAAGAGTACCATACCAAGGTCACCGGTGGACGTGCTGGAATCGGAAAAGGTCATGGCGGTGTTTGTGACGAATGACTGTAAATATGCATTGTGATTGGATCATAGCACTGTTCCGTCATAACCAAAAAACAATGACGCACTGACTACAATACGTACAATGAGGCGTTGTCCAGTAAGACAAAGCTGGATGACGTAAGAAACACACACATAAGCGCAAATTTACATTTGCCTCGTTCTCAATTCAACGCAGTTCTTCAAAGGATACACAGCGATGTATCGCTGGGTGATCAATTTTATAACAAAAGTTTATAATAACTAGACTCAAAATTACCAGTATAATAGTGGAGCAATAAAGGCTCGAAATTAGTAACAGTATGAACTATAATATGTAGAATCAGTGCTCATAATTACTTCATTAAAACTCAGCAGAACTAGAGGCGAACACCGGCCATCAACATGGGCGTCAACCACCAACAGCGAAGGAACAACACCAAACAACAATAAGAGAAGTCCAATTTTACCATCTTTCTTATAGATTAATGAGCTCATTAATCAAGAATAATTAATTAAACGAATGTACTTGTTCAAGGGTGAATGTGTGTGAGAGTGAGTGAGTGAACTCATGGCCTTAACTATATATGCCGAATGCATTGGTTTGTGTGTAAATTAATTACCAAGTAATAAATGATTAAAGCTGCAGCAATATAAACGTTACAATGATCTTGATTGAGAAAACAAAAAAGAAGTATTAAGAATAATGTTGGATATTAAACTAACCGCCATTTTGTTTTTGGTCATCTTATATGACGTCATTTGACCGCATGGTCGTGTATGTAAAACATTCTGGAAAATTAAATTTTGATAGTTATTTTCAATAATACAGTGTTGTCATTTGTGTCATCATCTGTGTATCAAAATCTCGCTGTAAATGAATCCTGGCCCCCCTTAGGTAAAAGCACATTTAAAAAAGAAGAATATGAGCCCGGCAGTGACTGAAATTGGTAAGTACCCAGAAGTACCATATTATGGTATTTTTATAAATATAAATATCAATATATGTGTAGTAATAAATAATAAAGTAGGGGGAAAGTCACAAATGGCGCCCTTACTGTGGACATTATATAAAAATTAATTTATATAAAACAGCCAGATTGAGAAACACAGAGGATGATATAAGACGGGACATAACCTAATGAATGAGAGGTTATGTTGACGAAGTCAAGTAACTAGTAATTGCATAGTTAAGTACAAATAAAAAATAAACAGTCATTTAAATATTTAATTAACGATGGCAGAAAATAATAATAGTCTAGAAATGGACAATACAGACACGAATCCATTTTATTAGGAAAACATGTTAGCTCGACACCTAGAGTAGCTGAAAATAAAATCTCGTTAGAAGATTTATTCACGTTAATCAGTGACAAATTTGAACAACAAAATAGTAAGTTTGAAGACAAATTCAATCAAATGAATAGTACATTTAATGTAAAATTAGATAGTTTTGAGAATGAGCTCAAGAAACAAAATACCTTAAAAAACGTAAAACTAGATCAAGTAGAGGAGAAATTAGACAAGAGATTTAATGACATACAGTTAGAAAATAAGAGTAGAGAAATAGACAGATTAGATAGAAACAAAAACAAGGTAAGTGGGGTAGAAAATTATGATAATATAAATAAACGTATGATGTTAGAGAATGATTATGTAAACAGGGGTAGTAATAATGAGGTTTTATGGGGAATAGAATATAATAATGATGGACTGATAGTGTGTGTTAAAGGGTTAAAGACAGTGTGTAGAGAGAGCATAATTGTAAAAGAATTGCAGGGGTTAGATTTTTCCCTTAATGGTGTATTTGGGGGTGATATACATGTTTTTAGGAAGGACAAGAGTGCCTTCTATGTAGATTTGGGAGACAAAAGGTCTGTGAATAGTTGTCCCTGGATTTTTTGTGCACCTGATAGGTGGTGCGAGAATAAAGTTGATGTGTCCCCTGCATATATTGAGAGAGAGAATGTAGCTTGGTGTGATAGAGAGAGATGTTTTAAAAGTGAGAGATATATTGAGAGAAACAGAGAAGAAGAGATTTTTAAGATATGTAGAGATTATGAAGAGTTGATAGAAAGGTTAGGTGGAGAGAGAAGTGATAAATATAATAAAAACTTACCTTGTAATGAGACTGAAGTAGCAGGAGAGAATGAGAATAATGACTTTGTAAAATACATGATTATGACTGATTTTACTGAAGGTGACGGAAACATACCCGATCAAGAGTTATATGAATTTGTGGAAACGGATAAAAATTTGAATAGCTGGTGCATGTATAAGGATGTTAGTATAAAATATCTAATATTAAACCATGTATATAGTTTTAAGGTTCGATTGCTATTTGACGATGGAGGGTAGTTGTTCTAATTGTGTTTATGAACGTTTAATTATGTGAACAGTGTTTTTTAAAATGGACTGATTATGATTGATTTTGGTAAATGATTAATGATTATGTGATTGTATATTTTTGTGTATTTTTGCTGTTGTGTATTTTATGTATTTTTTTTTATGTAAACATATATTGTAGGATTTTAAATAACTGAAGAAAGTTTAAATAATATTATGAGATTCAGATTCTAAGGGTTAATAAATGAAGCAAGTAATATATTTGGATATGGAGAGGTATTGTTGTTAGTAGATAAGTGATGAATTTTCTAGTGATATATTAAGGTGAAATGTTGTAAAGAGGTTTGGGAATAGTGATAAATAAGGGCATTGGAGTTAGTTAAATAGAGTTATTGGGAGTTAGGGAAAATAAAGTGTTGAGATGCTGATAAAATATAAAGAGGTGTTAGATATTTTAGGGACACAGTGGTTAGTGATTATAAGTAGAGTTGAGTAATGTGAATGGTAATTATATTTGTTGATGGTGATATTTTGTAATAAGGGTATTTGTGTAAGAGTCCGCAACGAGAGGTGTTGGGACAGGAAAGGACCGTTGTGTGCCAGAAAGGGTTATCTGAGAGGGTCAGGAACCAATGATGGAATGAGCATAGATAGGGAACACACATACTAGTACAAAAAATGAGCGGTGCCAGAAGTTTTAAATGGGATTTGTGAAGGGGGTTATTATAGAGATATTGGTGTCATGATATATTAATGGTTAGAAGCGGTTAGTAGAAAAAAGAGGTGAGTAAGGTTAGATTGACAATGCCAAAATAAGATAGAGAAAATAGTGAATAATAGAGAGTCACCCGAACTAGTGAGGATAAAAGGGTTAGAAAAAGGGAAATTCATGGTAGGAAGGTAATTGTAACTGAAAGGGTAATGATAAAGTTGAAATTTTTTTGTATAGAATCTGATATAAACAAATGTTAAATAATTAAAAGTTAATAGAGAATAGTTGATAGTAATGATGTGATAAAGTTTTAGTACAAGTCATGTAAATGTAAATTGTTTAATGTAATGTAAATGTAACAATGTTAATGTGTAATGTCGAATGTTTTATGATGTTTTATTGTTATGGGTAATGACGTTAACAAGTGTCAAAGAATAGTAGATTTTAAGGTTGGAAGTCCAAAGGTACAAATGAAGTTGTGCAAAAATATAGTAGGATGCCATTTACAAAATAGATAAATGATTATGAGTTGAGTAATAAAATTTGAATAATAAACGTGTCTGCCATAATAGTTGTAGGTTGGATTTATAGTAATAATTAGGTGAAGGTATTTTGGGGGAATATTAGGGAATTGTTTATGTATTGTGTCATTTGTAGTTGTATACATATTTGTTTTCTTACAAGGAAGAAATTGAGTTTGGTGGTGGTAAAAGAATATACATTTTAAAGTCTTGTTGTTGTTATGTTAAACTTTTAAAATAGAACAAACCAATGCCCCAAACACAAACCAATGCGTCTAAAAGGGAACATATCAGTTGTAGATATGGAAGTGTATTAGACCACTAGTTTAAATTTTGTATGCAATGTTTCAGAGTTTTGTGGTGTTGTGACCGCGGTCCTGGGCTGGCTGGAGCGTCAGAACAGGAGCGTAGAGTGCCTCATGGCCTTATGATGTAGGGATCTCTCCGGAGAAGTCCAGTAAGGTCAGAGGGTGCGACCAACATCATTGGACCAAGGGTAAGTGATGATAAATTTTTTTATAGAACATTACAGGGGGTTGTGGTGACATATCTAGACTGATCCTTTTAGGAAAGTGTGAATGAGTCAATGAAAGTTTTTGTGTCTCGACACAAAATCTTTCATTGAGAGGGTTTGTAACAGTACATAATGACCCAATACCATAACTATGGGGTTTAAAGGTATTTTTCAATGTTTTAAATTGTTTAATCATTAAAGTACAGAATGGTTAGGTCCATTTTCCCTATATACGGAGTAACAAAGCCAATTCCGCAAGAGTACCATACCAAGGTCACCGGTGGACGTGCTGGAATCGGAAAAGGTCATGGCGGTGTTTGTGACGAATGACTGTAAATATGCATTGTGATTGGATCATAGCACTGTTCCGTCATAACCAAAAAACAATGACGCACTGACTACAATACGTACAATGAGGCGTTGTCCAGTAAGACAAAGCTGGATGACGTAAGAAACACACACATAAGCGCAAATTTACATTTGCCTCGTTCTCAATTCAACGCAGTTCTTCAAAGGATACACAGCGATGTATCGCTGGGTGATCAATTTTATAACAAAAGTTTATAATAACTAGACTCAAAATTACCAGTATAATAGTGGAGCAATAAAGGCTCGAAATTAGTAACAGTATGAACTATAATATGTAGAATCAGTGCTCATAATTACTTCATTAAAACTCAGCAGAACTAGAGGCGAACACCGGCCATCAACATGGGCGTCAACCACCAACAGCGAAGGAACAACACCAAACAACAATAAGAGAAGTCCAATTTTACCATCTTTCTTATAGATTAATGAGCTCATTAATCAAGAATAATTAATTAAACGAATGTACTTGTTCAAGGGTGAATGTGTGTGAGAGTGAGTGAGTGAACTCATGGCCTTAACTATATATGCCGAATGCATTGGTTTGTGTGTAAATTAATTACCAAGTAATAAATGATTAAAGCTGCAGCAATATAAACGTTACAATGATCTTGATTGAGAAAACAAAAAAGAAGTATTAAGAATAATGTTGGATATTAAACTAACCGCCATTTTGTTTTTGGTCATCTTATATGACGTCATTTGACCGCATGGTCGTGTATGTAAAACATTCTGGAAAATTAAATTTTGATAGTTATTTTCAATAATACAGTGTTGTCATTTGTGTCATCATCTGTGTATCAAAATCTCGCTGTAAATGAATCCTGGCCCCCCTTAGGTAAAAGCACATTTAAAAAAGAAGAATATGAGCCCGGCAGTGACTGAAATTGGTAAGTACCCAGAAGTACCATATTATGGTATTTTTATAAATATAAATATCAATATATGTGTAGTAATAAATAATAAAGTAGGGGGAAAGTCACAAATGGCGCCCTTACTGTGGACATTATATAAAAATTAATTTATATAAAACAGCCAGATTGAGAAACACAGAGGATGATATAAGACGGGACATAACCTAATGAATGAGAGGTTATGTTGACGAAGTCAAGTAACTAGTAATTGCATAGTTAAGTACAAATAAAAAATAAACAGTCATTTAAATATTTAATTAACGATGGCAGAAAATAATAATAGTCTAGAAATGGACAATACAGACACGAATCCATTTTATTAGGAAAACATGTTAGCTCGACACCTAGAGTAGCTGAAAATAAAATCTCGTTAGAAGATTTATTCACGTTAATCAGTGACAAATTTGAACAACAAAATAGTAAGTTTGAAGACAAATTCAATCAAATGAATAGTACATTTAATGTAAAATTAGATAGTTTTGAGAATGAGCTCAAGAAACAAAATACCTTAAAAAACGTAAAACTAGATCAAGTAGAGGAGAAATTAGACAAGAGATTTAATGACATACAGTTAGAAAATAAGAGTAGAGAAATAGACAGATTAGATAGAAACAAAAACAAGGTAAGTGGGGTAGAAAATTATGATAATATAAATAAACGTATGATGTTAGAGAATGATTATGTAAACAGGGGTAGTAATAATGAGGTTTTATGGGGAATAGAATATAATAATGATGGACTGATAGTGTGTGTTAAAGGGTTAAAGACAGTGTGTAGAGAGAGCATAATTGTAAAAGAATTGCAGGGGTTAGATTTTTCCCTTAATGGTGTATTTGGGGGTGATATACATGTTTTTAGGAAGGACAAGAGTGCCTTCTATGTAGATTTGGGAGACAAAAGGTCTGTGAATAGTTGTCCCTGGATTTTTTGTGCACCTGATAGGTGGTGCGAGAATAAAGTTGATGTGTCCCCTGCATATATTGAGAGAGAGAATGTAGCTTGGTGTGATAGAGAGAGATGTTTTAAAAGTGAGAGATATATTGAGAGAAACAGAGAAGAAGAGATTTTTAAGATATGTAGAGATTATGAAGAGTTGATAGAAAGGTTAGGTGGAGAGAGAAGTGATAAATATAATAAAAACTTACCTTGTAATGAGACTGAAGTAGCAGGAGAGAATGAGAATAATGACTTTGTAAAATACATGATTATGACTGATTTTACTGAAGGTGACGGAAACATACCCGATCAAGAGTTATATGAATTTGTGGAAACGGATAAAAATTTGAATAGCTGGTGCATGTATAAGGATGTTAGTATAAAATATCTAATATTAAACCATGTATATAGTTTTAAGGTTCGATTGCTATTTGACGATGGAGGGTAGTTGTTCTAATTGTGTTTATGAACGTTTAATTATGTGAACAGTGTTTTTTAAAATGGACTGATTATGATTGATTTTGGTAAATGATTAATGATTATGTGATTGTATATTTTTGTGTATTTTTGCTGTTGTGTATTTTATGTATTTTTTTTTATGTAAACATATATTGTAGGATTTTAAATAACTGAAGAAAGTTTAAATAATATTATGAGATTCAGATTCTAAGGGTTAATAAATGAAGCAAGTAATATATTTGGATATGGAGAGGTATTGTTGTTAGTAGATAAGTGATGAATTTTCTAGTGATATATTAAGGTGAAATGTTGTAAAGAGGTTTGGGAATAGTGATAAATAAGGGCATTGGAGTTAGTTAAATAGAGTTATTGGGAGTTAGGGAAAATAAAGTGTTGAGATGCTGATAAAATATAAAGAGGTGTTAGATATTTTAGGGACACAGTGGTTAGTGATTATAAGTAGAGTTGAGTAATGTGAATGGTAATTATATTTGTTGATGGTGATATTTTGTAATAAGGGTATTTGTGTAAGAGTCCGCAACGAGAGGTGTTGGGACAGGAAAGGACCGTTGTGTGCCAGAAAGGGTTATCTGAGAGGGTCAGGAACCAATGATGGAATGAGCATAGATAGGGAACACACATACTAGTACAAAAAATGAGCGGTGCCAGAAGTTTTAAATGGGATTTGTGAAGGGGGTTATTATAGAGATATTGGTGTCATGATATATTAATGGTTAGAAGCGGTTAGTAGAAAAAAGAGGTGAGTAAGGTTAGATTGACAATGCCAAAATAAGATAGAGAAAATAGTGAATAATAGAGAGTCACCCGAACTAGTGAGGATAAAAGGGTTAGAAAAAGGGAAATTCATGGTAGGAAGGTAATTGTAACTGAAAGGGTAATGATAAAGTTGAAATTTTTTTGTATAGAATCTGATATAAACAAATGTTAAATAATTAAAAGTTAATAGAGAATAGTTGATAGTAATGATGTGATAAAGTTTTAGTACAAGTCATGTAAATGTAAATTGTTTAATGTAATGTAAATGTAACAATGTTAATGTGTAATGTCGAATGTTTTATGATGTTTTATTGTTATGGGTAATGACGTTAACAAGTGTCAAAGAATAGTAGATTTTAAGGTTGGAAGTCCAAAGGTACAAATGAAGTTGTGCAAAAATATAGTAGGATGCCATTTACAAAATAGATAAATGATTATGAGTTGAGTAATAAAATTTGAATAATAAACGTGTCTGCCATAATAGTTGTAGGTTGGATTTATAGTAATAATTAGGTGAAGGTATTTTGGGGGAATATTAGGGAATTGTTTATGTATTGTGTCATTTGTAGTTGTATACATATTTGTTTTCTTACAAGGAAGAAATTGAGTTTGGTGGTGGTAAAAGAATATACATTTTAAAGTCTTGTTGTTGTTATGTTAAACTTTTAAAATAGAACAAACCAATGCCCCAAACACAAACCAATGCGTCTAAAAGGGAACATATCAGTTGTAGATATGGAAGTGTATTAGACCACTAGTTTAAATTTTGTATGCAATGTTTCAGAGTTTTGTGGTGTTGTGACCGCGGTCCTGGGCTGGCTGGAGCGTCAGAACAGGAGCGTAGAGTGCCTCATGGCCTTATGATGTAGGGATCTCTCCGGAGAAGTCCAGTAAGGTCAGAGGGTGCGACCAACATCATTGGACCAAGGGTAAGTGATGATAAATTTTTTTATAGAACATTACAGGGGGTTGTGGTGACATATCTAGACTGATCCTTTTAGGAAAGTGTGAATGAGTCAATGAAAGTTTTTGTGTCTCGACACAAAATCTTTCATTGAGAGGGTTTGTAACAGTACATAATGACCCAATACCATAACTATGGGGTTTAAAGGTATTTTTCAATGTTTTAAATTGTTTAATCATTAAAGTACAGAATGGTTAGGTCCATTTTCCCTATATACGGAGTAACAAAGCCAATTCCGCAAGAGTACCATACCAAGGTCACCGGTGGACGTGCTGGAATCGGAAAAGGTCATGGCGGTGTTTGTGACGAATGACTGTAAATATGCATTGTGATTGGATCATAGCACTGTTCCGTCATAACCAAAAAACAATGACGCACTGACTACAATACGTACAATGAGGCGTTGTCCAGTAAGACAAAGCTGGATGACGTAAGAAACACACACATAAGCGCAAATTTACATTTGCCTCGTTCTCAATTCAACGCAGTTCTTCAAAGGATACACAGCGATGTATCGCTGGGTGATCAATTTTATAACAAAAGTTTATAATAACTAGACTCAAAATTACCAGTATAATAGTGGAGCAATAAAGGCTCGAAATTAGTAACAGTATGAACTATAATATGTAGAATCAGTGCTCATAATTACTTCATTAAAACTCAGCAGAACTAGAGGCGAACACCGGCCATCAACATGGGCGTCAACCACCAACAGCGAAGGAACAACACCAAACAACAATAAGAGAAGTCCAATTTTACCATCTTTCTTATAGATTAATGAGCTCATTAATCAAGAATAATTAATTAAACGAATGTACTTGTTCAAGGGTGAATGTGTGTGAGAGTGAGTGAGTGAACTCATGGCCTTAACTATATATGCCGAATGCATTGGTTTGTGTGTAAATTAATTACCAAGTAATAAATGATTAAAGCTGCAGCAATATAAACGTTACAATGATCTTGATTGAGAAAACAAAAAAGAAGTATTAAGAATAATGTTGGATATTAAACTAACCGCCATTTTGTTTTTGGTCATCTTATATGACGTCATTTGACCGCATGGTCGTGTATGTAAAACATTCTGGAAAATTAAATTTTGATAGTTATTTTCAATAATACAGTGTTGTCATTTGTGTCATCATCTGTGTATCAAAATCTCGCTGTAAATGAATCCTGGCCCCCCTTAGGTAAAAGCACATTTAAAAAAGAAGAATATGAGCCCGGCAGTGACTGAAATTGGTAAGTACCCAGAAGTACCATATTATGGTATTTTTATAAATATAAATATCAATATATGTGTAGTAATAAATAATAAAGTAGGGGGAAAGTCACAAATGGCGCCCTTACTGTGGACATTATATAAAAATTAATTTATATAAAACAGCCAGATTGAGAAACACAGAGGATGATATAAGACGGGACATAACCTAATGAATGAGAGGTTATGTTGACGAAGTCAAGTAACTAGTAATTGCATAGTTAAGTACAAATAAAAAATAAACAGTCATTTAAATATTTAATTAACGATGGCAGAAAATAATAATAGTCTAGAAATGGACAATACAGACACGAATCCATTTTATTAGGAAAACATGTTAGCTCGACACCTAGAGTAGCTGAAAATAAAATCTCGTTAGAAGATTTATTCACGTTAATCAGTGACAAATTTGAACAACAAAATAGTAAGTTTGAAGACAAATTCAATCAAATGAATAGTACATTTAATGTAAAATTAGATAGTTTTGAGAATGAGCTCAAGAAACAAAATACCTTAAAAAACGTAAAACTAGATCAAGTAGAGGAGAAATTAGACAAGAGATTTAATGACATACAGTTAGAAAATAAGAGTAGAGAAATAGACAGATTAGATAGAAACAAAAACAAGGTAAGTGGGGTAGAAAATTATGATAATATAAATAAACGTATGATGTTAGAGAATGATTATGTAAACAGGGGTAGTAATAATGAGGTTTTATGGGGAATAGAATATAATAATGATGGACTGATAGTGTGTGTTAAAGGGTTAAAGACAGTGTGTAGAGAGAGCATAATTGTAAAAGAATTGCAGGGGTTAGATTTTTCCCTTAATGGTGTATTTGGGGGTGATATACATGTTTTTAGGAAGGACAAGAGTGCCTTCTATGTAGATTTGGGAGACAAAAGGTCTGTGAATAGTTGTCCCTGGATTTTTTGTGCACCTGATAGGTGGTGCGAGAATAAAGTTGATGTGTCCCCTGCATATATTGAGAGAGAGAATGTAGCTTGGTGTGATAGAGAGAGATGTTTTAAAAGTGAGAGATATATTGAGAGAAACAGAGAAGAAGAGATTTTTAAGATATGTAGAGATTATGAAGAGTTGATAGAAAGGTTAGGTGGAGAGAGAAGTGATAAATATAATAAAAACTTACCTTGTAATGAGACTGAAGTAGCAGGAGAGAATGAGAATAATGACTTTGTAAAATACATGATTATGACTGATTTTACTGAAGGTGACGGAAACATACCCGATCAAGAGTTATATGAATTTGTGGAAACGGATAAAAATTTGAATAGCTGGTGCATGTATAAGGATGTTAGTATAAAATATCTAATATTAAACCATGTATATAGTTTTAAGGTTCGATTGCTATTTGACGATGGAGGGTAGTTGTTCTAATTGTGTTTATGAACGTTTAATTATGTGAACAGTGTTTTTTAAAATGGACTGATTATGATTGATTTTGGTAAATGATTAATGATTATGTGATTGTATATTTTTGTGTATTTTTGCTGTTGTGTATTTTATGTATTTTTTTTATGTAAACATATATTGTAGGATTTTAAATAACTGAAGAAAGTTTAAATAATATTATGAGATTCAGATTCTAAGGGTTAATAAATGAAGCAAGTAATATATTTGGATATGGAGAGGTATTGTTGTTAGTAGATAAGTGATGAATTTTCTAGTGATATATTAAGGTGAAATGTTGTAAAGAGGTTTGGGAATAGTGATAAATAAGGGCATTGGAGTTAGTTAAATAGAGTTATTGGGAGTTAGGGAAAATAAAGTGTTGAGATGCTGATAAAATATAAAGAGGTGTTAGATATTTTAGGGACACAGTGGTTAGTGATTATAAGTAGAGTTGAGTAATGTGAATGGTAATTATATTTGTTGATGGTGATATTTTGTAATAAGGGTATTTGTGTAAGAGTCCGCAACGAGAGGTGTTGGGACAGGAAAGGACCGTTGTGTGCCAGAAAGGGTTATCTGAGAGGGTCAGGAACCAATGATGGAATGAGCATAGATAGGGAACACACATACTAGTACAAAAAATGAGCGGTGCCAGAAGTTTTAAATGGGATTTGTGAAGGGGGTTATTATAGAGATATTGGTGTCATGATATATTAATGGTTAGAAGCGGTTAGTAGAAAAAAGAGGTGAGTAAGGTTAGATTGACAATGCCAAAATAAGATAGAGAAAATAGTGAATAATAGAGAGTCACCCGAACTAGTGAGGATAAAAGGGTTAGAAAAAGGGAAATTCATGGTAGGAAGGTAATTGTAACTGAAAGGGTAATGATAAAGTTGAAATTTTTTTGTATAGAATCTGATATAAACAAATGTTAAATAATTAAAAGTTAATAGAGAATAGTTGATAGTAATGATGTGATAAAGTTTTAGTACAAGTCATGTAAATGTAAATTGTTTAATGTAATGTAAATGTAACAATGTTAATGTGTAATGTCGAATGTTTTATGATGTTTTATTGTTATGGGTAATGACGTTAACAAGTGTCAAAGAATAGTAGATTTTAAGGTTGGAAGTCCAAAGGTACAAATGAAGTTGTGCAAAAATATAGTAGGATG